>JAJHSJ010000002.1:58530150-59246044 GCA_021015155.1 Magnolia officinalis
GGGAAATAAGCGCGATTTAGATGAGAAACTGCAACAGGCTTTTATGGGTCTATCGAACAACTCACCGAACAACAACAAAAGCCACCCCTTACTCATTAGTCTATGGGGTCGAAGTCGTTGTGCCAATTGAAACACAAGTTGCGTCACTCAGAATGGCAATACATGAGTCGATAATAGAAGTTGAAAACACCAAGATAAGGCTACTGGAGCTAGATACTCTGAATGAAAAACGGAAACTAGCACAGCAACGTCTAGAGCTGTATCCAATGCAAATAGCCACTGCTTTCGATAAGTTAAACATCGCTCCTTCAACAAAGGGGATGCGGGCAAATTTGATCATAAAGGTACTATCCTTGAAAAGGCCCATCACGGTTACTCACAGGCCCATATATCATAACGAAAGTTTATTCCAATGGGGTTTATCAAGTAGCAAATTAGAATGGGCAAGGCATAGGAATACCTGTCAATGTCCGTTTTATCAAAAGGTACTATCCTTGAATTGAGCAAAATTTTGATTGTGAAGATTATTCAAGAAAATCCCGCTTAATCAAAAGGGGGTAGAACGGGTACAGCCATGTAACAACCACAATAAGCACAATAAGACGAACAGTCCTGTAATATAACAACACGCAATGGGCGGTCATGTATCTTCATCAACCTCCATTCTCTAACGAAGTAATGATGAGGAATGATTAATAAAAGAAAAAGAAAAGTCAGAGAGACAAGCATACAAACATTCCTTTAAAGTCTTCCATATAGAAAAATATGATGGCCTCCAAGTATCCCTTTAAGGTCTCCTATTATCAGAAGGATCTGACCTTTAAAGTCTCCTATTATCAGAAAGATATGACCTTTAAAGTCTCCAATTATTAGAATGATATGATCACCAATCGCGTGACTCTAAAAAGAGATGATCGCCGATATTCAGGGACGATAACTGACAATAGTAATGCTGCGGAACGACAATTGCAGCCGAATTATTATTGCGACCTTCAAAATAAAATTATTATTGCGGTCTTCAAATAAAATTGTATACATGCCTTGAAAGGCTTCGCCATTTTCGATTATCAGGGAATATTTGCCGATTATCTCCGATTATCGCCAATTGATTATTTCTGATTATTAGGGAATATCGTTGATTATCTCTGATTATCGCCGATTGATTATTTCCAATTATCAGGGAATATTACTGATTGATTTTTTTTATTATCAATGAATATCGCCGATTATCTGTGATTATCGTCGATTAATTATTTCTGATTATCAAAAAATATTGCCGGTTATCTCATATTTTCATAGAATATTGTCGATTATCTCCTATTATTAGAAAATATCTCCAATTATTAGGGAATATTGTTGATTATTTCCTATTATCAAAAAGTATCGCCGATGATCTCCCCGATTACGCCGATAATCTCCAATTACAAATATGTTATATCATCGATTCGCCGAATGTTATGCAGGCAGCGGTGTGCGCCAGTGGCTCAAAGCCCATGAATACCAACCACACATAAGACCTATGTTGAATCGTTGATTCGCCATATATGATGCAGGGCAACAATGTGCGTTAGTGGCTCAAAGCCCATGAAGGCCAACCACGCATAAGACCTATGTTGTATCATCGATTCGCCAAATATCATGCAGGGCAGCGGTGTGCGCCAACGGCTTCAAAGCCCATTAAGGCCAAGACCTATGTTGTATTGCCGATTCGCCAAATATTATGCAGGCAGCGGTGAGCGTCAAGGACTCGAGCCCACGAAGGCCAACCACATGCATAAGACCTATGTGGACAGCGGAGAGCGCCAGTGGCTTCAAAGCCCATGAAGGCCAACCACACGTGAGACCTATGCCACTTGTATCGCTCTTTGGTATCACCATGGGGATGGATGAAAGAAAAAGCGGGCCGCAGTGTGAGTTGTGTTTCATCCATATTTACGCCAACCGTGCGTAAGACCTACCAAGTTCCTGGCTTGATTTCAATAGTAAATCATGGGGAAGGGTCGACCTCCATATGATCTCCCCCCTCATTGATAGATTGGCAGACTTGGACTTGGTACCCTTACAGGTCGCCTTGTAAGCCCTGCGAACTCTAGAGAGTTACTGAGGCCAACCCAGCGTATAAATCCTACCGAGTTCACTGCTCCAGTAGCTTTAATGGGCCCCTCTGATGGACCGCAGTGCATGGACTCCCCAAGCAGTGGTGGTTCAGTGAACTCATGAGATTTACAGAGACCAGCTTGCATAAGCCCTACTTGTTCCAACTACTAACGAGCCTAAAATGTGGTTGCTCCAACTACTTACGAGCCTAAATGGTTGCTCCAAATACTAAAGAGGGTAAACTGTGTATGGCGCCTTAGAACTACTAATTGAACTCTTAGGTAGTTTCACCCACTAAGGAGAATACTACGCAAAGCATGCTAACAAGCAAGAATTAAGTCATTGCCATGCCATGTCTCCATTTATGAATGTATGCAATTGAAGCATGGATTGCTAAATTGATTTTATTTTTTTTAAGTCATTAATGATTAAATGATCGTCATGCTATGTCTCAAGTTCTGAAAAATATATAATTGAAGCATGAGTTGATAAAAACAATCATTTACGACTGTGCTGAAAAGTATAGATCACTCATGCCATCCATATTCAAAAAACTGCTTTAAGATATTGTCAAATTTCTTGTATATATATATGAAAATGTCGATACATAGCAATCGCCAAAATATTACCATTGTTCTGAAATGCCCAAAGCAAACATGAAAATTTGCAGATCTTGCTTGAACTGAACTTGAGCTGCTACCGTGTTGAGCTCAGCCTCAATGATAAGCTTGGCCTGATCAAGGGCACCAGCAAGCTCCTATTCCAAAGAAGCAACAGCCACCCAATCCTTCACTAGCCCTGACTCTTCAAGCTTGGCTATGCTAGTATTATCAGCAATATCGTCCTTGGCTTTGCTCAACCTCAGTTCTTCAGTTTGCTTTTGGGCTTCAAGACTGGCAATTTTCGTTAATGGCCGTCAAGGTTTGCTCGGAGATCTTCACCTAGTCTTGGAGTGAATCACACTCTTCTGTATCCGGAAATGATGGCGGAATTCCTAGATATCTTGTCTTTGACGATCAATAACTCTCTCTAACGATGAAGTATCTCTGGGGCAATGACTACGTCGCGAGCTGACTCCAATTGCCACAATGATGCATAAAATTGGATTAAAGAATCATGGAGTGTTGAGACATTAATCTTGCCCAGCTTCGCGAAATTAGCAAGAATTGCCAAAGTATAGCCAATGAGGGCATTCTTGACTAGGATGAGCTTATACAGAGGAATCTTCTCCAAGGAAAGAAGATCTAACACTGTTGCCAATGAATTGGAGCTCGCAAAATAGCTGGAAGATGGAACGGCTATAGGAAAATGAGAAGAATAATAGCATCAAAAGAATGAAATGAAAAAGTTCTATTTAAAAGGGTGGCTCGCAAATTACGAAAACTTAAAAGTTATACCAATTGTTGGGACTATAAGAATGAAGGAGTCGATCAAGTCAAGGCCCCTATTGTTGGGACTAAGAATGAAGGAGTCGATGAAGTCAAGGCCCTTATATCAGCAGGGATAGATGAAGGACTAAGCACCTCTATGCAAACAAGTGCAACATTAAAAGATGGCTCCCTCACTGCAGTACTCGAATCAAGTGTCGTCGGAGTAGCCACGGTTGCAGGCTCCGACAGGAAATGGATTTCACGAGCAACTGTGATTGGGGCAGTGGAAGATACGATCGTGGCTTCATCTGTCTGTATATGCTCCGCACCCGTGGTCACCTCACCAATAGTTGGTGGTAGGACTGTCATGTTTTGATCCACCTCCATACTGTAGGGAGATTAACACCTTTGTTGTTGCTTGTGCCACCGGTGCAGAAAGTTCTGCTTCCCTCGATGATGAGACCTTGGTGATCCATGGAAGAGGGGAGAAGTCAACGCTGATTGGAGGGACAGGGGGCATCTCACGAGGGAGAGGGGAGTAGTTAACGCTGAAGGACATAAATATATTAGCCACCAGCGAGTAGCTAAACTCTCTGTAATCAAGGGGCTCTTCTTCCATAGGAGTGGCCGCTTGATCAGTCGAAGTGAAAACATGTGGTGGTGGTTAAATCGTACAAGTTCCAAAACACAAACAATTGATCAAAAACAAAAAGCAGCAAACGTACATTTTTGCCTACCACATTCCACCAAGAGATCTCCCAAAAGAGATCCATGGAAACATGAGTTTTTTTTTTCATGCTTACCTCGGTATCTTCAAAGTGTTTCAGATGTGTGTGTGTGTGTGTGTGTGTGTGTGTGTGTGTGTGTGTGTGTACACACCAAGGAACTTTATAAAGGAATCCTGATGAAATCTCATGACATTTCAAAATACCGTGTGATATCATCGATAAAGTGCAATGTTATCATTGATGCCATGGAATTTTATAACTTCCTGGTTGTTTTATATTAATGACCTAGAACACTGGTACTATTGTCCAATCAAGGTGTTCCATATCTGTTACGATACACCCGAAAAGGCCGATACGTATAGGTAACGGCCATGACCATTACGCGACATGGGGGTGAAAGGGGGCAGTTAGTTTTTTGAGACCGTATCAACTGTTACGGTGGCTGTAAGGGCCATTACAGGGCATAACAATCATTACTCCCGTAACGGTCTAAAAACGATCACTTTTTTTCTATTTAAATTCATTTTTCTCCTCTTTTTCACTTTTCTCATTCCAAAAACTCTCTTATTTCATTTTACAACCGATTTCGACCACTCTTACTATAGCTTTTAAGATAAAATTGTGGATTGAAGTGATTTGAGCAAATAGAATCTCCAAGGGCCTTTTTTTTCAAAAAATTAAAAAAGCAGTATTTATGCCTTTTTCTGATTTATAGTTTTAATGCTTGATTGTGATGTGTAAACATTAGACGCATAATTATATTAAACAATTCACTAGACAACCTGATACAACACTCTCACCAAAGAGTGGACCGTAACACTACCATAAACATGTTCAAAACAAAAAATGAATACATATTTGAAATATTTACATTATTCTTGATTTTATATATATTTTTTCAGAATTTTTCAAGCAAAAGAAAATTTTCAACTATTACGGGGGTCGTAACGGTCGTTACGCCCACGTATCGGGCATTATGGCCGATACCCGTATCGGTAATGGTGGTGACCGTTACAGCCACCGTTACCGATACGGAATACCTTGTGTCCAATATCGTCGATATTTAAATAATTGATTCCAACATTGTTGAAAAGCCTAAGGAGAATCCATTTGGGCCAAGATATTTATCAGCCTCCATTCTAAAATGGCCTTTAACACCTCTGCTTCTGAGAACATGAATTCTAGAGACATTGCTTCCTAATTCGAAATGGACTAGAAACTTTGACCAGAAGTGTAAAGCTTTTCATAAAATCTAGTTGCTTCAGCTAAAGAGTTGTTGATCTTTTTTTTTTTTTAACACACGCACACACACCCCGCACACTCACGCTAGTGGAATTTCACCACCTATGGGTACTCAAACCCTTTACCGGGAGTTGAAACTCCTGAAAGTCTACCACCCGAGCATTGCCTCCATGCAACTTCTTCCCTCGACATCATATCATTAAGCTCCTCGCTTTGAAGACTCTCTTCCAGCTCTTCCATATTGAGGCTAGATTCCCTCTTCTAGTGCCCAAAAGATCGAGGGGTTCTTCAAGAGGTCGTTACGTCCTCAGTCCCCACATTGGCCTTGACTGTCTTGGTCCACTCTCTTAGCTTGACCTTTAAAACCTGCAACTTCTTTACCATTCCCGTCCTCAGAAACTAACGCTTCACCACCAGTTATGGATCATCTACTTGAAATTGGGGTAGAGAAGCCACTTGTTTTCAAACTCAAAGGTGATGAAAAATCCATAGAAACTCCTTTTGTCCAAATGTTATCGTGGATCGCAATGGAAATCATGTCTATGCATGATTCTCATGCGTTGACATGGATTTGTGGCGTACCGTTGTTCTTTGCTACTAACTAGACTTCTGGTCTCCCCTCACCTACTGTGGAGAACCCCCTTTCATGTAAGCATCTTCCTCTCGCTCTGCAAGCAAGAGCAATGCTAAAGCTTCTATGTATGATTGTCAATTGGGCCTCCTTCCTCGGTAACCATCGACATTGGGAACACTTTCTCCCCAATCTTCAACTCTATAGAGTCAAGACTTGTCTTCTTGCTGCAATACACTGTGACTCTTGCATAAGCCACCTTGTCCGCCTTACCAGTTTTGGGTCCACTACCAGAACCTTACCGTTGCAAGTCCAACTTCCATGCTCCATGAAGGATTCCAAGAACCATGCATGGAGAGGAATGCCATGATCTTGATCCAAACTGCCATCGTCCCAGGTAAAAGAGCCTCAAACCAGGGAATGATTGTGGTCACCCAATTGATTTCCTTTAATAAGAGCATATCATCCTCCTTGTTGCTTCCAATTGAACCTAGATGAGAGCTTGACCACACGTACGCATATCTTCTTTCTTCTCATCAAGGGAACATATCCATTTTGAAATGTTTGCTATCATTTCTTCATCCATTTCTTTACTAGTCCCTCTACCAATGCCTTGTTGAGAATTGCTTTTTGTTGGTACACTATTTTGCAGTAACATGGACCATGTCCTCTACTATGTTTCTCCGAGCTTTGCCTCTAAACTTGTCAACAATGTTGCAAAGCACAACATCCTTCTAGCCACCTTGTAGTAGCTCACCCAATTGCGGCCTACCATTGGAAGAAACAATGGGCCAGGCGGCCTAGCCTTGTAGGGCCAAGGCTTGGGCCTTTAAACTGGCCTGAGGGCCAAGTTTGGGCTTGAAATCTAGGCCTAGTGATAGGGTGGACTAGGTTAGGGCCATTGATGAATGGCCCAACTCTGTCTGCCCCATTGGCCCAGTCCAATCATCAAGTGGGTCAATATCGTAGAAATGAATGGACGACTTGAAGATACCTTTGAGTCCCAGTTAACATTAATATGTAATTTAAAAGCACTTTTAGATATGGGGTCGTGCCTCTATGATCAAAATCATTTGTATTATGGGACACGCCATGAATGGATGGGATATATTTATAAATTTATAATAATAATAATAAATAAATAAATTGAATAGTAAATTAGAACTTGTATTGAAAAACGAAGGGGGAACAAGGATACAAAAAGGATGATGAGAAATCTTCCAACTAGTTCAGAGTAGAAAACCTTCCAACTTCCTTGTAACAACTTCATGGAAATACCCTTTAACACTTTGGTAGCTTTTGCTCATTCCACCACCATCCACCTATATGTTTTGGAAAACTTCATGAACGACCTGTTATTAAAAGACTTGTAGATTTCCCAAAGTGCAGTGATGAGAGAGGTGCCAAAACATTCTTTTCTTCCTTCCTAATGTGGCAAAATGCCACATGGAGAATAGGTCCATGCAATGAGGCATCATCCAGTTGGTACCCAACAAGGCAAAGAACTTCACCCAAATCCACTATGCAAAATTGCCATGGATGAACAAATCATCCATCATTTCCTGTCACTCACAATACACCCATTTGTAAGAATGCCCTTCTTCCTTAAATTGTCGATGGTTAGAACTTCGTTCTTTCCCGCTAACACTTCGGTGGCTCTTGCTCATTCCACTACCATCCACCTATCTATTTTGGAAAACATGCTCTAGGGACGCCGAGTTGTCATTAAAATGTTAGTGCACCTTGTTTGTCAATCGTGTGGATGTATGTGTCAATGAGTCGGTTGAGCCTCCATTAGAAGACAAGGAAGACCAAAGGCACAAAGACATGAAGCATCAAAGAGTGAAGAAACATGTAAACATGAGGTGCCTTGGTGTCATGGTATTCCAAATCGGTTACGTAACGGCCGTAACGGCCGTTACGTAACGGTAACGGTCATAACCGTTACGCGTTACGGGGTCGAAACGGCCGTAACGGCCGTTACAGAAAAATGCGTCGTAACGGCCCCGTAAC
Source organism: Magnolia officinalis (assembly GCA_021015155.1). Classification (NCBI taxonomy): domain Eukaryota; kingdom Viridiplantae; phylum Streptophyta; class Magnoliopsida; order Magnoliales; family Magnoliaceae; genus Magnolia; species Magnolia officinalis. Next base: position 58,538,172 of record JAJHSJ010000002.1, read on the forward strand.
GGTCCCGTAACAGTGCGTAACGGCCCCGTAATGGTGCGTAACGGCCCCGTAACGGTCCAGAAAGTGCATTTTTCAAAAAATAAAAAATGGCCGTAACGGCCGATACGGGGGCTATAACGGCCGTTACGGCCCGTATCATAACGGTAACGGTGGTGGCCGTTACGGCCACCGTTACCGTTACGGAACACCTTGCTTGGTGTATCCTAACCTTATACCCATTCAGGTCCAAAACAACATACCTCTAGATGATCCATTCCTAATAGGAAAACCTTGTTTGATCATCCAAAGCCTTGGGAATTCATTCGAACATGTTCCGCTAGGCTTTAGAGCAATTTCAGGCAACTTTCGGTCCCACCGAAGCCCCCTTTCGATTCCACTAAAGGTGCTCAAAATAGGACAACAAGAAAAGCCTTAAAATTCATGTAATTTGGCTCCAGCCGGAGAGTCCTTTGGTGTGACCAAAGTCAACTTCAATCTGACCTAAGCTCAAACCGACAGTTTTGAGAAATGACCGTTTTGATAGTTTCGGTCGAATTGACCATGTCCTGCCAATTTTGGTCGAACCGATCCTATTTTCGGTTCGACCAAAGACTAGCCGTTGTAGATCCGTTAGAGCCTTTGTCCTATAAATCTAGCAACCGGATCTTTGTGGAGATGATGATTTTGAGTGAGAAAAAGACCCTGAAGTGTCGCAATACTTCCAAATCCTTCTAGGCTCTCACCCATTGAGATCCATGCCCTCTTCCAAGTGGTTCATCACTCAATGAATATTCAAATGCTCCATTTGTGGAAAGACTTAACATCTCACATTTTCTAGAAGTTAGACTAAACCCAATAGATATATCATTTGTCCAAACAACCTCTAAAATGGCCATCTATGTGAATCCCTACTAGAAATTCAATCCTATCATTGGTTGTAGGAGATTCACCCAACTCCCATCACCTTGGTCATCTCAAAGGAGCACCACATTCAAGGTGTTTGATCTAGAGCTGACAACTTGGCAAAGCATCAACATCATGATCAGGGGAGCAAAAGGGGAGCTGATTGAAGTATAGGAGAGCATCGACCAAGCAACCCAAGAAAGCACTACAAAAGGAACTCAATCCGACAAGTTGTCAATTGTAAGAGTCTATATACAATCCTTCCTTGTGTTGGATTGAATGTAAGAATTTGACCCAAACTTAAATAAGTTCTTGCGTAGCACCTAGACTCTTGTGTAGGGCCGAATTCACCGAACACAGGTGCATACATGTTACTCTCCGTGGGAGCCTCTGACGAGAGTAAACATAGGTCATTGGATTAGAACCGAGGCTATTGGTTAGCCTACATGTTTCAGGATGAAACATGTATCAGAAATTGGAATATCTATATTCAATAACAATAATAGCGAAAGAAATTCAATCAAAGAATAATCATCATCACTTTATTTTATTAATCTAAATTCTTATTACATCCCTCACATTGCCCTTAATTCCAAAACAAAATACATTTGATTAATTTGAAAGTAATTTATCAGAAGATTTCAGCAGTATCTCGGCCTGTAGAGAATACGTCATATTGACAAAATAGTCGTGCAAGTTCGGAAACCTCACTTCAAATTGGCACGCACAAGACGCATATAGAAGTTATAATTCATGACGAATCTGTGAAAGTTGCATAGCATATAGGTCGTTAAGGACCTCTGTTGCATGGTCACGCAACAGGTTGGCTCCCTGCTCCTAGCATCTTCTTTCTCCCCTTCTCCCATTCTTCGATCCACAAGATACCTGAGCTCTAAACCTCTTAATCTTGAAAGCTTTCGAATATCTCTCTGTGATCTCTCTGATGCTCCTCTCTCTGATCTCTAAATGAGAGGGAGATTGGGTATTTATAGCCCTTCACACGTGTGAGTTATCAAATTCGCGCAACAAGATGTTGTTGCACGGTCGCTCAACGTATCCCTGTTATGCGATCGCATAATCAGCTTTTTACGTGACTTGGTCACGTTTACTCTCCACTAGTCTTCCCAGCTATTTATCTTCAATTGTGCAGTCACGCAACCCATCCCTGTTGCGAGGCCACGCAACATAGCCATCTTACACAAGTCTTAATTTTTTGTGCTCCAAAAGATGCCCCCTCGATCCTCCTTTGAATTTGCTTCGAAATAATAATAATAATAATAAAGGGGATCGAATGTCTTTCATACTATATTTTGGTAGCTATAGGGGTCTGCAACAGGGGGTCCCACTATCCCCTTTTTATTTTCAATTGTCACCGAGGATCTAAGCAAAATGCTATGCAGAGCAGAAGAGACTAGGATGATCAGTGGGGTTCCTAGCAAGCGCTTTCATTTTGCACTTGCAGTTTGTCGATGATACTCTTATTCCATGCAATGCTAAGGTGGAGCAAATTGGGAATTTGAAAGGCATTTTCAAAAGTTATTTAGTTCTTTCAGTGCTAAAGGTGAATATGCAGAAGAGCATGGTCATCGTGGTCAAGTTTGAAGGTGACCAGGTGGATCTTTTATTATCCTCGGTCCTAGGTTGCAAAAAAGATACTTTCCCTATCTCTTATCTTGGTCTCTTGTTGCGAGCTACAGTGTCAACCTCGCCCACTTGGGATCCTATTGTCAAGAAGTTCAGGAAGAGACTTGCAGGTTGCAAGCAAAAAAGAAAAAGCTCTCTATTATCTTGGTCTCCTATTGTGAGCTATGGTGTCAGCCTCATCCACTTGGGATCCTATTGTCAAGAAGTTCAAGAAAAGACTTGCAACTTACAAGGAAAAAGAAAAAAGAAACTATTTGTCCATGGGATGCCTCATTGCACTGATTAACTGCTATAGCTAATTTTCCAATATAGTTTCTCTCTTTTCAAGATCCTACTGGCACCAGTGAATAGGCTCAAGAGGCTCTCGAGGGATTTTCTCTGCCAAGGTTGTAGTGAGCAGAAATTCCATCTGCTAAGATAGGACATACAGTTACCTATATGTGAAGGTAGTTTGGGGCTGGGTTTAATTAAGGAGAAGAATTGGAGCCTTTGCAAATGGTGGTAGCGTTTGATTCCGAACGAGACACTCTTTGGCTTAGACTACTGGCTGAAAATACAGCCTAGATAACAGAAGATGGGACCCAAGCTGTAGCAGGAGAAGCAAGAAGTCAAAAGTTTGGTTAGCTATATTGATGCGGACATCAATGGTGCACCCTTTAGAGTGTACTAGAGGAGGCGTCGCCGACAGAGTACCGAAGCCAAGGAGTTGATGTGGATGGACGTTGGGTTCATCGGACCCATTTTCTGACATGCTACGAGTGCAAGAGCGACATGACCGCACCTTGACCATAAATCCATGGGTCGGATTTCACACCCTATCACACGGGTGTTTTAGTTTTAGGCATTTTTGTTCTTTTTTTCTGATTTAAGGGGCTTTATTGCACTTTCTTTATTTTTTGCATCTTTTTGTTATTTGTCTTGTTTTTAGGGGCTTTAGTGCACTTTTATTTTTTCCATAGCTTACATATATGTTGTGAGAAACCCTATTTTGATTATTATCGAATGAATAGAAATTTGTATTTTTTTCTTCCTCTTTATTCAAGAGATTAGGGCTTCAGGATCCCTTGGGTGTTGAGGATTCCGCCTCGATTTTAGGTTTCCTTCTTTCTAGATCCTCAAGATGCAAGAAAAGGTAAGAATCATCCTCCTTTTCTTTTGACGACAAAAGGACCTGCACTTTCTTCATCTCGAACCCTTCATTCTTCACCCCTTTCGTTCCTCAATGGATATCCCCTTTCTAGTTTGAACGGAAAAGAGGGATGGTTAATCAGTAGAATCATATCCAAACTTGACCGTGCACTGACTTATGCTAGATATAGGATATCTTCATATCCCTAGGTCCTATCTTTTTACTGTTTACGCGATTTTATGCTAAGGGGCATGATCCTGACGGAATGACCTCATCTTTATGTTGAAATTTACCTAATCCCTTTGATTGGAAAGGGTTAGTTGATTCATGTATTTATTTGAACATTCTTTAACTTGATTATACATGCATCTAGGATTAGGTCATCATATGTCCCTGCATCATATATGTAAGAAGGGGTACATCTATCAGAGATGGGGTGCTACCCTTAAGAAGGTGACCAGTTTACAAGGTGAATGGGAAGTTTGTTTCTGGCTCAATGAGTGGGTTGACAAAGCAGATAAGCAGACAGGTTTCCGAATCTCTTTGTCGTGACGATTCGTGGGAAGGCTCTGCTGAAGAGCTGCATAATGATAATCAGCTGAAAATTGGTTTGGAACATCTCACAAGGAGATTGCCAGCCTTGCCAAACTGTTGCAGCTCCTGGATCCAGTTAAGCCTTTGAATGAATGCCCAATGTTAAAGTGTGGAGATGGACCAAAACCAATAGGTTCACAGTGAAGCCTGATTTCCAAAAATTGTGTGGTGGCCCTGTGTGTCATGTGTAAAAAGAGGAAACGGAGGATCAGCTGCTTGTTCATCGTTCATTTGCTCGCGTTGTGGCACAGGTTCTTAGAGATTTTACTATTGTTTGGCATATTAGAGGGAAGGTGATGAAAATTATACAAAGCTGAGAAAGTTTCCCCACGAACTCTAGAGGAAAGGTTATGTGGAAGATTCTGCCTTTTGCACTTTGTTGGGAGCTTTGGCTTGGGCACAATAGGAGAATTCTTAAACATGAGGAGCTATCAGCTTCAAAGGTGGCTGATAGTTCTGGATTCTGTGTGTGTATAGGCACTCAACCATGAGCTTTTAAAGCGTCGACCATGGCAGTTCTCAGAAATTGGCACAACATATGCAGTACAGGGATGTGGATATTAGTGGTTTTTCAGCCTCAGTTCCTTGGTGCTTCCACTTCTATGGTCTTTTTAGCAGCCATAATGACATGGCTAGTATAGGGGGGGTATCCTGACCAGTGTGGAACAGAAGCTGGCAATAAAGGAAGCTGCTAGAATTATCAGGATAGAAAGCCTAGGCTTCAACTTTTTTGTGTTGGGTCTCGGATGAGACCAGTTTCCTTGTCACTTTTACTTTACTTGCAGGAAATCAGGACTTTGGCTGCTGGGCTAAATATTTTGTTTGCACAGTCAATCATTTGGTTCGTACCGCTTTACTAAAGGAGCACTTTGTCATTTTCTTAGCTCAGGACATTATATTCCTCATCCAGCTTAATGCATTTTCAGTTATCTTTCTCAAAAAATATGCAATCACATAAAAAGGAAATAAATATTATGTTTTTGCCTCACCGTATGGTTATCCATTAATCGCTCCACTGCTTGTCTCACCAACAGTTCAGACCTGCTATCCAAAGCGGAAGTTGCTTCATCTAATATCAGTATTGAAGAATTTTGGTACAGTGCCCTTGCAATAGCTAATCTGTGTTTGGAAAAGAGAGGGATATCATAAAGAAGTATTCTGTGATGCCTGAAGTATTCAAAAGAAATGTAGGAAGCAGCAATGTACACAAGGGGCCTCTTTCAATAACCTAGGCCATTAATATGATGGGCACATCATGGATGGATCATGCACTAATATCTAGCCAGCAACAGAGAACTACACCAATTGCTTTGCATTGTACAGGGGCCTGTTCGGATGATTGGTATCAATAAATGGGAGATGGTGTATCTCTCCATCCACCATAGGATCCACCATATGAATGAATAGAACGCCAAAAGGTACGTCCCACACGTATAGTTTACTGGGTTGAAGTTGTATATCTTGCTGTTAAAGAGATTAGAGTAGTTCAGGCATGCAGTTAGGTTCAGTAATTGCATCAAGCACACTATCAGGACCAGGATTTGAATTTTTTTTTCTCACCTCTGCTTTTGGCCTCCGCTTAGAAGTGAGCCCCTCTGTCCAATGTTGGTTTCATACCCTTCTGAAAGTGTCCGAATAAACTCATCTGCATTTGCAATCTTTGCAGCATGCTCAACTTGAGCCATGTCAATTTTGCTCATCAAATCTCTATAACCAATGTTTTCAGCAACTGTTCCTGAAAAAAGTGTCTGAGCCAGAGGAAAGGGTTACTTTTAACTGGATAAAACCCTTCGAAATAAAGAGCTTCCAATTTTTCCTAAGCATATGTGCAATTTTACAAGGTTCTCAATTTCACATATGGGCCCATTTTTCTGTGGCCCTGCCTGCTAATCTGATGGGGCCCATCATAGATGGGACATGACCCAAAAAACTCCAAGGTAGGGGGGACCAACCTTCAACTGATGACCTACAAATAGACAATTAAGAGAAAACATAGCAATGATCCACACTCAACTGAACAAAAGGGCTAAAGGTTGAAGTTAAGATCTTCCATCTAGGAGATTTTTGGATCATCCCCAATCGAAGACCCATCCTGAACAGCCTGGTTCATCGACATACCCACAACTGGAGCATCAACAAACAGTACATTTTCTGAGGGACACCGATGGTTCTTACATTCAGTGTTTTAAGTATCGATGATATCGGCCAATACATCCTACAATATATCTTGTATCTCACCTGTGCGATATGAAACCCACAAGTATTGGGATATATCCCACATGTTCGATCCGGTGAGCATTTTCAATTTCCGATCCTTTTTTCTGTAAATCATGTTAAATCAGTGTCAAATTGTTACAAATCCATGATTTTTCATGTTTTGCATGAAAAATCATTGGATTGGGAGCTTCGATTTCGAGATTTGGAGGAGATGGCTGACTAGTTGCAGAAAATTGAAAAAATAAAATCAAATTTTCCCAATTTCTCGCAAATCAGTTGCAATCTTTGTGTTCAAACATAAAATCAAACATGTAACCTGATCTAGTGATTCTTCTTTTGTTTTTGAATGTATTGCTTGTGTTTCCACACATCTTCTTACATTTATAAATTATATAAATAGACTTTGAATATACTTGCATCAATTCAGTTAGACAGTGCATAAATTAGGACTCCATAGAAAGAAAACCTATTATGTGCACTTTTTCTTTGTAATGTTTTGATTTATAAGTGTGTATTGATGCCTTTTTTAACAATCATTGAAGTTTCATTGAAAAATTCAACCAATTTCCCAATGTTTCTCCATGTTTCCTACAACAGTGATACATTACACAATACAACCGATATATCCCATGCGATAACCGATACGTATCCATGTCCCAAGGGTGCGATATGTAACGCGATACCGATATTTCGAACACTGCTTACATTAGACCTGACAAAAGACTTGTTTCTTGGCGAAACAGTACAAAATCCAAGTGTAATGGTGGGGTGTCACAATGTACATGTCTAACATAGTATGAAATGTAGATAAATTTCAAAGTAACAGGATAATACTTGTAAAGTTGAATTATCAAACTGGCATTTCTTTCATGCTGGAAAGTTTATGCTTTGTGCAAAGCCTGAAAGATGGTCATTTAATAAATTGCCATCTATTTTAATTGTTCATATTGGAGTTCTTATCCAAGCAAAATGCACTGATACATGCTTCAAAAAGATAACAGAAATATGGGAAACTTTAGACACTCACTATATCTTGTGAAACTAGAGCAATGTGTCGCCTTAGACTTTCCAATCTTATATCTTGAATATCATGATTATCCAAAAGTATACACCCTGTCAAATTTGAAAAGGGAAAAATGTAAACATACATTAATATAGAAGAAATGTCAGTAGGTCATGGCATACATCAAATCAACACTAACAAGGGCCTTTTGGTTCTCAATTCCAAGCAGAAACAAAATGCCGGTGGAGTTAGAATGGTGCAGATTATTTACCACCTTGAGGATCATAAAGCCGAAGGAGTAGTTTTGTGAGGGTTGACTTCCCTCCCCCAGAAGGACCAACAATAGCAATTACCTCTCCTGCTTTGACATGGAGATTCAATCCATTTAGAACAAGGGGCATATCGTCTCCATATCTGAATGTAATGTCACAAAATTTTACATCCCCTGTAATAGAGTCTAAATCAACTGCGTCTGGTTTATCAATAACCTATATTCAGGAAACATGATCAGCAGCTAAAATTGGAAAATATACACTTCAAGGAACAAACATCAGTGATTAAACTGATGTCTCTAGAACCGTCGAAGGAAGACCATGAGAATTACTGTGCAGAAAAAAGAAAAGGCCTTGAAGTTTTTACTTCTAGAACTGAAATCCTCCACTCCATTAAAACATAAAAAACTGGGAACACATCATGCATATGATTGTAAAGTTGAAGGAGATATTTGGGCTCACCAAAGGAAGAATACTACTGTATTGCACAGAAACAGATTCTAAATAGCCACATAATAAAACTGACAACATCATCAAAAATGTAAATGAATACCTTAGAGTTGAACCTGGTCAAATCAAACAATCGGTCTATGGCTGGTTCTCCTTGCTTCAACTCGTTGTATGCTTTCCCAATACCCTGTAAGGTTTTTTTTTTTCTTTAATTAAGATTTAAAGATCTCTTTAACTATAAGATAAGTTTGAAGAATGACAAATAATTACTAGGGGTTTAACCAATTGTTGAAATCATTTTTATCAATTGGTTTATCAATTAAAGTTAAGATACCATCCTCGGTTAAGAAAGCTCTTTTTATTTTAATTTTTGTTAAGAGCAATTACTATGCAGATAATTTTATTTTCTTAGTTAAGAAGAAAACTATATCGCTTGCATCATCATCACTGATGCAAACTTGAATCCATAAATTTGTGCAGAGTGCATCACCATCACTGATGCAGATTCGAATCCAAGAATTTGTCCATAGTCAAGGCATCAGAAAAACACAATGAATAGATCTTTGACTAAAGCTTTGAGAGCAATAAATCAAATTGAACCCACAAGCAAAGAAGAGATGACTCAAATTCAATAGAACTACATTAATAATACTGGCATCATTCCCTAAAAAAATCATCTATACAATCTTTATGGAAACCCTAACAAACCTCTCCTCGATCTCTAGCCTTGATATATACTACTCATCAATGTGGTTCCTTCTATTTCGGCTGATTTTCTACTATTTTCTACAAATGCCTGGACAACAACCCAACAACAACATTAATGCAGGACAATTAACCACTTGCTCTAAAAGCTCGAACTGATAGAACATGGTGAATTAATCCCTTTATCTCATAGCCCAAGCCCCACATCCATGGGTTAGGTCATCGGCCGAACCCTCCTCGTGGGCCTCAAATCCATGGGTTCTGCCCCCTCGTGGGCCCCAAATCACATGGGTTCCTCCTCACAAGGGTCATCCACCCCTAGTGTGCCCCTACATCCCACAAGCCACCCCACTCGAGCCCGGTGTGAAAATGCCCCTACATTAATTTAATGTAGGACAATTAACCACTTGCTATAAAAGTTCGAACTAATAAAGCATGGCAAATTAATCCCTTCATCTCATAGCCCAGGCCCCACATCCCAAGGGTTAGGACCTCGGTTGAACTCCCGTTGTGGGCCCCACTTCACATGGGTTCCACTTCACACGAGCCACCTGCCTCACACAGGTGGGGCTCGCATCACACGAGTCACCCGCCTCACACGGGCCGCCCACCCCAAATGTGCCCTTACATCCCACAAGCCTCCCCACTCGAGCCCGGTGTGAAAATGACCATGCATTAATCACTATCGGTGAGGAGTCTCGAACACGAGACCTCTCGCTCTAATACCAATTTGATGTAGTATAATACCAATTTGATGTAGTACAACTAACCACTTGCTTTAAAAGCTCAAACTGATAGAGCATGGCGAATTAATCCATTTATCTCATAGCCCAAGCCCCACATCCCATGGGTTAGGACCTCAGTCGAACCCCCCTCGTGGGCCCTACTTCACATGAGCCACCCGCCTCACACGGGCTACCCACCCCAAGTGTGCCCCTGCATCCCACAGGCCACCCCACTTGAGCCCGGTGTGAAAATGCCCCTGCATTAAACATTCAATACCTAAAAACAATTTGTCAGTCTAAACTGAAACCCCTTTACTATTCTTAAAGGAGAAAAGAAATTGAGAAAGAAAGGAAGAGAGAATATGAGAAAAAGAGAGCACAATGGGCTGGGTTATCCAGCCCTATCTTATTTATTATAATAAGAGAGAAGGTAAAATTACATATATGCCTTTATTATAAAGGAAAAACTAAAGAAGAATAGGGACAAATAAGGAAAACATAAAAGAAGAGGGAGAAGGGGGGAAAGGTTAAGACTAAGGCCAAGGTGCAAGTACATGTGGGCCCAGTAGTTATAGGCCCACATGCCCATACACCTACACTCCCCCCCAAGCTGAGATATAGATATCAATTATGCTTAGCTTACCAAGAATACATCATCCAGCTTCCATTGTAAGGGCCTTTGTGAAGATATCCACAATTGCTTAGAAGATGGACCAAATGGAGTGGAAACAACACCTCCAGCAACCTTCTCACTAGTAAAGTGGCAATCAACTTATCATGTTTTGTGTCTCATGAAAAATAAGATCAAAGGCAATGTGAATTGTGACTTATTGTCACAATAAATCAACATAGGAGTCTTCATAGGAAATCCCAATTCAAAAATAAAGCTTTTTAACCACGTAAGTTCATGTATCGTATTTGCCATAACATGGTACTCAGCCTCAATACTAGATTGTGCTACAACTGTCTACTTCTTAGTCTTCCAAGTGACTAAATTGCCGCCTAAAAAGGTACAGTAGCCTGACGTAGAGCGACAACATCTGGGGAACCTACCCAATCTGTATCAGAATACCCCTCGATTTTAAGATTAGAATGACGATCAAAGAGGATACCATGCCCCGATGACAATTTGAAACAATGCAAGATGTGAAGAATGGCTTCAAGATGACAAGAACAGGGAGCATGCATGAACTGACTAACCAAATTCACTGCATGAGACAAATTTCATCGAGTACTCGTTAAATACATCAATTTACCGACAAAACACTGACATATGCAAGGATTATTAAGAAGTTCTTCATCATTTACCCAAAACTTCTTATTAACTTCCAATGGAGAATCAATAGGTTTGATGCCCTTCTTGAATTGAGAGATTTCAATTCCATTTTAAGTATTTTAACAGTCCCAAATCTTTAATATTAAATACCTTGTTTAGCTATAATTTTAGCTATAATATGCCATTGACATCATCACCTGTAATAATACTATCATCCACATACGAGCTCGCAATAATAGTCTCATTTGCATGCCACTTGACAAACACATAATAATTAGATGGATATAAGTGAAACCAATAATAATCAAGGCCCCACTAAACTTTTCAAACCAGGAGTGAGAAGCTTGCTTCAATCCATATATTGCTTTCTTCAGATGACATGCTTTCCTCTCTACCTCATTTCGAGCAAATCCAAAGAGGAGGAAGCATATAGATCTCTTCAGTCAAGTCACCATTCAAAAAATCATTCTTAAAATCCAATTGATTCAAGGGCCAATTCAAATTGGAAGCAAGAGAAATAATAACCCGTACAAAGTTCATCTTAGCAAAAGAAGCAAGGGTCTTAGAATAATACTCACCAAAGCTTTGTGCAAAGCCTTTAGCTACAAGGCGGGGTTTATGGCAAGTTATACTTCCATCGGGATTGTACTTGAGAATATATACCCGACGACAACCTACAGGATTATTTCCAATATGTAACTCAGTGATCTCCCATGTGTGATTCTTTTCAAGAGCTATCATCTCCGCAATAGCTCAACACTAGAGAGAAGAAAGAATCCTTGAGATTTTTAGGAATGGTGGATGAAGAAAACTCAATAGCTAAAACAAAGAACTAATGTTGAGTGGACAAGGAATGATAGGAAACAAACCTCTGAATAGGATGAAAAGTACACTGTCGTTTTTGTTTTCTGATAACAAGAAGTAAATCTAAGGCAGGTTCTAAATAAGGATCATCATAAGTCAATTGAGTATGAACACTATCAGTAATTGTAGCTTAAGTAATATGCTCCATGGTGTAATGGGAAATGAAGGGTTTATGAACATTCCTTCAGTCACATAGTTTCAATTTAACTTGGTGGAATCAGTAGCAACCTTACTTTTAGAACTTTGGTTCGAAAGACAGACGCTATCTAATCAGACTCAAGAATAAGAACAGGAAGAACCATAGAATGTGTTTCCTCCTTTCTATCAAAAAAGTATGGAGTATCTTCCACAGATTTAATATCATATAGACCGCCTTTTAGTAAGATGATCAAGACATTCATACCCCTTTTGTGAAGACGAATATACTAAAAAAAATGCATTTGACAGATCTATTTGACAATTTGTTTCTAAGAGAATCAATGTTATAGACATAACATACACACCCAAAGACACAAGGGCAATGCTTTCAATATCAACAATATCAGCCGATATATCTCATGACATATCGTGTATCCCATCGGCACAATACGAAACCCCAAGGTAATATTTGAATTTTTTCGTATCGTGGAAGAAATCGCATAATATCGCAGATATCAGAAAATATCGCGAGATATCGCCACTAGTCCCTTTTATAAAATTCTTGATATTGGCTGATATCGCACAAAAACGTGGGAAGTCCAGCGCTTTCTTCAGAAAATTCAAAAAAAAAAAAAAAAAAAAAAAAAAAAAAAAAAAAAAAATCTAAATCTCATTTTCTCTATGCCTTTATACTTTTAAATATATCTATTGTGGATTTAGACCCTTCCTCTTGAATCCCTTCTAAGAAAGATATAAAATTTCAAGTCATAATCAAGATCTAAGATGATTTGGGGTCGTTTTCGATCCGGTGAAAATTGGGGAAATTTGAAATTTCTCCAATTTTTCCTAAATCGATTGCAGTCAATTGGCCCCCATTTCAGAGTTTTTTTTTTTTCCCAAAATTCCACTCCTAATGTATGCACAACTCTATATGGGTCTAAGGCATAGCGACACATCATTCACAGGTACACTTCTTATTGTGTACTTCTTTTGCTTTTGAATATATTGCTTATGTTTCCATACATGTCTTCTAACATTTGTACATTATAAGAAATGCTCGCATCAGTTCAGTCAGACAATGCATAAATTAGGACCCTATACGAAGGAAACCTATTATGTGCAATTATTTTTTTGTGATGTTTTGATTTCTAAGTGTGTATCGATGCCTTTTTTTTAACAATTCTTGAAGTTTTATAAAAAAATTCAACCAACTTCCCGATGTTTCCCCATGTTTCCCAACAACTGCGATACATTACGAAATACAATCAATATATCTCATGTGATAACCAATTTGTATCCATATCCCAAGGGTGTGATACATTGGGCAATAATGATACAGAAAACATTGTGTAGGGGAATGTCAAATACTTGATAACTGAATGAGAGACTTTCTAGCAAGAACTTCGATGGGAAGACGATTGATCGAATAGCAAGTTGTAAGAACAATATTTGACAAAAAAAATTTAAGAACGGGCATTCAAACTAGAAGAGCCTAAGTGACTTCTAAAAGGTGTATATTATTCCTTTTAGCAGTGACATTTTGTTGTGCGGGATATGCACAAATGGTCTGAGGTTCAATACCATGCTCCTGAAGATAAGAAATCATAGTATGGGAAAGGTATTCTTTTGCATTATCTATATGAAAAGTACCAATACTCGCATTAAATTAATTTATAACCTAACTATTAAACACTTCAAAAATAGATCAAACCTCATCTCTAGATTTCATCAAATAAATCTACGTCATATGAGATGCGTCATCAATAAATGAGATAAATTATTTAAATCCATTATAAACAAAGGAATTGGACCATAAACATTCAAATGAACCAAAGAAAAAATTCTACTTGAATGTTTCTCCACGGACGAACAGATAGAGACTTATGGTGTTTGGCTAAAGCACAAGCCTCACCCTTTAAATTTTAGCATCACTACACTCGACTGACACTGGTCATAAAGACTATACTAAACTCGAAGAATGACCTAACCTACAATACCAAAGACAAAGGTCTTCCTTCTGGACACTAAGAAACTCACTTGAAGTATTCAAATGAAAAAGTCTAAACCATCCTCCTCATGTCCATCACCAAGCAGCTTCTTCATCTTAAGATCCTGGAAAACATGATCATCGGGATAAAAAGTTAAACTACAATTCTAGTCCTTGGTTGCCTTACTAACTGATAACAAATTAGACATAATGTTAGGCACCAACAAGACAGATGACAAGGAAAAAGATAGGGAAATAGACATAGTACCTTTACCCCCAATAGGAGCTAGAGTACCATTTGTCAATTTTACACATCTTAAACTTGATTTGGGAGTAAACGAAGAAAAAGAATCATATGTACCTGTTATATAATTGGTAGCTCCTTAATCAATGACCAAGGGCTTAATCCAAAGGTAGTTTGAAGAGTAGTGGATGTATTACATATCTGAGCTGAGTAAGTCGATGAGGAGGCCTTATTCTGGGTGGCATCTCTTAACAAAGCACCACACTCAGATTTTGAGAGATGAACAACATCAGCCTCCAATGGAACTGCAGGTGAAGTTGGGTAAGGAACATTCCCTAGCAGTAGTTTGAGAATCTCTGTCATCTAAAGCTGCAGAGTTAGTAGCTCAGCCCAATGGTCTAACAAGAAGCAATGTTTTTGGTATTGATACCGATTGACGTATCGCACCCTTGGGATATAGAAACATATTAATTATCGCACGGAAACTATCAAATGTATCACATAATGTTTCGTTGTTTTTGTTTAACATTGGGAAGCATTGGAAAATTAGTCGAATTTTTCAATGTAACATCAGGAGGTGTTAAAAAAGGCATCATTACTAACGCGAGACAACTAACCACTTGCTCTAAAAGCTCAAACTGATAAAGTGTGGTGAATCAATCCCTTTATCTCATAGCCTAGGCCCCGCATCCCATGGATTAGGTCCTCAGCTGAACCATCCTCTTGGGCCAACATCACATGGGTTCCGCATCACACGAGCCGCCCACCTCGAGTATGCCCCTGCATCTCAAAGGCTACCCCACTCGAGCTTGGTGTGAAAATGCCCCTGCATTAATCACCCCCAGTGAGTTGTCTCAAACACGAGACCTCCTACTATGATACCACTTTAAAATTAACGCCGGACAACTAACCACGCACTCTAAAAGCTCGAACTGATGGAGCTTGGTGAATTAATCCCTTTATTCATAGCCCAGGCCCCACATCCCATGGGTTAGGTCCTCAACCGAACCCCCCTCGTGGGCCCCACATCACATGGGTTCCACATCACACGAGCCACCCGCCTCACACAAGTGGGGACCGCCTTACTCGAGCCGTCCACCCAGAGTGTGCCCCCGCATCCCACAAGCCACCCCACTCGAGCCCAATATGAAAATGCCCCTACATTAATTACACGCTTAAATTCAAAAGGTTGCAAAAAAAAAAAAAAAGTGCTCATAATAAGTTTCCTTTGTATAGGGTCATAAACTAATATAATTTATAACAAAGTGATACAACAATATTCAAAATCAACTAATATAATTTATAAATCATAGAAGACGTATGAAAACAATATCAATTAATTATTTTTAAAAATGCACACATGGCGTATAAGCAATTGAAATTAAATTGTCCATTTATGTCTAATAACCCAAAAATTAGGTTTATTTCCTCATTTGATGATGAGATTGGTAGACATTTCTTGAAAAGTTAAGAATGAAAAAATATCCAATGATCCTGTTTCAATAAACAAAGTGTCCACAAATCAAAGGTCAGGATCGTTCAAACAATCTAAATATTGGATCGTGACTTAGCAATAGTGGCTCCACAATTTAATTGGTTTGGTTTGAGTTAATATATGACATGTATATAATTTTTTAGTGCATGTGTATGTGTTATATGTGCATCATACACATGTACAATTTATGCATGCCTTTAAATCAGTGTTCGAAATATCGGTATCACGTTACGTACCGTACCCTTGGGATATGGATACATATTAGTTATCGCAGGGGATATATCGGTTGTATCACGTAATGTATCGTTGTTGATGGAAACATGGGGAATTTGGTCAAATTTTTCAATGAAACTTCAGTGATTGTTAAAAAAGACATCAAAACACATTTATAAATCAAAAAATTACAAAAAATAAATGCACATAATAGGTTTTCTTTGCACGGGGTCCTAATCCATGCGTTGTCTAACTGAATTGATGCAAGTACATTCAAAGTCTATTCATATAATTTATAAATGTAAGAAGACGTGTGGAAACACAAACAATACATTCAAAAGCAAAAGAAGAATCACTAGATCGGGTTATATACATGTTTGATTTTATGTTTGGACACAAGGATTGAAAAGAAAGTGGGAAATTTTGAATTTTAAAAAAAAATTCCGCAACTCAAATCTCGAAAATGAAGCTCCCAATCCATGATTTTTCATGCAAAACATGAAAAACCATGGATTTGTAAGAATTTAACACTGATTTAACATGATTTATAGGGAAAAAAAAAAAAAAAAAGGATCGAAAATCGATAATGCTCACCAGATCGAACATGTGAGATATATCGCAGTACTTGTGAGTTTCGTATCGCACAGGTGGGATACAATATATATCATGGGGTATATCGGCCGATATCGTCGATATTTAAAACACTGCTTCAAATAGAGAATAGGGTCAAAAGCATTTTATATGCAAATCGGGTCAAAAGCATTTTATATGCAACCTGGACATTGAAAAGGCCTACAATCATGTAGATTGGGATTTCTTACAATATTTGTTGAAACGCATGGGGTTCGGAGATAAATGGAGAGCCTGGATGCAAGAATGTGTAGGCTCCGCACACTTCTCCATTCTTCTTAATGGTTCTCCAAAGGGATTCTTTAAAAGTTCCAGAGGTTTAAGGCAAGGAGATCCCCTCTCCCCCTTCTTATTTCTTATTGTGGGGGAAGCCCTGTCTAGGCTGCTACATAAAGGTCAGGAGGAAGGCCTCTTCAGTGGGATCAAAATAAAAGGTATGGCAAGTCCGATCTCCCACATCCAATATGCTGATGATACCCTAATCTTCGCTGAAGCTTCGAGCGATCAGGTGGAAAACCTTCAAACCACTATCCGTTGTTTCCAAGCGGTATCTGGTTTGAAGGTCAACTTGGCCAAATCAAAAATTTTCGGAATCAATATGGAAAGTGTTGAGATTGAGTCGCTGGCACAAGTCTTTGGTTGTGCTGCTGCCTCCCTCCCGTCTTCGTTTGTGGGTCTTCCGTTGTGCATTGGAAAACCTCCCAAATCTGTTTGGGACAAAGTCATCCTCCGATTTCAGGTTTATCTGGCGAGATGGAAAAGTCGATACCTTTCCCTAGGTGGCCGTCTCACCTTAATCAAAGCTGCTCTCTCAAACCTCCCTATATACTTCATGTCTCTCCTCAAATGTCCGGCGTCGGTGTTGGCGTCCATTGATAAATTAAGGCGTGATTTCCTTTGGTGTGGTAAGGCAGAAAGGAAGAAGTTCATCTTCTAAAGTGGTCTGAGGTCTGTCACCACTTGTCTAATGGAGGAGCTGGGATTAAAGATCTCGAAGCTATGAATGATGCTCTTCTCGGCAAGTAGATCTGGAGGCAAGGGGCGGAAGATCGGAGTCTCTGGAAGTCCATCATTACGGCTAAATACGGCAATTCTTCTGGTGGCAGGTGGACTCCGTATTCTTCTCTTTACAAAGCATCGCACATCTGGAAAGATATTATGAAAATGAAACAAGAGGTCCTCTCAGCTGTTGGTTTTGTGCTCGGTAATGGTGACAAAATCCGGTTTTGGGATGATATATGGATCGGGGATCAGCCCCTAAGGACTACCTTCCCTAATATGTACCTTCTCGCCTCCTCCAAAGTCTCTTCTGTGGCGAATCTTTACGCAGTTACTGCAAGGAAAATTGTCTGGAACGTGCAATGCAGAAGGGGCCTCAAAGATAGGGAAATTCCAGAATTTGCAGGCCTTCTGGAAAAGCTATACTCATCGTCTCCTTCCCCTTTGTCAGAGGAAAACATTTATTGGAGACCAGATAAATCCTCCTCTTTTTCAGTCCGATCCCTATATGACCAGCTTCACTTGCAGCAGCTCACCACCAGCTTCCCCAAAAGTCCTCACTTTCAGCTGGCTGGTTGAAAAAAAAAAAAAAAAAAAAAAAAAAAAAAAAATCCTAACAGTGGACAATCTGAGGAGGAAAGGGATGATTCTGCCCAACATTTGCCTGTGTTGTATGCGGGCAGAAGAGTCCGTAGATCACTTGCTTCTACACTGTTCTTTCATTCAATCCATCTGGGTCGATTTTCTGCTTCGGTTTAATTTGGATTGGTGTTTTCCTAATGAGGTGAACCACCTCCTTCGAGCATGGCATGGGGTGAAATTAGGGAAAGTGAAAACTATTATTTGGAGAATGGTCATTCTCGCTGTCTGGTGGTCCGTTTGGAGTGAAAGGAACAATAGATGCTTCAGGAATTCTTCCAACCTTCCTGGGGTGGTGGCATCTAAGGCTAAACGCTTAATGATAGAATGGGCTACCAATTTTAAGGGTCTTTTTGGTTGTGACTTCTTCTTCTTAGGCGTGTAGTTGTTGTCTGCCCTCTCAGCAGGCAGTTTTCCCTTGTCTTTCCTTTCCTTTTTAATGAATTTCATCTTAAAAAAAAAAAAAAAAATAGAGAATAGGGATCCCAATGACTTAAGTGGGCCCCGCCATGATGTTATGTGAAATCAACCCCAACCACTAGGTGTGTCACCCAATGTTAGGCCCAAGGCTAAAAAATCAACCCCATCCATGGTTCAGGTGGACCACACGATTGGAAATATTGTACAAGCAATACTCACCGTTCAAACAGTTTTCCTTAGTGTGGACCATGTGAATCACAGATGGGCCTAACTTTTAGGGCCCATTTCCAAATTTTATTGTGGCATCTAATGGTTGGAGTGGATTTTATATACTCATCACGGTGGTCCCTATAAAAATTATGGGTGGACGTCTCTTCACCAACTATTTCTTTAGGTGTGGCCCACCTAAATTTCTTTGGGTGTGGCCCACCTAAATCACGAGTCAGCTTGATTTTTTATCCCTGGACCTAACATGGGTTTATGGATACAATGGTCAAAGTCGATCTCACATACATATCAAGGTGGGCCCCATAAAAAATCAACGGCTCGATAAGATTTTTTTCTAAAATACATTAGATCAAATCAAGGATGCCCACCCTTTTTTTTTTTTTAGGGCCACCATGATGCGGTATGTGAAATCCACTCCAACCATTAGATGTATAATCTCACTTTCGACCCAAGGCGAAAAAAATATGCTTGACTCACGATACAGGTGGGCCACACCAACGGAAACAATTGGAAAAGAGATGTTCACCCTTGATTTTTGCAGGGCCCATCATGATGATTATATAAAATCCACTCCAACCATAAGATGCCACAATAAAATTTAGCAATGGGGCCCAAAAATCAAGCACATCCTGATTCACATGGGCCACACCAAGGAAAATAGTTTGAAGAGCGAGCATTGCATGTACACTGTTTCCAATCATGTGGTCCACCTAAATCACGGATAGGGATAATTTTTGGGCCCTATACCTAACATGGGGTGACACACTTTGTGAATGGGTTGGATTTCGCATAAACATCACAATGAGGCCCACCTAAGTCGCTGACCTCATGTAACATGACCGTTTACTTCATTTCCAATTCCAAAAAGACTCTTGAAGTTTGAGAGGGAGGAGGGGAGAGAGAGAGTGAGAGAGAGAGAGATGGAGACGCAATAGAGGAAAGAGATGAAGGAGAAGGAGAGAGAATCGTGACACACAAGTATGTTTTTTTTTCATTCCCTTCTCTCCCTCTTTTTTTTTTCATTCTTTTCTCTCAAATATAGATTGTTTTGGGTTTTTTCCCACAGTATTGATCGATCTTGTCGATAAATATATATAAAGGGGGGTGCGATATTTTGCACGATATCGTGAAATTGTCAATATCTCGCAATACATTGCAATATTTCCGACAATACATGGAATAATAGAAAATAAACGTGCATATCATATCGGCAAGGTGCGGTACCAATATTATCAATCGATAATGTCGATATTGCAAACATTACCATGAAGAGCCCAACAATAATCCACGGTATATCCATGTCTATCACAATTGAGTACACAATCGATCCGATGTCACAAACACGGCCAATATTTGAGAAGAAGAAGAGAAGAAGAAGAAGAAGAAGAAGAAGAAGAAGAAGAAGAAGTGGGCCGCACGAGAGGAAACAGTAGGGATTCAGTGACCATCGTTGAAACATTTCACAAAAGTTTCGTATCAGGATAAGTTTTTTATGTTTTCACTTCATCCCAGTGGGAATGACCTCATAAATGGTTTGGATGGCATATAAACATCAAGGTGGATCCCAGGAAAGTTTCAACAGTAGAAAACTCTTTGCCCAGTTTTCCCTCTCATATGGCCCACTTGAGTTTTGAATCCACCTCATTTTCAGTCGCATCTCCTAAAATGATCTCGCCAAATGGATGGACGGGGTGGATTTCTCACGAACATTACAGTGGGCCCCATCTAGCATCTGAGGCAAGAACATCCTGCGAAAGCCTTTTGCAAGAAATCCGCGTCCGGCACGGACTGAAATCCTTGGAGACGGACGGTCCTGTCAGAGGCTCTGTAGGGCCCACCATGATATATGTGTTTTATCCACACCGTCCATCCATTTTGATAGGTCATTTTAGGGTATAAGCCTAAAATATAGATAAATATAAGGATCAAGTGGACCACATGATAGGAAGTCCTGGTAATGATATGCACCGTTGAAGCTTTCCTAGGGCCCATCGTGAGTTTATTTGCCATCCAATCTGTTCATAAGGTCTGACAGACCTAGATGAAGGGAAAACGTAAATATTAGCTTGATCCAAAACTTTTGTAGCCCCTAAAAATTTTTTAATGGTGGCCATTCAATGACCACTTTTTCGTGTGGTGCGGTCCACCTCATTTTTGGATTTGCCTCATTTTTTGGCCCATTCCCTAAAATAATATGCCAAAATGAATTGATGGTGTATATACATCATATTACATCGAGGTGGCCCCACAGTCAGGGTCCCACCATATTACGTACGTCATCTTATGTGGTCCACTTGATATCTGGATAGAATGCATGGGGCCCACACAATCTACCTCATTTTTTTTAGCCAAGACCTATCAAAAAGTAAATATATCAACGTCATGAATTAGAGAGCGGATTAGGTGAGACCCAATACCCACCCAAGACGGTGCGGCCCTTAATGCGGGGTCCACCTTAATATATGTATTCTGTATCCATGTCATTCATCCATTTTTCCAAATCATTTTAGTGTATTATCCAAAAAACAAAGCACATCCAATTATCAGGTGGACCATACCAAAGGAAAAAGTTGTGATTGACTATTAATGGGCCACAAAAGTTCTGGATCAATCTGATATTTGTTTTTTTCCTTTCATTCAAGCTTATGTGAACTTATCAACTGATTGGATGGTAAATAAACACTACGAAAACATTGAGGTGAGCCCTAAGAAGGTTTTAATGGTAGGGCCTTCAATCAATATTGTTTCATATGGCATGGTCTACTTGATAATATGGCATGGTCTACTTGATAATATGCATGGTTTTAATGATATGCTTCATTTTTGGTACGGTGTTGTGAATTACGGTGGCAAAACAGATGGACGGTGTGGATATACATGTCTTGATGCATTTATAAATGTTATGCAACATATTTGAATATAGTTGTTTTAGTTCAATCAGACAGCGCATGACTTAGGACCCTATACAAAGGAAACATATTATGTGCACTTTTTTTCTGGAGATTTTATGATTTAAAAGTGTGTATTAAGGCCATTTTTAATAATACCTGAAGTTTCATTGAAAAATTCAAACATTTTCCCTATGTTTCCCAAAAAGTGCGATAAATTACGCGATACAAACGATGTCCCGTGCAATAACCGATATGTATTTGTATCCCAAGGGTGCGATATCATGCGCGATACTGATATTTCGAACACTGCCTCCAACCATTCAGCAAAAACATCAAATCCTTAGGGGGTGTTTGTTTTCAATTCACCCATGTAAATGCATGTAAATGTATGTAAATGGGTAATGATTAATTAGCCATGTAATTCCTGCACTCTTTTCTATGTTGACAATGACGGCTTGCTTTTTGGACAATAAAATCGAGAAGGGTGCGAATTTCATGTGGGCCCCACTATGATATACGTGGCTTATCCACGTTGTCCATCCATTTCACGGGCTGATTTCAAGGCACTAACCCAAAATTGAGGTAGATCCAAAGCTCAATTGGACCACACCACACAAAACAGTAGGTTGAACGCCTGCCGTTAAAAACCTTTTACGACCACGAATTCCTATGGTGTGGGCCATTTGAGGTTTGGATTTGCTTCATTTTTGGGCTCATACCCTAAAATGTTCGGATAAAAAAGATGAACGGCGTGGATATGTCACATAGATCACAGTCGACCCCACATATCTAAATCAGCCTTTTATGGACTGAGTTTCAAGGTGGAAATACCCTTTGGCTATCGAATAAACATAAATGACAATAATGAGCAATTTAATGGTATTTACCAAGGAATTGAAAAATCAAACACCTCCTTAAGAAAAATTCTTCAAAAATGAATTAAATAAGAATTCCCAACAACAAAAGCTTCAAATCCACCAACACATCAACTGAATCACCAAAAACTTCAGCCAATCAACAGAGGGGCTTCAAATCCACGACACATTATTCAAAACCCTTAAAAAATTCAGCCACAAGCCACTCCCCCCACAAATCACAACAAGTCAATGAGGAAAAGGCCTCACGACTCCTAAAACACAAAAACAAAAACAAAAACAAAAACAAAAAAAAAAACAAAAAACAAAAACAAAAACAAAAAAAAAAAAAACAAAAACAAAAACAAAAACAAAAAAACAAAAAGAATGAAGAAGAAGAAAAAAGGGTGAAGGGAAAAGAAGAAAAGAGAAAACATAAAAGAAAAGAAGATCGGGAAAGTAAGGAAGGGAAAAACCACTTGTTTAGAAAGATTAGAAGAATAAAACAACATAAGATTAAGATGAAGAAGAATAAGAAGGAAAGAAACGAGGAAGAGGAGAGAGCCCAAGGAGCACTAAGGCTCTAATACCACGTCGGGGAGGAAAAAAAAATTGAGAGAGAGAGAGAGAGAGAGAGAGAGAGAGAGCACTAGGGCTGGGATTTCCAGCCCTATCTTATTTAAAATAGTAGAAGGGAAGGTACATTTAAATATATGCCCTTATTATGAAGGAAAAATTAAAGAAAGACTAGAAGGCAAATAAAGAAAGCATAAAACAAAGAGAAAATGGGAAAAAAGGCTAAGAATAACCCATAACACATTAGGCCCAGGTATATACCTATGGGCCCAGTCATAGGCCAACACGCATATACACCTACAACTACCAAACCCCGACTGCATCTCCCTCCTAGCCTCAGTCTTTCTTACCGCAGGCCTGTAAACACTCTGGAAAAAAGAAATCTGTAAGCAGATCTGCACCCTGCCCTAAGACTAACACGGCACTTGAAAAGTCCAGCCCACCAATTATTAGTTTATAACCTATCAAATAATCCCTTAATTAACTGCCCAGTAAACCATCCCACCTGCCCACTTCCTGGCCTCAAACCTTTTTCTGGATTGTTCAGAGAATCTGTTCTATAAACCTGGGTACAAACTGATTATCTTAAGACCATAACCAATCCTTTAGATTCCACTCTCAACTCATGGTTGCTAGGGGTGTACACGAACTGAGCTAGCTCGGTTAGCTCGCTTGACTCGACTCGAAAAAGCTCGATTCAACTTAGTTGAAGCTGAGTTCGAGCCGAGTCGAGCTGATTTTTTGAGCTCGAAAATGAGTTCGAGCTGAGTTCAAGCAGGCCCCAGCTCGACTCGACTCGGATCGAATCCAACTCGACTCGGATCGAATCCAGCTCGAATCGAACTCGGATCGAACCAGTTCGGTAACTCGGTTACTTTGCCATTGATGTTGCTCACCAAGTGTTTGATAAAATGACCCAACGAAGTGTGGCTGGTGGCAAGGAAGGTATGTACATGAAACAAATACCCTTTTCTTCTTGGTTTTTCTTGGTTTTTACTTTTTATGCTGCTTAGAAGGTGTTTGATAAAATACCTGTAAAACCATTGCCTCCGTTTCACATTCAGAGGGATTTTCAAGGTGCAGTCCAGGTGTTCGTGGAAATACCTCAATAGCGAACTCGGCTCGATCTTGGCTCGAACTCGTCCTGAGCTGGCCCGAGCTGCTGACCAAACCGAGCCGAGCTGGCCAGTCAGGCTCGAGGACCGAGCAGAGCCGAGTTCGAGCTGAGGTCAGCCAGTAGCCGGGCTGAGTCGAGCTGAGGCCAGCTCGACTCGGTTCGACTCGATGTACACCCCTAATTGTTGTACAACAGCCATAGCACTACTTCCAAAAATTAAATTCCAGTAACCAGGCCCATAAATTGTCCACCAAACATTCTTATATCTGTCCTAAATTATACCCTCAAACACCCATGTTTCTCAGCTCCAAGTACAACCTGTAAAAGTTTCAGCCATCTAAGATTGCCTTCCGCAGCTCACGCCCATCCCTCTAGCAGGCAGTGTTTGAAGTATCGGTATCACCACAAGTTTCGCTGGCCAGGGATATAGAAATAATATCAATATTGCCGATAATATCGTTGATAACTGGAAATGCAGGGAAACATGGGGGAAATGGTGGATTTTTTCAGTGAAACTTTAAGAGATGCTAAAATATACATATTTGCATATTTAGGAATTAAAAATTTGCAAAAAGAATGCATACATAATAAGTTTCCATTTAATGGGGCCTAAAAGAATGTGATGTCATAAGAAACCAGTCCATCCATCCCATCTATCTATCCAACCTTCCATTCAAATATCTATCGATATTTCAGAATATCGACAACACACGCTATTTTGTCAAGAAATCATCAATAACTGGAAAGGAAATGAAAAACTGTGGTCACAATATCGCCCATGTTGAGATAACGATAATATTGCGATTTGATTGATATTATCGTCGACAATTTGAACACTGCATATAACCATGCGCCCATCAAAAAATTTGAAATGGAAAGTTTTTTTTAATAAACACAATTTTGGCGATTTGATACATTGACAATATTATTGAAATATCGCCAATACACCGGTAATGTAAGCGACACCTGGAATTTACGAGGTTGAAAATGTTGGTGATATCGATACATTGGCGATACAAGCAACACCTGGAATTTACACAGTCGAAAATATTGGCGATACATTGGTGATATTTAGCGATAAATCACCAATACCTGGAATTTCTGAGACTACCGGTGTTATCGGTATTGCCACTAGTGTTGCCGGTATCACTGAGCTGGAGATGAGGATAATATCGAGGATACTCCGAACAATGCTGGCAGGCCACTTCCAACCCAGCCTATAACCGGTCCCTTGGTTCTCCATCTCTTGTGAATCTAAATAGCCATCTTGAGCCAGAACTTGCCCAGTCTTTTATTGTTGATGCCCACTCGAATTGGAGCTTCATATAACACTAACATGGCTGGTGATGATCCATATAGTAAACTGAATATTTCGACAAGTAGTTCAGTAAGATGGAGTGTAAATCGGCTGCTTCAGGAGAGAACAAAAAGAAAAGCATTTTCAAACCCCAGGCCTATCAAGGACCAGATGGTTACATGGAATCAGGTAGTGCCTCTCTTACATAGTAACCTGATCTCCACACACCAGTTAAAGGGGGAGGAAATTAGGGATACGAGCATGAGACGTATACAAGGTATCAACAACACCAATATCCTTAGCAAGGACCAAGGGAAGTAGTTCGGTAAGATGGAGTGTAAATCGGCTGCTTCAGGAGAGAACAAAAAGAAAAGCATTTTCAAACCCCAGGCCTATCAAGGACCAGATGGTTACATGGAATCAGGTAGTGCCTCTCCTACGTAGTAACCTGATCTCCACACACCAGTTAAAGGGGGAGGAAATTAGGGATACTGATGCGGACACAAGCGCATTCAAGGTGTACCAACGAAGAAAGCGCCAATCACAAGTGTCGTCCTTGTGGATAGGCGACTATTGAGGAGCTGAAGACCTTTCACGACTATTGAGGAGCTGAAGACCTTTCACATGTGATTGGACATATAGAAGACCCCACTCAGGGAGACACATGTGAAGGAAGATTGGAGAAAGAAGACCGAGCGCCCGAACTTTCCCGCACTTATGTTATTTGCGCGTTTTTGCTTAAGTTAGGGGTCTATTTGCGTGTTTTTGCTTAAGTTAGGGGTCTTTTAGTAATTTTATATCTTTATTTGCTTATTCTAGGGGTATTTTAGTAATTCTATGTCTTTATTTGCTTATTTAAGCGGGCTAAAGCCCTAAATCCGAATTTGAACTATTGATGAATGAAAAGCAAACCCTTTGGTTGCCCTCTTCTTCTCTTCTCTCTAATGGTACTTCTTCTCTTCCCTTGATCTTCTTCTTCTAATTTCTTCTTGTGCCCCTCCAACTTCCTCAAGGTAATTATTTCCTTCTTTCTCTTTTCTAGTTTTGGCTAATCCTTCTTCGATCAAAACTTTGAGAATCGATCTAAACCCTAAACCCTCAAATTCTCAAATCCCTAATCCGAGAAACTTCTTGGTTCTTCGGACTAGTGATCTTCATTGATCGATTGGGTGTGACCATGCAAGATCGGGAGGTCTCATCCCTCGCCGGATCCAACCTAAGTAATAATTGAATTCCATACTCCATGGTTGTGATGATGGCCCGCTCCATTGCATGTTTCCTTTATGATTTTCTTAGTTATGATGATTACTGCTAGAATTTTAGATCATTTATTCCTTTTATTTCCGCTGTTTAATTATGTTCATGAGCATGCATCATAATTAGGGCTGTCCTGCGTCAGATACGAGCATGAGACGTATACAAGGTATCAACAACACCAATATCCTTAGCAAGGACCAAGGGAAGTAGTTTGGTAAGATGGAGTGTAAATCGGCTGCTTCAGGAAAGAACAAAAAGAAAAGCATTTTCAAACCCCAGGCCTATCAAGGACCAGATGGTTACATGGAATCAGGTAGTGCCTCTCCTACGTAGTAACCTGATCTCCACACACCAGTTAAAGGGGGAGGAAATTAGGGATACGAGCATGAGACGTATACAAGGTATCAACAACACCAATATCCTTAGCAAGGACCAACGGAAGTAGTTCGGTAAGATGAAGTGTAAATCGGCTACTTTAGGAGAGAACAAAAAGAAAAGCATTTTCATACCCCAGGCCTATCAAGGACCAGATGGTTACATGGAATTAGGTAGTGCCTCTCCTACGTAGTAACCTGATCTCCACACACCAGTTAAAGGGGGAGGAAATTAGGGATATGAGCATGAGACGTATACAAGGTATCAACAACACCAATATCCTTAGCAAGGACCAAGGGCACCAGTAGACCCTTGTAATCAGTACCCTAACTATGGTGAGATGACACAACTTCTTGTGCGGAAGAGCCGACGCTGCGTGAAGGACTAAACATAGAGATTAATGATTACTCTAGTAGTTTGGACCCAACTCTTTCCATGACCAGTTAAGGTCGTTGGAGAATTATTTTAAGCGGTACCAAATATCCAAAGATGTCAAGTTTCAAGCTTTAAAACTTGAGAGGTCAGCAAAAAAAATGGTGGCATACTGTAGTGAGAGAGATGTGGTGCTATGGCCTTCCTCCCATCATGATTTGGGATGAGATAGGACCAAAATGAAATGGAAATTCTAAATGCTAGATCATGAAGCCAAGGCATACCAAGAACTTATCAACCTACAGTACGAGAATCCAACTATTTAATCAAAATTTTAATTGAAACCAAACAAAGAGGAAACAGATCAAGAGAACCAATACAAAGGGATGGTGAGGAACCATCCTAGAACCAACATTCTCAATTGCATGAAAGGCGCCTAATCACCCAATATATCTTCCCTATCAAATAAATTGAGCCTAATCTCTATGTCAGGACACCAAACACATACTTTCTCCACTCCTTTAGCTTTGCCTTCAAAATCAGAGCCTCTGCACTGATCTCATTTTACCCAGTATCTTCCACTTCTACAAATATATCTATCCCCACAGCCTTTCCTTTCCTCATCCTTGTTAAGGCTATAGATACTTCCACTACCCGATCCTCCTGTAATACACGTGCTCCCCAACCACCACAGGGTCTGGGCTCCTCCTAGTGTTCTTATTTTTACGTCAAACAAGTCAAAAAGGCATATTCTTATTGAAGTGTGACTTACCATGATGTAAAAGCTTTTAGTGATTTCTAATAACTTTAATTAGAGAACAAATTGGAAATTATTGTTAATTAGTAGTGAATATTGTATCACCTGTATAGGCTCGATCAAGAGAACCAATGATGTTATAAAAGAAACCATGCTAGAACCATCAAAAGAACCTCCTGAAATCACCAGTGAACCAGTGCAAAACATCAACAATGACCCTATGCATATAGCTTGTGTGATCTGAGGAATGAGTGCCTTCATTTTTTTCTTTTTCAAAAGTTCGGTCAGGTCATCTTGGGCAAGCCTTTGAAACCGTACACTTTCACAAAGCGTTGCATTGTTAGCCTTTATGACAAGCATTGACGGAAGGACCTGAAACACTGAGACCTTATATTAGCTCATAAACAGTCCTAAGGTAGTTTAGTGAACACATATCATACTTATTGTGGGTAGGCTAGGTATAAACTCATAAAGAAATAGGTCAGGGTATTCCCTTAAACGTGTAAAGTAAAACATACCTCGTTCAGGTAGGCTGAGAGCCTAGCAACACTAAGATGCGCCTTCCTAGATATTGTACGAAGCCTTTCCCCAAGTAAGGCAATGACAAGAGATATGCATGGAATGACCTACCAATCCACAGTATGGATTTAATTGCTCAGATCAACTGCATGTAGAAAGTAGAGTTACAGAAATAGTTATTAAAAACAGGAAGGGAGATACTTTTACATCTCACCAAGGCTGAAATCATCGAAAGAACAGGACTAGTCACCAACATCTGAGTTGCCACGGCAAATAACTGCAGAAAATTTGGTACGATAGTCTACATTCGAAGAAAACTTAAATTAGCAAACAGGACTAATAAAAAACCACATTCAATATCTATTTATCTTACTTGGGCATATCATGCAGATTGTAAGGTAAATGAGCAATTCCATTCTAGGAGCCTTTTCAACAACTATTGCTAAGCATTACATCATTTGTTGTAGGACCAAAAATGTAAGAACTACAAAAGCTTTTGATAATGTCCCTTCAATTAACAATATTGCACAAATGAAATATAGATTAACGGGAGTAACCATATTTACCACTCAACAGGCTTTCATAATAGAAGTTCCTCTTGCAACAAGGAGAATTGAAATACAGCAAATATTGTGTTTTGCATAATGATGTACTTCAGAGGAGTTTCAGTTTTGCCGAATTTCAATACCAGGTCTTTGTAGATGCCTTGTGGCCATGATAGATCAGAACAAAACAATTATAATATTTCTTCTAATTATTTCTTCTCTTACAGAGGGTGTACTCCAAGCTCCAAATGAATGTGAGCAAAGGTGATCTATCCCATCATCCAAAAAAAAAAAAAAGGGTGATCTATACCTTCTTCTTCTTCTTCTTCTTCTTCTTCTTCTTCTTCTTCAAACAGCTTGGAGTTTGAATGAGGAACATCATAACTGGGAAACATCATATCTTTCAATCTCTTTGGCTAAACTACTACACATCCGCCATACTTCAAACAGCTATACAGATCAAAAACTGCAAGACCGGGACCTGATCCCCATCTGAAACTGGTCATTTCAAAATCAAATCAGGTTAAAAATTCTTAATGCCAGCCGATAACCATTCCCGATGGTTGTAAAAATTGTGTGGCCAAAAGATTCATCTATTTCTTTGCTTGACCCTACATCAGAGAGCCCAATAGAGGACTGTTTTGTTATCCAAGACTACTCTTTTATTGGTGGATTTTATGGACAATCTTTTGATAATCCTCAAAAGCCTTCCAAGGCCTTCCTCAGATGGATCTTTAGGCATTGTTGAAGGAAACTCTAAATTATCTGAAAAGCAATATTACTATTTCATTTTTATGGTCAGAGAAACAATCGGATATTTAGAGGAGACCAACCCTTAGAATAACTGAAAGAATCTAAAGAAAAACCATTGAATTTTCCGATACCCTCTCCCAAAAAATATAGACAAAGAGAATACCTTAATGATTGAACTCAAAACGATCATATTTGTCTTCATCCTCAATTTCTCTAGGTGAAATGGTCCTCGCAAATCCAGCCTTCGGTAAACTTAAGAGAAGAAACTTTGATACTCTGGCAGTGTCTGATGGCTAAAACACTGACACTAACAAGTTTTAATTGTGGCATGCAATTTACTAAAACAATCTAATGCAGGAGCATTTTCACACTGGGCTCGAGTGGGGTCGCTTGTGGGATGCAGGGGCACACTCGGGGTGGGTACGGCTTACGGAGGAGGTATCGTGTTCGAGACTCCTCACCGGGGGTGATTAATGCGCATTTCACACCAGGCCCAAGTGGGGTAGCCTGTGAGATGCGGGGACACACTCGGGGTGGGCGGCCATGTGATTTGGGGCCCACGAAGGGGGTTCGGCCGAGGTCCTAAAAACCCATGAGATGTGGGGCCTGGGCTATGAGATAAAAGGATTAATTCGCCATACTCTAACAGTTCGAGCTTTTAGAGCAAGTGGTTAATTGTCCTACATCAAATTGGTATCAGAGCAGGAGGTCTCGTATTCGAAACTCCTCACTAGGGGTGATTAATGCAGGAGCATTTTCACACCGGGCTCGAGTGGGGTCGCTTGTGGGATGCAGGGGCACACTCGGGGTGGGTGCGGCTTACGGAGGAGGTATCGTGTTCGAGACTCTTCACCGGAGGTGATTAATGCGCATTTCACACCAGGCCCAAGTGGGGTAGCCCGTGAGATGCGGGGACACACTCGGGGTGGGCGGCCCATGTGATTTGGGGCCCACGAAGGGGGTTCGGCCGAGGTCCTAAAAACCCATGAGATGTGGGGCCTGGGCTATGAGATAAAAGGATTAATTCGCCATACTCTAACAGTTCGAGCTTTTAGAGCAGGTGGTTAATTGTCCTACATCACAATCCATCCAAATCATGGGCCCTAACAAGATGGATTATAAACCTAAAGTTACAAGGCTTTCTGACTAGATAATTGGTGGACAATTAATAGATGTCTAGCACCAACTCCTTCACTCCTCAACCTCGGGATATGTAAAGTCATTACAAGAACAGCCAAGCAAAGGAGAGGAATGGTGGAATTTAATGGAAGTTATGAACTTATAATGTAAAATATAGTCAAAGGTCCAAACTTAACAATCCAATCTCCATTAACCAGCGCGTAGGATCTTTTTTAATTTGATTTTGAGGTGAAGACTCCACAACAGGCCCCATAATTTGGACGGTTCAATTCGAGGAAAATCTATACTGTGTGTAGAATTTCCAAGTGCTTGCGTATAAACCATCACGCTCTACCATAGTAAGCCCCCTAAATTTTAATCGCTCGATAAGGCATCCTCTGGCTTCAAGTGGGGCAGCTGACCTTATTCAGAATCCGTTGGCCAATGTATTGCAGTCCATAGCATAGAGATCTCTATTGGGGAATGGCTTTGCTTGTGAATCAAATTGTCTATCAAACTTAAATTAAAAGGGTAAGAAAGACAATTTACAGTCTTGCCCATATACATCGAAATAGAATGTCGTTGCTGAGCAAAAGCATTGTCATATTGTTGAGGCCAGTAGAGCTCTCATGTTTCAAAGTGGAATTCCACAATCTCTTTGGTGAGAAGCTTTCTATACCACTGTTTTCTTGATCAACCAAGTGCCGAATCCAATTCTACATAATCAGCCCCCATTAAAGATCTTGTTTGGAGAGAAGCCCGACTATAGTGCTTTACGAGTTTTTTGTTGTGTGTGCTATCCTTTTTTAGGGTACCTAATTACCTATAGGAAAGACAAGCTAGGTCCCACATCTGCCAAATGTGTTCTTCTTGGACATAGTGGTTCCCATAAAGGCTGCTGCCACCTTAAACCCCTTTCGGGATGCGTTTATATCTCTAGAAGTGTCACTTTTTTTTAAGTTTCTTTCCTTTTCATGATATGTGCAGGTCAAAGGCATTTATCCCTTTTCAATCCCCTGCCTCAATTGTTCTTCCTACCTTTATCTCAAAGGGATAGAGCGTGATGAATCAATCCCTTTATCTCATAGCCCAAGCCCCACTTCACATGTGTCAGGCCTTTGCCCAAACCCCCCTCGTGGGCCCCACATCACATGGGTCTCACCTCCCACGAGCTACCCAACACACGCAGGCCGTCCGCCCCAAGTGTGCCCCCCCCGCATACCACAGGCCATCTCACTCAAACCCAGTATGAAAATGCCCGGTATCAATCACCCCTGGTGAGGAGTCTCGAACACGAGACCTCCCCCTCTGATACCACTTTGATGCAGGACAACTAACCACTTGCTCTAAAAACTCAAATTGATTGAGCATGGCAAATCAATCCCTTTATCTCATAACCT
Organism: Magnolia officinalis; assembly: GCA_021015155.1. Taxonomy (NCBI): domain Eukaryota; kingdom Viridiplantae; phylum Streptophyta; class Magnoliopsida; order Magnoliales; family Magnoliaceae; genus Magnolia; species Magnolia officinalis. The sequence continues at coordinate 58,570,758 of JAJHSJ010000002.1, forward strand.
AGGCCCCACTTCACAGAGGCCCTTGGCCGAAACCCTCTCGTGGGCCCCACATCACATGAGTCTCGCCTCCCACGAGCCACCCACCCCAAGTGTGCCCCCGCATCCCACGGGCCACCCCACTCGAGCCTGGTGTGAAAACGCCCCCGCATTTGGGGGGGTGGTACTTGGCAATCTTTCGTGGGATCCTCATCCCTTAACAACCATAGAGAGATGAGAAGTGGGGGTTAGAGTGAAATTACAATCTCTTATGAAATGGAAGACCTCCCATCCACTGACTATAAGGTTATGCACCTAAGACCGACCACTGGTTCTTGTAGAGCTAGTTAATACTGCTCACCAAGAGGGTTCATCCAACCACATATACAATGGTCTCCCTAGTAAGCTCCCCAAGCATATCCCACCTTCTTATTCCCCTGGAAAGTATGCGCTTAACTCAAATATCATCACCCAATGGTCACCCGAAACCATGATGGCACTATTAAACCAATGTCCTCTCTCTGCATTGCTCAGCACGATTGCTTCTCTAGTTTCTAAACCAACCTATTAAACTCAAGCAGCTCGTTATCTGAATTGGCGACATACTATGCATGCTTTAGGAGTTCAATGCCCTCTTAAAGAATCAAACATGGTCCTTAGTTTCTTGCTCCAAGCATGTGAATTGAGTTGGTTGTCGATAGGTGTTCAAGGTCAAATAACATGTTGATGGCTTACTAGAACAATAAAAGGCACAACTCATTTCCAAGGGGTATAAATCAATGGCCTGGCCTCAATTATGGTGAAACATTTAGTACCATTGTCAAGCCTACTACCATGCGCTATGTTCTCTCTATTGTTGTTTCATGCAGGTGGCCAATTCACTAGCTTGACGTTAAAATGTGTCCTTGCAAGACAGCTAAGGAGGTGTACAGACAATGGCATCTTGGCTTTGTTGACAAATCCTATCCTAATCATGTTTGTAAACTTTATCCGCTTTACATGGACTAAAGCAACCACCCCACGGGTGGTTCCGATGGTTCATCATCTTTCTACTCGATTTCAGTTTCTTTTGCAACCGAACCAACTCTTCTATGTTTATTTGTCTCTCTTCTCATGGATCATTATCACTTCTATAGGTGGATGATATTACTTATCATGATAACTCCTCCATTTTGTCCTCGCTCATACACAATCTTGATTCTCGGTTTGATCTAAAAGATTTGAACCCTATTTACTACTTCCTCGGAATGGAAGTAAAAGATGACTCTCACATCCTTTCTTCTCACATCAAACTTAATTTGCGGCTAAACTCCTTGAAAAGGCATTTGTGCTTGCCACTACCGCAAACCGTGATCCACAACAGACACTCTCCAGCATCTTGCGATGACTCGTCCTGATATTGGCCATGTTGTCAATCAGTGTGTCAATTCATGCATGTGCCAACCACTTCTCACCATGCCACCATGAAACGTATCCTACAGTACATCAAAGGGACTTGGGTAATTGTCTCGCCATTCTACCCATCTTGTTGCCTTCTCCAATGTAGATTGGGTTGTTTGTCTAGATAATAGTCGATCCTTCATAGGTTATTGAATCCATTTGTGGCTCCAACCTGGTTTCTTGGGGTTCAAAGAAACAGCCCACTGTCTCTCATTCAAGTGCATAGGCTGAATAGTTTGCTCAGGCCTCCACTAATGCAATGTTCTTTAGCTTCAGTTTATTCTTCATGACCCGTATTGTCAACCTCTACAAGTATCTTGTGATAAACTTAGTGCTACATATTTGGTTGATAATCTTGTGTTTCACACTGAAACCAAGCACATTGAGATAGATTATAATTTTGTTGGTAACAAGTTGTGTGTGGTGAACTGCGTAATTTCTTTGTTCTAACAACTTGTGCTATTGTTGATGCATTTACCAAAGGTCTCACCAGTTCTCAATTTTCTTTCATGAAGCACAATCTAATGCCATTGTATCTGTCATCGCTTTGAGGGGGAGTATTTGGGTGTCTCACACTGTCTCCTGTTGTTTATTAAAAATAAAAATGATAATTGAACTAGTGTATGTGTAAAATCATGTAATAATCACAAGGAAAATTGTGTACTTTTTCTTAGATATTTAATACAATGAGAAACCCTAAAACTAGGGCATTGTTAAACTCTCTAAACCAATCTCTTTCAATGGGGTCGCCATTTCGATGCTTAACTCCCATGAGAAGTATTTGAACGTTATTACTTCACTGTTGCCATCCAGTTATATGGACATTGAATAGGCTACACTGTTTTATTACATCAATCTTTCATGTTTTGAGGGAGCGTAGTAAGCGCATCTTTCAAGAGCCAGCTTCCTCCAAAAAATCTATGCTTTCTGTTATTTTTGCTAATGTTTGATACAAGTTACTCTTTGTTAGATACCTTTAGGTTACTCCTAAGCAAGTCCAGCTTTCCACGCTGATTGGAAACTCCAGGAACTTAGTCCAGGACCCTCTACAACTGCAGGTATTCCCATCCTTCAGCAGAGTAACTATCACATGGCCTCCATCTTGGCTAGGGACGATGCTGGCAATACAATATATGATAAGGTCCTACATGTGGTTGGACAATGGGAGTTGGATGGTCAAATTTTAGGGAGCAACTGAGTTTGAGAGTATTCTTCCGTGTAGAAATCAGTTTGTTGTTGAGATCACAAATGTCAATAATGTCATTCGAGCCATCAAGAACCCTTCAAATTGTCAATGGCAAAGTAGGATGCAGCTGTTATGGTTGCTAGGCTTAGATGCCTGGTGGCGAATGATGCTGCTTCTCCTGGTTGGCTTAAGAGATCCAAGGGCCAAATTCATAAGATAATTACTCCTCTTAGCCTTCAGGATTGTCAATTGCCTGTTTTCATTTTGTAGGAGACACAGGTTGCTCCTATTTGGGCTTTTATTCTCAGCTGTGGGCACTGGTTATTTTGTTAGGTTTCTTTTTGTCTTTACTTAGACCAGGCTGTGGGATTTGGTTTGTTTTTGCGTCGGTTGACAGGCTTTCCCTCTTAGCTGACCTGTTGTATCTTGTGTTTTAGCTGTTTAGCTTGTTTTCCCCCACTGGTCGTCATTTTATCGATTAACAAAAAACAAAACGCACACACAGAGACTGTATACACATCTCCGACCATCCAACAATTCTGGCCAGAAATCTTAAGTCATGTTTCAAAATTGGTCTTTGAAGATTTGCATCTGAAATGTTTGCTAGATTCCTGCAGAACATCATTAAATTGTGGTAGATATGTTTGCATGGAATTCTTGGCATGTAATGTGCTTGCTCATCAAAGTCATGCACTGTTTTTTAACACAAGATTGTGTACCTACCAAACATCTCCCACATATACTGATTGCAGGTAGGTAAGGAATCCCTAGGCTCATCTCCCCCAACTTTATGAAAAGCGGGCAGGATCACAAATTTAAATTTGTATACAATTCCTGCCCACAATCTCATGCGCAGCAAGCTGACACACAGAACCGTTGATCAAAAGGTAGGAACTCACGTTCAAAAGAGCATACACCGTATCTGCAACATCAGCTGCCTCCGCTGTGATCCGGTATGCAACATCACCTGTTGAAACCTCACCCTCGAAGAACCATAAATCCCTCTTCAAAACCCTCTCGAACACATAAACCCTAATCCGACATGCCGAGTTCAATGCTGCTTCCCACAAAAACGCCTGCTGCCAGTAGTTAGCAGCAGAACGGACCAAAACCAACGCCGACAGCTTCAGACCCTCCACAATCCAACGGTTCGAATCGAAGGTATAGAAAATCGCCGAAAATTTCCCGACCGTGGGAACGACTTTTGAAAGGCAGTAAACGGAGAGGGCACTGAAGATCCAGCCTTTGAGAATCGGCTGCCATTCGGATATGAGATAGGGTTTTAGAGGATGGAGAGAAGGAAGAGAGATGGAGAGGGCGTCGGATGGGTGATCGTTATCGTCGCGACGGATGGAGTTGGAAGGAGATGAAGAGAATGTTTTGATGGAGTTGGAGAGTTTAAAGGGGGTTTTGGGAGAACATACAAGGGGAAAATGGGTATTTCTGGGTTTGTTAGGGGTTTTCCGGGAAATAAGAAAAGATATGGTAGCTGTAGCTGGAAATTGGACTGCTGCTGCCATAGGTTTTCGTCAGAGAGGAGAGGAAGTGCAGGCGCCAGGCAACGTTGGAAGGGGAAGCTGGAAATTGGACCGCTGCTGCCATAGATTTTGGAAGCGGATTGGCTGGTGTACCTCACACCAGCTATATAGCTGCTATATTGACGTCAGCAAGTCATGTGGGTCTGATCACGAGGTATGTGTTATATCAAAACCGTCCATCCATTTGGCGAGCTCCTCATATGGCTTGAGACGAAAAATAAGACAGATCTAACTATCACACATCAAAAAGCATAAGGCTTGAGATGAAAAATAAGACAGATCTAACTATCAAGTGGACCACACTGCAAAAAGCAGTGGGAGATTGAATGTCTACTATTGAAACCCTTTTTGAGTAGCAGAAGTTTTGGATCAATATGAAATTTATTTTTCCTCTTCATTTAGGTCTTTGTAGTATTATGAACAGATTGGATGGAAAATAAATGTTATGGTGGGCCAACCAATTGTTCAACGGTGAAAATCATTATCTCCGCTGCTATTTGTGGTGTGGTCCTTATGACCTTTGGATATGATTCATTTTTCGGATAATGCTCTAAAATGATCTCTATAAATAGATGGATGGTGTAGATATAGTAAATACATCACTGTGGGGCCCATGTAACTTTGATCTCCTTTGAACTGTTCGTACAACTCGGAGCTAGAGGAGCGTCAATGCTCATCTTCGCATGACACGTGCCTACAGCAGCTATATAGCTAATGTACCACACCACTGACCTTACTGGTGTGTCGATGTCACCAAGTTTTGTGGGTCCGATCACGAGGTATGTGTTATATCCAAACCACCTTCCATTGGTGAGATCGTTAATGCTTTAGCCGATGAACACCTCCTCCCACACACTAGTGTTGCCGTGGTGCCTTCACTCTTTGTCTTTGGTATTGATTTGTTAGTATTATCAAAGAATATTATTGACACGGATATCAAAATAAATTTGATTTGAAATTATCACTAGCTAGATGAAACTTAAACTTTACGGCTAGCTAGAAACCATAGAATCACTTAAGGGTTGAGAAAATTTTCAATTTCCTAAATCAAATGACTCTCATGGTTGGTTTATAACCATGGATTCTTATTAAAGGCCTCAGTGACGAAAAGAAAGAGATTAAGTACATTTTTTGGCCCGCACAATATGCGGTCTCTACTTCACAAGATTTTGTAATTTTTTGGAGATTTAACGAAGTTTCGGTATTTTATATTTGGTTGTGCTTCGCATTACCCGTAAAGGCCGGACAAGTGAAAATAAGATAAAACTATACAGCCTTACATCACATAGGCAAGTGACCTCGGTTAGACAAATAAAGTAAAAATGCAGTTAATAAAATAAAATACCAACTAACCTTACTTCGCAGGATTTAAGATATTAGGCAAACAAATAAAGTAAGAGAAAATAATATAAGGAAATGTGGATATAATCGATGCACTTGGAATGTTTGGAGTGAAATCCGAATGAAATAGAGATAGAAAATTTTTTAGCTTCAATGACTTCTTTAATGGTCACTTTGGTCTCCTATGTCGGGCAGCATGTCGACATGTTGGAAATCTTTAAGACACCTCGAGCAGCACCTATAGGTGAACTCCAACCATCGAACCTTCTTTGTATTTTCTCTCTTTCTGCTCTCTGTTTTTCTCTTTAGTTTTCTCCCTATCTGGCTTACCTCCCTCGTTCCTCTCTATCTTTCTATATCTGTCTCTCTCTTACAAGTGGTAAAGGGGTCTATTTATAAACCTTGTAGTCGCAATCGTAGATGACTTTGTGTGTTGGGAGCTGTAATTTTTTTTACAGCTCCTATGGGCGTAGCAGAGTTTTTAACATTAAATGTTCATAACTTAGTGCTTAGTGCGCTTGAATGTTGCTTGGGTGCCTCTAGCTCACTTTTCGTGTGCATCATTATACCGAGCTTTAAACTTTTCATCTTTGTAGACTTGAGCCATGGTGCAGTAACACTTTGGTCTTCACTTTCCAAAGGCTCAACCAACTACATGACACAACGACTCTCGTAATTAACAAACCGGGTGCAAAAATAAGTGCATAACAATCTCCCCATTTGTTAATTACATGACAAAAACCTAACCAAAGACTATGTCACAGTCCATACTAATGACATACCAAAACAACTAAACAAAATTATATGTCAATATAAAAATTTACTAATCGAAACACTAGGACATGTAACACTTGCATTGCTTCCCCCAAATTGTTTCCTGGATCATACCTGCAACAACAAGAATCAAACCCTATACAAGAGAATGCATTGATTTGGTGGGATATGATCTTTCTCCCCCTTTTATTAGTATTTGACAAAGGATTAGTTCCAAAAAAATGTACGAATAAAAATTACATATGAAACAACTCTGTAGTCAAAGATTTACCATTGTAATGCTTAAACTAACAAGGGTTAGGGATGCATATAATTGTTAAAATCATAGAGCATACCAATTAAGGTCATTCAATCAATATACCAATGAAAAACAGGAATGACCAAAGACAATCCAAGCTATAAACATGTGATATAGAGTTCAATAACTTTAAAGCTTAAATTATCAATATAAATGAGGTTAAATCCTCAGATATTACAATTAAGTACAATATGAGGCTAGAATCCTCTGATTTAACTATTTAATCCTATAAGAGGCTGAAATCCTCAAATTTAACAAAAGAGCTCATACTAGATACTTAATCCTCATATTCACCATTTCAGCCCAAAGGGACCTTCTAGGTTACCTCCTTGTGGAATTATGGTCTCCCAAAATTCTAGGGAGAGACGGTGTGATATGAGCTGATAATATGCGCATGTGGCTCAAGTCTTCCACGCTAGAGGAGTCATATAGAGTGGATTTAGACTCCTTCATATCATCCCATGTTGTCGCCATTATCTTGCCTTTAGATTTTATTTTCTTAGGGTGATCAGGGACAAAATGTCCATAATTTCCACAATTGTAACATTGAACTTGTTTGGAGGGTTTGGTGGATTTTCCTTTATACTTGTCCACCTTCTTGTCCATCTTGTCACAACTCTTCACTTTAGTAAATTTGAGGAATTTCTTAAATGATTTAGTTAATTCCTCTCCATCCTCCTCATTATTACAACTTTCATATTTAATTTCTTTATTTTTATATGAATGTATATATAAAGAGGGCCTTAAAGTGTAGTTTAAATGTTTATAGGGAACCTATAAGTTCTTCTACTTTCATTTCATATATATTCATACACTCTTTTATAGAGGTTATCTTGAGAGTGAACCTATCTGGTAGGAATCTAAGTATTTTTCTACATATACGTTCTTTCAGAATTATCTCTCCTAAACCCCACAGGGATTTGCAAATATAATTTGAATTAGAGTAAAATTCAATGAATGTTTCAGTCTCTTTCACCCTAATATTTTCAAATTTAGTTATTAAGAGCTAAAGCTTTGATCTTTTACTATGCTAGTTCCTTCGTGGGTGATTTCCAAGATGTCTTATGCTTCCTTCCCAATTATACACGTGCATATACGTTTAAATTCGTTGGGGGAAACCACACAGTAAATAGCATTGAGAGCTTTGGCATAATAAGTATATTGCGCTCTCTTATTGGCACTCCATTTGAATTTTTCATTAGGAACGCTGATTGTTGAACCATTAACCATGACTTGTTTTATGGGTATCGTCCATCCTTGTTCGACAATATCCTAAACTAAATGGTCAAGGTACATAAGAAAGACTCTCATCTTAGCCTTCCAATTGGCATAGTTAGACCCATCAAAGAATGTAGGTCGTGTGACGGCACTACCCTCTTGGTTAGACATCATTCTAAAGCTCCTTGGATCAACTCAAGGTGGTTACGCCCTTCAAGAGTAACCCGCTTTAATACCAATTGAAATTGCGGTTTTTGACCGCTATACTTGGTGGAGCTAGAGAATGAAGGCTATATCCTAGAGGGGGTGATTATGACCTATTTAAAAAATGTACCTATTAAAAACAACAATTACCTAACTTAAACTAATTAACAATTAAAACAAGTAAGACCATATAACTCTAAGGTTTCCAAGCCAATAGAGGGTCCACTCACATAGACTACAAATGATTTGCAATTAAGGCAACTAATCGATAACATGATAGTGAACATGTGTGTGTGGGATATGTTATCTATCAACTTAAGCATTCATCTAATCATGCAAACATAATTGAGCATTCAAACACATTAGCATAATTAACCAATCGCACAAATAACATTCCCAAACACAAGCATGTATAGTGGTTCGACTACTTACCTACTCTACTCCAGGTTGACGCACCTCTAACCTTTACAGCCCTACATAAGGACACTATTTATGCCTTACACAAGAGTAAGGGTCCTATTCCCGAACCCGGAGATTTAAGCTATACTCCCGAGCCAAGGTTATACTCAAGAACCCAAGGTTTTAAGCCCTACATAAGAGCCAAAGTCCTACTCCCGAACTCGATACGTATTCTCCCGTTAGAGACTCCCATAAGAGACTTTAGTTGGTTTTTCCTTAGGCTAACCAATAACCTTTGTCCTATGCGAGAACCACGAATTTTGGCCCTACACAAAGGCCAAAGTCCTACACAAGAACCTAATCGAGTTTTGGTATACAAACTCTTAGCCTCAATCATACACAAGGAAAGAGACTAAAACATGGACTCCTACAATTGACACTACTTGTCAGATTGAGCCACTTTTGTTGCATATTCTTAGGTTGCTTGATCTCCGCTCTCACATGCTTTAATTAGCTCCTCGATGCTCCCCCGATCATGATGTCGCTGCTTCGCCAAGGCTTCAGTTCCATGATCAATCACCTTACATTTAATGCTCCTTCGAGGTGACCAAGATAATGGGAGGTGGTTGAATCTCCTATAACTAATGTGATGTTATTTTTCAAAGGAATTCGCCTAGATGGGTCTCCTAGTGATTTAGATAATGGTTTGACAAGATTGCTTAAGTCCAATCTTTAGAAAATAGAAGGTTTCAAGCATATGTCCAATGGTGAGGTTAGAATCCTCTTTAGAGTTGAAATCTTAAGGGCGATTGCTTAAAACACCATGGAATGGGGGCTAGGGATGAGGGATATGGATATGGATATGGAATCACCCTACCTTCTGTTGCTAAAAAAATCAATCAAAAAGCCTAAGAATTAAATGGCCTTTATAAAAAGTTCGAGCTCCGATGATAAAAAAAAAAATGGGCAGAAAATGGCTTTGTTGATGTCATTGAAGGTCCTTCGATGTCATCGAAAGACTCCTCGATGTCATTGAACAATCCAGACTAAATATGATGTTTTCTTACTTGACCGTTCTGGACCAGTTTTGATTTCATTGACTACCTTCGATGTCATCGAAAAGGCTTTGATGCCATCGAAAAAATCATAGGAAAAATCTAAAACCTTGCTGGATAATTTTGGCTCTCAATCGATGTCATCAAAGGGATCTCGATGCCATAAAGAATTCTAGACAAAAATCCAGTTTGGTTGCTAGACATCCCTGACTCTCGATCGATATCATCGGTCAGGTCTGAAATGGCCAAGCTATATGTCCTAGCGGGGGGGTGAATAGGAAAACGCCAAATTTAAAATAATTACAGTGGAATTTAATAAAGAGATAGCCAAATAAAATAAACCAAATCACAATGCTGAAATGAAAAAGCAACCTCAATAAACAAGTATTGAGAGATTGATACAAAAGTTGTTCTAAGGACAACCTTACACCAAAAATCAAAGTTTATGGCAGGACAACCTGATTTCTAGAAAAGTCTTTATATCAAGAACTCAAACCGAAGAGGAATAAATAAAACTATAATGAGGAATAAAATGCAATCTCAAATATTGATTGTTCTAAGGACAACCATGCACCATAAAAATGGCAGGGCAACCTTACTAGAACAAGTAGATAAACTGAAGCTCAAACAAACAAAGGAATAACAAGAGATAAATTGCGAAAATATAAATCTAAACTATTATAACATTCACCACTGAGCTTGAAATAAAATGATTACAACATTCACATCCACGTACATTCCACAACTGAATAATCAAAGATAGGAAAATGAAGCACACATCCACACAACACAAAGAGTTATAGTGGTTCGTCTGTGTGTACACCAACTGTTCAACAACAGCCACACAGAATGCTACTCCACTCCTAATATCCTCACACAGGGGATATTAGCGTTCACTATCAAATAGGTTTTCACAAGTTCACCCAAAACCTTCACAATTGTGTCTTTTTCAAAGGGCTTACACAATTCAAAAACCCTCACTTTCTGAGTTTTCTGGCTCTCTTCAGATAACCAACACAATGAGATTTTTTTTGGTGAATCTTAAACAAAACCAAATACAGTAAATTACATAAAATGTAAAATACCTGATTTTCTTCTTTGTTGTAGCAGCCCGGAAGAACCAAGTCGGAGTAGAGATTTGAATGTCAAAGTTCAATGTCCAATACTCACTATATAATGGTTCTAAATTCTAATAGATTTTAAATTAAAACAAATGGGATAGCTTGAATTGATTTTGATTCCAGTAAAAGGAAAATAAAACTTCCTCTTTACAGATTAGATTGGAATGTAAGAAACAAAATCAATTAACAAAGCTAAAGAAAGAAAATATTAAATATGCACACTTAGCTTAAAATAGAGCACAGACGAATATCTCAGAAGGCCGAATTAAATTAGCTTGAATTTCATATTTTATTCTGAGATTCGTGCTCTATTTATAGGTGAGCAAATCACGTCTTCGACTGGTCTTAAGTCGCTACGACTGGTCGTACGAACAACTGATATTTGAAAATTCGAGCGCGATAGGATAAGGCAGTTTTACGACTGGTCGAAGGTTACTCACGACTGGTCGAAGACAGTCGAATTTCATCGCTAAACTTTGAGTCGTAGGTCTACGACTGGTTGAACAAGCAGTCGACACTGTTCATACGACTAGTCGAACAGACTTCAGGACTGGTCGAAGCTTAACTAAAAATTCTGAATTTTTTCAACAAACTTACGACTGGTCCAGGCAAATCTTAGACAGGTCGAAACAGTACTAGGACTAGTTGAACAAAGACCAGGACTAGTCTTAGAACAGACCAAACTCACTTATATAAAACATATGGATTATGTATCCAAAATGGCCTACTTTAAAGGTCAACCTAAGGTCAATCATACCTCAATAGTGAAGTAAGGACATTGAAACTTAAAGATGAGTGACCTTGAGCATAATGAAGCTTGAGCTTGAGATCTTGATGTAGCTTGAACTTGAAAGCTTCTTAGAAATCTTGAGTCTTGAACTAAGTCGAACATTCCCACATTCTTTAGTCTTTTTGACTTGTGAACATAGCTTGTCTATCGAAGCTGATCTTGTGAGACTTTTGACTTGACATATCATGAGTAGAGCTTTGTTCTTCACATATGCAAGCTTCATAACAAGATACATACAGTGTCTTTTGCACCATAAATTTGACAATATAGTAAAGTTATCAACTATAACACTTACAAGGTCTTCGATATCATTGAAGACTGTACGATGGCAACTCGATGCCATCGAACATCACCTGAAATCTATTGTTTTGGGCTAACTTTTACATAGTAAATTTACACCTCTTCTAGCCTTGCTTATCATGTTTTTCTTAGTCTAAGGCTAATGGATTATCAATTATCTAGAGGCGTATGGGTTGTTTTGGGTCAAGCGTTAGGGTCACTAACGCATCTCATTTACATGTTTTTGTTCCCTTGATGCTTTAGCTTCACTTGTGTCTTCGATCTTCACTTTCTAATGGCTTAACTGACTACATGACATAACGACTCACGTGATTGACAAATTGGGTGTAAAAATAAGTGCACTAACATTTGAATCACATGGAGCAAGCCAAGTCTATCACCACTCTTAGAAGTGGAAAGACTATTGAGAAGATCATGTTGATGAGGGTTGAACAGCTTAAGGACTCAAAGGAAGCTGAGAGAGATGATTGGCCTAGCATTGCTCCACAAGAGAAAGAACCAGAAAAGCATACAAGCCAGTTGCACCATTTCCAATAGTTGATTGCACCAAAACCTCTGTATAACATTGAGGATATTTTGGAGGTTCCAAAAGAAGTGAAAATCAACATTCCTCTTTTAGATGCCATTAAACAAATACCCTCATATCCTAAGTTCTTGAAAGACTTTTGTACGGCTAAAAGACGACAAAATATCCAAAAGAAAACATTTCTAACTAAGAAAGTGAGTGCCATCCTAAAGCAAGATATGCCATAAAAATATAAAGATCCGGGTAGCGCAACTATTACTTGTGTAATTGGGGACCACTGGATTGAGCACGTACTTCTTGACTTAGGAGCCAGCGTAAATTCGATTCCTTATTCGGTTTACAAGTAGCTTGGTCTAGGTGAATGAAAACCCACCAGATCCACACTTCAACTTGTTGATCGTTCAGTTTGTATACCGAGAGGAATGATCGAGGACGTGCTTGTCCAAGTTGAAAAATTCTACTATCCAGTAGATTTTATCATCTTGGATACACAACCCATCATGAACATGAGCACTCAGATTCCAGTAATCTTTGGTTGTTCATTCCTAGCCACATTAAATGCCATCATCAATTGTAGGAATGTAATTTTAAAATTGACTTTTGGGAACATGATATTAAAGTTGAACATCTTTAACATGTGCAAACAACCCGAGGAAGTTGACGACACCTACAAATTAAGTTGATCGATTCATTTGTGGAAGAAAGAGCCCTCTTAACTCTTTGCTCTGATGCACTAGAGACGTACTTGGCCACTCCCCTGATTTGGATGATGAGATGATTAGGTAGATGGATGTCTTGCTTGATGCAATGCAGGTACTTGAAATTAACCAGTGGAGGCTACAATTTGAACGGTTGCCCCTTAATGAGACAAAGCCTCTACCGTCGAGTATCAAGGCACCAAAACTTTACCTAAAACCATTACTGGCTAATTTTAAATATGTTTAAACCATTACTGGCTGATTTTAAATATGTTTACTTAGGTCAAGTTGAGATATATTTTAAGTGTTGTTATGTTTAATGCACATAAATTGTCAAATTTCATAAAACAAAAATGCTTCAAGGTCAATCACAAGTATAAAATCACAACTACTCTACATGCCTGAAGATCAGCTCAAGATCGACTTATGATCAACTCAAGATTGACACATCTTCTAAAGAAATTGACGCCCGAATTCAAGACAAGATCAAGTCGATGTTCAAGATAAGGTGTCCCATATATTTGCTAAAGCACAGGTGGTATAACCCTAGAAAGATCTTAGGTTTAGGTACTTAAAAAAATTCATTAACTTGGGTTTTAATAAATGTTTTTGTTCTCTGGAATTTGGCCAGTCAAACTTCTGGTTCAGCCAGCCTAACTTTAAGCCTGAGCAAAATAATAAATTTTGTTAAAAACTCGACCACCCTAAGTTTCGGTTCGGCTAGCCTAAGCTTGACATTCGGCTAGCCCAAGAAAGTTTGGGTCAAATTCCAGAAATGCAATCTTTCAAATTTTAGAAAATTCGAATAGCCGAATTTGACCGCGGGCCAGCTGAATTTTGGATAGATCTTATCCTGCACGATCCGATAGCCGCTGGAACGAATCCGGTGAAATCCAGTCAGCCGAAGCCAATCTTAAGCTAGCCGAATTTCCAACCTCTTTGCCTATAAATTGAGGCTTTCTCTCATTCTAAAGTACAACAAAAATTTACGATAATCCTTCTACAAGAGAGAGAGAAGCTCAAGTCCTCAACAAGCTATCTGTGTTTTATTTATAATTTTAATTTATAGCTTATTCAATTTGAAATTACGGTTTATACTGAAGAAAGAATATGAGTTACGGTCCTAGAGGGGGGGGGGGGGTGAATAGGACTTTACAAATATTTTTACATATTTAAAATCCTGATTGCCTATCTTAAATAATCATTCAATTTAAAGCAAGTAAGGCAATATAACTCTAACGGCTTCTAAGTGATTGAAATAGCGGTGAAGACCGCTTAAGTTGAAGTCAGAATATGTCAATATCTCCTAGAAGGGGGTGAGTAGGACTTTTTAAAGATTTATGAGTTATATTAAAAATCCTATCACTCTAATCCTATTATGTATGCAATTTTCAGGATTACTCAAACGTAACTCTACTAGCTTTTGAGCCAGGTAGAGGATCCAGTCACAAATTAATCAAGATATAGCAATATGCAACTTAGTCTATGTTGGATGTGACTGTGTTTGTGTGTGAGATGTGATCAGATATATAAATATAAATGCATTGTCATGAATCACACATATAAAAAGCAATTACAAACACAGTCATTTTATAGTGGTTCGACGATGAGTCTACTCCACTCCCGGCTGTCGCACTCAACCTTTGAGTGTACCGGATTTCACTAAGGAGGTTTCCCAGGGTTCACCTCAAACCTAAGGTTTTAAATCAGGTTCACCTTCAACCTTTACATGGAGGTTTCTACTCAGTTCACATCTAACCCTGGAGTTTCACTGGTTCACTCCTAACCAGATGTTTATGCTCTCCATAGAGCAAGGGTCCACACAATGCACCCAGAGGTTTCTACTCGGTTCACCTCTAACCCTGGAGTTTCACTAGTTCACTCCTAACCAGATGTTTATGCTCTCCACAGAGCAAGGGTCCACACAACGCACCCAGAGCGTACACTCCCGCCGGAAGCCTCCTACGAGGGCTTCAAAGGGTGAGAACCACTTAAGACCCAATCCTATAAAGGAATAATCACAAGTGTCCTCTTGGACTCTAGATACTTACAGATAAGTTGATGAGTACCGTTAAACACAATGCCGAAGACCTCCTCCTCCTTGTTGACAAAGAGTCTTCTGCTCCCTTGATCCGCAACACAAAAAGATATACCAAGACTAGGCTTAGGGTTGGGTCAAGGTTAAGATGGAATCCTACTCTCTAAAGGTTTACCTATAAGGAAGGTAGAGTAGTTCCAATCTTATGCATTCAAGGCATCCCAGCTCAATGATTTGACATTAAGGTAGTAGCTGAAGGATCCTTGAATGCGGAAGTTCATTCCCCAATCCACTCTATTGAATATCAATGGTGAGGGTGGATTGGAGGATGAACTCCCTCGAGAGAAAGGGCTTAGCATATAAGATGTAAGTTGAAACACACAAAAGCTCTCTCTATTCTCTCTTACAGCAACAAAAGACAAGTCCTCTATATATAGGCAAAAAGCTCCAACGGATATAAAACGGTCACATTTATGACAGAGTTCGATATTATCGAGCGTATACTCTCGATAGCATCGATGGTCTGCTCGATGACTCGGTCTCGATGTCATACGCTTTTGAAACTTCTTCCCAATTGGTCGATGAATCGAAACAGTTGTCGATGTCATCGGATTTCGAACTCCGATTTCATCGATGACAGGATCGATTGATCGACACATGAAAAATGAGAGAGACTTGACTTTGAGATATTTCAGGTTTTCATAAATGATCGGGGGAACCGTCAAGATCATCGGAATTTAAATGTCAATGATATCGAGATCAGAGTCGATGCATCGATAAATCCAGCGGATTTGACTTTAAGCTTGTTGGATGATTTGTGTCTGAGTTCGACGCAATCGACCTGGTGCCGATATCATCGATGTTTGAATATCGATTCTATCGAAGGGGCCCCCGATCATAGTTAAAAACAGCCTGAAATATCTGCTGTAAGAAATGCGCGCCCACTATCGATATCATCGATGGATCTCTGATCTTGGAGAGCATAAACATTTGGTTATGAGTGAACCAGTAAAATTCTGGGTTTGAGGTGAACCGTGTAAAACCTTGGGTTTGAGGTGAACCATGTAAAACCTTGGCTTTGAGGTGAACCATGTGAAACCTCGGGTTTGAGGTGAACCGTGTAAAAACTTCCAGTAAGGTCTTATGGAAGATCCTTGCCCAGTGTGTCTAAAGTAGGTGCGTTGTGTGTTGACCCTTGCTCGTGAGAGCATAAACAGTCAGCCTCAGTGTAGGTTGTAAAGGTTGAAGGTGAACCTGATTTAAAACCTTAGGCTTGAGGTGAACCGCTGTGAAACCTCCTTAGTAAAATCTGGTACACTCAAGAGTTGAGTGCGGTTACCGGGAGTGGAGTAGACTTATCGTCGAACCACTATAAAAATGACTGTGTGTGAGATTATCATTCTTCTGATTGTGTGATTTACTTTAATACTTCCATATCTGAATATCTGATCACACCTCACAAACCTACACAACCATATCCATCATAAGCTAGGTTGTATATTGTTAACTTCTTAAAACAGTTTGTGATTGGATCCTCTAGTTGGCTTGGAAGTCAGTAAAGTTATTTTTGAGTAATCCTAATGTGTGTCTGTTGTTAGGATTAGTGTAATAGGATTTGAAATAAACTATAAAATGTTTAAAAATCCTATTCACCCCCCTCTAGGACATATTGGCATATTTCGACTTTAACTAAAGCGGTCTTCAACGCAATTTCAATTGGTATTACAGCGGGTCTCTCTTTAAGGGCTTCATCGCCTAAAGAGTGATCTTGACTGAAGTTGGAAATATGGCTAAAGGTGAGGGCTCATCAATCACTAGACCTCCAGTATTTATGGCTCAAATTATGCATACTGGAAGGATAGGATGCACTACTTTCTGAGATCTTTGGACCATGATGTTTGGGATATAGTTGAAAGTGAATATGTGCCACCTATTGAACAAATTGTACTTGACAGTGACACAATAATCACAAAACCCAAACCCAAAGAAAAGTGGACAGCATTCGACAAAGAAAGGCAAACATCTGAAGCCAAGGCTATGAATGCTATCTACTGTGCAGTGTCCCAAGATATCTTCAATCAAATAAGTATGTGTGGGACATCCAAGGAAGCATGGGATCTACTGGAAATAACCTATGAAGGCACAAGCACTGTGAAGAGGTCCAAACTACAACTTCTGACTTCACAGTTTGAAGGTCTTAGAATGGAAGAGCATGAGACGTTTATGGAGTTTTTCACCAAGTTAAAACATTATTTGCAACTCCATGGGTAGACTGGGAGAGAAAGTTCCGGTACCGAAAATTTGTAGGAAAATTCTAAGATCCCTACCGGAACGATTTAATTCCAAGGTTACAACAATTGAGGAGTGTAGGAACATAGATGAAATGAAAGTAGAAGAACTGGTAGGTTCCCTACAAACTTTTGAACTACACTTCAAACAATCCCAAAAATCCAAAAACACTGTTCTAAAAACCTCAAAGAAAACAATTCATGAGGACAGTGAAAGTGAAAAGGAAGATGAAGATGAAGAAGTGGCTTTACTTGACCAAAGATTAAGAAGATTCTTTCAAAAGAATCGTGGTCGGCCTTCCAGAGGAAGAAAGGTGAACAACAAACCTTCCGCAGACAAATTTGGTAGAAGAACCAAAGAACCACAATGCTATACATGTCATGAGTATGGACACCTATCAACCGAATGCCCAAACAGAAAAACTAAGGGCAAGGCAATGACTGCCACGTGGGATGATACTGAAGAGTCAAATTCAGAATCTAGTGACTTAAAAAATGATAGAGATCAGAAATCATTAAAAATTACTCATGGTCTCCACTACTTCAATCATTCCCACTGAATCTGAGAATGAGAAAGAACAGCAAGCCACTGAATCGTTTCCATCTGATAATGAGGAAACTGGAGAAGAAGAAGAAGAAATCGAAAAGGATAAACTGCAAAATGTCTATAATCAACTTTATATCCATAACATCAAAGTAATTAAAAAACTGGGAATATCTGAGAACAAGAAACAATTGCTACAAAAATATTTGGACACAACTGTAGAAATCAATACGCATCTGATCAATGATTTACAGCAACATCACTCAGATAATGATAGACTCGAAAGAATTAACACATTCCTTAAATCTGAAACTGAAAAACTAAACAAACAGGTTGAGCAATTAAAAGACAAAAATATGCTCCTTCAAAATGAAAATCATACACGCCTGTTTAATCTAGAAGAGTCTAGAAGAATTGCCAAGCAAAACTGTAAGTTTTTCCAGAGTGGTGAGAAGTTAGAAAAACTTTTAGGTATGGGAAAATCTGGAAATAACAAGAATGGCTTAAGATATGAGAAAGTTAGAGTCAAAACTGGGTATGGAACACAAATACTTGAAAAATATAATGCCTCTAGTAGTAACACAATGACTAATCAAGTAATTGAATCAGATAAGAAAATTAAATCTACTACAAGTAAGATCCCTGTCACAAAGTGGATAATTAAAGAAAAGAAGAATTGTCTTGCTACTCACTCAAATCACTTAATAGGCAATGATACTAAGTGGAACCTTGACAGTGGTTGCTCTAGACATGTAACCGGTGACATGTTCCTTCTATCAAATTATGAGAACCTTCATAATGGGATAGTCACCTACGGAGATGGAACCACCGCTAAAGTAATTGGATAGGGAATCATAAAAGGAATTCAGTTGCTTGAAATGAGAATGCTTTTTGCATAAAAGGTCTGATACATAATCTCCTAAGAATATCTCAAATGTGTGAAAGTGGGCACGTAGTTAAATTTAACAAACAAGAGTGTGAAATCCTAGACCTATCAGGAAAATCAGTAATTGTCACACCCCGAACTCGAAAACCGGGCTCACAAAATTCCTGATCGCCAAATCCAGCGCGACAGCCTCCGTAGTACCCCATTCTCGGCTTCCGGCATCCATATACCAGGTTCCGATCTTGGGATGCTACAAGGAGGATTTCTAATAATAAATTTGATTCATAATAAGCATAACCACGAACAATAACCACAAGAACACCATAAAAAAATCCACTATAATAAAAAACTTTTGAGTACAAGGCGTATGAAAAGGAAATACAATATAATGAAGGTAACAAAACTCCAGAAGCTCGGCTGCACACTCCAACTGCGACTATACTACGGTTGCGTCCTGGCGTCACCTGCACGCATCAATCGTGCATAAGCTTATAGAAAGCTTAGAGGGTGGTGTAAGTGTGTACGCAATATGATCGTGCTCGGAATGTAAGGTCAGAGTAATGAGGAAACGTGCTGATGGTTATATGAATGCAATCAGCCGTACCAAGGCTATACGGTGCAGAATATAAATGTTATTGGCCATATCAAGGCCATGCGATGCATAATGCAAGTCAAGCATGCCAATCCACATCCACATATCAATGTAGCTCCTCACTAGAGCATCAATCAGTACGGTTCTCAGTCTGGATAATCACCGGGGTCTAGTACACTCTACGCCAACTTGCCGTCCCTATCTGAACGTACAACTGGGAGAGCGGAAGAGGCCTCACTATCCGCCTGCCAATATTAGGCCCGGCTCGTCGATAGCAGACCGATTTCTCAAGATGGTCAAACTCAACCTAGAAATTGCCCCCTCACTCAGGCGGGTAAGGTCACACCCCTTTCCAACCGACCATGACACAATGGGAGACGCGGCTTACTGGTATACGGCCCTCGTGCGCTCGTATATTCACTCGGTCTCGACATTGGAGTCATCCTCTGGTACCATCGGATTTAGGAATTTTCACCTAGGGACATCTATGGCGCCCGTATGCTAGAACTAAAAATTTTCGGTATCCAATCCAGCCACCCATGATGTGTCTATGGAGGCTATGACCTTGATGTCGCTAGGGCATACAATAATCATGATCACACAAATGCAAGTGCATGAATCACCCTACCAAACATGCAACAATCCTGCACGCGCCGCGCGCTCATATAGGGCAACTCCACTTATCA
This sequence comes from Magnolia officinalis, assembly GCA_021015155.1. Lineage (NCBI taxonomy): Eukaryota > Viridiplantae > Streptophyta > Magnoliopsida > Magnoliales > Magnoliaceae > Magnolia > Magnolia officinalis. The sequence goes on from JAJHSJ010000002.1 coordinate 58,590,656, forward strand.
GGGAGCCCATAAACAATCTGTCCGAAGGCATATGCTATGATCTGTCACTCATCATATCAGACATACATATGATGCGTATGATCATGAATCATGGATCTATACTAAACATGTTATATAGTGATGGACTCTGTACATAGCGAAAATAGGCCTAGACGGCCTACATATTACAAGTATGGGCCTATCAATGGGCCTTAGGGCGAGTGATAAGGCAGGCATTTAACCAACATCATCCTACAATGTAGACGTCAAACCATCATTGCTTCTAAGGCACGACCCACCATCGAGATCATCACAAGAACCACGGTGGAATTACATTATAATGAGTCTTATGTTTATCCCATTGGGCCTTGACCCATGGGCCTCCGATACGTCAAATGGGCCTCAAACCATAGTCTCATATATATCAAAGTGGGCATTAGTGGGCGGGCCACAAATACATTAAGATGGGCCTCATCAATGGCCTTAAAATAATCTCCAAAATGGTTGGACGGTTGAGATGAACTCATGCATCATGGTAGGTCCCATAGGGATGGAAGACATAGATAAATCACATACTCCATGGTGGAGGTCCACACTGATGAAAGGTGTGGACACAATACATACATAAGCGGGTTCTAAGTAGGACCCACCATAATGTTTATTTTCTACCCAACCTAGGGCCCAACATAATGTTTATTTGCAATCTAACTGTTCATAAGGTCACGTGGACCAGGGTAGAGCCCACTGTAATGTTTATTTGCAATCTAACTGTTCATAAGGTCACATGGACCAGGGTAGGGCCCACTGTAATGTTTATTTATCACCTAATCTGTTGATTGGGTCACGTGGATAGGGAGCCCACCGTGATGGGGTCACAAATCCAACCCACCCATTATGTGCGTCCCACTTGGCTGAGGGTTCAGACCAGGTTTCTGCCGCATCCAAATTTCAGGTAGGCCCCACCAAGTGATTTTATATGTTTTAGGCATGTCCTCACATGATTTTAGATGGTATGGCCCACCTGAGTTCCGTATACGGCTAATTTTTGGGATATCCCATAATTTAAAGGGGACGTATCAAATGCACGGTGTTGATGTTCGAAACGCATCACGGTGGGGGCCCACAGATGGGGCCGTGAGGCCCAACCCGCCCGTCTGTCAGCGTCAGCACGCAGGCAGCGTCTGCTTGTTGATCTGCCTCATTTTTTTGGCTCAACACCTAAAATGATCTGGAAAACGGGATAGACGGCTTGGATTAAGTACATGCATCAAGGTGGGGCCTATATGGACGGCCCGCCCCAACTTTTGAAAAAAAGGATTTTTTTTTTGTTAGCTGTTAGTACACGCACTCCATGTTAGTCACACCCGTCCATTGTCCAAAGACGCTAGACGGCATGGAGAAACACATGCATTGTGGTGGGTCCCACATGGTCATGGCCCACACATCAAGGTGGGTCCCACATGAATGTGGCCCACCTGTTGGATCAACATGATATTTGTGTTTTTTCCTTTCCATCCAGGTTTGGACAAGCAAGGTGGCTCTACCAGTGGGTTATAGTGTGGTCCACTAAATGGACAACATGGGTACAATATACATATCATCGGGCGGCCCATCAACAATGCAAGAGAGAGAGAGAGAGAAATAGAGATAGAGAGAGAGAGAGAAAGAAAGAAAGAAATGAGCGGTGTAGATGGAGGGACCCTGCCACTATGGGTCCCTTATATGATTGCAACACATACATCAAATTGGGTCCCACATAAATCATGAAATCAACGGTAGAAACTCAAGGATCACCCACCTCTATGCATTCTCCTTACTCCCTTGGTCTTCTAGATCTAGGCTCCTTATCTTCACTTTTGATGGTGGTAGATGATGAATGAACGGTTAGATGGGAGATAAGAAGGTGGGCCACACTTGGATTGGGAGAAGGAGCTTGGACGTATGGAATTGTTGCTTGGGAGAGTAAAGGGATGGAATGAGAGGGAGAATAATAAAGAGATGGGATGATGTAAGGAAGGAGATGGAAGGGTTTGGTTTAATTTGATTTTTTTGTAAAAGAGGTATGGGTTAGTTTGAAAACTTGTAAAAGAGGAGTGGTGAGGGGAGGGAGAGGTTTGACTTGTGGGAAAAGGGAGAGAAGCCACTTGTACTTGTTGTTGGGTGAGGTGGCATGGAAGTAAGGTGGTGTACTTGACTTAATTTGATGTGACATTTCATAGAGATTCCCTCGAAGTTCGTAACGCGTGGTGTTTCTTCGGAATGAATGTGAGCTTACATCTTCTAGCCTGGGGATCAGTTCGGTGCGTGAGTCGCGGCATTGGAACCGCAGCGACGGCACGGTCGCCAAGGTACAGGTTTCGGTTCAACTCGACTTTGGTATGGGGGACTCGGTTTAGGATTGCATGCAAATGTTGGATACGAGTTGAGAATTGCTGATGGAATTCGACTGGAAGGACCACGGAAGCATACAAAACGGTACGAACTAGGGTACATGTCTTACAGTAATGAAGGGTCATCGTACAAGCAATCACTACTACACTATCAGAGGCATAGAAAGAACTGATGTCTAGAAGTCCTGAGCATAAAAAGACAAGTCCAGATCATGCATCTAGATCTGGATATTTACTGAAATGATGCAATTTTGCTGAGCGTCAAATGATATATCTGAGGTTCCTCACCTCAATCTTTTGTATATAAACATTCAAATGTTTATAATTTTTGATGTGTACAGTCATTGTACATAATTTTGCTGAGTATGCTATTAAGTCATAGAAATACTAATAGTATACTTAAAGGGTCGTTTGTATGACTGAAAAAGAAAAATATTCCTCTTCGATATGTCATTCCCGATTAATCAATCATGGGTCGATATCATCGACATCTCTTCAGAATATGGAAAGTCACATGATCGGACTACTATCGAAGCAATTGTCGAAAACATCGAATGAGGATCATCGATATAATCAAAAGAGTGTTCGATCAAATCGAAGGTTGGCGCCCGATAAAAGGCAGTCAAGTAGAAAAATCTTATTTTTGCTCGAATCGACGGCCAGAAGACCATTGAAAGTTCCAGAAGCTTCAAAAGAAACGGGTATTACCTTTCCATTTCTTCCACTCTAAAGTCTAACCTTACTTTTGGTCTGGTATTTTCTGTTCTTTTGGTTGACCATTCTTACCTTTGCATGTCTCTTACACTGAAAAATCATGAATAAAGGGCAAGGTAAGTCTCCTTCTCAGTCTTCGAAAGGAAAAGCAAAACAACCCAGTATGCATCAACTCATTCCATCGGTGAGACATCTAGACACTCTTGTTGAACGTCTGGTTCTTAACAGTGCCATTGAGTCTTTTGGTGTGGACCTTCTTCTAGAAGTAATAGGATGGCAAAATATTCTAAATCTTGGTGGTTCGTATCAAATAGGTGTGATCCATGACTTCCTCAGTAAAAGTCATGTTATTCGTGACGATCCACCTTGCATTCAAGTCGAATTATTACATTACTCCAAGCACATCACTCCCATCACTTTGACTAATCTTCTGGACCTCGAAGTCACTCGCATTACAGTCACCAGCCGAAATCTAAATGGTCTGGGCGTCTGGGGAGAGATAACTCGTGCACTATGCCAGGGAACTACTATTTCTCGGAACGATGATAATTCCCTTCATATCAAAATCTTGGACCCACTATTAAAATCCTTCGTGACATTTTTGGGTCTAATGTCTATCCTTATGATGTGAATGGAAATCATCTGTCTCCCTTCGTGTTAAATGTGTTGTATGATGTGTATCAGGAAGTTCAGGTGTGTCTCCCAACACTTCTTCTTAAGCAGCTAATTCGAGTCATTCAAGGCAATCATCAGGATACACTAGCTTTTCCTGTACTCATCTATAAATTAGCCCATCATGTTGGTATTCCTGCCTCATCTGATAGAGTCTATCTAGAGAAGTGGTTTGATAGTGATTTGGCTCAGGTGGCATAACAGTTGTGTTTTCCTTCAGCTCTTCCCGAGAACAATGCCCCCTACAGTCAACTGCTCCATATGCTCATCCGTCATATTCATGGGGATCCAACCGAACGTCATTACTGAGTCCAGAGTCTATCACAAATCGCCAAACTCATCACCTTGAACGTCACCTACTGAACGGTATGACGAGCATGGAGGAGCGACTTCACAATTGTGAGAGACGTTTCACCGTGATTGAAGAAAAAGTTGATTCTCTCCAGCAAACAAATCAACAAGTAGTTGATTTACTCACACGTGGTGATTCGTGAAGACGGTAGTAGCTGATTGTGCTAGTTGTATATCATTTTGGTTGGGGTATCTGTGCATGGGCTTGGTGTTTTTTCGGATAACGGTTAATTTGCTGTCAATCTTGGGCAGTCTATTTTAGATAGTTGGATATCTTTGTTTCATTCTGGTATATGGCCGAAGAGAATTCATATTTTTAATGCCATAATTATGTTTTAAGTATTCCCCTGGTTTACTAAGTTTCTGCTATGGATTGCATGAGATGTCTTTAATGAATATTTTATCTACTCTACTATGCATCCATAGGTTCTGAAATTGATGTCTGTTTGAACTAAGTTAATTATTATACATCAATTGTTCTGCTTCTGCCCGTTTGGTTCTCCCAAGCAATTCACTCTTCAGTCAATATCACTTGATATATTTTTGTCAATGACTGACAAAAAGGGGGAGAATATGTACAAACACCCCGAATGGAAATTGTATATCTGCTTAGATGTTGTTGCAGGTGTTAGGGGGAGCAGCTGCAACAAGCAAAGGGGAGTTGGAGTTTACAAGTCAGGGGGAGCAGCTACTGGGTGTGTACATGGGTTAGAAAATTGTAAAATTGTGTAAAAACATGTACACACAATTTAGGGTGTGTCTGTCTAGAATTTTCTAGGGTGTTTCGGGGATTTTGTCACGTAATTGACAAAGGGGGAGATTGAAAGTGCCCTGGTTTGTCAAGTTACGTGAGTGTTGAGTCAGATTGACTACAGAGCCTGATAGGAAGATTAATTCAAGCGTTTGCCTCAACCGGATGTATGCAAGCTCACCAAAGGTAAATCTAAAGCCTCACATCCCACGACCCAAAACACCAGGTGAATAAAACCCTTTAAAATAAGTTAGAAATTATAGGGTTTTAAGGTGAGAAAACTTTTTTTCAAAATAGAAAAATCTCTAAGTTTTTCTTGCCTTGTCGATTTTATCGAAGCACCATCAATATGATCGACCTGCGCTGTCGAGTCCTCGATGCTTCATCAATACCATCGAAAAGAGGACCAAATATGTCCCACAACTTCACAACATATCTGGACGAATTATCGATGTATCGATACACATGTCGATATCATCGATACTCAAATCTCGAGCACATCGAAAGTGGCTCGATAAGATCGACAGGCAAATTTTCGGTGCCTCTGTTTTTTAATGAAAATCTCAAATTCTTTCGATATATCGATACTCTTCCGATATGATCTGAAATCAAATATCGATAAGATCGGAAGTCCATCGATGATATCGATAATGGGCGCGCTTTTCTTCCAACAGATATTTTAGGTTGTTTTTAACATTGATCAGGGGCCATTCGAGGAAATCGATATTCATATGTCAATGATATCGAGGCCAAGTCAATTGCATCGATAATGGACACAATCTGTCCAACGAGTTTACTGATGAATCTATTGGATTTATCGATGCATCAACACTGCCTTCGATATCATCGGTATACAAATTCCGATGACATCGGCTGACCCTCGATCATATCTTAAAAACCTGAAATATTTCATGACAAGTCTCTCTCATTTTTCAAGTGTCGATCGATCGAACCTACCATCGATGGAATCGGAGTTCGAAATCCGATGATATCGACAGTGGTTTCGATTCATCGACCATTTGGCAAAAGGTTTCAAAAGAGTATGACTTTGAGTTCAAGTCATCGAGCAGACTATCGATGCTATCGAGAGTACAACGCGCATTGGAGTTTGAGACTTTGGTGAAGGGGGACATGTTTGTATCTCAGTATGAGGCTTGATTCGTAGCGCTATCGAAGTTCGCGACATATCTTGTCGATGATGAGGACGGAAGGCTCGTCGTTTTGAGAACATCTTGCGCTCTGGCCTCAGGAATCGTGTTGTCAGACATATGCTTCAGACATTTGAGCAAGTAGTGTAGAGGGTCCAGGTTTACGAGGCGGATTGGGCTTAATCAAAGAGGGTTCGTGACCGTAGAGGAGACCTGAAGACGAAGGCACCCTCCGGTAGCTCCCAGCAGCGACGCACGACCCACCCAACATTCTGTGCACTAGTGGCACCCCCAGCACCACCTCCGAGACCGTTCCTAGGTGCTTGCTTTGGATGTTGTAGGACAAGACATCATAGGCACGAGTGTCCCCATCCGCAGAAGCAGCAGTCGAGGGCACCGCAACATCCTCCACAGCAGCAGCAGCAGCGACCGCAGCACCAGTCTCCGAGACCTCCCCCGTAACAGCAGAGGCAGCAGGTCAGGCCGCCACAGCTGCAACAGTAGCAGTAAAGACCTCAGAGGGGACATGCACCTCCTCAGCAGGACCAGGGCAGATTTTATGCCACCCAGCAGGACCCTCAATCATCTAGAGGGGTCATTGAGGATACTCTCCTTGTTTCTGCATGTGTAGCTCATGTATCATTTGATTCTAGTGCATCGCATTCCTTTGTGGCCGAGGATTTCTTCCGATCGATTGGTTTGCCGTTAGAGTCTGCTCGTGAGGGTTTGTCGGTATCAACGCCCTTGGGGAAGAATGCATAATGAATAACATAGGGCTTCTTTTCTTTTCTCTAACATAATACCACCCCAAGAGCATAGTCAGATGTGTCACACATAAGTTCAAAAGGAAGACTCTAGTCGGGTGACTGCATGACAGGTGTAATGGTTAACATGCCCTTAAGCTTAGTGAAAGCTTCCTGACATTGCTCAGTCCACTCGAATGGTGCATCCTTTTGAAGTAGATTACATAAAGGAAGAGAGATGAGACTAAAATCCTTTATGAATCTTCTGTAAAACCAGACGTGTCTTAGGAAGGATCGCATGTCTCATATGTTCTTGGGTGGAGGTAGGTTAGAGATAAGATCAATTTTATCCTTATCTACCTCGATTCCTTTGGACGAGATGATATGTCCAAGGACAATTCCCTTACGAACAATGAAATGACACTTCTCCCAATTAAGTACCAAATTCTTTTCTTCACATCTTTTCAGCACACATTTAAGATTCTTTAAGCAATCGCTGAAAGATGGACCGAAGACAAAGAAGTCATTCATGAAGACCTCTAGATATTGCCCCACCATGTTAGAAAAAAATACTCATCATGCATCGTTGAAAAGTGGCAGGGGCATTACATAGTCCAAATGGCATCCTTCGGTAAGCAAAGGTGCTATAAGGACATGTAAATGTGGTCTTTTCCTGATCTTCAAGGGCTATCTCTATCTAGTTGTAGCCTGAATATTCGTCAAGGAAACGGTAATAGGAATGACCAGCTAGCCTTTCTAAAATTTGATCGATGAAGGGCAATAGAAAGTGGTCCTTCCTTGTGACGGTATTCAACTTCCTGTAGTCAATACACATTCTTCAACCAGTAGTGACTCTAGTTGGCATAAGGTCATTGTCGGCAATGACTACGATGGCGATTCCGGACTTCTTGAGAACCACCTGAGTTGGACTCACCCATTGACTATCGGATATAGGGTATATGATACCCACATCCAATAGTTTAAGAACCTCGGCCTTAACCACTTCCTTCATGTTTGGATTTAGTCTACGTTGTGATTGACAAGTGGTTTTTACATTATCCTCGAGATAAATGCGGTGAGTACAAATCGAAGGGTCAATTCCCTTGAGGTCCGCAATCGTCCATCCTAGGGCTCCCTTATGCTCAATGAGAGTGGATATGAGTATATTCTCCTGTTCTTGCTTAAGGTGGGAAGAAATCACCACCAGGTATGTCTCCTCTTGACCTAAATAGACATTTTTCAAATTAGAGGGCAAAGGTTTTAGGTCAAGCTTCAGTGGCTTGAGGTTAGACGGTAGAGGCACTTCATCAGTTTTGGGCAACTCTTCAAATTGTAGCCTCCACCGGTTAACTTCAAGTACCGGTGCAGTATCAAGCATGGTACCCATCTTTCTAATCATATCATTATCAAAATCATGGGAGTGGGCTAGGCGCGTCTCTAGATGGTCAGAGGATAAGGTCAAAGGTGTTCTATCTTCTACAAAAGATTTAATCATGTTAATGTCGTGAAAATCGTCATTATCCTTTAACCGTCTGCCTGTGTTGAAAAAGATATTCAACTCCAATGTCATATTCCCGAAAGACATACTGATGATTCCATTCCTGCAATTAATGATTGCATTTGAAGTGGCTAGGAATGGGCGACCAAGAATCTGAGTGCTCATGTTATTGATGAGTTCTGTATCCAAGACGATAAAATCTACAGGGTAGTATAATCTGTTAACCTGGACCAACACATCCTCAATTATCCCTCTCAGTACACGAACTGAGCGATCAACAAGTTGTAGTGTGGTTAGGGTAATTCACCCAAACCTAACTGTTTGTAGATGTAACGCCCTGAAAATTGGGGGTCGAGCATAAACTCAACTCCCGAGTTCCAACGCATCACTTATGCAACAAAATGAATGATGATTGAATGTTGTCTATATTAGTGCATTGAACATGAGTGAGATTAAGCCAAAACAGCATATCATACTCCAGAGACAGTTAAATTGCAAGCGGAAGACTGTGATAGATTTATAAAATATAAAAAAAAACTATGGTAAGTCTCCAGAGTGTGATAAGGTTACCAGGTTAAAGAATTTCAAGTACAATTCAAATGATACCAAATGTGTAGTGTCATCTAGTCAACATCCCTATAACCCCATCGATCAAGGCACGACAAACATGAAGCCGCTCGAAAACTGCATATACGAGAAAGCATCCTCGTCGTCACAAAAGTCCAGCTTCGCCTCAGGAGTAGCGTTGCCATCTGCAATCAGACAAAGTTTGGTGGGTGTTCGGAACACCCTCCCGTAACGTGGGAGTGAGTAATCAACTCAGTGGAACAATAAAGCATAGGTTAACAGGTTATCAATTTAGTCAAGCAGTAATGATAAAACAATACAATCAAACAATTCTAACTACTCTTATTTAATGCAAGTATGAAATCACATGATGTATGCCCTTGCCAAACCACCCTCATGCGACACCATCTTACGTTCGCGAATGCGTTCATCCCTCAGTGCTCCACATCTACCAGGCACATGCAGTGCGATGATGAGCATGATTACCGAGTAATTATTAGTCCATTTCAAACAGCAGTATTGGGAAACTAAGGTACCTCCCTTATATCATTCCCAAACATGATCCATTCTAGGGTCGTCAGTCCTAGTTAAACTCATACGATATTATGGTTTGAGAGGTGTAGTGAAGGTATCACAAAGGGCTCGTCACCCGTTAGCACGGATACAGATCTCACCGTATGCGGCTCAATTGCTGGCCGTCAGCTCGAATACAGGTCTCACCGTACTTGGCTCAATCACTGGCCGTCAGCTCGAATACAGGTCTCACCGTACTCAGCTCAACTCATGCTCTAGTTGCTACGAAGGGCCCATCATCAATCGCAGACCTTAGAGTATAATCGAAGACACTACAGAGGGCTCGTCGCTCGCCAGCACGAATACAGGTCTCACCGTATTCGGCTCTCGCCGTAGGTGTCGACGGCTCGAATATAGTGTCCCATACCACCATAATCGGCTCACGAGTCTGGTTGCTCACTGGTCACTACGGGGAGCCACGTGCCCCAGCGCATGCCGACAGCTCGACCACGGTGTCCCATACCACCATGCCCGGCTCATGAGTCTTAGCGGATCGAAGTACCATGGTTAAAAGGGATTTCACTGGTAAGTTTGGTACCCTAGGTTCAAGCAGTAGCGTCCAAACATGGTGAACATACATTAGACAGATCGGGTTACTTGACGAGCTCGGCTAGCTCGAGCGCACAACATGTTGAACGATATGAAGCACATAAGCACTTCGTGTGGCCAACCACTATCGCCAACCGAAGTACGACTCGAGTTCGTCGAACACATCTCACGTGACAAATGAAACTCAGTCACGCATTCATTTTCGTTACCGATTGTCTGGATTATAATCATAGCCCCAATCACATTCAATTGCAGATAGTTAAAGCAGTAATGAATCAAGATTCAAATCATACAACCAAAGTCTGATATTATCCGTTTAGGGCTGCCAGGGCTGTTGCACGCACTCGTTGCTCCACTCCCCTGTCACCCATGACAGATCATACAACGTAAATATGAATTTAAACATATGCATTACATAGATAAAATCATAAAAGCAATTGAGCATGTTATGAAGCACAACACAAGCATGAGTTTGTACATATTCAATTCCTAATCACACAACTATCCAAGGAAAATATACACATAGTTAAAAGAAGTCGAGAATCATATCTCAACACCCTTATACATTACAATTTGCTAACTACTACTCATTCAGATATTTCAACAAACACTTTAAAGGACATACATCAACATACATGACATATGTTGATCACATAGGCATTAGGCCAAATCCTTTCACTAGGGAGTTGCCCCAATCATAACACGCGTACACCCACGACGGATAGTCATGGAAAGTAGGAATCCAAGTTCCATATTCATTTGAACATTTTCACAAACACTTGGGCTACCTATTTCAACATATATAGCGTATAGTAGCCGTGGCGTGATTCAGGGCAAATCCTTTCGTCAAAGGGGTATCGCCAATACAACAATCATATATCCATGACAATTAGTCATGGCGAGCATGAATGAGAATCCTATACTCATTCAGCCATTTTCACAAACACTTAGAATACACTATTTTAACATACATAATGTATATTAGCAAAAACATGTATTAGGGCGAGTCCTTTCACCAAACAAGTATTTTATCCATATATAATATATTAATACAGCAAATAATCATGGCAAACACATTTCCAAAATTTATACGTATACGGTACTTTCTACAAATACCAAGAGTATGTAAAATTCCATATTCTTCATCTTTAATCGAAACAGAAAACAGACAGCACTTTGTACATGTGTAATTGCATGCAGATCATGAATCTATCATTATCTGACATTGAAAGCGTTGAAAACCATAGCCTATACACCTAAAGTCCGCACCTTTTGTCATAGAATCGTAACGAAGTCGATAGGTTTGCTAAGCTTTTGTATATGGCAGTTTGGCAACCTATGGAATTAAATAGGTTAGCTATTTCATAACCTACAACTATCAAAACCCCAAAACAGATTAGGGTTAGGGTTTCTTACCTAGAAACGGAGCTGGAATCGCCGGGAAAGCGATTAGAACGGAGTGGTGTAGCTTCTGGAGCAGCAGGGTAAAGTGGTAGGGAGATTCTCCCACTTTTCTCACACTTTCTCTCTCTTTTCTCTCTTCTCTCTCTAGGGTTTCTCTCAAATTCGTATGACTGTGAGAGAGAGAGTTCTAAGGTCCTTATATAGCCTAAAAACACTCTGAAATAGACTTGTGGATAAGGTATACTTAGGTTATAACCAAAGCAAATCTGTTTCAGCTCAACGGAGGACTTCTGGCGGGCCTCCTTGAGCCAAAGGTCGGACTTAAGCTCACTAACAATGGATCTACGTTTAGTTAAGTTTTCATTTCAATCGGGATTCTAGATCGCAAATGGCGGACCAGTTTTAGTTCAACGGTCAGCGGATCTCGATCGGAGATTCCGAGTACGTGGATATGTGTATGAAATTTCTCCTGATCCGAGGGTGTAATTTGGTCTGATTCTGATGGTCTGGTTTCTTAATACTGATCCACAAGCGAGAGGTGCCAGATTACTATTTGAGATATTTATTTGTAAAGAAATTCAAGTGTTTTCACACTCTTCGCTCTGGACTCAAGCGAATTACACTGGGACACTGTCTGGATTCGATTTCCGAGATGGTTGTCAAGCCCAGCGAGGCGGTCCTAAGTCCTTAATTTCGTATTATTCGGACTCCCGATGTGCAGTCCAGACCTGATAAGGAGTTTCAATGTGCTCCCAAGAGCAGCCGGGTAATGAGTTTAATCCTAGACTTTAGGGTAACCTAGTATCAATGATTTTACAAGTTTTGGGTCTTGCAGATCGTATTTAAAGTGATTGATGATAATTTCACAGGGACTCTAGTTTAACACTGGCTAATTCTCGCGTAATTTCTAAAGGATTTAGTCCTGGGTGATTTCGGTCTGAGGTGGTACTTAGTCCTTTGTAGCAATGTTTAGTTTAAGTATTGTTCTTCATTACCTAAACTTCAAGATAGTGTCTAGGGTGAAAGTACTTAGAAAAATTTAAAGAACAAGGTGGTGAAGGGTGGGCTTTGTGAAGGAAATGGGTTCACAAGCGATTTTAGCATTTGGGACTGAGTTTTGACAAGTTGATAAGGTGTTAGGATCGACTCGTTGCCTAAGGACGTCTAATCCTAGGTCGGCAGAAATTGGGATGTTACAATCTAACCCCCTTAAAACAAAATTTCATCCCCGAAATTGCCTAAGGGTAATAAGGAAAGATTTAATTATTTCCTTTGCCTAAGTTTTATTGATTTCGAGTTCCTACGCGTGGTAGGGTGTATACTAGCCTGGTTCATTTTAGTCTACCCCCCTTAAAACTTATTTCTTTATCTATTTCTCATACCCTGATGGTTTTCTACAATTTATTTCTTTACCTAGCTGGGGTCTTGATGACAATTCCCAACAATTTAGAGTAAGATAGCTGTTTTCATTATTTGACCAACACGGAGAGACGGTTATAGTATGCTTGATATCGATACATCGATCATCTACCTGACCAGGGTAGAAGGCTCATCGTATCCCTTCCCAGTCCTGGTAGATCCTGGTCTTCTGCTCGGTCAAGCAGTGAGTCCGTTGGTAGTCGCCCAGGATTGAGAATTGGGTCAAGCCACGAATGCTTCGCAGTTATATATTTTAGTAACTCCGTAGTCCGATCACTCTAGAAACGTAAGGAATGTCCATCATTGAAAGGCTCAAATTGTCTATGTCTAAGGTTGCCCTTTAGGTCTTAGTCTAAAAGAGTCCTCATTATTATCTATGTCCAAGGAAATGGTGAATCAAATCTTACTAGATCATCCTAAAGCGGTTTCTCATAGTAGAACTTGCTAGAGCTTCTATAATGTGCGTATTTAACGAGCACAGTTTCGATCCTGGGCCAGTGGGGTAGGGTCCACCACGCTTTCGCTGCGCCAGATCAAAGAGGTGTATTGACTTGACCTAGCTACATCTATCGTTCTCTGGCATCTTTAATGTAACCGGTAGTCTAGTCTTAATTTAGGAGTAGTGGAAATCCATAGGTGTAGTCCAAAGTCTATGCTCGTACGCTAGATGATTTCACATCATTTCTAATACAGGATGGGTTTTATCACTTAGGGTCAAAGTTGTCTAATTGGAACTGAGTTGTCTGTACTTGACGCTCGAGCATTTCACATATGCTCATTCCAACTAAGAGGGTCCTAAGGTTCACATTATAAATTTGTTAGATTTCTTACACGGTCATGTCTATCGAAATCTAGGAGCACCGCTCTAAGTCCAAAACTCCAAGGGCCTATTTGGCCAGCGATTTTAAGTTGTACTAAATGGAACTGCATTGCTAATCCTACTTCGGGATTGGGAATGACAGGTTTGGTAGGAGGGTGGGTGGGGATTAAAATTAACGATGTAGGCTCTGGAAAATGAGCCTTGTGTTGGAAAGCATAAGATGTAACATAGCAATACACAAGCCCGAATAGGGCCATGGAAAGTGACGAAAAGTGATGAGAAGAGACAGATAGGGCTGAAGCTGCCGACTCTTCACGAGTTTGGGTATCAACAGGGTTTGTAGAGGCCCCACTGACAGGGAACAAAGAAGGAAAATGAAAGGATAGGATGGGTGAGGAAGCTTGCACGATTTTAAGCTTCAAATGAGGGGTATAATGGCTGAAATGAGAGAGAATCAAGTGGGTAGGGAGGTAGGGATTGCTGGAAATGTTGGAAGGGAATGGGTTGTGGTCGAAAATGGGAGATGGGACGATTGGAAGGGAGTTTTGAGAGAGAGGGCAGCAACTTGGAGGGGAAAATGGAGCTTGGAGGGGGAGTTTGTGAAGGAGGTAAGGTTTTGGGAGGGTTTCAATGGATGGGGCATACATCAGGGGGGTCCCACAACCCCCAAACTAGATCGGCCCGACCGGCCCGCCCGGTCGGGCCCGAAAACTGGTGAGGCCTCGCCGACCGGGCAAGGGCCTCACCGACCAATCTCCCAGTTTTTGAGGGGGGGCCCCATGGGCGAGATCCTCATGCCCCCTAGGCCCCAAAAAACCCTGGGTCCCACCCTGAATCCCTCTGAAAATGCTCCGTTTGGCCCCCCGACCCCGATTCGCTCCGTTTCGGGTAGTTTCGGGACAAATCGGATGTATCTTGCAATCTGGAATGAGTTATCTGACGTAAAATATATGAATTTGGGGTAGAACGAGCTAATGAAGCCAACCAACCTTGCCAAGTTGGGTCGCGCAACCTAGAATTGTAAAAAAACCATCCGATTGATGGTCGTTTCCCTGTTTCAATTTCGTTTAACTAAAAATAGTAGTTCTAGTTTGATTACTCTTCATCTGTTGGGCTTTAGGAGTTGCGCCCAACATGAAAAGGGCTTAGAATAATTAGGAGAACGGTTTGGTGAAGCCAATTGGACACTTACTATTTTTTTTGGCCGAAAACCTTGCACACTAGCAGACATCACGACCTTATAGTAAGTCGCGAATTCTAGGAGTTTTAGTTGTAGTTTGTTTCTGATTTCTTTTCCATTACTTGGTATCCCTATTTAAAGGGTTGTGAACTCTTTTTTTAGTCATTCATTAATCAATTTTGAATTTATTAGAATTTATTTCTATTTTCTGCTTTCTTTCCTCATGGATTCGAGAAGTCTCTGTAAGGAGTCCAGAGAAGCTCCGAGGATTCGGATTAGTTATCCTCATCAAGTGTATCCCGTATTCTACCGATTTTCAACGGTTGGGATGAGGTGGATTGTGATCTAGACTCATTAATAGACAGCCTAGGAATATTTTAAGGTCGACCCGTGCGACCATGGTTGAATACGGACTCGATTTCGGCGTTCGTTTTCAGTGAACTTCGCCAATTGGCAAAATCGAAATACCTATGACTGTTTTTATGTTTCGTCGCTCCCTCCTAAGTCAGAGTGCGTCAGAGTGCGTCGTGTGACCATAACCCAGGTCCGGTTTAATGTAAATCATGCTCTGATACCATCTTGTAACGTCCTGAAAATCGGGGGTCCAGCATAAACTCAACTCCCGAGTTCTAATGCATCACTTATGCAACAAAATGAATGATGATTGAATGTTGTCTATATTAGTGCATTGAACATGAGTGAGATTAAGCCAAAACAGCATATCATACTCCAGAGACAGTTAAATTGTAAGCGGAAGACTGTGATAGATATATAAAATAAAAAAAAATATATGGTAAGTCTCCAGAGTGTGATAAGGTTACCAGGTTAAAGAATTTCGAGTACAATTCAAATGATACCAAATGTGTAGTGTCATCTAGTCAACATCCGTGTGACCCCGTCGATCAAGGCATGACTCACATGAAGCCGCCCGAAAACAGCGTATACGAGAAAGCATCCTCGTCGTCACAAAAGTCCGGCTTCGCCTCAGGAGTAGCGTCGCCATCTGCAATCAGACAAAGTCTGGTGGGTGTTCGGAACACTGTCCCGTAACGTGGGAGTGAGTGATCAACTCAGTGGAACAATAAAGCATAGGCTAACATGTTATCAATTCAGTCAAGTAGTAATGATAAAATAGTACAATCAAACAATTCTAACTACTCTTATTTAATGCAAGTATGAATTGACATGATGTATGCCCTTGCCAAACCACCCTCATGCAACACCATCTTACGTTCGCGAATGCGTTCATCCCTCAGTGCTCCACATCTACCAGGCACATGCAGTGCGATGATGAGCATGATTATCGAGTAATTATTAGTCCATTTCAAACAGCAGTATTGGGAAACTAAGGTACCTCCCTTATATCATTCCCAAACATGATCCATTCTAGGGTCGTCAGTCCTAGTTAAACTCATACAATATTATGGTTTGAGAGGCATAGCGAAGGCATCACAAAGGGCTCGTCACCCATTAGCACGGATACAGATCTCACCGTATGCGGCTCAATTGCTGGCCGTCAGCTCAAATACAGGTCTCACCGTACTCGGCTCAATCGCTGGCCGTCAGCTCGAATACAGGTCTCATCGTACTCGGCTCAACTCATGCTCTAGTTGCTGCGAAGGGCTCATCGCCAATCGCAGTCCTTAGAGTATACTCGAAGACACTACGGAGGGCTCGTCGCTCGCCAGCACGAATACAGGTTTCACCGTATTCGGCTCTCGCCGTAGGTGTCGACAGCTCGAATATAGTGTCTCATACCACCATAATCGGCTCACAAGTCTGGTTACTCACTGGTCACTACGGGGAGGCACGTGCCCCAGCGCAGGCCGATAGCTCGACCACGGTGTCCCATACCACCATGCCCGACTCATGAGTCTTAGCGGATCGAGGTACCATGGTTAAAAGGGATTTCACTGGTAAGTTTGGTATCCTAGGTTCAAGCAGTAGCGTCCAAACATGGTGAACATACATTAGACAGATCGGGTTACTTGACGAGCTCGGCTAGCTCTAGCGCACAACATGTTGAACGATATGAAGCGCATAAGCACTTCGTGTGGCCAACCACTATTGCCAACCGAAGTACGACTCAGCCACGCATTCATTTTCGTTACCGATTGTCTGGACTATAACCATAGCCCCAATCACATTCAATTGCAGATAGTTAAAGCAGTAATGAATCAAGATTCAAATCATATAACCAAAGTCTGATATTATCCGTTTAGGGCTGCCAGGGCTGTTGCACGCACTCGTTGCTCCACTCCCCCATCACCCATGACGGATCATACAACGTAAATATGAATTTAAACATATGCATTACATAGATAAAATAAAATCATAAAAGCAGTTGAGCATGTTATGAAGCACAACACAAGTATGAGTTTGTACATATTCAATTCCTAATCACACAACTATCCAAGGAAAACATACACATAGTTAAAAGAAGTTGAGAATCATATCTCAACACCCTTATACATTACAATTTGCTAACTACTACTCATTTAGACATTTCAACAAACACTTTAAAGGACATACATCAACATACATGACATATGTTGATCACATAGGCATTAGGCCAAATCCTTTCACTAGGGAGTTGCCCCAATCATAACACGCGTACACCCACGACGGATAGTCATGGAAAGTAGGAATCCAAGTTCCATATTCATTTGAACATTTTCACAAACACTTGGGCTACCCATTTCAACATATATAGCGTATAGTAGCCGTGGCGTGATTCAGGGAAAATCCTTTCGTCAAAGGGGTATCGCCAATACAACAATCATATATCCATGACAATTAGTCATGGCGAGCACGAATGAGAATCCTATACTCATTCAGTCATTCTCACAAACACTTAGAATACACTATTTTAACATACATAATGTATATTAGCAAAAACATGTATTAGGGCGAGTCCTTTCGTCAAACAAGTATTTTATCCATATATAATATATTAATAGAGCAAATAATCATGGCAAACACATTTCCAAAATTTATACGTATACGGTACTTTCTACAAATACCAAGAGTATGTAAAATTCCATATTCTTCATCTTTAATCGAAACAGAAAACAGACAGCACTTTGTACATGTGCAATTGCATGCAGATCATGAATCTATCATTATCTGACATTGAAAGCGTTGAAAACCATAACCTATACACCTAAAGTCCGCACCTTTTGTCATAGAATCGTAACGAAGTCGATAGGTTTGCTAAGCTTTTGTATATGGCAGTTTGGCAACCTATGGAATTAGATAGGTTTGCTATTTCATAACCTACAACTATCAAAACCTCAAAACAGATTAGGGTTAGGGTTTCTTACCTAGAAACGGAGCTGGAATCGCCGGGAAAGAGATTAGAACGGAGTGGTGTAACTCGTGGAGCGGCAGGGTAAAGTGGCAGGGAGATTCTCCCACTTCTCTCACACTTTCTCTCTCTTTTCTCTCTTCTCTCTCTAGGGTTTCTCTCAAATTCGGATGGCTGTGAGAGAGAGAGTTCTAAGGTCCTTATATAGCCTAAAAATACTCTGAAATAGACTTGTGGACAAGGTATACTTAGGTTATAACCGAAGCGACTCTGTTTCAGCTCAACGGAGGACTTCTGGCGGGCCTCCTTGAGCCAAAGGTCAGGCTTAAGCTCACTAACACTAGATCTACGTTTAATTAAGTTTTCATTTCAGTCGATATTCCAGATCGCAAATGGCGGACCAGTTTTAGTTCAACGGTCAGCGGATCTCGATCGGAGATTTCGAGTACATGGATGTGTATGAAATTTCTCCTGATCCGAGGGTGTAATTTGGTCTGATTCTGATGGTCTGGTTGCTTAATACTGATCCACAAGCGAGAGGTGCCAGATTACTATTTGAGATATTTATTTGTAAAGAAATTCAAGTATTTTCACACTCATTGCTCCGGACTCAAGCGAATTACACTGGGACACTGTCTGGATTCGATTTCTGAGATGGTTGTCAAGCCCAATGAGGCGGTCCTAAGTCCTTAATTTTGTATTATTCGGACTCCCGATGTGCGGTCCAGACCTGATACGGAGTTTCAATGTGCTCCCAAGAGCAGCCGGGTAATGAGTTTGATCCTAGACTTTAGGGTAACCTAGCGTCAATGATTCTACAAGTTTTGGGTCTTGCAGATCGTATTTAAAGTGATTGGTGATAATTTCACAGGGACTCTAGTTTAACACTAGCTAATTCTCGCGTAATTTCTAAAGGATTTAGTCCTGGGTGATTTCGGTCTGAGGTGGTACTTAGTCCTTTGTAGCAATGTTTACTTTAAGTATTGTTCTTCATTACCTAAACTTTAAGATAGTGTCTAGGGTAAAAGTACTTAGAAAAATTTAAAGAACAAGGTGGTGAAGGGTGGGATTTGTGAAGGAAATGGGTTCACAAGCGATTTTAGCCTTTGGGACTGAGTTTTGACAAGTTGATAAGGTGTTAGGATCGACTCATTGCCTAAGGATGTTTAATCCCAGGTCTGCAAAAATTCGGGATGTTACAGTAGACCAAGTAGGGAATCAGATTTACGGTTACTCTTAAGTCAAGAAGTGCGTGCTCAATTCGCCAGTTCCTGATTACACGAGGTATGGTTGGGCTACCAGGATCTTTGAATTTCTATGGCATATCTTGCTTTAGGATGACACTTACTTTTTTAGTTAAAAATATTTTCTTTTGAATATTTTATCGTGTTTTGGTCGTACACAAGTCTTTCAAAAATTTGGCAGATGAAGGCATTTGTTTAACCGCATCCAGTAGAGAAATATTGACCTTCACTTGTTTCAACACCTCTAGAATGTCCTAAGAGTTAGAGAGTGGTTTTGGTGCAACCAACCATTGGGGAAATGGAGCAATTGGCTTCCCTTGAGGGTTCAGTTTTAATTCTTATGGAGCAATTCTAGGTCTATCATTATTGTCCTCTTCCGGGTCCTTAAGCTTTTTAGCCATAACCGGAATGGTTTTGTTAATGGTCTTCCCACTCCTAAGAGTGGTGATAGATTTAGCTTGCTCCATCTGATTTGAAGGGCTCGGGTCGCTAACTTCATATTGTGGTTTTGGATTGGGAAGAGGTTGAGCTGGAAGGCTCCCCTTATTCCCAATTATTTTTTTAGCCTCAAGTCCTTGTATGGCTTTTGTAAGGTCATGAAAGGCTTGTAGCATACCCTAATTGAAAAGCACTTTCTTTTGAAAGTGTTTTAGAACTGGGTCCTCTAGAGGTTTCTCTTGATTTGGAATTTGGTTGAAGAAACCTTGAGGGGTAGCATTTTGTCCATTCCTCCAACTAAAGTTTGGAGGATTTCTCCAACTAGGATTGTATGTAATGGAGGTAGGTCCATTGAAAGGTCTTTGGTAATTGTTCACGGCATTGGATTGCTCATTCAACACCTCTTGAAAGGCAGGTATTGTTGGACAATTTTCAGTTGTGTGAATGTTGCGAGCACAAATACCGCAAACAATTTCCTTAGCCTTATCCTTCTTTAATTTCATGTCCTCGAGTTTCCTGGTAAGATTAGCCACTTTAGCACTGATATCATCGTCCTCTTTCAGGAGATACATTCCACCCATTTCTTTGGATTGAGTCAGCCTAAGCATGGTGCTTGGTTTTGGGGAGATGTCCCATGATTGTGTGTTCTCAGTAAGCTTATCAAAGTAATCCCACACATCATCGACACTTTTATTCATAAATTCTCCATTACACATTGTCTCGACTAATTGACGCATGGGAGATGTTAGTCCATCATAGAAAAAGTTCGTGATGCGCCATATTTCAAAACCATATTGTGGGCATGAACTGACAAGATCCTTGAACTGCTCCCAACATTGGAAGAATGTTTCATCTTCCCTTTGGACGAAGTTCATGATCAACTTTCTAAGGGTGTTCGTCATATGGTATGGGAAAATTTTCTTTATGAACTCCCTTCTCATGTCATTCTATCTACCAATAGATCAAGGACGTAGTGAATGCAACCACATTTTAGCTTTCTCTTTCAAAGAAAAGGGAAAGAGTTTCAACCTGACCGTGTCATTAGATACATTAAGAAAGTATATAGTGGTTATGATCTCATCAAACTCTTTCAGATATAAATATGGATTTTCTAACTCAAGCCCATGAAATTTTGGAAGGAGTTGGATCACCCTTAGCTTGATATCCATGTGCCCCGTATTTTCTGGAAAAACCATGCATGAGGGCGTGTTCACCCCTGCCGATTGTAAATGATCTCGTAAAGTACGGGGCAGGGGTGCTTGATGCACCTCATTCTCATCCTGAACTTCCCCAACCCTAGGTTGAGGTTGTCCTTCTGGTTGATTGGCCAGTTGATTTGTAGCCATAACCTCAATTAACTCTGCGGATCTCAAGTGGTGTCTAATCTTGTAATGGATAGATAACCCCTCAACCAATCCTCCTTCACTCAAAAGATGTCGAGTGTTGTCACGGACCCACTTGGGCATGAAACACTCGTAGCTCTCAATCTCAGATTCTAACTAAACCTAAAAGAAATAAAAGAAAAGAAATCTAGAATTAGAAAGAGAGAAGAGTTGGAAAGAAGTTACCAAATTAGAAGTTCCTAATCAAGATCCTGCAAAACAAAAGAAAATAAGTCAGTTTCTAAAATAGGAATTCTAAAATTAGAAAGTTCTAAAAATAGAAAGTAAACTAGTTTCTAAAAACTGATTAGGAAAGTTCTAAACCTAAAAGTAAGTTAGTTTCTAAAAGTAAAAGAAATCCTAGAATTAGAAAGTTTCTAAAAATAGAAAATAAAACCTAATCCTAAAAATATAAAAAAAATAGAAAAATTAGAAAGAGATTACCAATTTAGAAAGTCTATATCAGGATCCTACAAAATAGGAAAGTTAGGTTAGTTTCTAAAAATCAAATAAAAAAACCTAAACCTAAGATTAGAAAACTCTAATCTTAACTTAATTCTAAAACTAGTAAATCCCAAAAAAACGCAACCATTAGTCCCCGACAACGGCGCCAAAAACTTGTTCACAACCCCAAGTGTAAGGTCGTGATGTAGTAATAATCTCAGTAAGACCGAGGTCGAATCCACAGGGACTAAACCTTATATGTATTCTGAAAGTAACTAGAACTAGAACTAGAAGAAGATGTAATCTAAATCTGGAGAATGTAAAAGAATAATGGTGAATTATTAAGCTAAAACTTGTAAAGTTCAAAGGTGGGAAACTAGGGTTTCCAAGGATCCACTTGTAGAGATCAGGGAGATCTATGCTTGATTCATAAACGCAACTGGAATTAGAGTCTCATCTTCATCCAATTGGAAGATACATCATTAAAAACCAATGATGAACTACTTTTGATCTAGTTTTCAATAAATAATAGGTGTGAGAACTAGAAATGACTCCACTAAACTATGCCCATGAGACAATGGTGAACAACAAGGTTTCCAAGTTCATAATCCCTATAATGAAAAGAACATACTCAAAGCTATCACAGATCCATTGTAATTTAAGTCACAACAAACCATTAAAAACTAAGAGTATTCCTCATAATCAAACTAGAATCAAAGAGAGTTCAATAAACATGAATCAAAGCCATAGAAAGGATCCCATCACGCTACAAGCTTCACCTCTTAACCCTAGCTAAGAGGTTTAGCCAATCATAATCATGATTAACTAAGATCTCTTAAAGGAAAGGCATAAACAAAACTAACTAAGAAGAAGGGAGAAAGACTCTTGATGATGGCCGACCGTCCTCCATGGCTCTTTCTCTCTCTCTCTCTCTCTCCTCTCTCTCTCTCTCTCTTTCCTTTTCTCGTTTCACGTAAACACTCCATGGCTGCCTTTTACACGTTCTCTCTCTCTCTCTCTCTCTCTCTCTCTCTCTCTCTCTTTCCTTTTATAAGAAGGAAGGTCGGCTGAGCTGGAGTCTGTTCAGTGTGCGTAAACTTCGCACCTCTCTTTGCGCAGCGAAACCGTGAAACCGGTTGCGTTTGGAACGAGTTTGGGTCGGCTGATTGTCCCAAACTCCGATTCTGACTCCATGATGGGTTCAAGACCCCCTTTGGCAACTTGTGGATAGTCCGGATCACTGATCTGCCGGTGATTGAGATCACACAACAGCCCGAAACGGGCTAGACGCTACTGCGCACGTTCTTGCGCATGAACTTGCACTAGGATGCTCGGTGGGGCACCGATCAGTGTTAACAGAGAAATCCACTCCGTCCATTGGATTCCTCTTGGAATTTCAGTTGGGAATAGGCATTTTTGCTCGAGCTTGGTGCACCCATTGGATCTTTCTTCCTGTCGTTCATCCTACATTTGAACATGGTCATCATATGTGCACGTGCATGACAGTAGATGGACACCAAGGTTGAGGTCGGTTCCATCGTTCGGTTTGAATGGACGGTCTGGATCAACCATCGGGACGATGGTGGTGGGCCACTCATCATTTCAACGTCCGTCCCTTGCGGATGCTGGACTTGAATCCTGGTGGAAGTCAGGTCAGCGGCCTTTGACTACTTTCTCTGGTCCGGTACACTGCAGGTGTACTCCTGCTGTGTACACCGATTATACATAAAGTGGGGTCCACCTTGATGCTTTAAGAAATCTACTCCATCCATTCAGTTTTTCATCTAATTTAAGGGGTGGAGCCCAAATATGAGGCATATCCAGAGGTCAGGTGGGCCCCAAATCGGCGATTTATGGTTGATCTCTCCATTGGACCACTTCCACAATGATCCAGGGGCTGAAATTTTACGTGCATGGTTACTTTATGATCCTCAGGCCGGATATAAAGTTTTGTGCCAAACAGATGGTGGGAACCCTGTGATCTTGCATTCAGGACGATTTTCAGGCTTCTTTATCTTCAATCGCTTAATTTTCTCGGATTTTTGGCATATGATTTCTTCAATCTCGGTCTCCTAAGATCCGTCCCTTACGTTGGTTATTCTTAAGCATCAAATCTAAGCTTTTATTACCCATTTCAATCCAAGCTCTTAAATTCACCTTGCAACATAAACATGATTAAAATAGAACGTTACGCATTATCATGTTCATAAAATTAGGTAATAACTGGGGTCTAATATACAATATTTGACCCTCAACATCTACTAAGTTCAAGACTTTACTGAAGTTCATGTCATGAAGTAGATCAAGATGGAAAGTTCATGCTTTACTAAATTCAAGTTCTATTACACTTCTAGTAGAAGATCAAGTTCCATCTTCAACTTCGAGCTCTATTGAAGATTCAAGTAGAAGAACAAGTTCGAAAAATTCAAGCTACTTCAATGTTCAGTCATTTTAGGTATAACAGACCCTAGAAAGACCTTAGGCTTAGGTTCTTTCAAGATACAAACTTATATAGGTTTTTATACTTACGTTAGGCTATAGTTCGACTAGTCTATGATGTGGCTCGACCAGTCTAAAGAAATCATCGACTAGTCCAAGTTTGAATTCAGGAAAATGGATTTTTCTGTTGCTTCTTCAACCAGTCGAGCAGACTGCTCGACCAGTCGAAGAGGGGCCTTCAACCAGTCGAGGGTTGCTCGACTCGAATCTAACAACTAAATTACCCTCGACCAGTCGAAGTCCATGCTCTACCAGTCGAACAGGGCCCTCGACCAGTCAAGTAGGACCTTCGACCAGTCGAAGTTGGTTTTATCCGATCATGCTCAAATTTTAAAAATTTGTTGATCCTTAGACGAGTTGAAGAAAACCTTAGACGAGTCGAAGCAACAACTTTTCAGCCTATATATAGAGGCATTCTCTCAATCCGAAATTAACAATTTAAGATGATAAAAGCGTTCATTAAGAGAGAGAGAAGTCCTCATTATTGTCAAGCTATTATATGGTATTTTTAATATTTCTTTAATTGCTTTTTGTTTCAATTCCTAGATATCTTGTTTTATAAATCTTATTCTATAAAAAGAGTAGATACTCTTCTTTGAGATCTTGAGGAATTCAAACAAGTAGCATTTGGTTTGAATCGATTTAAAATTAATCTATAACCTAGAACCCTTGTTTGTGAAACTGGGCATTGAACAATCTACTTCAAGAGAAGCAGTTTTATAGGCTACATCAAGAGATACATCTTCAAGGTGAAGATAAGTATATTCTATCTTTTGTATTTTGGTTTTATTGAGATAGCCAGAAAATCTCATTTGTTGGTTTGCCTGAGATAGCCAGAAAATCTCAGTGAGGGGTTTTTTTGTTTGTGATAGCCCATTAAAATCACAACTATATCAGGTTTTAAGGTTACCCTGTGAAAACCTTGTTTATAGTGAAATCCAATATCACGTGGATAGTGATTATTAGGAGTGGAGTAGGTGTGGTTGTTTGGGAACATTTGTTGTATACACCGAACCACTATAATTTGTGGTGTTGTGGTGAATGTTTAATTTTTGTATTTGTGGAAAATGGTTGTAATCTTATTTATGCAAAAGTGGTGAATGTTTGTAATAGATAGCTTTATTTTCTCTTACTTGGTTTGAGATCTTGATCCTTACAAACGTTTGTGAAATAAGGTTGTCCTACCTAAAACTTTATTTTTGGTGAAGGTTGCCTACGAACTAAGTTTGAATCAATTTTTCAATATTAGTGCTATTGAGATTTTTGATTTATTTATTATTTCAGATCATTAGTTTTTTTTTTATTTTGGCATAGTCCTATTCACCCCCCCTTCTAGGACTATTAAGCTAGCCCTTTTCAAGTGGTATCAGACCTAAGTTGCTCATTTTTTTGAGATTAATTTCCTTGAGTTAAAAGATCTAAAGCTTTCATTATGTCAAATTTCGATAACTTGTCTATTACCAGGACACCACCTTTTGATAGCTCTAACTATGTATACTGGAAAGCCAAAATGAAAATTTTTCTAAAATCCTTCGATGAAAGAGTGTGGCAAGCCACTGTAACCAAATGGAAACCTCCCATGTTTGAAGTATTGGTAGTAATGAAACTAAATCTATGAGAGAAATTGCATTCTTTTTATGGACTGCAGCTCAGAAAAGCGAAAACAGTGCTAATGCTAAGGCCTTAAATGTCATAACTTGTGCTCTATCACTTGATGAATTCAAGAGAATTATTTCATGTGATGTAACCAAAAAAGCCTGGGATACGCTTGAAATGACACATCAAAGAACTTCTATAGTTAAGAAATTAAAAGTTCAAATGCTCACTATTAGATTTGAGGAAATTCATATGGAAGAAAATGAAACTTTCATGGACTTCTATACGAAACTAAATGATATAGTAAATTTCAGGTGGGGTCTAGGAGATGGAATCCCTGAAAGTAAGGTCTGTGCTAAAATACTGTGATCTCTTCTTAAGAGATTCAATTCTAAAGTAACCACCATTCAAGAATTAAGAGATACTGATTATATGAAGGTTGAGGAGTTAATTGGCTCTCTCCAAACATATGAGCTAAATTTTAAAGCTCCTAATGGTAAGTCTATTGTTCTTAAATCTTCTAAATCTGTTTCAAAAGAAAATAGTGTTAATTCTGGTTTTGAAGATACAGAAGATGATATGGGTTTACTTGCTAAGAAATTTTACAGAATTTTTAAAAACAAGAAAAGATCAGATTTTAAAAAACCATTTGACAAAAGAAAAGGAAAATCTAAATCTTGAAAATCTGTAAAGGACAGTCAATGTTTTAACTACCATGAATACAGGCACTTGGCGAATAAATGTCCTAAAAGGGATAAGTAAAAAAAAAAGGCATGATAACTACTTGGGATGAATCATCTGGCTCTGAAAGTTCTTCTGAGTCTGATGAATCAGAACAAGAAAATACTAATAATGTAAAAGCCCTGATGACTATAGCCAGAGTCACCTCCTCAGATAGCCGTAACTTATCTGATTATGAAAATCTCAACAGTAACCCTAAAAATGAGAATGAATATGATGTTTAAGACGCCTATAATGCCTTATACAGGGAAAGTTGCAAAATTGCTGTCAAACTAAAAATTCAAAGAGATAAATATCTTAAATTAAAAGAAGAACTTGAAAACAATGTTTTAGAAAAATCTCATCTTTCCGATTGTTTTGAAAAAATAAAACTAGAATTAAATTTTAAAACCTTAGAGTTAGAAAAACTCAAAATTGAAAATGAGAATCTAAAACTCAAAGTTTCTTCTTTGTTGAGTTCTAAGGATACTTGGAGATATGCCCACGGAGACCCAAAATTGAAAAAACGGTTAACCTCATCCAGAAAATGTGGTGACAAATCAAGTTTGGGCTATATCAAAAATAATTCTCTGAAAAATAAGAATTCATCTCCTATATTTGTAAAAGGAGGATCCTTAAACTCAAAAGGCAAGAATTTGAGAAATTATGGTCGAAATGATTTCAAAAATCTAAAACCTTTTCAAGTTTCTAAGATTAATTTTAATGCCATTAGCTATAGAAATCAAAGATATAACAAACCTCCTTAGCTGAAAAAATAGTGGACTTACTCAAAGAGCTTTTAAAACCCAACTTAGATGGAATCGGAGTTAATAGAAAGGGGAGAAATTCCAACTCCCTGAAACAGAGAAAATCTAATGGAACTCCTAAACCCAGAACCATAATGAAATGGGCTCCAGAGGTTACATGTCTTGTTGCCCACATAGCCTTCAAAGCCACTAGCCATTCAAAATGGTACTTAGATAGTGGATGTTCAAGACATATGATAGGTGAAAAAGCAATATTCACCAACTTCAAAGAAGTGAATGATGGTTCAGTTACTTTCGGTGATGGAAGTAACTGCGGAATCTTAGGCCAATGTACTATTCAACTCTCTAATCTTCCTCCTTTTGAGAATGTACTATATGTTGAGGTCTGAAACATAACCTCCTAAGTATTTCTCAAATCTACGATAACAAACACATTGTAAAATTGACAAATCATGGATCTGAGATTTCAAATGAGAAGGGAAGTGTGATATTAAATGGTCGTAGGACTTCTAAGAATTGCTACATTACTAATGACTCATGCTCTTCTAACTTTTCATGTTACATGGTCCAAACAGACGAAATAGAACTATGGCATAAATGTCTCAGACATGTTAACTTTATATATCTTTATAGATTAAGCAAGAGAGATCATATTTGTGGCTTACCCAAATTAAAAAAGGTAAAAAAAGATTTGTGGTGCATGTCAGATTAGCAAGCAAATCAGGGGTAGTCATAAGAAAGTGAACTCCTTAGCCACAACCAAACCTCATGAACTACTCCATATGAACTTGGTAGGACCAACGAGAATGGAGAGTAGAGGTGAAAAGAAGTATTTTCTGGTTGTTGTTGATGATTTTACCAGATATACTTGGGTACCTTTCTTGAGAGAGAAATCAGAGACTCTCAATGAAGTCAGAAGAATTCTAAAATAAATTCAGATTGAAAAAGAAGTACATGTGATCAAAATCAGAAGTGATAATGGTACTGAGTTTAAAAATAACAATTTTGAGAAGTATTGTACAGACCATGGTATATCACATGAGTTCTCTGCTCCTAAAACACCTCAACAGAATGGGGTTGTTGAAAGAAAGAACAGGGTGTTACAGGAAATAGCCAATCTAATGCTAACCAAAAAACTTATGGGCTGAAGCTGTTAATACTGCTTGCTACATGATAAAACGTATATATGTTAGAAAACCAAAGATAAAACAGCCTATGAGTTATGGTTCAATAAGAAGCCAACAGTAAATACTTTCAAACTTTTGTAAGTAAATGTTTTATTTTATGTGACCAGAAAAATTTGGAAAAGTTCAAAGCCAAGAGTGATGAGGGAATATTCTTGGGTTATGCTCTGAATAGTCGAGCATATCGTGTTCTTAACAAAAGAACAGGAGTGATTTAGGAATCTATTAACATTATAATTGACGATCGCCTGAACACACTCATACCGAGTCAAGATGATGATGAAGTCAACATTATCGATAAACCTGACTCTTCATCTAAATCAGATAATACTGAATTAAGATTAGTCAAAGACCATCCGACTGATCAGATATTGGGTAACCCTCGTACTGGTGTTCAGACAAGAAAATAGTTAAAAAATATCTGTAATTACGTCTGCTTCACTTCTCAAATTGAACCGACTAATGTAAAAGAAGCACTTGCCGATGAAAGTTGGATATTGGCAATTCAAGATGAGTTAAATAAATTTGTCAGGAATAATGCTTGGTATTTGGTTCCTAGACCTTTTGATAAACATATAATTGGAACTAAATGGATTTTTAAGAACAAATATGATGAAATGGGAAATATCATTAGAAACGAGGCACGACCGGTTGTACAAGGCTACACTCAGATAGAAAGAATTAACTATGATGAAACCTTCGCACCAGTCGCACGCCTTAAATCCATTAGATTATTTATTTCAATAAATTGCTATAAGAAATTCAAAATATATCAAATGGATTTTAAAAGTGCATTTTTAAATGGTGATTTACATGAAGAAGTGAATGTTGAACAACCTAAGGGTTTTAAGGACCCTAAACTTTCAGATCATGTATACCGTATTAAAAAGACACTTTATGGTCTAAAACAAGCTCCCAAGGCATGGTATGAAAAGTTGATTAAATTTTTACTTAGTCACAATTTTATCATGGGTAGCATTGATAAGACGTTATTTGTTAAAAAATATAATGAACATATATTGATCGTACAGATCTACGTTGATGATATTATTTGCGGATCTACATGCATTAACTTGTCCATTGAGTTTGCAGATCTGATGAAATCCAAGTTTGAAATGAGTATAGTTGGAGAATTAAATTACTTTCTGGGATTACAAGTAAAACAACAGGAAGATAGTATATTCTTGGACAATTTTATCATGGGTAGCATTGATAAGACGTTATTTGTTAAAAAATATAATGAACATATATTGATCGTACAGATCTACGTTGATGATATTATTTACGGATCTACATGCATTAACTTGTCCATTGAGTTTGCAGATCTGATGAAATCCAAGTTTGAAATGAGTATAGTTGGAGAATTGAATTACTTTCTTGGATTACAAGTAAAACAACAGGAAGATAGTATATTCATTTCTCAAACCAAATATGCTTTGAATCTAGTAAAGAAGTTTGGGTTTGAAAATGGGAAAAAGTTCGATTCTCCTATGAGTACAACTCTCAAACTTTCTAAGGATGAAACAGGCAAAAGTATAGATTCCCGTTTATATCGGAGTATGATTGGGTAGTCTTCTATACTTAACTACTAGTAGACCTGATATTGCTTTTAGCATTGGAATATGTGCTAGATATCAATCTGATCCTAAGGAATCTCATCTAATCGCTATTAAATGGATAATTTGATATGTCGCAAGTATAACTAATTTCGGTCTATGGTATTCGCATGATACAACTGTACAACTTGCCGGATATATCGATATAGATTGGGCAGGAAACATCAACGATAAAAAATCTACCAGTGGTGGATGTTTCTACGTAGGGAATTATTTAGTTTCTTAGCTCAGCAAGAACAGAATTCTGTATCTCTTTCAACTGCAGAAGCCGAATATATTGCAGTTGGAAATGCCAGTACCAGCTGATTTGGATGAAAAAGATGTTAGCAAATTATGAGATTGCACAAGATACAATGATATTATATTGTGATAACTCAAGTGCAATTAATATTTCAAAAAATCCTATTCAACATTCTCGTAAGAAACATATTGACATCCGATATCATTATATTCGAGAATTAGTTGAGGATAAAAGTATTTTATTAGAGTATATTTCGACTGAAAAGCAGCTTGCTGACATCATGACCAAACCACTTGACAGGAATAGATATTCCAAATTAAAACATGATATTGGTTTGTGTAATCTTAATTAATTAAATCATGTTGTTTATGCATTTTCATTTATTGTATGTTTATAATTTTAAAAATGCAAAGCATATAAATTTCAAAAATTAAAAATGTGAAATTTTTTAGGCTACTCGATGGGTCGAGTACGCCCTCCATCAGTCGACCTTTGACGGGTCAATGACCATACTCGACCGGTCGAAGTGCGCGGGTTTGCTCCTTAAAATAGGGGAAAATAAAAAAATTTCTTCATTTTGCCTTTCTTCCTCAACCAGCCGTGGCTCCACTCGTCGAACCCATCTCCATATTGTCATTGTAAGTAGTTTATTTCTATTTTCTTTACACATTTGGGTTCCTCCTTGCTAGTTAATCTTCATTTTGTGGTTTATTTGATATTTACATTCTTTCTATAGTGGGTTTTGTGTAAAAATTTGATCCTAGCCAAACCCATATATTCTTTTTAATACTCTCTATTGCAATCTCTAAATGGAGCATCACACTAGGAGGAAGGCTACTCATGGCTCCTCCTCTAGGTTAACTCTAGTTAGAGTGAGAACCCTAAGATCTCCCGAAGAATATTTGGAGCATGTTAGAGATTTTCGCTCTAGAGAAGTTATCATTGGAAGGACTGTGAACGCAAACCACATTTCTCCATTCCATCTCTTGCCGATTCTTATTGCCATTAGTTGGGAAAACATTCTTGGTTGGGACGGAATGGCATATCGCTCAATAGTGCATGGCATGTATGCCTCACTAGGTGAATTGTCTCTTGATAATCTGACATTCTCTATTAATTTTAGAGAAGGGACAGTTCCCATTGATCGACACCTGATCTCAGGTTTACTTGATGTTAATGTCAATGATGAAGACATACCTATTGTCACCCTTGCTGAAAAATGATTGAATCTGAGCGACGGGTTATTACTCGTAAATTATATCGATTTAATGCTGAATGGAGTTCTATAAATGCCCTTCGTGCCAACAAGATGCTTCCTAAATATAGAGTCCTTCATCGTATTTTCACATCTAATGTCTATCCACGGTTTGGGAATAAGTATGAACTTACCCCCTTCATGACTCGTGTTCTTCACGCTGTTGTGCGTGGCATTCCTATCTATCTTCCCTCCTTGATATGTTATTTAATTATCCAATTTCACAAGCCTTGCTATTTATTACAATGTTGTCATTCCATCGATCGAGGCACCAGAGTCAGCCCTCCCATTTGATAATACAAATATCCATAAGATGAACCTAGCATTCCTTCCCGGCCAGAGAGATGAGGATGAAGATGAGGAAGAAGATGCACCTTTACCTGAAGCCACATCCATGGATGACATGTTTGCAGAGCTAGAATCGGATGATGAAGTCGATCCTGACTATCAACCTACACAGGTTGATGATCGGCTCAAGTCTTTGGAAGATAAAGTTGTTGAGTTGAAGGTATCACAGGATACTCTGGTTGAAAGTCACAAAGCTTCTATGAAATATATGAGAAAATATTTTCATCGCATTACCAAGGGACTTCACCAGATTGATCCATCTATACCTCCTCCATCCTCTTATATATTCGATTAGACTGATTTTTATTTAACTTTGGGTTGTATAACTTTATACTTTGTGTGTGCTGGATGATAACTCTCTAATGCTACTTTTTTAATGCTTCTTGATGACATTTTGATAACTCCTTAATTGACATATTTCCTTGCATTTTCTTCTTATTATTCTATTGATTCTTATGGGTTATTGATTATACTCATATGAGTGTTCTTCCCTTTGTCATCTTGTGACAAAAAGGGGGAGAGAATAACTAATTTTATAAGTAGAACGAATGAAGATGTACATTATATGAATGTTGATAGATGGCCAGAATGGAAAATGTTGATGATATATGATTTATGGTTGTTGGAGTTTTACATTGGAAATGTATATGTATATGTCATAATATAGGGACAATCTCGCATTGAAGGGGAGTAAAATTGCACATTCATTAAAGTTACGCCTTCTACGACATGGGATTCAAGATATCATTTTAATTGTTGTAATGTTAAATGTTTTGTCATGAATTTGACAAAGGGGGTCATGAATTTGACAAGGGGGAGACTGTAAGTGTTATATTGTATAAAACACATCTTTGTTTGTCAAATTTCGCTTGGACAAAACAGCTTATGAAGTAGTCCGTCGAATGTGGATTAAGATGAAAAGTTCAAAATGTTACTTCAAGTCAAGATAGTTCACAATCTACTAAGTTCAAGACTCTACTGAAGTTCTTGTCATGAAGTAGATCAAGATGGAAAATTCAAGCTTTACTAAATTCAAGTTCTACTACACTTCTAGTAGAAGATCAAGTTTCATCTTCAACTTTGAGCTCTATTGAAGATTCAAGTAGAAGAACAAGTTTCGAAAAATTCAAGCTACTTCAATTTTCAGTCATTCCAGGTATAATAGACCTTAGATAGACCTTAGGCTTAGGTTCTTTCAAGATACAAACTTATATGGGTCTTTATACTTATGTTAGGCTATAGTTCGACTAGTCTAAGCTTAGGTTTAACTAGTTTAAGTTGTAACTCGACTAGTCTAAAGAAATCTTCGACCAATCCAAGTTTGAATTCAGAAAAATGGATTTTTCTGTTGTTTCTTCGACCAGTCGAGTAGACTGCTCGACCAGTCGAAGAGGGGCCTTTAACCAGTCAAGGATTGCTCAACTCGAAGTCCAGCAACTAAATTATGGCACCTTCAACCAGTCGAAGCCCATGCTAGACTAGTTGGACAGGACCCTCGAACAGTCGAGCAGGGCCTTCGACCAGTCGAAGTTCGATTTTATCCGATCGCGCTTAAAATTTGAAAATTTGTTGATCCTTAGACGAGTCGAAGAAAACCTTAGACGAGTCGAAGCAATAACTTTTCAGCCTATATATAAGGCCTTCTCTCAATCTGATATTAACAATTCAAGCTGATAAAAGCCTTCATCAAGAGAGAGAGAAGTCCCCATTATTGTCAAGCTATTGCATGGTATTTTTAATATTTCTTTAATAGCTTTGTGTTTCAATTCCTAGATCTCTTGTTTTATCAATCTTATTCTATAAAGAGAGTAGATACTCTTCTTTGAGATCTTGAGGAATTCAAACAAGTAGCATTTGATTTGAATCGATTTAAAATTAATCTAGAATCTAGAACCCTTGTTTATGAAACTAGACATTGAACAATCCACTTGAAGAGAAGCAGTTCTACAGGCTACATCAAGAGATACATCTTCAAGGTGAAGATGAGTATATTTTATCTTTTGTATTTTGGTTTTATTGAGATAACCAGAAAATCTCATTTGTTGGTTTGCCTGAGATAGCCAGAAAATCTTAGTGAGGGATTTTTTTGTTTGTGATAACCCGTTAAATTCACAACTATATCAGGTTTTAAGGTGACCCTATGAAAACCTTGTTTATAGTGAAAGCCAATATCACATGGATAGTGATTATTAGGAGTGGAGTAGGTGTAGCTATTTTAGAACATTTGCTGTACACACCGAACCACTATAATTCGTGGTGTTGTGGTGAATGTTTAATTTTTGCATTTGTGGAAAATGGTTGTAATCTTATATATGCAAAAGTGGTGAATGTTTGTAATAGGTAGCTTTATTTTCTCTTGCTTGGTTTAAAATCTTGATCCTTACAAACGTTCGTAAAATGAGGTTGTCCTACCTAAAACTTTATTTTTAGTGAAGGTTGTCCTACGAACTAAGTTTGAATCAATTTTTCAATACTAGTGCTATTGAGATTTCCGATTTATTTATTATTTTAGCTTATTAGTTTTTTTTTTTTTTTTAAATTTTGGCATAGTCTTATTCACCCCCCCTCCCTCTAGGACTGTTAAGCTCGCCATTTTCAGGTAGAACCCTTTGTCTCATGGATGTCACCACTATCCATTCTTCATCGTCCCTGCTGCGCTGTTGGTGAAGCGGAGACCATCCCGGACATCACCTGACATTGCCTATATTTAGCCGTAGCTAATTTAAACTTCTTCTGTTTCTTCTGTGATAGTGATCGCGTATTGTTGATATAATCCACAATGAATCCATTGGGCGTGAAGTAAACAACTACGTCAGTCGGGAGAAATACACGCTTCGCACCAATATCTAAATAGCCTATATATAGAATCTCTAATCGCGGAGCAATCCACAACATAGCATAATATGTGGGCTATTAGAGCCCTTGTTGCATGGGTAGAACCCTTGTTGCGCGGGTGCACCATGTGGATCCTGTTGCGCAGGCGCACAACAGGTTGGCCTCTCACAGATACCTGCTGCTCTCCCACTCCTTGCACCTCTTTGAAACTTATAATCTCCTTAATGATGAGAGAAGGGGGTATTTATAGGCAATTGCAAGTGTGGGGACATTGATTTCCACACCACAGAGCTCCGATGGGCGTATAACGAGACTGGGGCATGCGTAGAGGTGTACATGAACCGAGCTAGCTCGGTCAACTCGCTCGACTCGCCTAAAAAAAGCTCGACTCGGCTTGGTTCGAAGCTGAGTTCGATCCGAGTGGTGCCAGTTTTTAGAGCTCGAAAATGAGTTCAAGTTGGCCCTAGCTCGACTCGACTCGGTTCGATATGTAGCTCGAACCCAACTCGACTCGAATTGACTCTGTTAATAGGTATAAAAAGTTAAAAAAAAAACCCTAAATCTACCCCCTTTCCCTTTAGTTTAAAAAATCACCTGCCCGACGCCCCTAACTCTCTATACCTCCCTCTCTCTCTGCTTATCCCGGACTCTCGCTCGGCTGCCCCCAACTCTCTACCTCCCTCTCAGTAACTATTCATCCCGAACTCCCACCCGACAGTAGTGAGTTCCGAATTCCGACAGGCGACAACAACGAGCCAGTGGCAACAGCTCTTCCTCCTGCTCCCTCCCTTTGCTTGTCCCGCCGCCCCACAGCAGCGGCTCTACCTCCCTGCTCCCTCCCTCATCTCGTCTTGCCCAATTAGCAGGCAGAAACCCAATTGGGCCTCTCTCTCTGCCTCGTCACGCCTCCCGACCAGCTGAGGCCCTCTGCCTCTCTCTACTTGTTCGCCATCGCTGCTCGATCAACAGAAACCCGCCCGGCCAGTAGAGGCCCTCCGCCTCTCTCTGCTCATCCGCCGCCCGATCAGCAACAACCCGCCCGACCAGCAGAGGCCCTCTGCTCTACCAACGACTTGCCTGCTCGCCCTCCTCCTATCGCTATTCGACTGCCCTGCTCGCCGGTAAGCAGTCGAATCGAACCACATTTTTATATACTATATAGATTATATTATGTTATTATATTTATATATTACATATAAATACGTTGATGGATGAATGGATGTGATGGATGGATGATTGGTTGGATGGTTGAATAATGTATAATAAATATATTATAATATATCAATATTATTATATATATTCAATTAATGTTAGATTGGTAATCATATGAATTAGGGCTTGTTTGATTTTTCGATTCTTTAGTAAATACCCTGCAAATGGGTAATAATTATTTCATTGGGTATTTACATCATTTCTTTAATTGTTAATTATTTGTTATTGCTAATTATTTTAGTGTTATAACTTATAAATATTTCATTGTTTTAGTTAACATCCTTGACTTAGGGCTTGTTTTATTAGTAATTGTTAATTTGTTAGCATCATTTATTTAATTGTTAATTTTTGTTGCTAATTGTTTTAGTGTTATAAATGTTTCATTGTTTTAGTTATCATCCATGACTTAGGGCTTGTTTTATTGGTAATTGTTAATTTGTTAGCATAATTTTTTTTAATTATTAATGTTATTACTAATTATTTTAGTGTTATAAATGTTTCATTGTTTTAGCGTAGGATAATGAATTGCCCATTTGAGGATTTCTATGTTACTAGACATCGATTCATTGTGTTTTTGAATGCATAGAAATTTTCAAATTGTCCCTTTTTGGACAGTTCAATGTTTGATAGATAATAATGTTTTCATTTATTCTAATTTAAATACACATGCTTGTTTCGGTTCGTCTCTCTTAATTATCTCTGGATATATTTCTTGCATTTATTTCCTCATAAAATATCCACACTTCGTGTGGATAGTTGACGTGTGAATCAAATACAAGATTAATATATTCTGGAGAGATAAGGGGAGGCTGTCGAAATTTTGGTGTGACATTTAAATTGAATAATGAAAGCATTACAGTCTATTCAACATTGAATGGGTGACTGATTTAAATACTTAGGAAATTGTTGAAATTTTAGAGGACATTTATTGTAACACCCTGTACTTTTCAGTACTTGGGTGTTACCATGAGGACCTGACTTAGTATAGATGTTGTAACGCCTCGAAAATCGGGGGTTGAGCAAAGCTCAACTCCCGAGTTCCAACGCATCACTTATGCAACATAGATAATGATGTTTAAATGTTGTCTATATTAGTACATTAAACATGAGTGGGATTACACTAACATGAGTGAGATTACACTAAATCAACATATCATACTCCAGAGTTAATGTAAATAAGCAAACGGAATACTGAACTAAATATATAAAGTATATACGTGTTTCATAACCTCCAGAGTATGAACGTGCTACCAGGTTGAATATATACATAATTTGTTTCAAAATATACAAAATATTAAGTGTAAATGTCCAACTAATCCAAAGTCCTGTAATCCCGGCACGAAGCTCTAGGTCTACCTAGACCCACCTGAGAGCTGAACGGAGGAGAACTCCTCCTCGTCAAAGAATTCCTGCTCCGTCGCGTAAGCCTCATCGCAACCTACATCTAAATCAAAGTCTGGTTGGTGTTTTAAAACACCGTCCCAGAGTGGGAGTGAGTGATCAACTCAGTGGTACTATAAGGCAAAGGTTAACATGTTATCAAGTTAATCAAGCAGTAATGATAAAGCAATACAATAATCACTTCCTAACTACTCTGGTTAATGTAGGAATGATATGCATAATGATGCATGCCCTCACCTGCACTCCCTCAGCGACATCATCTCACGATCGCGCATGGTAAACTCCCTAAACGTGCACTTCCTTGCCAAAGCACAGGCAATGCGGTGCATGAACGTGTTAGCCAAGTAATTTGTTAGGTTTATTCATACAACAGGTTCAAGAAGGTAAAGTACCTCCCTTTATATCATTTACCCAAACAATGATCCATCTAGGGTCGTCAATCCTAGTTAATCACATACGATAGGCAAGTTGTAGGGCATCACCCCTAATGAAAAGTAGTGGATAGGTAAGTTCACGAGTTTACACTCAAGGTCACTACGGAGAGGCTCGTCACCTCAGCGTAGGCCTAGTTTATACTCGAGGTCACTACGGGAAGCTCGTCACTTGAACGTAGGCCGACAGCTCGAAGACAATGTCCCATACATCACCATATTCGGCTCACGAGTTTGGGTTGCTCACTAGTCACTACGGGAAGGCTCGTCACCCAAGCATAGGCCGATAGCTCGACCACGGTGTCCCATACACCACCATGCCCGACTCATGAGTCTTAGCGGATCTTGGTATCATGATTAAACGGGCTTTACATTGGTAAGTAGTACCTTAGATTCAAGCAGTAGCGTCCATCCATGGTAAACACACAATAGGCCAATCGGGTTATTTGACAAGTGTGATTAGTACAAGTGCACGTTGAATTGATCAACATGGAACGCATAAGCACTTCACGTGGCCTAACCACTGTCGACAATCAGCATAAGACTCGGATTCATCGAACATATCTAATGTAGCGAAACTAGTTCGGCCACTCCATCGAGAACCGTTACCAATTGCCTGGATTACGTAGCAGTCCCAATCATACTCAAATGCAATAAGTAGTCACATGTGATAATCATAACACTATTTAACAAACAATTCAAACATAATTCTCATTTGAGCATTTTATTAAACACATTGAACATGTTACTATACATACGCATTTCACCCATGAATCACATAGTAGTAATTTATATTACATGAAGGAAATTTTAGATATAGATAAGGTAGTTGAGAATCCTATCTCAACACCCTCATTAGAAGCGATCCAACAAACACTTTCTCATTCAGACATTTTATTAAACACTTAGATTACACATTACTACATATATGAACTAATTTAGTTATAACATATATTATGGCAAATCCTTTCTTAAAGGAGTTGTCGTTCACACAACAAACATATATTCTAGCTTAATATTCATAGCAGACACAAATCATAATTTCAATTTCATTCAAACATTTCAACAAACATATGGAATGCATTATATATTCACATAGTTCACACACATGTATAAGTTATTGAATACATCGTAACTAAGATCATATGGCAGCAATCAAGTCAGACATAAATCATTGTTGACATTGAAAGCTTGGAAAACCATAACCTAAACATTTATAGTCTGCACCTTTCGTCGGTACGCTCGTTACAAACTCGGTTCGTACACTATGTTCCCGTCTATAGCACAACGGCTACCTAAATCACGAAATAGGTTAGCTATTTCGTCGATTCCTCTATTTAGATTCCTAAAACGAAATTAAGGTTAGGATTTCTTACCCAAATCGGAGTTGGAATGACCCGTGTAGCTAGATGTAGAGGCGATCTAGTGAGTGTAGTCGTAAGAGAGGAACGTCGCCTCGATCTCCCAAACTCTCACTCTTCTCCTCACACTTTTCTCCTCTTTTCTCTCTTCTCTCACCTAGGTGAGCAAATGAAAAGGCCAAGCTATATGTCCTAGAGGGGGGGGGGGGGTGAATAGGACTATGCCAAATTTAAAATAAAATTAGCGGAAATAAATTAAACCAATAGCCTTACAATTTGAATCAATTCACAAAGCTAAATTTAAATCACCTTGATAAATAGGTATTGAGAGATTGATACAAATTCAGTTCTAAGGACAACCTTACACCATAATAAACAAGGGCTTATGGTAGGACAACCTTATTTCTAGAACCTCTTTTGGATCAAGGACTTAATTTTAATATAAGTAAATGAAATAGCAAGGAATTGAAATTAAATGCAGAAGTAAGATCTAAATTATTACAACAATCCCCACACTTGCTTGAAATGTAAATAGTTACAACATTCACATCCACTTGTACATTCCACACAATCAAATGATAAAAGATATGAAAATTAAGCAAGCATTCAATCCACAAGACAAAGAGTTATAGTGGTTCGCCTGTGTGTACACCAACTGTTTTCCAACAGCCACACAAAAAGCTACTCCACTCCTAATATCCTCACACAGGGGATATTAGCGTTCACTATCAAATAGGTTTTCACAGGTTCACCAAAAACCTTTACAATTGTGTCTTTTTCACTTGGGCTTACACAATTCAAAAACCCCTCTTTTCTGAGTTTTCTGGTTTTCCTCAGACAACCAATACAATGAGATTTTTCTGGTTCAACCTCAAACAAAACCAGTACAATGAGATTTTTCTGGCTTAACCTCAAACAAAACCAAAAGAAATGAAATTTTACAGAATTATAAAATACCTGGATTTCTCCTTTTCGTAGCAGCCCGGTAGAACCAATCGGAGTAGATGATTGAATGTCAAAGTTCAATTTCCAATACTCACATTCATAAGGTTCTAAATTCTAATAGATTTTAGATTTTACTCGTTGGGCGTAGCTATATTTGATTTTGATTCCAAGAAGAAGGAATAAGATAATTCCTCTTTTCAAATAAGATTGGAATATAGAAACAAAATTAAATTAAATAAGCTAGCAAAAAGGAATATTAAATAAGCACAATGTAGCTTAAAATAAACACAGACTTATCTCAGAGTGATCACTTGAAAATTCTTGAATTGAATCGAGTTGAAGTCTGAAAACTCTGAATTTCGTGTTCAATTTACAGAAGCAGAAATTGCTCCTACGACTGGTCTTAGAAACCTACGACTGGTCGTAGCTCTAACAAATTTTTGAAAAATTAAGCGCGATCTTTGAAAGTCGTTCCACGACTGGTCGTGAGTATCCTACGACTGGTCGTGGGTCACCTACGACTGGTCGTAGATCCTACGACTGGTCGTAGGACTAGAGATTATGTTGCTGGACAACTGGTCGTGGACGAGTCGAAGCCACACCTACGACCGGTAGAAGGACCTCCAGGACTGGTCGTGGGCGTACCAAAAATTCTGAAAAATCTTCAACTACTTAGGACTGGTCGTGGAATTTCTTGGACTAGTCGAACTAATGCTAGGACTGGTCGAACAAGAGCTAGACTGGTCGTAGAATAGACCAACCTTATGTAAAAATAAATATTTGATTTATGTATCCAAAGTGACCTACTTAAAGGGTCAACCTAAGGTCATTCAAACCTGAACCATGTCGTATGGACATTGAACATCAACCATTCAACGAATGTAGATATTTTGAACCATAACAGGCTTGAGATCTTGAACCAATCATGCTTGAGATCTTGAACCATATCATGCTTGAGATCTTGAACTTGTTGTAGCTTTAAACTTGAGATCTTCATCAACATAAAACTACTTCATGCGTTGTTTCTTCAGACTTGAACTTCAACATTATAGCTTCTTGAGACTTCAACATGTAGCTTCTTGAGACTTCAACATGTAGCTTCTTGAAGAGTTTATGCAGTGTCTTGAATTCAAATAAATCATCATACAAGTACAGGACACAGATAGATGTTTTGACACATCAAAATTTGACAACCAAAGGAGCATGAGACCATAACACTTACAATCTCCCCCTTTGTCAAATTTGTGACAAAACACCCAAATTATAATACTTGAAATTGAAACGAAGTACACACAACAAGTTCAACAATAGAGAAGTATGCACAGATATATATGATAAGTAATAACTAACTACCCCTGAGAAGCTTAACTCCCCCTGAGTAATAGGTAATAGGAGCACATCTCCCAAAACTTCTCCCCCTTTTTGTCACAAAATGACAAAGGAAGAAGGGCAGCAATGATAATGAATATAGCAGTTAGAATATAGATTCAAGAGAGCTTTAGTGCATAATTCAAAAAGTCAGTGAACATGTAAAGTTCAGACTTAAAAAAAATATTACAGACCCATCAAAAATTCAGTCAGAACCAGAGGATGGAGCAGGATTAGAAGGATCAATTTTGTGTAAACCCTTAGCAATCCGCCTCATATATTTGCGTAGATAAGAGAATTGCGTGTCTTGGGTAACACGAATTTGAGCCACCTGCTCTTGAAGGGAATTCAATCTCTCATCAAAATCAGAGGGCTGAAAATCAGATCATCAGCCGAGTCTGACTCAAGTTCTTCAAATAAATCATCCATATTCACGTCTTCAGTAGGATCACCAGCTTGACCTGCATCTCCTGCTTCAGCACCACCGCTACCAGCATCCACTTGGCCATCAGCCAATTCTAAAGTCATCTTGTTAATATTGGAATTATTAAAAGGGAGATGATGGATGGGTTTTTCTCTAGTAGGCATAGCCACGAGCATATGATTTGCCAGCATAGTCAATAAATAACCAAAGGGTATATCACTATGTCCAGGATGGTGACGAGACAGAATAATGGAATGACAAATTAAAGAAGGTAAACATATTTTTGCACCAGAGATGACAGAATGCAAAACACGAACCATAAAAGCAGTGAGTTCGGTTTTATTACCAGCACGTGGATAAAGATTAGAGATGAAAATCCTATGAAGTACCCTGTGTCTGGGTAACAAAAACCTTGAGGGAAGTGCATGACCTTTATGAGTCCAGTGAACATCCAATTACATAAATCTCTAGTAAGCATTCTTCGTTCAGATTCTGAGAGACTGTCATGTAAAATATTAATTGGAATGCTCTCATCATTGACAGGTATTTTCATAATGTCAGCAATCAAATGTCGATCCACTAAAAACAATCCTTCTTGAGTATCAACTTTAAAAGTTAAATTCTCAAGAGAAAAATCATAGATACATGCAAACATGGATTGGGCAATGGACTGGTATGCAGCTCCACCCCAATGCAAGATGTTATCCCATCCCACAGATTCCAACAGATGAGGGATACCAAATGAAGCAATGTGATTAACATTCACAGGACGCTCAACAATAACATTGCGCATACGCAAATCCCAAACATTAGAAGGATCATTTTCGGGAGACCGAAGATGCCATTGTGCAATAGAAGTTGACCTAGATGAAGAGGGACCTCTAGTAGTTTTCTTTTTACCTCTAGCATCCATTTTCAAATGAGGATTTCAAGGAAACAACAAAATGCAAGATAGAAGAAATGGGTTTTAGATAGAACAGATTTTTCAAGATAAAACCCCAATCTTGCAATGAACGACCAAATAGATTCTACAAGAATGTGATTTGAAACACTAATCAAGAATCTACAATAAAATGCAAAGGAACCACTAACCTTGAAGTACTACTAAGATGGTGGGTTCGACCGGTCGTAGCTAGAGCCGTTGGAGGGTAAAAAGAAATGAGGAAGAAGAGTCAAAATCCCTAAAATAAAGTGAAATCCCGAGTTTCACGACCGGTCGTGTAAGTGTTCGACCGGTCGTAGCACGACCGGTCGTGTACACTCACGACTGGTCGAGTACGACTCAAAATTACAATTTTTTCAAATAATTTTCAAATTTAAGCAAATAAATCATCAACCTTATGTACATTATGATACACCAAATCATGCAAATTTAATTTAAATTGCACATACCGAGATCAAACTTTAATTTATTAAACCTGCTTTTGTCGAGCGGTTTAGTGAAAATGTCCGCAAGTTGAGTCTCGGTTGGAATGTAATCCAAATATATTACCTTTTCTTCCACTAATTCACGAATGTAATGAAATCTAATGTCAATATGCTTAGTACGTGAATGCTGAACTGGATTTTTAGAGATATTTATTGCACTGGAATTATCGCAAAATAAAATCATAGAATCCTGAGTAATTCCATAATCGCTTAACATTCGTTTCATCCAAACAAGTTGAGTACATGCATTTCCAGCAGCAATGTATTCAGCCTCAGCTGTTGATAGTGATATAGAACTTTGCTTCTTACTAAACCAAGAAACAAGACATTTCCAATGTAGAAACAACCACCACTGGTTGATTTCCTATCATCAATGTTTCCAGCCCAGTTTGCATCTGCATACCCGGCTAATTGAACATTAGTCTCATGTGGATACCAGAGACCCAGTTTAGTAGAACTTGCGACATATCGCATAATCCGCTTAACAACAGTTAAGTGAGATTCTTTAGGATTTGATTGATAACGAGCACAAATACCAACACTCAAAGCGATATCTGGTCTACTAGCAGTCAGATAAAGTAAACTACCAATCAAACTACGATACAATTTAGGATCTACATCATTACCTGTAGAGTCTTTTGAGAGTCTCAAAGTTGTACTCATAGGAGTATCAAAATTTTTACCTTTCTCAAATCCAAATTTCTTGATTAAATTCAGAGCATATTTGGTTTGAGAGATAAAAATTTCATCAGGTTGTTGTTTAACTTGCAACCCTAGGAAATAGTTTAATTCTCCTACCATGCTCATTTCGAATTTAGACTTCATCAAATCTGCAAACTCAACAGTCATGTTAGTACAGGTTGATCCATAAATAATATCGTCAACATATATTTGAACCATTAGAATATCATCGTTATGTTTCTTAACAAAGAGCGTCTTATCAACACATCCCATCTGAAAATTATGACTCAGTAAAAACTTAGTCAGTTTTTCGTACCATGCTCTGGGAGCTTGTTTCAGACCATAGAGAGCCTTCTTAAGACGATACACATGATCAGTAAATTTAGGATCTTCAAACCCTGTAGGTTGGT
Organism: Magnolia officinalis; assembly: GCA_021015155.1. Taxonomy (NCBI): domain Eukaryota; kingdom Viridiplantae; phylum Streptophyta; class Magnoliopsida; order Magnoliales; family Magnoliaceae; genus Magnolia; species Magnolia officinalis. The sequence goes on from JAJHSJ010000002.1 coordinate 58,634,951, forward strand.
CAACATATACCTCTTCATGTAAATCACCATTCAGAAAGGCACTCTTTACATCCATTTGGTAAATTTTAATCTTCCTAAAACATGCAATGGAGATAAAAAGTCTGATTGATTCAAGACGAGCTACAGGGGCAAATGTCTCATTATAGTCAATACCTTCAATTTGTGTATACCCCTGTACAACTAGTCTTGCTTTATTTCGAATAATATTTCTAAGTTCATCAAATTTGTTTTTGAAAATCCATTTTGTTCCAATAATATGTTTATCTTTAGGTCTAGGAACAAGGTACCAGACATCATTTCTGACAAACTGATTAAGTTCTTCTTGCATAGCAAGAATCCAGTTTTCATCCGAAAGTGCTTCTTTTATGTTAACCGGTTCAATCTGGGATGTAAAGCACACGTAGTTACATATGTCCTCTAATTGTCTACGAGTGCGCACACCAGTGAGAGGGTTTCCAAGTATTTGAGAAGTTGGATGATCTTTAACAGTCCTTAATTCAGAATTAGGTTCACTTGATGAAGTTTCTTCTTGTTTTTCAAGTATAAGCACTTCATCATTATCTGAACTAGGGACAAGTGTATTCAAAAGATCGTCAATCACAACATTTATTGACTCTTGAATCACACCGGTCCTGTTGTTCAGAACACGATATGCACGACTGTTTAAAGAATATCTTAAAAAGATTCCTTCATCACTTTTAGTGTCAAATTTTTTTAAATTTTCACGGTCACGCAAAATATAGCACTTGCTGCCAAAAACTCGAAAGTATTTGACAGAAGGCTTTTTCTCAAACCACATTTCATAAGCCGTTTTATTATTAGTTTTACAGATATAAACACGGTTAATAATGTAGCAGGCTGTATTCACTGCTTCAGCCCATAGATTCCTAGGGAGCTTCATGCTATTTAACATAACATTTCCCATTTCTTGAAGCACTCTATTCTTCCTCTCGACAATTCCATTTTGTTGAGGAGTTTTAGGTGCAGAGAATTCATGCGATATTCCCTGATCGCTACAGAATTCTCAAAACCGCTATTTTAGAATTCGGATCCATGATCACTACGGATCTTGTTGACTTGAGAACTTTTTTCAGTTTGAATCCGTTTTATAATCTTTTTCACTTCATCAAGGGTTTCTGATTTGTCTCTCAAGAATGAAACCCAAGTGAATCTTGTATAATCATCTACAATAACTAAGATGTATTTTTTGCCACCTCGACTTTCCGTTCTTGTTGGTCCTATAAGATCCATGTGGAGAAGCTCGAGTGGTCTTGTGGTGGTATTGGAGTTCACCTTTTTGTGAGAGCTCCTAGTTTGTTTACCATACTGGCATTCACCACAAATCTTGTCTACTTTTTGTATCTTAGGTAGACCTCTAATTAGTTCTCCTTTGCTCAATCTGTATAAATTTCGATAGTGTACATGTCCGAGGCGTTTATGCCATAATTTTGTCTCATCGGTATGGACCATGTAACACGTTTGTTTAGATGAGCTACTATCGCTTACTATATAGCAGTTTTCAGAAGTTCTGCGACCAGTTAATATTACAGAACCCTTTTCATTTATAATTTCACAACCTTGATTAGAAAATTTAACATTATGGTTGTTATCGCATATTTGAGATATGCTCAACAGGTTGTGTTTTAAACCCTCAACATATAAAACATTTTTAAATAAGGGAAGGTTATAGAGTTGGACCGTACCTTTGCCAATTATCTTGCAGTTGCTACCATCACCAAATGTAACTGACCCATCAGCCATATCTTTAGATCGGTGAATAGTGCTTTGTCGCCTGTCATATGTCTGGAGCATCCACTGTCTAGGTACCATTTCGAATGACTTGTAGCTTTGAAAGCAGTGTGAGCAACCAAACAGGCAACCTTAGGAACCCATTTCAGTACTGTTTTGGGTTTAGGAGAATAATTGGTCTTCTTTTGTTTATAGTTGTAAGAGTGACCTACTGAGTTAGATTTTAATAGCTCCTTAAGTAAATCAACAATTTTTTCAGCTAGTGGGTTTCGAATCTGATTTTTGAAATTTATATAGCTGCTTTTGGGTTTAGGAAAAGTTTTTGTATTTTTAGAAAAAACTTGACTAGTACCTTTTCCTTTTGAGTTAGAAGACTCTCCTTTCACAAAATTGGAAGGAGTATTCTTCTGTTTAGGAGATGTGTTTTTATCATAGCCCAACCCGGATCGATCGCCACATTTTCTTGATCCGGATAATAATTTTTCTAATTTTGGATCACCTTGGGCATATCTCCATGTGTCCTTCAAACTCAGAAGAGAAGATACTTCATTTTTAAGTTTCTCATTTTCAGATTTCAAATTTTCAATTAGGGAGGTTTTGAATTCTAGATCACACTTTGATTTTTCAAAACAATCTGAAATTTGAGATTTTTCTAAAACAAGAGTTTCAAAACATTCTTTAAGTTTAAAAAACTTTTCTTTTTGAAGTTTAAGTTTGACAACAATTTTACAACTTTCCTTATATAAGGCATTGTAAGCATCTTGAAGATCTTCATCAAATTCATGATCACTATCCAAATTTTCTTCACTTGTTGAATCATCTTGATCGGAAAAGTAAACTTGGCTAGAGTCATAAGGGCCTTAAGTTCACTGCCCGACTCAGTTTCTGAATTTTCTGATTCAGAAGAGGCTTCAGAATCAGACAATTCATCCCAAGTAGCCAACATACCCTTCCTTTTGGATCTGTCCTTTTTAGGACATTTGTTACCTAAATGCCCATATTCTTGACAGTTGTAGCATTGACTATCTTTTAATGATTTCCAAGTTTTAGACTTAGGTTTGGAACGTTTCTTTTCATTTGCCTTTTGAAAGTCGACTCTTTTCTTACTTTTGAAAATCTTATAAAACTTTTTTGCCAAAAGTGCCATATCATCTTTAGACTTTTCTGAATCTGAATTTTCTTGAGTAATACTTTTAGATGACTTCAAAGCAATAGATTTACCTTTAGGAGCTTTAAAACTTAATTCATAGGTTTGTAAAGAACCAACTAATTCTTCTACCTTCATATTATCCGTATCACGAAGTTCCTGGATTGCAGTTACCTTTGAATTGAACCGTTCAGGAAGAGAGTGTAGTATTTTTGCACACACTTTACTTTCTGGGATTTTATCGCCAAGACCCCACATTGAGTTTACAATGTCATTCAATCTAGTGTAAAAGTCCATAAACATTTCATTTTCCTCCATATGAATTTCTTCAAATTTAGTTGTGAGGAGTTGGACTTTAGATTTCTTGACAATTGATGTACCTTCGTGTGTCATTTCTAAAATATCCCAGGCTTGCTTTTCAGTATCATAGGATATGATTCTTTTGAACTCATCCGGTGATAGTGCGCAAGTGATTGCATTTAGTGCTTTAGCATTAGCACTACTCTCATTTTTCTGAAGTGTGGTCCATTGGTAATATGGTGTAATTTTCATAGATTTTGAACCATCAACACCAGTTACTTCCATGATCGGAGGATTCCATTCAGTCACTGTGGCTTGCCACACACTTTCATCCATTGATTTGAGGAAGATCCTCATTCTGGCTTTCCAATAGGCATAGTTGGAGCCATCAAAGGGAGGAGGTCTAGTAACTGAAAGGCTATCAAAATTTGACATCTTTTTATATAGCTTAGATCGTTAGCTCAGGAAATAAATCCAAATAAAAAGCAACAAAATGAGCTATTAGGCTCTGATACCACTTGAAAAGGCCAAGCTATATGTCCTAGAGGGGGGTGAATAGGACTATGCCAAATTTAAAATAAAATTAGCGGAAATAAATTAAACCAATAGCCTTACAATCTGAATCAATTCACAAAGCTAAATTTAAATCACCTTGATAAATAGGTATTGAGAGATTGATACAAATTCAGTTCTAAGGACAACCTTACACCATAATAAACAAGGGTTATGGTAGGACAACCTTATTTCTAGAACCTCTTTTGGATCAAGGACTCAATTTTAATATAAGTAAATGAAATAGCAAGGAATTGAAATTAAATGCAGAAGTAAGATCTAAATTATTACAACAATCCCCACACTTGCTTGAAATGTAAATAGTTACAACATTCACATCCACTTGTACATTCCACACAATCAAATGATAAAAGATATGAAAATTAAGCAAGCATTCAATCCACAAGACAAAGAGTTATAGTGGTTCGCCTGTGTGTACACCAACTGTTTTCCAACAGCCACACAAAAAGCTACTCCACTCCTAATATCCTCACACAGGGGATATTAGCGTTCACTATCAAATAGGTTTTCACAGGTTCACCAAAACCTTTACAATTGTGTCTTTTTCACTTGGGCTTACACAATTCAAAAACCCCTCTTTTTCTGAGTTTTTTGGTTTTCCTCAGACAACCAATACAATGAGATTTTTCTAGTTCAACCTCAAACAAAACCAGTACAATGAGATTTTTCTGGCTTAACCTCAAACAAAACCAAAAGAAATGAAATTTTACAGAATTGTAAAATACCTGGATTTCTCCTTTTCGTAGCAGCCCGGTAGAACCAATCGGAGTAGATGATTGAATGTCAAAGTTCAATTTCCAATACTCACATTCATAAGGTTCTAAATTCTAATAGATTTTAGATTTTAACTCGTTGGGCGTAGCTATATTTGATTTTGATTCCAAGAAGAAGGAATAAGATAATTCCTCTTTTCAAATAAGATTGGAATATTGAAACAAAATCAAATTAAATAAGCTAGCAAAAAGGAATATTAAATAAGCACAATGTAGCTTAAAATAAACACAGACTTATCTCAGAGTGATCACTTGAAAATTCTTGAATTGAATCGAGTTGAAGTGTGAAAACTCTGAATTTCGTGTTCAATTTATAGAAACAGAAATCGCTCCTACGACTGGTCTTAGAAACCTACGACTGGTCGTAGCTCTAACAGATTTTTGAAAAATTAAGCGCGATCTTTGAAAGTCGTTCCACGACTGGTCGTGAGTATCCTACGACTGGTCGTGGGTCACCTACGACTGGTCGTAGATCCCTACGACTGGTCGTAGGACCAGAGATTACGTTGCTGGACTTTGAGTCGTAGCTCCACGACTGGTCGTGGATGAGTCGAAGCCACACCTACGACCGGTCGAAGGACCTCCAGGACTGGTCGTGGGCGTACTAAAAATTCTGAAAAATCTTCAACTACTTAGGACTGGTCGTGGAATTTCTTGGACTAGTCGAACCAATGCTAGGACTGGTCGAACAAGAGCTAGGACTGGTCGTAGAATAGACCAACCTTATGTAAAAATAAATATTTGATTTATGTATCCAAAGTGACCTACTTAAAGGGTCAACCTAAGGTCATTCAAACCTGAACCATGTCGTATGGACATTGAACTTCAACCATTCAACGAATGTAGATATTTTGAACCATAACAGGCTTGAGATCTTGAACCATATCATGCTTGAGATCTTGAACCATATCATGCTTGAGATCTTGAACTTGTTGTAGCTTTAAACTTGAGATCTTCATCAACATAAAACTACTTCATGCGTTGTTTCTTCAGACTTGAACTTCAACATTATAGCTTCTTGAGACTTCAACATGTAGCTTCTTGAGACTTCAACATGTAGCTTCTGGAAGAGTTTATGCAGTGTCTTGAATTCAAATAAATCATCATACAAGTACAGGACACAGATAGATGTTTTGACACATCAAAATTTGACAACCAAAGGAGCATGAGACCATAACACTTACAGCAAATTCATATGAGAGAGGGTTGAGGTGATTTAAGGGCCTTATATAGGCTCAAAACTGATGTCAATGGCCCCAGGGTCATGGTATACTTAGGTTATAGCCAAAGGGTGCCTGTTTTTTTTACTAACAGGGCCCTTAGGAAGGTTCATTTCTCACCTAAGTCCACGCTCATACGCTAGATGATTTCATATCATTTCTAATACAAGGAAAGGTTTTATCACTTATGGTCAAAGGTTGTCTAATTAGAATTGAGTTGTCTGCACTTGAATTTAACTATGCTCGAGCATTTCACATATGCTCATACCAACTAAGAGGTCCTAGGGTTCACATTATCAATTTATTGGATTTCCCATACTGACAGATTTGTTTGCAAAATCTAGGAGTACCAACATTAGGTCCAAAATGCTAAGGGCCTATTTAGCCAGTGATCTTAAGTTGTACTAAATGAGACTGCATTGCTAATCCCACCACGGGATTGGGAGTGACATGTTTGGTAGGAGGGTGGGAGGGGATTAAAATTAATGGTATAGGCTTTAGAAAATGAGCCTTGTGTTGGAAAGTGTGAGATGGGATTTCCAAATCTCATGATGATGAATTTCTAAGTGTAATTGAAAGGAAATCCCAGAATTTACTTTTAATTGCATACATTCCAAGCATGGTATTGGAAAGCATGGGATACACCCAATCTAGGGACCATACCTTACACATACATTTATTGTTACTTTTACAATTCTATCCACCATAATCCCACCGAATACAGTTGGCCGAATGAGCCCTAAACGTCCTAACATTTGGAGGTTATGAAAGTTATGGAACACAAAAATGTGGATTGTTGTACCCATATGGGTGTGAAATGGCGAGGCCAAGAGGAGTAATGGTGGAGGGGTGGAAGGAGTTCACACTTGTCAAGTACAACTCCAACTTGTCAAACATTCTACATATTCCATCAACATGAAAACACAAAGATCCTAACGCAGCAACAAACATCTACGAGACAACGACATGGATGACTACGCATCCGAGTCTGGCGATGGAGGAGGGGCACCCTTTCCCCTTCCCATGAGAGAGAGAAAAAGGTTGAAATCGAGAAAACGGCCGTAACAAACGCGAATAGAGACATGGAAAGTGAACGAAAGGTGATGGAGAGAGAGAGAAAGGGCTGGAGGTTTGGTTCTCCACGGATTGGAGCCTCAACAGACGTTGTAGAGGCCTAAAGGGCAGTGATTGAAGATGAAAAATGGAAAAGTAGGATGGGTTAGGGAGCTTACACATTTTTGAGCTCCAAATGGGGCATGTAAGAGCCCAAATGAGAGTGAATGGAGAGGGTAGGGATGGCTGTGAACGATGGATATGGGTGGGTTGTGGCCGAAAATAATAGATCGGATGATTGGGAGGGAGATTTGAGAGAGAAAACAACAATTTTGAAGGACAATGAGAGCTTGGAGGGGTGATTTGTGAAGGAGGTATACATTTGGGGGTGTTTTAAGGGACGAACCCTACATCAGGGGGGTCCCACAACCCCCAAACTCGATCGGCCCGAGTTGCAGGCCAGGCCCAGCCCGCTGACCAGCGAGGCCTCGCCACTCCCTGGACTAACCGGCGAGGGCTTGCCATTTTGGCGAGGCCCTCCTGTCCCCTGGGTCCCAAAAAAACTCTGGGTCCCACCCTGGGTCCTCCCGCAACTGCTCCGTTTGGCCCTCGACTTCATTTAAGGCATTTTTGGGGCCAAATTGCAAACTGAAATGAGTTTGTGTGACGTGTAGCATATGATTTTGGGGTAGGAGGCGCTAATCTATCCAACTAACTCATTTATTTGGTTAGATTCCAAAAGGTTAAGGGTCAAAACCCATTTTATCCATTTATTTTCTATTTCTGGTAAGTTTTAGTTTCGGTACTATTCTTCAGCATTTATACCCTAGGATTGGTGTGTATTATGAATGTTCTTAAAAGAAATGAAGAATACAGTGGCGGAGGGTGAGATTTTGAAGGAATTGAATAAAAATGGGTTTTAGGCTTTGAGATGAAGTGTAAGGTGTTGCGGTTGGCCCACAACCTAAGGACATTCTTTTCTAAGGAACGACTCAAACCCGTCGACTGACGGTCTAGAAGTGATTCAAGATTGTTTCGCGTGATCATGGGTGTATACGGGCCCAATCTCAGCGGTCAATTTTGGTCGGTTTCGTCGTTTGGCGAATTTGGAAAATCCTAAGTCAGTTTCTACATTCCGTCACTCCCTCTTAAGTCAGTGTATCAGAGTGCGTCGTGTGACCATAACCTATGTCCGGTTTAATCCAAATCATGCTCTGATACCATCTTGTAAAGCCCTAAAAATCGGGGGTTGAGCAAAGCTTAGCTCCCGAGTTCCAACGCATCACTTATGCAACACAGATAATGATGATTATGATGAGAGCATTGAAACATGAATGAGATTATACCAAAACAACATATCATACTCCAGAGACTGTTAAATTGCAAGCGGAAGACTGTGATAGATATATAAAATATATAAACTGTGGTGAGTCTCCAGAGTGTGATAACATTACCAGGTTAAATAATTACATGTGCAAGTCCAAAATATACAAAAAAATGTAATGACATCTAGTCAACAACCCTGTAACCTCGTCGATCAAGACACGGCTCGCATGAAGTCGCCAGAATGCAGCATATATAAGAAGGCATCCTCGTCATCGCAAAAGTCCGGCTCCACTTCATAAACATCGCCATCACCTACAACTACAGCAGGGTTTGGTTGGTGTGTACAACACCGTCCCGTAACGTGGGAGTGAGTGATCAACTCAGTGGAACAATAAGGCATAGGTTAACATGTTATCAATTCAGTCAAGCAGTAATGATAAAGCAGTACAATCAACAATCCTAAGTACTCTTGTTAATGCAAGTATGAAATGCTGTCATGATGCATGCCCTCGCCAACATACTCCCTCATACGGCACCATCTTACGTCCGCGGCATGTGTTCATCCCTTAGTGCTCCATATTTTCCAGGCACATGCAGTGCGATGATAAGCATGATTACCGAGTTGTTATTAGTCCTTTTCATACAGCAGTATTGGGAAACTAAGGTACCTCCCTTATATCATTCCCAAACAATGATCAATTCTAGGGTCGTCAATCCTACATAATCTCATACGATGATGCAGTTCTAGGTCGCTGCAAGGGTTGTCAGGGCTGTTACACGGAATCGTTGCACCACTCCCCCATCACCTTATCAACACAGGCCTAGTTTATACTCTGTTGACTATGGGAAGGCTCGTCGCCTCACCGCATATTCAGAGTATGCTAGAGGTCACTACACCGGGTACGGTCAGGGCTGCCAGGGCTATTACACGGAATCGTTACACCACTCTCCCATCACCCATCAAAGCAGTGTAGGCCGACAGCTCGAATACAGTGTCCCATACTACCGTATTCGGCTCACGAGTCTAGGTTGCTCACTGGTCACTACGGGGCGGCACATCGCCCCAGCGTAGGCCGACAGCTCGACCACGGTGTCCCATACCACTATGGCCGGCTCATGAGTCTTAGCGGATCGAGGTACCAAGGTTAACGTGGTTACATTGGTAAGTTCGGTACCTTAGGTTCAAGCAGTAGCGTCCAAACGTGGTGAACATACATTAGACAGATCGGGTTACTTGACGAGCTTGGCTAGCTTGAACGCACGACAAGTTGAACGACATGAAGTGCATAAGCACTTGGCGTGGCTAACCACTATTGCCAACCGAAGTACGACTCGGGTTCGTCGAACACCTCTCACGTGGCGGATGAATCTCAGCCACGAATTCAATCTCGTTACCGATTGCCTGGGCTATACAATAGCCTCAATCACATTCAATTACGGAACAGTTAAAGCAGTAATGGATCAACATTTCAAACCACACAATCAAAGTCTGATATGGTCCGCTGAGGGCTGCCAGGGCTGTTGCACGGAATCGTTACACCACTCCCCCATCACCCTTCACGGCCTTTATGGAATACAACTTAAACGTGAATTTACACATATGCATTACATAGATAAAATCATACAATCAGTTGAGCATGTTATGAAGTATAACATAAGCATGAGTTTGTACATATTCAATTCCTAATTACACAGATATCTAAAGAAATCATACACATAGTTAAAGGAGTTGAGAATCATATCTCAACACCCTTATACATTACAATTTTCTAGTTAGTACTCATTTAGACATTTCAACAAACACTTTAGACTACATACCTCAACATACATGACATATGTTGATCACATAGGTATTAGGCTAAATCCTTTCGCTAGGGAGTTACCCCAAGTATAACACACGTGCACCCACGACGGATAGTCATGGCAAGAAGGAATCCAAGTTCCGTATTCATTCAGCCATTTCCACAAACACTTGGGCTACACATTTAACATATAGCGTATAGTGGCCGTGGCGTGATTTAGGGCAAGTCCTTTCGCTAGGGAGTTGTCGCATACATACAAGCATATAGTCACGACAAATAATTATGTTAAGCACAAATCCGTATTTTATACGTATACGGTATTTTCTACAAATACGAGGAATACAGTATATTCAACATAGTTAACGTATAACCGAAAAACGAAACGGACAACACTTTGTACATGTGCAATTGCATGCAGATCATGAATCTATCATTATCTAACATTGAAAGCATTGAAAACCATAACCTATACGTCTAAAGTCTGTACCTTATGCCGTAGAATCGTAACGGAGTCGATAGAATCTCTAAGTCTTCTCCTACGGCAGTATATCAACCTATAGCACGGGATACGTTAGCTATTTCGCTACTTGAATCAATTCAAACCCTAAAACAGGTTAGAGTTAGGGTTTTCTTACCTAGAAATGAAGTTGAAAACGCCGGGAAAGCGATTAGAACGGGATGGTTAAGCTTGTAGATCGACAGGGTAAAACGGCAGGAAGAATCTCCCACCTCTCCCACACTTTCTCTCTCTTTTCTCTCTTATCTCTCCTAGGTTTTCTCAAATTCGTATGGAATGAGAGAGTGAGGGTTTAAGGTCCTTATGTAGGTCCAGAACTCACCAAAATAGACTCAGGAACAAGGTATGCTTAGGTTATGTCCAAAGTGGGTCTGTTCCGTCTCAACGGAGCACTTTTGGAAGCCCCCCTTGAGCCAAAGGTCGGACTTAAGCTCACTAACGCTGGATCTAGGTATAGTTAAGTTTTCGTTCCAGTTGGGTTTCCAGATCACAAATGGCGGACCAGTTTCAGTTCAATGGTTAACGGATCTCGATCAGAGATTTCAAGTACATGGATATGTTTGGGCAAATATCCCTGTTCCGAGGGTGTAATCTAGCCTGATTCTGACGGTCGGAATCCTTATAACTAATCCGCAAGCGACATGTGCCAGATTACTTAAATTTATATTATATTTTTAATTAATTTCACCTTTCTCCCACTCCTCTTTCCAGGCTCAAGCGAATAGCACTGGGACACTATCTGGATTTGATTTCTGAGATGGTTGTCAAGCCCAGTAAGGCGGTCCTAATTCTATAACGTCGCGTTACTCGGACTTCCGACGTGTGGTCCAGATCTGATACGGAGTTTCGTGACGCTCCCGAGAGCAGCCGTGTAATGAGATTGATCCTAGATTTTAGGGTAACCTAGCGTTAATGATTCTATAAGTTTTGGGTCTTGCAGATCGTATTTAAAGTGATTCAAACGGATTTCATGGCTAATCTAGTTTAGCACTTAGTTAACTTTGTCTAATTTCTAAAGGATTTGGTCCTGAGTGATTTCTGCCTGAGGTGATACTTGGGCCTTTGGTAGTTTGTATAGAAGGAGGTTCAAGTTATTAATACTCAACTGAATCACACCCTAATTACAACAGGAGAAGGTCCTAGGGTAGGAGAGACTAATGTTTCCAACTAACCTATTCGTTTTGTGAAATTCCATAAGGGTAATGGTTAAAAGCCCATTTTATTTCTGTATTTACTAGTTACAGTAATTTATAGTTTAAGTATTGTTCTTCATCACCTAAACCTTAAGATAGTGTCTAATGTGAAAGTACTTTAAAAAAAAATTAAAGAACAAGGTGGTGAGAGGTGAGATTTGTGAAGGAAATGGGTTAAAAGCGATTTTAGACTGTGGGATTGAGTTCTAACAATTTAATAAGGTGTTAGGATCGACTCATTACCTAAGGACGTTTAATTCCAGGCTGGCAAAAATCCGGGATGTTACACTGCGTTTGGACTAACGTGCATTGTCCATTTGGGACACATTGTGGCCCACCACGATCGTCCATCTGGACGATCTGAACCATCCATCATGTGCACGATGAGGGGACAACCAAAACCATGTCACTCGTGTGATCTCATGCACACGTGTATGCACACGAACACTGGCACAAGAAGAGTTGTACGTGCGGAAATTTCCAAAAATGGAAACTTGTTGCTTGCTATGCTGGCAATCCGCGTGAGGCTGAATCTCTGCATCCTAACCATTGGAGTAAATCTATCCTAGCCATCCATTCTCTTCGTACGGGTTAAGGTTTTTGGGCAAAACCACGACCAATTTTTGCTACGCCTGCTATTTTCATTCGCCTCCCTACCATAGAATAGATCAGAGCCACCCATCCTTCATCCAATGGCTCTTAAGAGCTAAGAAGAGTCTTAAAAGAGGGAGGGTCGAGCCTCACTCCATTGCCTCCTCCATTTCCTTTAAAACCCTAGAAAACAACCATTTTCCCTCCTTCGTTCGAACCCATCGAGCAAACCTCAATGGGGCCGTGATTTCTCACTTCCTCAAGCTTCAGACATCAATCTGAGTCATCCAGTACTCTCATTTCAAAGAAATAAATATAGGTCAGAGATCCGCTATTATCAATCTCGTTAAAGAGAAGTCGCACCACATCGAGATGGGGCGAGTTCGAGCGTGTCCAGACGATTCCATCTGAGTCCAGAGGTCGCTAGACTTCTAACAGAAGGAAGGAGGAGAAGAACGAGAAAGTAGGGAGAGACAGAGGTGTGGCGCTGCACTTTCGTTGAGTGCAAGAGCGGTCGTGTGGGCTGCTGTCCAAGTAACGGACCTGCTAACTCCCCGCGTCTAGTCCAGGCATTCCTGGAACTTCAATAAAAAAGGGAAAGAGAAAACCAGAGAAAATGAGAGATAGAGAGAGGGAGAGGGAGACGGGAGGAGGCTTCTGCTGTTAAGTCAGCCAGATTCGACTCATTGGGTTGGGTTGTCCTGACCCACTGTTGGACATCCTAGCAAGAAGAAAAGAGGAGAATCAGAAGAAAAGAAAGGGAGGAAGAAAGGAAGAAGGAAAATGGAAGAAAAGAGAGAGAGAAGGTTGTTGTTTGATCGGAACTCAGTCGACTCGGTTGGAACCGAGTCCAGCTGAGTTGAGTTGGGTTTGGGCCTTGGTCTAGACATTGCTGGACATTCGAGTAAAAAATAGGAGAAACAGAAAAAAAAAGTAAGAAAGAGAAGGAAAGGAAGAGAAAGGAAGGAAGGAAAAGGGAGGAGAGAGAGATTCGGGTTGTTGTTACATATGCTGAGTCAACTCGATTGATCTGTAGGGACGACTCGACAGATCTATGCATGTGGAGTTGAGTTGGTTCAATACGAGGTGGGCAAGCTGAGTTGACTTAACTCAGTTTACCTAGGTGTGCCTAATTCCTTCATTTTAGGGTTCTAATGTTATCTTGTATTAAAATAACCTATTCTAAAATCTTCTTGTGGGATGTAGGAATTTTATATTCCAAGCACTGAAATAGCGGTGAAGACCGCTTGAGATGAAGTCGGAATATGCGAATATGTCTTAGAGGGGGGTGAATAGGAATTTTAAAAGTTTTTACTATTTATTCAAAATCCTATTACACTAATCCTTATAGATATACAACTATCAGGATTACTCAAACGTAACTCTATTGGCTTCCAACCCAAGTAGAGGATCTAATCACAAACTAATCAAGATATAACAATATACAACTTAGTCTATGTTGGATATGACTGTGTATGTGTGTGGGATGTGATCAGATATATGAATATGAATGCATTGACATGAATCACACATATAGAAAAGCAATCACAGACACAGTCATTTTATAGTGGTTTGACGATAAGTCTACTCCACTCCCGGCTGCCGCACTCAACCCTTAAGTGTACCGGATTTCACTAAGGAGGTTTCCCAGGGTTCACATCAACACAAACCTAAGGTTTTAAATCAGGTTCACCTTCAACCTTTACAGAGGTTTTACGCGGTTCACCTCAAACCCAGAATTTTGTTGTTCACTCTTAACCAGATGTTTATGCTCTCCATAGAGCAAGGGTCCACACAACGCACTCAGATTTTAGACCACACAGGTCAAGGACCTAATAGTTTATGCCCTACACAAAAGCAAGGGTCCACCCTGTGCACCCGGATTTTAGACCACACAGGTCAAGGACCTACACAAGGACCTAACAGTTTATGCCCTACACAAGAGCAAGGGTCCACCCTGTGCACCCACAGCGTACACTCCCGCCGGAGGCCTCCTTAAGGACTTCAAAGGGTGAGAACCACTTAAGACCAAGACCTAGAAAAGAATGATCACAAGTGTCCTTTGGACTCTAGATACTTACAGATAAGTTGATGAGTCCCGTTAAGCACAACACCAAAGATCTCCTCCTCCTTGTTGACAAAGAGTCTTCTGCTCCCTTGATCCGCAACACAAATGATATACTAAGACTAGGCTTAAGGTTGGGTCAAGGTAGAGATGGAATCTTACTCTCTAAAGGTTTACCTATAAGGAAGGTAGAGTAGTTCCACTCTTATGCATTTAAGGCATCCCAGCATAATGATTTGCCATTAAGGTAGTAGCTGGAGGATCTTTGAATGCGGAAGTTCATTCCCCAATCCACTCTATTGAATATCAATGGTGAGGGTGGATTAGAGGATGAACTCCCTTGAGAGAAAGGGCTTAGGGTATATGATCTAAGGTTAAACACACAAAAGCACTCTCTACTTTCTCTCACCGCAACAAAAGACAAGTCCTCTATAAATAGGCAAAAAGTTCCAACAGATATAAAACGGTCACATTTATGACAGAGTTCGATATCATTGAGCAGGTTCGATATCATCGAGCGTATACTCTCGATAGAATCGATGGTCTGCTCGATGACTCGGACTCAATGTCATACGCTTTTGAAACTCTTTGTCAGATGGTCGATGAATCGAAACTATTGTCGATGTCATTGGATTTCAAACTCCGATTCCATCGATGACAGGTTCGATCCATCGACACTTGAAAAATGAGAGAGACTTGACTTTGAGATATTTCAGGTTTTCATGAATGATCGGGGAAACCGTCGAGGTCATCAGAATTTGAATGTCGATGACATCGAGATCAGAGTCGAGGCATCGATAAATCCAGCTGATTTATCTTTGAACTTGCTGGACAGATTATGGCATTGTTCGATGCAATCGATCTGGTGTCGATATCATCGATATTTGAATATCGATTAAATCGAAGGGCCCCCGATCATAGTTAAACACAACCTGAAATAAATACTGTAAGAAATGCGTGCCCACTGTCGATATCATCGATGGACCTCCGATATTATCAATATTTGAATTCAGATCATATCGGACGGTTATCGATATATCGAAGAATTTTGAGATTTTCATTAAAAAATAGGGGCGCCGGAAATCTGCCTGTCGATCTTATCGAGTCACTCTCGATGGGCTCGAGATTTGAATATCGATGATATCGTTATGTGTATCGATACATCGATAATTCGTCCAGATATATTGTGAAGTTGCTGGACATATTTAGTGCTTTTATCGATGATATCGATAGGTGTATCGATATATCGATAAATCCGTCCAGATGAATGTATAGTTGCTGCACATTTTGGTCCTCTTATCGATAGTATCGTTAAGGTTTCGAGGACATCGACAGTGCAGGTCGATCATATCAAGGGTGCTTCGATAGAATCGACAGAGCGAGAAAAACTTGGAGATTTTTCTATTTTACCAAAAGTTTTCTCACCATTAAACCCTAAGATGTCTATCTTGTTTTCAGGGTTTTAATCACCTGGTGTTTTGGGTCATGGGATGTGAGACTATGATTTATCTATTGCGAGCTTCCATACATCCTGTTGAGGCAGACGCTTGAAATAATCTTCTAATCGAGTTCTGCAGCCAGTCTGACTCACCACACGTAACTTGACAAACCAGGGCATTAGCAGGTGCACTTTCAATCTCCTCCTTTGTCAATTACGTGACAAAATGCCCAAAACACCCTAGAACACTTCTAGACACACCCTAAATTGTGTGTACATATTTTTACACAATTTTATAATGTTTGTACCCATGTACACATTCTAGAAGTATCCGCTCCCCCTTTAGTCAAAACTCCCCCTTTCTTGCAGCTGCTCCCGTTAACACCTGCATTATCATAGATAGATACACAATTTTTCGCTCGGGGTGTTTTGAATTGTTCTCCCCCTCTTTTGTCAGTCATTGGCAAAGGTATAGCAAGTGATATTGACTGAAGAATTAAAGAGTATGGGAGAACTAACAGATACAGATGTATAAAGATGAGATCATTTTGAAACAAACATCATTTTTAGAAGTTATGAATGCATGTACGATAAGATAAAGCAGTTGTAAAGCAGTTGAAATATTCTTTAAAGAAATCTCATGCATTCCAAATCAGAGACTTGATAAACCAGGGGGAACAAAAAGAATGGCATTAAAGATAAGAGTGATATGCCCAGCCATAGTCAAAATGAAGCTAATGTTTCCAACTAACCAAATATTCAATTTCCAAAGTCAACAGCCCAAGCTTGGTAATAAAATTCACAGTTATCCAAAAGAAATTAGTGAAATAGGGATTCCACAATCAGCTTTTACCATCTCCGAGACTCACCACGTGTGAGTAAGTCAACCACCTGTTGATTAGTTTGCTAGAGTGAATCAACTTTTTCTTCAATCATGGTGAGACGTCTCTCACAATTATGAAGTCGCTCCTCCATACTTTCCATACCGTTCAGTAGGTGGCGTTCGAGGTGGTGAGTTTGACGATTTGTTATAGACTCTGGACTAAGCAATGGCGTTTGATTAGATCCCCATGGATATGACGGAGGGGCATATGGAATAGCTGATTGTAAGGGAGCACTGTTCCCAGGAGGAACTGAAGGAAGACAGAGCTGTTGTGCCACCTGAGCTGCGTCACTGTCAAACCACTTCTCTGGATAGATTCTATCAGATGAGACAGGTATACCAACATGATGAGCTAATTTACAGATGAGTGCAGGAAATGCTAGTATATCCTGATAGTTTCCTTGAAGGATCTGAATTAGCTATTTAAGAAGAAGTGTTGGAAGGCACACCTGAACTTCTTGATATACATCATACAACACATTCAGCACAAAGGGAGATAGATGATTACCATTCACATCACACGGATAAACATTGGACCCAAAAATACTGTGGAGAATTTTAAAAGTGGGTCCAAGATGATTGATGTGGAGAGAATTATCATCGTTTCGAGAAATAGTAGTTCCCTGACATAGTGCACGTGTTATCTCACCCCAGACACCAAGTCCATTTAGATTCCGGTTCGTAACAGGAATGCGAGTGACTTGGAGTTCTAAGAGGCTGCCCAAGGTGATGGGAGTGATGTGCTTGCAGTAATGCTGTAACTTTACTTGAATGCAAGGTGGATCATTACAAATAACCTGACATTTGCTGAGGAAGTCATGAATTACACCAATTTGATAAGTACCACCAAAATTTAAAATATTTTGCCATCTAATGACTTCAAGAAGTAGATCAATACCAAATGACTCGATGGCGCTGTTGAGAACCAGACGTTCAATGACAGTGTCTGGATGACTTACAGATGAAGTGAGTTGACGCATACTAGGTTGTTTTAGTTTCCCTCTTGAAGACTGAGAAAGGGACTTACCTTTCCCTTTGTTCATGATTTTTCAGTATAAGAGGCGAGAAAGGTCAACCAAGAGAATAGAAAGTACCCAACCAGGTGTGAGATTAGACTCTGGAGTGAATGAATGGAAGGTAATACCTGTTTCTTTTGATGCTTCTGGGACCCGTTAATGATCTTCTGGCCGAGGATTCGAGCAGAGTGTAAAACAGAGAAAATTTTCTGAGAAATAAAATTCTTTCACTCGATTGCCTTTTATCGGCCAGGAGTCTTCGATTTTATCGAGCTTACTTTCGATTGTATCGATAAACCATATCCGAAGTTATCAGTCACTTCTTCAATAGTAGTCCCGATCCGTGACTTTCCTTATTCTGAAGAGTCGTCGATAACATCGACCCATGATCGATTAATTGGAAATGACAGATCGATAGGAATGAAGAAGGATATTGTTCTTTTTCGACCCTTCAAGTTTATCAATATCATACATAGCAAAATTATGTACAATTATTGTACATCGAAAATTATAAACATTTTCATATTTATCTATAAAAGATTGAGGTGAGAAATCTCAGATGTATCATTTTATGCTCAACAGAATTGCATCATTTTAGTAAATATCCTGATCTAGATGCATGATCTAGACTTGTTTTTCTCAGTATCTCTAGGCATCAGTCCTTTCTATGCCTTTGATGATGTAGCAGTGGTTGTTTGTGCGATGACCCTTAATTACTGCTTTTCCTGATTGATCTAGGATATCGCATCTTTCTTTGTTGAATTTGACCACATGCCCATTATCACAGACTTGAGAGATGCTTAACAGATTGTGTGCTAGTCCTTTTATGCAAAAAGCATTCTCATTTTTAAGCAAGTCAATTCCTCTTATCATTCCTTGTCCAATTACATTGGCAGTGGCTCCATCTCCGTAGGTGACTATCCTTTTATAAAGATTTTTATAGTTGGAGAGAAGGGATTTGTCACCTGTGACATGTCGAGAGCAACCACTGTCAAGGTACCATTTGACCTCATTGCCTGGTAGACAATCTGAATGTGTAACAAGGTAGTTTGGCTTTTCCTTAATCATCCACTTTGTGACAGGAGGTTTACTTGTGGTGGATTTGTTCATCTTGTCCGATTTATCCACATGACTTAATGACTCCTTCATCCTGTCAACTAGCACAAGTGGTGATGATTACATATCACTTTTGTTCAGCTCATAAACTGTCTTACCATTTTTGTGACGAGTTGGGATAGGTCTGATGTTACTACTAGAGGCAACAAATTTTCCAAGAAGTTGTGCATTATATTCAGTTTTTGTTCTAGTTTTTCCATAACCTAATCCCTCTTTGTCCTCTCCACATTTTTCCATGCCTAAAAGTTTTTCTAACTTCTCACCATTCTGGGAAAACATGCAGTTTTTCTTGGCGATTTTTCTGGACTCTTCTAGATTGAACAAGAGTGTGTGATTTTCATTTTGAAGGAGCATATTCTTATCTTTTAATTGCTCAACCTGTTTGCTTAGTTTTTCAGTCTCAGATTTAAGAAAGGTGTTAATTCTCTCAAGCCTATCATTATCTGAGTGATGTTGCTGTAAATCATTGATCAGATGTGTATTGATTTCTACAGTTTTGTCTAAATCTGTTTGCAGCAATTTGTTTTTATTCTCAGATATTCCCAGTCTTTTAGCCACTTTGATGCTATGAATATAAAGCTAATTGTAAGCATCTTGCAACTTATCCTTTTCTATTTCTTCTTCATTTCCAGTTTTTTCATCATCAATGGAAATGATTCTGTGGCTTGCTGTTCTTGTTCGTTTTCAGATTCAGTGGGAATGATCGAAGCAGTGGAGACCATAAGAATTTTCAATGATTTCTGATCTTCATTGCATTCTGAGCCACCAGATTCTGAGTTTGACTCTTCTGTATCATCCCATGTGGCGGCCATTGTTTTTCCCTTGGTTTTTCTGTTTGGGTATTCGATAGATAGATGTCCATATTCTCGACAGGCGTAGCATTGTGGTTCTTTGGTCTTTTTGCCAAATTTGCCTGCAGAGAGTTTGTTATCCACCTTTCTACCTCTAGAGGGATGACCGCGATTTTTTTTAAAGAATCTTCTGAATCTTTGTGCCAGTAAAGCCACTTCCTCATCTTCATCTTCCTTTTCACTTCCATTGTCCTCATGAATTGTTTTCTTAGAAGTTTTTAGGACAGTGTTTTTGGATTTTTGGGGTTGCGTGAAGTGTAGTTCAAAAGTTTGTAGGGAACTTAACAGTTCTTCTACTTTCATCTCATCGATGTTCCTACACTCCTCAATTGTTGTAACATTGGGATTAAACCGTTCCGGTAAGGATCTTAGAATTTTCCTACAAATTTTTGGTACCGGAACTTTTTCTCCCAATCCACCCATGGACTTGCAAATGATATTTAGTTTTGTGAAACACTCCATAAATGTCTCATGCTCTTCCATTCTGAGATTTTCGAATTGTGAAGTCAAGAGTTGTAGTTTAGACCTCTTCACAGTACTTATGCCTTCATGGGTTGTTTCCAGTAAATCCCATGCTTCTTTTGATGTCCCACACATACTTATTTGATTGAATATATCCTGGGACACGGCACAGTAAATAGTATTCATAGCCTTGGCTTCAGATGTTTGCCTTTCTTTGTCGAATGTTGTCCACTTTTCTTTGGATTTGGGCTTTGTGATTGTTGTGCCACTATCAAGTACAATTTGTTCAGTAGGTGACACATATCCACTTTCAACTATATCCCAAACGTCATGATCCAAAGATCTCAGAAAGTAGTGCATTCTAGCCTTCCAGTATGCATAATTTGAACCGTCAAACACTGGAGGTCTAGTAACTGATGAGCCCTCTCCTTTGGCCATATTCCCAACTTCAGTCAAGATCACTCTCTAGGCAGTGAAGCCCTTAAAGAGAGACCCACTTTGATACCAATTGAAATAGTGGTGAAGACAGCTTGAGATGAAGTCGGAATATGCCAATATGTCCTAAGGGGGGTGAATAGGAATTTTAAAAGTTTTTACTATTTATTCAAAATCCTATTACGCTAATCCTTATAGATATGCAACTATCAGGATTACTCAAACGTAACTTTATTAGCTTCCAACCTAAGTAGAGGATCCAATCACAAACTAATTAAGATATAACAATATGCAACTTAGTCTATGTTAGATATGATTGTGTATGTGTGTGGGATGTGATCAGATATATGAATATGAATGCATTGACATGAATCACACATATAGAAAAGCAATCACAGCACAGTCAGTCATTTTATAGTGGTTCGACGATAAGTCTACTCCACTCCCCTCCCGGCTGCCGCACTCACCCTTGAGTGTACCGGACTAAGGAGGTTTCCCAGGGTTCACCTCAAACCTAAGTTTTAAATCAGGTTCACCTTCAATCTTTACAGAGGTTTTACGCGGTTCACCTCAAACCCAGAGTTTTGCTAGTTCACTCCTAACCAGATGTTTATGCTCTCCATAAGCAAGGGTCCACACAACGCACCTGAATTTTAGACCACATAGGTCAAGCACCTACACAAGGACCTAACAGTTTATGTCCTACACAAGAGCAAGGGTACACCCTGTGCACCCAGATTTTAGACCACACAGGTCAAGGACCTACACAAGGACCTAACAGTTTATGCCCTACACAAGAACATGGGTCCACCCTGTGCACCCATAGCGTACACTCCCACCGGAGGCCTCCTTGAGGACTTCAAAGGGTGAGAACCACTTAAGACCAAGACCTAGAAAGGAATGATCACAAGTGTCCTCTTGACTCTAAATACTTACAGATAAGTTGATGAGTCCCGTTAAGCACAACGCCGAAGATCTCCTCCTCCTTGTTGACAAAGAGTCTTCTGCTCCCTTGATCCGCAACACAAATGATATACCAAGGCTAGGCTTAAGGTTGGGTCAAGGTAGAGATGAAATCTTACTCTCTAAAGGTTTACCTATAAGGAAGGTAGAGTAGTTCCACTCTTATGCATTCAAGGCATCCCAGCATAATGATTTGCCATTAAGGTAGTAGCTGGAGGATCCTTGAATGTGGAAGTTCATTCCCCAATCCACTCTATTGAATATCAATGGTGAGGGTGGATTGGAGGATGAACTCCCTTGAGAGAAAGGGCTTAGGGTATACCATCTAAGGTTAAACACAAAAAAGCACTCTCTACTTTCTCTCACCACAACAAAAGACAAGTCCTCTATAAATAGGCAAAAAGTGCCAACGGATATAAAACGGTCACATTTATGACAGAGTTCGATATCATCGAGCAGGTTCGATATCATCGAGCAGGTTCGATATCATCGAGCGTATACTCTCGATAGAATCGATGGTCTGCTCAATGACTCGGACTCAATGTCATACGCTTTTGAAACTCTTTGCCAGATGGTCGATGAATCGAAACTATTATCGATGTCATCGGATTTCGAACTCCGATTCCATCAATGACAGGTTCGATCCATCGACACTTGAAAAATGAGAGAGACATGACTTGAGATATTTCAGGTTTTCATAAATGATCGGGGAAACCGTCGAGGTCATCGAAATTTGAATGTCGATGACATCGAGATCAGAGTCGAGGCATCGATAAATCCAGCTGATTTATCTTTGAACTTGCTAGACAGATTATGGCATTGTTCGATGCAATCGATCTGGTGTCGATATCATCGATATTTAAATATCGATTAAATCGAAGGGCCCCCGATCATAGTTAAACACAACCTGAAATAAATGCTGTAAGAAATGCGTGCCCACTGTCGATATCATCGATGGACCTCTGATCTTATCGATATTTGAATTCAGATCATATCAGACGGTTATCGATATATCGAAGAATTTTGAGATTTTCATTAAAAAACAAGGGTGCGGAAATCTGCCTATCGATCTTATCGAGCCACTCTCGATGGGCTCAAGATTTGAATATCGATGATATCGATATGTGTATCGATACATCGATAATTCGTCCAGATATATTGTGAAGTTGCTGGACATATTTAGTGCTTTTATCGATGATATCAATAGGTGTATCAATATATCGATAAATCCGTCTAGATGAAAGTATAGTTGCTGGACATTTTGGTCCTCTTATCGAAGTATCGTTAAGGTTTCGAGGACATCGACAGTGCAGGTCAATCATATCGAGGGTGCTTCGATAGAATCGACAGAGCGAGAAAAACTTGGAGATTTTTCTATTTTACCAAAAGTTTTCTCACCATTAAACCCTAAGATGTCTATCTTATTTTAAGGGTTTCAATCACTTGGTGTTTTGAGACATGGGATGTGAGGCTATGATTTACCTATTGCGAGCTTCCATACATCCTGTTGAGGCAGACGCTTGAAATAATCTTCCAATCGAGTTCTGCAGCCAGTCTGACTCACCACACATGTTGACAAACCAGGGCATTAGCAGGTGCACTTTCAAGCACTGCTTTAGGATCTGATAATCGGGCCAAGTTGAGTTGGGAATCAACATGTTTGAGAGATCGGAACCTTCCTCTGAACATTTGGAACCTTGGAACTTCTACTTAGAGTTGAGGACTCACCCTTTGAGCTTGCCACTTAAATTTGACAATCTAGACAAATATGGTGCTTCTCTCATTGAATTATTTATCTTACTATATGAATATGTTAATCTGTTGCGCACTTGATTCCTCTGTTAGCTAATGAACATATCTCTTTAATTTTAGTAAGCATAAATGATTGATGATAATATGCTTACACATGTTAATTAATTATATGATTGTAATTTGCGATCATTTGATAGATTGAATGGAACTTGTCATGGTCTTACTATCTTGCGGTCCATATTTGACTTACACGGCTTAGATCGCACATTTGTCTTATATAGCTTGGATTGCACATTGCCTTACATGGCTTAGATCACATATTTGCCCTATATGGCTTGGATCGTTTATTTTGTCCTTTGTGGCCTTGATGGAACATTGATGCCCTTTTGTGATTAGTTGATTCTCTCTCTTCATCTTGCTGTGTTCAATCGTATGGTGATTTCCGGGTGGAGTGGGTGTTCGCTTAGCGATTTCCTAGCCATCTTACAGTGTTCACATACGATATGATTTTCGAGTGGAGTAGAGTTTTGTATGTTGATTTTCTAGCCATCTTGCGATGTTCGGTCGTATTGTGATTTTCGGGTGGAGCGGGTGTTCGCTTAGCAGTTTCCTAGCCATCTTGCGATGTTCACGTACGATATGATTTTCGGATGAAGTGGAGTTTTAAAGCTTGATTTTCTAGTCATTTTATGGAGCTTGTAAGATTTATTATTTGACTAGCTGGACACGTCCCCTTGCATTGCGATTTCTATTGCATTCCTTAATGTTGAGATTATGTTGACTAGGTTATTCCTGAATATACGATTATGATTTTGAATTGTGTTGTTTAATACGTCTCTTCTCATACAATGCGATTTATGTTGGATTATGAATTATGAGTGCGTAATCTTAGAGGGTGCTCCTAACTGCGATAGCCATTGACGATATCAAACCAAAATAGTTGATGCAGGTGTAGAGCGAGCCGATGACGTTCATTGGGTCGCTAGAGTAGATCATGTAGCTGAGGAGCTAGACGGGGTCCTTACGGCCCATGTTGAGTTCCATCATTAGACGCTAGATTTCTATCTTTGTTTAATGAACTTTGTATTTGGGATTATATAAATCCTGTATGGGTGATACATTTGAATTTTTATTATGGTTAGAATGTTTTTTTATACAATGCATGGTTTACTCTAGCTACGTTTGCTACTAACTCTGATTAATGATAAACGGTTCAAATTTACACTGAATTTTATAGGCTAACACTCGGGTTTTTGGAGAACGAGTCATATACTCGGGTTCCAAAAACTAGGGCGTTATATTTATATACATGACACACCACTTCGAAAATTCTTGAAATGTTGGAGGAAATTATTTCATATCTTTATATTTAATAATTTAGGAATGACTAGTGAGAATGAAGTCCCAACTATCCCTGGTGCCGGTGCGTCACCCACATCTCCTCTTATTGTTGATGGAGAGGGGTCTTCAACTGCAAGTAAATGAAAGAAACGGTTAGCTATCTGGGATGATTTTGAAGAAATAGTAGTTAACAACATCGCTAAGATCAGATGTCTGCATTGCAAAGCTTTATACAACAAAAATACCGGGGGGTCAACTACTCATTTAAACAGACATATGCAAAGTTGTTCAAGGAGACCTAGAATTTCACCATCAAGCCAACAACTGTTATCGTTTATAAAGTCTGAAGGAGATGTTTCTGAAGGCAAACTTATCACTCATAAGTTTGAAAAAGAGAAGTTAAAGGAGTGGTATGCAAGACTTATGATCGTTTACAAGCAACTATGAAGGTCTCCCGTGTTACTGTGAAGACGGAGTGCATGAAGATATACGCAAGTGAGAAAATGAAGTTGAAAGTAATTTTGGCATCGGTTTTAAGGATAAGTTTGACTTCTGATATGTGGACGGCGTCTAATCAAAGAAAGGGATACATTTTATTAACTGCACAATATGTTGATGAAAATTGAAAAGTTTGCAAGAGAATATTGAACTTTCGCCACCTTCCACCTACTCATACTGGTTTGGTTATTTCAGATTGCATTTACAACTGTCTACAAGATTGAGGCATTGAAAATAAAGTCTTTTCATTAACTTTAGATAATGCTTTAACAAATGACAATGTAATATCATTCTTACGTAGTAAGTTTAAGGGAACCAACAATTTATTTTTTGAGTGAAAAATATTTCAAGTTTGGTATTGTACACGCATACTGAACCTAATTGTATAAGAATGGTTGAAAACAATTGACCAAACTATAAAGAATGTGAGGGAGAGTGTAAAGTACATAAGGGGCTTACTTTCAAGATTGAGTATATGGAATGACATAGTCCAACATTTGAATATGAAGTCTCCAAAAATGTTGAAGTTATATATATGCACACATTGGAATTCGACTTGTAGAATGATGAATTCGGCCGTAGAATTGGAACTTGCATTTCTAGAATATGTAGTGCATGATAAAACATATGTGTAGTTGCCTACTGAATAAGATTGGAGAAAAGCAAAAGAAGTTCACAAGTTTTTTATGACTATACAAAGATATTTTTTGGCAATAAATTTCTTACAGCAAATATGTTTCTTTCAGCTGTATGGAAAATCAAGGAAGCCCTAAGGAAAGGTATCAGTGAAGGTCCAAATTTTGTGCAACTTATGACAGGTGGTATGCAAATGAAGTTCGATAAGTACTGGGATGAATTCCATTTGTTAATGTCCTTAGCAATTGTTCTTGATCCTTGGTGTAAGATGAGCTATGTTAAGTTTATCTTTATGAAGATTTATTCTGATGAAAAGGCAGTAACTGAAGTCTCGAAGGTTCGTGACACAATCGAAGCATTGTACGATACGTACACAACCACAGGATCCACAACAAGTGTTAATGAAGTTAGATCACATGCTGCTACAAGCTCTGATACTATGCTCGACAATGAATACATGTCTTTCTTAGCGAAAGAAAATACAAACACTGAAACGAAAGAATCAGAGTTAGACTTGTATCTCAAAGAGTCAGTTGTAATGTGGTGGGATTCAGACTACGATGTTTTGGAGTAATGGAAAATGAGAGTTAGTAAAGGAAAATACCTTACACTATTGGTGGTGGCACAAGATATATTGTCAATTCATATTTCAAGGGTGGCATCAGAATCTACATTTATCACAGGGAGTAGGGTCGTGAGCAAGACTCGAAGCTCCCTTGCACCAGATACAGTGGAAATATTAATTTGTACACAAGTTTAGTTACGTCCGAGTTCAGGATGTAATAGTTCTGATATTGATGAGGAAGAGGAGGAGAATGTGTTTCAAGCTGCAACACATGAAACAACAGCAACATGAATGGAGTTAAGTTAACATTTCTTGTTAATTTATTAGAACTTGAAAATGATGTAATGGGTATTCTTTTTTTAATGTTATGCTGATGAATGTTATGCGTGTAATGCATTAATGACTTTTTTTCATCCATAAATTGCTTTTGTTTTATGTCGTATTTCATTATTGCTAAAATACTAATTTTTCCAACACAATATGTAGATATGTCTTCAAGTGAACTATCGATTGACGTTTCAGACTACGTTCCTTAGTCCATTCTCCAAAGTCTAGAAAATTTAAGATTTTGTGTCATTTGTGTGGAGCCAAGTTTGTTAGCAAAACTAATCGGCTCAGGTTATACTTATCATGTCAGGGTGGAAATGCAAAACCGTGTCCTAAAGCTCTAAAAGAAGCCTAACTTCTTTTCCAAGCACTTATTAATTTGAACAAAAAACCTTTCACTCCGTCATCCAAACTTTTTAAGGTAGAGGAGGAAGCTAAATTATTAGCATTGAAAGAAGAACAATTCCAACTCACCTTAAAGTGCAGTATGAAAGAGACTTTTACACATCAGCGATGTCATCCAAGACAACATGATGTCGAAGCAGGTTCAAGCTTCACAACTAAAAAGAAAAAAAGTAAGAATTCATCTAAGTTTTGTTCACGACCCCAAGTGTAAGGTCACGATGTAGTAATAACTTGGTAAGACTGAGGTAGAACCCACAGGGACTAAACTTGTACGTATTCTGAAAATAACTAGAACTAGAACTAGAAAAGGATCTAAATTGAAATCTGAACAATTGAGAGTAATGGTGAATAATATTGATTAAAACTTTTAGATTTAAAGGTGGGAACTAGGGTGCCAAGGATCCACTTGTAGCTATCAAGATCCTACCTTGCTTGATTCAAGGAACACAATTGGAATTGGAGTCCTATCATATCCAATTGGAAGATAAAGCGATTTAAATCAAAGATGAACTTTTCATTGACCTAATTCTTAATGGGGGAGAATTGTGATGATTGGAAGGGATTCCATCACCCTACCATGCCCAAGAGACGATGGTGAACAACAAGATTTACCAATCTCACATTCTCAAAACAGGAAAAGAAGATATCCAAAGCTACCACAACATCTATTGTAATTTGAGTCACAATAAATCATACAAAATTAAAAATATTCCTTTAATATTAAACTAGAAATCAATGAGGACTGGTAATGAGTGTCTCACTCTAGAGATGGCCAAACTCCTTCCCCAGCCTTGACCGTAGTCTGAGGAGGCCCTATTGGTACCAACTAGAGTTCCAATGGGAACTTTGCCCGAGAATTTAAGGGATTACTCGATCCCTGAGTTGCCTGGTGTTCTCAGAATGACATATTAAACACAAGGCAGTTGCATACTTAAAAAGATATTAACACATTATAAGAGTTAAGTAAAAGTAAGCATGTAATGTTATGCAATGCATGCGAAAAAATTCATCATTGATAGTGACTAATTACTCAAAACATCTATTCTTTATTCGACCATTTTGACCTTTTGATCATTTCTTCATGGATCTAATGACTACACTCGGGTCTATGATCCATAGAAAGTTTACTTTTTTAGGTCATGGTTAGAATACAAGAATCAAGTTAATTTATTCCCTAGTATCCATTTTCTTAAAACACTTGTAAAAATGAGTAAGATCCAAAGATTATTACATTAGTCCATTAAATTGGCCAATCAAGTCCCTAATTTCTTACATCTGAGCCGTAGATAGTCCATTTACCATGTTTCTGAGCATAGATCAAAGGTATTAATCTTTATTTCGGATTGAGTTCTACCTTAAAGAAAATTGGATGCTTCGATCCATCCAATCCAACCATTTATTTCTTTATTTTTCATGATTTTGGTCTAATGATCCTAATTAATATTTGATCAGATGATCCGATATAACATTAGATCAAGTAGATTTTTAATTTTCTTAAATCCAATTCCTTGATTGGTTTATTAAACATTTGATCAACAGTTGGTTGGACTTAATTGTCGATTTAATGGTCCAAATTGTTATTATGATCTTTTCCTAATTTTAATAATCTGGATGTAGATTTATCTTTAATCCATATTTACACTTAATGAATAAGATTTCTAAATGTACAGTTAATTTTATGTGGGGCCCACTTCACACTAAATGTCTATAATGGATTTTCCGCTTATCGGGTTATAACACTATATAAGATAAGAAAAACACAAATAATTTAATGTGATAGACATTATCTTATGGTGAAGCTCACTTAGATTTGATCTGAAACATCTAAGAGATATAATATTAGATCACTTGATAAACGATTTGGATAAAAAAGTAAGCTTATCAAACCTCTCTCTCTCTCTCTCTCTCTCTCTGAGTCCTTATAAGAAGTGGTTTGGCATGCCTTATATAGAAGAGCCAAAGCCCTCTTACAATAATACACATGCACTTGTAACATGTGATAAACACATGTTAAGTGCATGTAACTCTCATATTAAGGGTGAGAGGTTTTATGGTAGATGAGGATGTAAACAATATGTGCGTGCATGCCATGGAGATGTGGGTCCCACAAGTATAGTCGTCTTGATCTAAGTGCATTATTAGATTGTTTATATCTTATGCCCTCTTATAAAAATGCTTTCTTGATCAAAATGGCCATTATTAATTGAAATGAAATCACAAGTATTCGTAGAGGCAGTAGTGCACTAAAGATTATACATATGCATTCATGTGAAGTAGGTTGTATAAATTGAGTGTGTACATGACACGATCGTGTGGGTTGTATCAAAATTTTATATGTCCAAGCATTATATTAAAATGAAGCTTTTATTATAAAGATCATAGAAAAAATAATTTCAAGGTTAAAAAAATAAGTGTATCATAATATGGGACATGCTCAAATGTATGATTATAATACATATAGATAATTTTTATGATTTTACATATGCTAAAATAATTTAAAATCATAGTATTAAAGATCTATTAGAGTCATGCAATAAGAAGCTAGTATACTCTATTAAAGTCCGCATAATATGCTAAAATTAATGGTTCAAGAATTCTTGGCCTTAGATCTCAATTTTTATCATTGTTTAAGTCAAGATTTTTATATGGCATTTTTTATAGCATGTCTAGGAACATATTAAATGATTATCTATAGAAAGATCAAGTGGTCCAATGGAAATTCACAAGATCTTAATGATATATTTGAAAATTAATTAGTTACTAGTTAATTTGGATGGTTTGGATCGATGATTCATGGTTGGGATTGGTGATCTAAAGGACGGATTATCATGGTTATGATTAAATAATCAAAAAGAAAAATTATACCCCCCAAAATTGCTAGTGTATAACATAATCGTACATATCTATAATAAATCTTCCGATTACCCCATGCGTATCATACATATCACACATAAACGATCCTATTTAGTTGAAACAGAGCTTAGCCGGAACGGGTACAAATATTGCCCCCCTCGTCGTTGTCCTTTTGATGAAAAAGATGGCGACGTTTGAGTCTTCATTAATGTTTTTATAAATCCTCACACAAGTTGCCCAAATGTAAACTGTCGTCGACAGTTATCATCAGTATCGATCGAGTCGAATCGAGGTGTCGAAAGAATCCTATTTTTACGCATGTCTTCATTAGCCGTTCTGTCGAAATAATAATGATGCTTCAATAAATGATATCTCTTCCTTCAGCTATATAAACGATACTTTGAACGATTCCTTCTTACGCCTTTAAATTTCTTTTCTCTTTGCAATCTCCTTCCCAAAACCTTCGCTTCTCAACTCTCCTTCTACAATGGTTGCTTCTTCATCATCCATCCGTTCTTTCGACAAGAAAGATATCATGGCAGTAATGGAGTTCCTCGAGAAGAAATGCACTAAGGATATGTAACACCCCGTACTTTACGATACTCAGGTGTTACCATATGAACTAATCGAGCATGAATTTAAACCTAACTAAGGAAAATGAGTGCGTACATCCTAGTCTATACCCAATCATTAAAAGATAACCCCACCTATAAATCAAGCAACCTAACCATTTTTAATCAACATGGGACATCACGTCTAACCATTAAAAAATAATTGGATCACCAAGGTCATCATCTACTAGCCCTCGGAGTCAAGAGTGTACAACTAGCCACACTGACCATGACCTAAAACCCATAGATGAACCGCCAGACCATAAAAACTATTATGTCCCCCTCTAGATTATACAAGAGACTCAAGGAGTCACTATTAGTCTTGTTTAGAACTGATCTGACCGTTCAACTCACACCTGCCAATAGATTGAGCCAAAATTCACAAAATATGGCCCACCTGAGCCTTGAATCTATTGGATCCTTGGCTAAGGGTCCCAATTGTACCCTTCAAACCAAATGAATGGAGGGGATCCCACCTAAACCTCATCAGGGCCCCGCCCTATGAAGTGTGTGCGCACAGTTAGTAAACACCCATGTCGCACCAAAACTTCTAACCCAGTCAACAGGGTCTGACCCGAGCCAAGGAAGGAAATTCCTTTTGAATTTCTCCCACCCACAACAGACGCACGGACAACATCTGTCTGAGACAAATCGTGGCCCACCATTTGAGTTCATAGCGAAGATTTGAACCGTCCATTTCATGCAGAATATGATTGACCAAGACCACATGATCCACGCACCTCCACGCACACGTGCATGTACTCAAGTGTAGGCTCAATCGGGAGTGCGGACACGATTCACTTGATGGAAAAATAGAATTTCCTCTCCATTCTTCGTTACCACACTGGCAATCCGAGCAGGCCATTCCCTTGCAATCTCAGTCGTCCCTCCAACATCAATCCCTGCCCTTCATCTAACACCGAAAAAGGAGGAGCAGCCTGCTGATGGAAGAAAGACGGTGAGAATTTTTCCTCTTTGGGAAAACACACACTGGCTCGATCCAAGCCTCACACCTGAGCTTTGCCAGACAATCATGGTCACTTGAGTTGGGGCATCCCCACAACTAGCTGCTAGGGCAACCAAGTTTCCACGAGAATCTCTCAATGCGAGAAAATAGCCGCGACCGAGGAAATCTCGCTAGACGCAGAGCACTTACGAATTTTGATGGAAATGGAGGGCCCTAAAGAGATCAGCGGTTCCAATTAGCACGACCAAACTGTGAAGATCGCCTTGATAAACCTTGGATGGAAATTCTCCATGGGAGATGGCATCATCTTCTCTGTCCAACCAGAAGACCCACTATGATAAAGTGGGCCCCATTTTTAGATCAAATGCACTCATCTGGTGGACCATGGTGGTGGAAATCCATCCAACATGATGGATTGATTCCATGCAGTCAGAAAACAAGAAGAAGAACGAGATATGCTGCCACCTATCCTGGCCGTCCATGGTAGCGAGTGAGAGCTATTGGGCCCTAGGCCTATAAAAGGGCCACGTTTTCCTCTGGATTCCCACTAGGAATCCTGAGAGATAGGTAGAGAGAGAGAGAGAGAGAGAAGCAAGCGAGAAAAGAGGGAGGAGGAATATCACCGCCGCTAAGCTCGGTGTCGTACTGCATCGAGTCGGCACAGTCGACTCGAGTCAAGCTGACTCAGGGCAAGCTAGGGACCCTATGTTAGGAAAGAAACAGAGAGAGAGAGATAAAGAGAAAGGGAAGAGAGAGAGAGAGAGAGAGAGAGAGAGAGAGTGTGTGTGTGTGTGCGGGTTGTGGTGCCGCACTGCACCAAACCGTCCGAGTCACCTCGACTCAGGGCAGTGGGAATTACCTAGCAACCCTGATTCTGGGGAGTTCTAGGGAAAGAAGGAGAGAAGAGAGAGAGAGAGAGAGAGAGAGAGAGAGAGAGAGTTGCATTCTGGCCAACTATTAAGCTCTAGCTAGGACGAGCGTCCGTTGTTAAGGATTTTGTACCTAGAACAGAGCCACTCCCTGACCCCTAAGAGAGTTTTTTTGGTGCTTGGATCGACCACAAATTGGCCCTATCCAAAGTACGGCCATATTCAGTAGGAGAGTGGGAAGGTCGCCCCGCGATACTGAGTTAACTTGAGTCCAATTCTCAGCAGCAACTGACTCGACCACTCGCCGAGCTCTTGATACATCAGGTCCTCTTGCAACATCCATCTTCGCAAGCAAAGTGCTGAACAGAAGGTTGGATCTCAGGTATCAATCCAAATCTGTTGAGTTGGCTCAGTTCTGAAGTAACTCAGTAGATACAGCAATAACTCTAACTGGCTGAATTTAGGAATGCAGATTCCACGGCATCTAGGACTTTCAAGGTTGCACTCTCACCATCCAAGCATTACCTAGCTGACCTCGAGCAAGATTCACCCCTTACTCGGTCATAGATAACTAGGTAACGCTCGTAACCAGGTTTAAATTATCCTAATCGACTCAACTTTAGTAATCTTATTGCTACCATGTTAATCCAGGCTTTATATTCCCTCATATCGACATGTGCAACTCGAACAGTAGCTAGCATATCAAATTGCATGTCCACAGCTCGAGGTAAGGTTGGTAGATCTCCTACCCCCTAGTAGAAGATGAAGCTGAATGCAATTTAGGCATCTGATCATTAGGGTTGTCTAGCTCACAAGAACAAATTCTCCTTGCTGGCCTAAGATCAGGCCTAACATAAATTAGAAGGCCAGACTAACCATCAAGGGATTGAGTTTTCCTCTACAACTTTCAAAACCGAGAAACTCCACTCACAAGGTGATGATTTCTTTCCCCTTGAGCTTTCCACTTTCAAATTAGTCTAAGGGATGGTTTCCATTTAAATTTACAATTGATAACTGATGCCTTTAGTTCATGATCACTTGTGCTAGTTATTGAATCTTATCAGCAAAATTTTATGTTCAACATTTGTCTTGCATGCAAATCTATATGTTGTACCAGTATATCTACTCATGCTTATGGATTGCTTATGTATCACTGGTGAAATTTGAATTGCTACATCTATTAGTGGAAAGCCCCACTTTTATATGTACATCCAGACTTGGGGTATAACTTGATTGAATGTGCTTATAATGGACCCTCGACTTACGGACTACCCCGAATGGTGGAATATTTATGTGGGTTTACCATCCATAGGTTGTTGTGCCTACATGGCTCTTAGGGATGATCGTTTTATCGCTCCGATTTAGTACTTGCCCTCTGTAACCTTTTTATTACTTCAATCTGGCATTTACGTTATAAGACCTTTTATTGCTTCGATTTGGCATTTACTCTATGTGACCTTCTAATCACTTTGATTTGACATTTTCCCCATGTGGCTTCGATGGGTCATTCCTATATAACCATGCGGTGGTAATTTCCACTTGTTGAACTATGATTGGCCACTAGTTGAGGAGGTTACCATAAAACATCCTAATGTTGGAGTCTCATGAGCCGAGGATGGTGGTATGGACGCTATGCTCGAGCTGTCATCCTATGTTGGGTGATGAGCCCCCCTATAGTGACTTTGAGCTTTCTTAAATTGGATGGTTTAATCGGGATAATAACGGTTGGGCTAATCATGCATTCATAGCATATGGACGATGACGGGTGGATAATTCTGGATGTTATAACACGTGCCCTTACATGGTATCATTTCACTTGCTCCCAGACCATCGACTATCGACCCACACACGTGATGTATTTTGAGCTTGGTCATTTAAATAAGACTACGTCATGTATTATTTTGAATGCCTTATAGTTTAAAATTATGCATGACTAATGTGACAGTGTGTAATCTTGAGGGGAATTCACACTGAGTCGACCACTCATTCATCGAATATTCAACCATATAGAGAATGCAAATTTAGATAAGGGTGCTTATGGAGCAGGCCCAGATGCTGTGTAACATCCCGGATTTTTGTCAATCTGGAATTAGACGTCCTTAGGCAATGGGTCACTCCTAACACCTTATTAACTTGTCAGAACTCAATCCCAAAGTCTAAAACCGCTTTTGAGCCCATTTCCTTCACAAATCCCACCCTTCAACACCTTGTTCTTCAATTTTTCTAAGTACTTTCACCCTAGACACTATCTTAAACTAGTTAAGTGTTATAACTTGGATCACCTTATATACAAACTACAAAGGCCTAGGTACCACCTCAGACAGAAATCTTACGGGACTAAATCCTTTAGAAATAAGACAAAGTAACTAAGTGCTAAACTAGATTAGCTACGAAATCTGTTTGATCCACTTTAAATACGGTCTGCAAGACCCAAAACTTGTAGAATCATTGACGCTAGGTTACCCTAAAATCTAGGATAAAACTCATTACCCGACTGCTCTCAAGAGCACATTGAAACTCTGTATCAGGTCTAGACCGCACATCAGGAGTCCGAATAATACGATGTTAAGGACTTAAGACCGCCTCGCTGGGCTTGACAACCATCTCGAAAATCAAATCGAGACAGTGTCCCACGGCTGTTCGCTTGAGTCCGGAGCGAGAGAGTGTGAAAACACTTGTTTTCTTTACAAAATAAATATCTTGAATAGTAATTTGAGACTTATTACTTGCGGTCAATTTGTAAGCAACCAGACCGTCAGAATCTGACCCAAATACACCCTCGGATCAGGAAAAATTTCATAAACATATCCATGTACTTGAAATTTCGGATCGAGACCCGCTGACCGTTGAACTGAAACTGGTCCACCACGCGTGATCTGGGAATCCGACTAAAGCAAAAACTTAACTCCACCTACATCCAAGGTTGGTGAACTTAAGTCCAACCTTTGGCTCAGGGAGGCCCACCAGAAGTGCTACGTTGAGCTGAAACAGAGTCGCTTTGGTTATAACCTAAGTATACCTTGTCCACAAGTCTATTTCAGAGTGTTTTTAGGCTATATAAGGACCTTAGAACTCTCTCTCTCACAGCCATACGAATTTGAGAGAAACCCTAGAGAGAGAAGAGAGAAAAGAGAGAGAAAGAGTGAGAGAAGTGGGAGAAGCTCCCTACTACTATTCTCTACCGCTACACAAGCTGCACTACCCCATCCTCATCGTTTTCCCAGCGATTCCGACTTCGTTTCTAGGTAAGAAACCCTAACCCTAATCTGTTTTGGAGTTGTAAGGGTTGTAGGTTATGAAATAGCTAACCTATTTCATTCTATAGGTTACCAAACTACCGAATACGGAAGCTTAGCTAACCTATCGTATTTGTTACGATTCTACAGAAAAAGGTGAGGACTTTAGGTGTATAGGTTACGGTTTTCAACGCTTTCAATGTCAGATAATGATAGATTCATGATCTGCATGCAATTGTACATGTACAAAGTGCTGTCTATTTTCCGTTTCGATTAAAGACGTAGAATATGGAATTTTACATATTCTAGGATTCGTAGAAAATACCATATACGTATAAGTTTTGGAAATGTGTTTGTCATGATTATTTGTTGTATGAATATAATATATATGGATAAAATACTTAGTTGGCGAAAGGACTCGCCGTAATACATGATTTGCTAATATACACTATGTATGTAGAAATAGTGTATTCTAGAAAATACCGTATACGTATAAATTTTGGAGATGTGTTTGTCATGATTATTTGCTGTATGAATATATTATATATGGATAAAATACTTGTTTGGCGAAAGGACTCGCCCTAATGCATGTTTTGCTAACATACACTATGTATGTTGAAATAGTGTATTCTAAGTGTTTGTGAAAATGCTTGTGAGAGTAAGTGTTTGGCTGATGGTGTCTTAGGTAGGTGTTGAGATGGGATTCTCAACTACCTTAGAGACGTGTATGATTTCCTCCATGTGGTTGTTTACTTTAACCGCTTACTTATGAAATATATGTGTTTGTATTCTTGTTTATAACATGCTTTATAACATGCTTTACGATATGCTTGTTAACATGCTTGAATTACTTCGTTTAGTATGCTTTACTCTACATGCTCTAGATAAGGATTGATTGAGTTTGGGACTATGTTTATAGTTCAGACAATCAGTACCAGACTTGAGATCGTGGTTGAGATTCATTTCACCACGTAGGATGTGTTTGACGAACCCAAGTCGTACTTCAGTTGGCGACAGTGGTTAGGCCACATGAAGTGCTTATGCACTTCATGTCGTACAGTTGATCGTGCGCTCGAGCTAGTCAGGCTCGTCAAGTAATCCGTTATGTCTAGTGTATGTTCACCATGTTTGGTCACTATTGCTTGAACCTAGGGTACCAAACTTACCAGTGAAATCCCATTAACCATAGTACCTCGATCCGCTAAGACTCATGAGCCGGACATGGTGGTATGGGACACCATGGTCGAGCTGTCGGCCTACGCAGGAGCCACATGCCTCCCTGTAGTGACCAGTGAGCAACCAGACTCGTGAGCCGATTATGGTGGTATGAGACACTATATTCGTGCTGTCGGCCTACATTGATAAGGTGATGGGGGAGTGGTGTAACCTTTGTGCGTAACAGCCCTGACAGCCCTTTGTAGTGACCTCGAGCATACTCTGAATTTGCGGTGAGGAGATGAGTGTAACCTTTGTGCGTAACAGCCCTGACAGCCTTTGCAACGACCTAGAAAACACACCATCGTATGAGATTAACTAGGACTGACGACCCTAGAATGGATCATGTTTGGGAATGATACAAGGGAGGTACCTTAGTTTTCCAATACTGCTATTTGAATGGACTAATAACAACTCGGTAATCATGCTCATCATGCATTGCATGTGCCTGGAAGATGTGGGGCACTGAGGAATGCAAGCATGCCGTGAACATAAGATGGTGTCGCACGAGGGAGGGTGTGGTGAGGGCATACATCATGACTGCATTCATACTTGCATTGATAAGAGTAGTTAGGAGTGTTTGATTATACTGCTTTATCATTACTACTTGACTGAGTCGATAACATGTTAACCTATGCTTTATTGTTCCACTGAGTTAGCTACTCACTCTCACGTTACGGGACGGTGTTCCGAACACCCACCAGACTTTGTCTGATTGCAGATGGCGACGCTATTCTTGAGGCGGAGCCGGGCTTTTGTGACGACGAGGGTGCTTTCTCGTATATGTTGTTTATGGTGGCTTCATTTGAGCTATGTCTTGATCGATGGGATTATAGGGATGTTGACTAGATGACACTACACCTTAGGTATATTTTGAAATGTACTTGTAATTATTTAACCTGGTATTGTTATCACACTCTGGAGACTCACCATAGTTTATATATTACGTATAGCTATCTTAGTCTTTCGCTTGCAAATTTAATTGTCTCTGGGGTATGATATGTTATTTAGCTTAATCTCACTCATGTTCACTACACTAACACAGACAACATTCAATCATCATTCATTTTGTTGCATAAGTGATGCGTTGGAACTCGGGAGTTAAGTTTATGCTCGACCCCCGATTTTCAGGGTGTTACAAGATGGTATCAAAGCATGATTTAGATTAAACCAGACCAGGGTTATGGTCACACGACGCACACTTACGCACTCTGACTTAGGAGGGAGTGACGGTGTAACGCCCTGAAATTCGGGGGTCGAGTATGAACTCAACTCCCGAGTTCCAACGCATCACTTATGCAACATACACAATGATGGTTAAATGTTGTCTGAGTTAGAGCAATAAACATGAATGAGATTATACCAAAACAGCAATTCATATTCCAGTTCAATTATATAAAGGCAAGCGGAAGACTGAAATTGTATATTTAAGGTGTGTAAAGAAACAAAATTTTATAAACACCAGAGTATGAGTACTAACTGAGTACCAATATACATGTACGGTTTCTAAGTCAAAAATCAACATACAACTTCATAGATAAGTCCTGAAATCCCCGCGATGCAGTCGGCCTAAGCAAACCGTCAGAGTACTGCATAAATGAGAACTCATCCTGGTCCTCGTCGAAATCGGGCTCCGGCTCCTGAACCGACGCGCCATCTATACCTGCGACAGAGTCTGGTTGGTGTAGCAAACACCGTCCCGTAACGTGGGAGTGAGTAGCTAACTCAGTGGAACAATAAAGCATAGGTTAACATGCTATCAATTCAATCAAGCAGTAATGATAAAGCAGTACAAATCAAACAAGTTTAACTACTCTTGTTAAATGCAATAATGGAATGACATGATGATGTATGCCCTTGCCAAACCACCCTCATGCGACATCATCTTACATTCGCGAATGCTTAACTCCCTCAGTGCTCCACATCTACTAGGCACATGCGATGCGATGATGAACATGATTACTGAGTTATTATTATTCCATTTCAAACAGCAGTATTGGGAAACTAAGGTACCTCCCTTGTATCATTCCCAAACATGATCCATTCTAGGGTCGTCAATCCCAGTTAATCTCATACGATATTATGGTTTGAGAGGCATAGCGAAGGCATCACAAAGGGCTCGTCACCCGTCAGCGCGGATACAGATCTCACCGTATGCGGCTCAATTGTTGGCCGTCAGCTCGAGTACAGGTCTCACCGTACTCGGCTCAATCACTAGCCGTCAGCTCGAGTACAGGTCTCACCGTACTCGGCTCAACTCATACTCTAGTTGCTGTGAAAGACTTGTCGCCAATCACAGACCCTTGGAGTATACTCGAAGATACTACAGAGGACTCGTCGCACGTCAGCACGAGTACAAGTCTCACCGTACTCGGCTCTCGCCGTAAGTATCGACAGCTCGAATACAGTGTCACATACCACCGTATTCGGCTCACGAGTTTGGGTTGCTCAATGGTCACTATGGGGAGGCACTTGGCCCCAGCATAGGCCGACAGCTCGACCACGGTGTCCCATACCACCATGTCCGACTCATGAGTCTTAGCGGATCGAGGTACCATGGTTAATGGGATCGCCACTGGTAAGTTTGGTACCCTAGGTTCAAGCAGTAGCGACCAAACATGGTGAACACACATTCACATATCGGTTTACTTGACGAGCCTAACTGGCTCGAGCATACGACTAGTTGGGCGATATGAAGCACAAACGCGCTCCGTGTGGCCACCACTATCGCCAACCGAAGTACGACTCGGGTTCATCAGACACATCCCTTATGGCGACGTGAATCTCAGCCACAATCTCAAGTCTGGTACCGAATGCTTGGACTATAGACATAGTCCCAACCTCAATCAATCTTCATCCATAGCATGTGGAGTAAAGCATGATAAACAAAGTAATAAAGCATGTTAACAGGCATGTCATAAGGCATGTTATAAAGCATGAAGTAAAGCATGTTATAAAGCATGTTGTAGAGTACTATACAAATAGGGATACAATTACATACACATCACAAGTGAGTGGTTAGAGCAAACCACCACATGGAGGGTATCCTACATGTCACAAAGGTAGTTGGGAATTCCATATCAGTACCTACCTAAGGCACTAACACTTAAGCATTTACACTCACAAGCATTTACACAAATACTTAGAGGGCACTATTCCAACATACATGACGTATGTTAGCAAAATACGTATTAGGGCTATCCTTTAGCCAAGCGGGTATTTTATCCATGTATACCATAATCATATAGCAAACAATCATGACAATTGCATTTCCAAAATTTACACATATACGGTATTTCTAGAATACACAATTTCAACATACGTAGTATTTACAAGCGAACATGTATTACGGCGATTCCTTTCGCCAAACTAGTATTTTATCCATATATTGATAATCATACATTAAATAAACATGTCAAACATTTTTCTAAAAAAAATACGTATACGGTATTTCTACGTATACCTAGAGTATGTGAAATTCCATATTCTACAACGTTAATCGAAACAGGAAACGGAAAGCACTTTTTACATGTGCAATTGCATGCAGATCATGAATCTATCATTATCTGACATTGAAAGCGTTGAAAACTGTAACCTATGCACCTAAAATCCTCACCTTACCCCTTGGAATCTCAACGAATCAGCAAGGTTGGATGAGCTTCCGTATATGGGCGTTTTTTAGGCTAAAGAGTGAAATCGGTTAGTTGTTTCACAACCTATAGCCAATACACTTCAAATCAGACCTAGGGTTAAGGTTTCTCACCTTAAAACGGAGTGGATACCGCCGGGAAAGCGCCTGGAAAGAGGCGATGAAGGCCGTGCGATGATTGAAAGCAAC
Organism: Magnolia officinalis; assembly: GCA_021015155.1. Lineage (NCBI taxonomy): Eukaryota > Viridiplantae > Streptophyta > Magnoliopsida > Magnoliales > Magnoliaceae > Magnolia > Magnolia officinalis. The sequence goes on from JAJHSJ010000002.1 coordinate 58,675,537, forward strand.
AGGAGGAAGTACTCTCACAAATCCCAAGCTTTTCTCTCTCTCTCTCTCTAGGGTTTTATCCCAAATTCGTATGGCTGTGAGAGAGGCTGTTCTAAGCCTCTTTTATAGCCTAAAACCTCTCCAAAATAGACTCAGGTTCAAGGGTTACTGCTAAGATAGGTATTTCGACACTTTTCCAGCTCAAAAGAGGGGTTCTGGTGGCCCTCCTTGAGCCAAACGTCAGACTTAAGCTCTCCACACATGGATCTACGTGGGATTACATTTTCGACTCGATCGGATTCCCAGATCGCACGTAGCAGACCACTTTCTGTTCAATGGTCAGTGGGCTACGATCCGAAATTCCAAGTACATGTAAATGTTCCTGAAATTTTTCTTGATCCGAGGGTGTAATTTGGTCTGATTCTGACGGTCTGGTTGCTTAATACTGATGCGCAAGCGAATGGTGCCAGATCACTATTCCAGATATTTATTTTGTAAAGGGAATAGTGTTTTTCACACTCCCTCGCTCCGGATCCAAACGAATGGCCGTGGGACATTGACTGGACCTGATTTTTGAGGTGGTTGTCAAGCCCAGTGAGGCGGTCCTAGTTCCTTAACTTCGTATTAATCGGACTTCCGATGTGCGGCCTAGACCTAATACAAAGTTTCATTTCATTCCCGAGAACAGCCGGGTAATGAGTTTGATCCTAAACTTTAGGGTAACCTACAGTCACTGATTTTGCAAGTTTTGGATCTTGCAGATCGTATTTAAAGCGATCCCAACGGATTCCATGGCTAATCGAGTTTTGAACTTAGTTAACTTTGTTAAATTTCTAAAGGATTTAATCCTAATTGATTTCTGGTCGAGATGGTACTCGAGCCAAAGTACGGAAATTTACGGGTCGTTACAATCTACCCCCCTTAAACAAAAATTTTGTCCTCGAAATTTACAACTTTTCGTATCCTCGAGAATCTGAGGTAGTTCTTCCTGACCTCGGCCTTAGTCTCCCAAGTAGCTTCTTCCTCGGAATGATGTGTCCATAGTACCTTCACAAGTGGGATGACCTTGCTACGCAGTACCTGCTCCTTCCTGTCAAGGATACGCGTCGGGCGTAACTCATACGTAGCATCCTCGCTCAGCTGTACCTGCTCCCATCTGATGATATGCGAAGGATCAGGAACGTACTTCTTCAGCATAGATACATGAAATACGTTGTGTACAAACGCAAGTGGTGTGGGCAAAGCGAGACGATACGCCACATCACCCACTCGATCCAGTATCTGAAATGGACCGATAAACCTCGGTGTGAGCTTCCCCTTCTTCCCAAACAGAAGGACTCCCTTCATAGGGGAAACTCGAAGGAACACATGATCCCCGACCTCGAACTCCAGCGGTCGCCGCCTCGTATCGGCGTAACTCTTCTGCCTGCTCTGCGCTGTAAGTAATCGACACCTGATAATGTTGACCTTCTCTGTAGTCGCTTGTACTAACTCCGGGCCAATCAGACTACGCTCGCCAACCTCAGCCCAACAGTGCGTTGCCCTACAAGGACGATCATATAGGGCCTCATATGGCGCCATGCCAATAGTTGCCTGGAAGCTGTTGTTGTAGGCGAACTCTACGTACGGAAGACAGTCATCCCAGCTGTCCTTGAAGTCCAACACACATGCTCGCAACATATCCTCCAAAATCTGATCACCCGCTTTGTCTGCCCATCAGTCTGAGGATGAAACGCCGTATTGAACTTTAACTTCACACCCATCGCCTCCTGGATACGAGTCCAGAAGATAGATGTGAACCGAGTGTCTCTGTCCGACACGATCTCTAAAGGAACTCCATGCAGACGGACGATCTCTCTGATGTACAATCTAGCCAGCTCGTCTGCAGAGTTCGTAACTCTGATAGGGAGGAAATGGGCCGATTTGGTCAACCGGTCCACAATCACCCAAATGGAATCGTGTCCCTTCCTGTCTTCGGCAGCCCAGATATGAAATCCATGGAGATGAAGTCCCACTTCCACTCTGCTATGGGCATGGGCTGAAGCAGTCCAGGAGGTCGGCGATGTTCTGCCTTGACCTGCTGGCACGTCAAACATCGTGACACATACTCAGCGATGTGGGCCTTCATGTTATCCCACCAATACGTCCGTCTCATATCCTTGTACATCTTCGTGCTACCAGGATGCATCGCAAGCTTCGAGTTATGGGCAAACTCTAGAAGCTCGCGTCTCAAGTCAGGCACATCAGGAACGCATAGGCGGCGACGGAATCGTAGACCTCCATCAGAACCAACTCTCCACTCGGAATCCTCGGCGTCGCTAGCCTGCTCTCGAAGCTCAGACAGCCGTATATCGCCCTCCTGGGCCTCAACAATCCTGTCGTCAATAAGTGGCCGCACCCGAACATGCGCAACACACTCAAATGGCTCCTCTACAGTGAGTCTCTGCTCGAAGTCCCGTACGAACTCTACCATGTCCCACTCAGCTATCATCAGTGGTGCCGCAAATGCAATCGCCCTGAAATTCGGGGGTCGAGTATGAACTCAACTCCCGAGTTCCAACACATCACTTATGCAATATACACAATGATGGTTAAATGTTGTCTGAGTTAGAGCAATAAACATGAATGAGATTATACCAAAACAGTAATTCATACTCCAGTTCAATTATATAAAGGCAAGTGGAAGACTGAAATTGTATATTTAAGGTGTGTAAAGAAACAAAATTTTATGAACACCAGAGTATGAGTACTAATTGAGTACCAATATATATGTACGGTTTCTAAGTCAAAAATCAAAATACAACTTCATAGATAAGTCCTGAAATTCCCGCGACGCAGTCGGCCTAAGCAAAGCCGTCAGAGTACTGCATAAATGAGAACTCATCCTGGTCCTCGTCGAAATCGGGCTCCGGCTCCTGAACCGACGCGCCGTCTATACCTGCGACAGAGTCTGGTTGGTGTTGCAAACACCGTCCCGTAACGTGGGAGTGAGTAGCTAACTCAGTGGAACAATAAAGCATAGGTTAACATGTTATCAATTCAATCAAGCAGTAATGATAAAGCAGTACAAATCAAACAAGTTTAACTACTCTTGTTAAATGCAATAATGGAATGACATGATGATGTATGCCCTTGCCAAACCACCCTCATGCGACATCATCTTACGTTCGCGAATGCTTAACTCCCTCAGTGCTCCACATCTACTAGGCACATGCGGTGCGATGATGAACATGATTACCGAGTTATTATTATTCCATTTCAAACAGCAGTATTGGGAAACTAAGGTACCTCCCTTGTATCATTCCCAAACATGATCCATTCTAGGGTCGTCAATCCCAGTTAATCTCATACGATATTATGGTTTGAGAGGCATAGCGAAGGCATCACAAAGGACTCGTCACCCGTCAGCGCGGATACAGATCTCACCGTATGCGGCTCAATTGCTGGCCGTCAGCTCGAATACATGTCTCACCGTACTTGGCTCAATCACTAGCCGTCAGATCAAGTACAGGTCTCACCGTACTTGGCTCAACTCATACTCTAGTTGCTGTGAAAGACTCGTCGCCAATCACAGACCCTTAGAGTATACTCGAAGATACTTCAGAGGACTCGTCACCCGTCAGCACGAGTACAGGTCTCACCGTACTCGGCTCTCGCCGTAACTATTGACAGCTCGAATACAGTGTCCCATGCCACCGTATTCGGCTTACGAGTTTGGGTTGCTCAATGGTCACTATGGGGAGGCACTTGGCCCTAGCATAGGCCGACAGCTCGGCCACGGTGTCCCATACCACCATGTCCGACTCATGAGTCTTAGCGGATCGAGGTACCATGGTTAACGGGATCGCCACTGGTAAGTTTGGTACCCTAGGTTCAAGCAGTAGCGACCAAACATGGTGAACACACATTCACATATCGGTTTACTTGACGAGCCTGACTGGCTCGAGCATGCGACTAGTTGGGCGATATGAAGCACAAACGCGCTCCGTGTGGCCAACCACTATCGCCAACAGAAGTACGACTCGGGTTCATCAGACACATCCCTCGTGGCGACGTGAATCTCAGCCACAATCTCAAGTCTGGTACCGAATGCTTGGACTATAGACATAGTCCCAACCTCAATCAATCTTCATACATAGCATGTGGAGTAAAGCATGATAAACAAAGTAATACAAGCATGTTAACAGGCATGTCATAAGGCATGTTATAAAGCATGAAGTAAAGCATGTTATAAAGCATGTTGTAGAGTACTATACAAATAGGGATACAATTACATACACATCACAAGTGAGTGGTTAGAGCAAACCACCACATGGAGGGTATCCTACATGTCTCTAAGGTAGTCGGGAATTCCATATCAGCACCTACCTAAGGCACTAACACTTAAGCATTTACACTCATAAGCATTTACACAAACACTTAGAGGGCACTATTCCAACATACATGACGTATGTTAGCAAAATACGTATTAGGGCTATCCTTTAGCCAAGCGGGTATTTTATCCGTGTATACCATAATCATATAGCAAACAATCATGACAATTGCATTTCCAAAATTTACACATATGCGGTATTTCTAGAATACACAATTTCAACATACGTAGTATTTACAAGCGAACATGTATTAGGCGATTCCTTTCGCCAAACTAGTATTTTATCCATATATTGTATAATCATACATTAAATAAACATGTCAAACATTTTTCCAAAAAAAATACGTATATGGTATTTCTACGTATACCTAGAGTATGTGAAATTCCATATTTTACAACGCTAATCGAAACAGGAAACGGAAAGCACTTTTTACATGTACAATTGCATGCAGATCATGAATCTATCATTATCTGACATTGAAAGCGTTGAAAACCGTAACCTATACACCTAAAGTCCTCACCTTGCCCCTTGGAATCTCAACGAATCAGCAAGGTTGGATGAGCTTCCGTATACGGGCGTTTTCTAGGCTAAAGAGTGAAATCGGTTAGTTGTTTCACAACCTATAGCCAATACACTTCAAATTAGACCTAGGGTTAGGGTTTCTCACCTTAAAACGGAGTGGATACCGCCGGGAAAGCCCCTGGAAAGAGGCGGTGCCGGCCGTGCGATGATTGAAAGCAACAGGAGGAAGTACTCTCACAAATCCCAGCTTTTTTTTTCTCTCTCTCTAGGGTTTAATCCCAAATTCGTATAGCTGTGAGAGGGGCTGTTCTAAGCCTTTTTTATAGCCTAAAACCTCTCCAAAATAGACTCAAGTTTAAGGGTTACTACTAATATAGGTATTTCGACACTTTTTCAGCTCAAAAGAGGGGCTCTGGTGGCCCTCCTTGAGCCAAACGTCAAACTTAAGCTCTCCACACATGGATCTACGTGGGATTACGTTTTCGACTCGATCGGATTCCCAGATCGCACATGGCGAACCACTTTCAGTTCAATGGTCAGTGGGCCACGATCCGAAATTCCAAGTACATGTAAATGTTCCTAAAATTTTTCTTGATCCGAGGGTGTAATTTGGTTTGATTCTGACGGTCTGGTTGCTTAATATTGATGCGCAAGCGAATGGTGCCAGATCACTATTCCAGATATTTATTTTGTAAAGGGAAAATGTTTTTCACACTCCCTCGCTCCGGATCCAAACGAATGGCCGTGGGACATCGACTGGACCTGATTTCTGAGATGGTTGTCAAGCCCAGTGAGGCGGTCCTAGTTCCTTAACTTCGTGTAATCGGACTTCCGATGTGCGGTCTAGACTTAATACGAAGTTTCATTTCATTCCCGAGAGCAGCCGGGTAATGAGTTTGATCCTAAACTTTAGGGTAACATAGAGTCACTGATTTTGCAAGTTTTGGGTCTTGCAGATCGTATTTAAAGCGATCCCAACGGATTCCATGGCTAATCGAGTTTTGCACTTAGTTAACTTTGTTAAATTTCTAAAGGATTTAATCCTATTGATTTTTCTGGTCGAGATGGTACTCGAGCCAAAGTACGGAAATTTACGGGTCGTTACAGACGGGATGTAAAACAAACTTAGGTTCTCAATTTCGCCAAATAGCACTTTTGGATGAGATCAACTGTAGAGATTGGACCCTTAGGCTCAATGATTGCACGAAACGATATCGAATCACCTCTAAGCCATTAGTTGACGGGTTTGAGTCGTTCCCGAAAAATGAATGTTCTTAGGTTGTGGGTCAACCACAACACCAAAGCCTAAAAGCCTTTTTATCCAATTCCTTCAAATTATCTCCATTCACCACCTCATTCTTCTTTTTTTTTTTCCAAGTCCTTTCATACTAGAGATAAATCCTAATGTATAAATGATGAAGAATAATACTTAAACAAAAATTTGCTATAAATAGTAAATATATGTAGAAATTGGACTTTTGACCATTCAAACTTTAGAATTTAACCAAAAAATGGGTTAGTTGGATAGATTAGCTCCTCCTACCCCAAAATCATATGCCACATGTCACATAAAATCATTCTGGTTTGCAATTTGGCCCCGATACGACTCAAAATGGAGTCGGGGGCTAAACGGAGCACCTCCAGAGGTACCCAGGGTGGGACCCAGGGTTTTTTGGGGCCTAGAGGGCAGGAGGGTCTCTCGCCCATGGGGCGGGCCCTCGTGATCTGAACAGTTGGTCGGCGAGGCCTCGCCGGATTTTGGGCAAGGCTGGGCCCGCGGCTCGGGCCGATTCACTTTGGGGGTATAAGGACCCCCCTGATACACCTCCCGTCCATTTCCTCCCTCCCAAATCCCTACTTCCTTCACAAAACCCACCTCCAAGCCATTTTCTCTCTCTATTGCTGTCTCCTCTCTCCGATCGCCCTTCCAATCGTCCTCTCTGCTAGTTTCGACCACAGTAGTCCTTTCCTCCCTTCCCTCTCCATTTATCTTGTTTGAGCTCTCACACCCCCATTTGGAGCTAAAAAACGTGTAAGCTCTCTAACCCATCCATTTTCTTCCATTTCCCTTCTTCAAACCCTGCCTTTTGGGCCTTTACAATCCCTATCGAGGCTCAAGTCCGTGGAGAGCCAAAAACTCTAGCCCCCGTTTCCCCTTATCCTCATTTTCCATGGCTCTATCCGAGCTTGTACGACCATTTTCTTGGAGGCCTAATCATCTATACCGATGTCTTGTGGTTTGCATGGGTTATCATTTTTGGGATGTTTTTATTTTCATGTTGATGGGTGTAGTAGTTAGTAGAATGTTTTAGATGTTTGAGGACGTTTAGGGCCCGTTCAGCCAAATTGCATTAGGTGAGTTTAAGGTGGATAGAATTGTAAAGGTAACAATAAATGTATGTGTAAGGTATGGTCCTTAGATTGGGTGTATCCCAGGTTTTCCAATGCCATGTTTGGAATATATGCAATGAAAAGTATATCCCGTATTTTCCTTTCAAATTACACTTAGAAATTCATTATCCTGGGATTTGGAAATCCCATCTCACACTTTTCCAACACCAGGCTCATTTTCCAAAGCCTATACCATTAATTTGAATCCCCACCCACCCTGCTACCAAACAAGCCACTCCTAAATCCCGAAGTGGGATTAGCAATGCAGTCCCATTTAAGACAATAGGCCCTAGAGTTTTGGACCTAGAGCGGTGCTCTAAGATTTCGACAGACATGATTGTATAGGAAATCCAACAAATTTATAATGTGAACCTTAGGACCCTCTTAGTTGGAATGAGCATATGCGAAATGCTCGAGCGTCAAGTACAGACAACCCAGTTCCAATTAAACAACTTTGATCCTAAGTAATAAAACAATTTCTTATATTAGAAAGGGTATAAAATCATCTAGTGTATAAGCATAGACTTTGGATTACGACCTGTGGATTACCGCTACTCCTAAATTAAGACTAGACTACTGGTTAGGCTAAGGAAAGTAAAAGACTAATGAATTTTGCTAAGCCAATTGCATGATAGACTTAGTTAGTTGACTTGATTAGGTTGGAGCGAGACCCCGTTCCTTTGTTGAATCCCCTCGGTACTCATAGGCTTATTTAACAACTCTTAGGAGGCTTGTTTGATTAGTAACTATTCACGCTAAGAGAAAACTTATATATCCATTGGATTTAATGATAGGTCAAATCAATACACCCCTTAGAATCGCCTTCTCAAGGACTTAGTACAATTGGGATCACGGAGCAGAGAAACTACATATAAGCGAGGTATTCGCGGTTTGAATCGAATTCTCAATCCTGGTAGTGACCAATGAACCCTATGCTCTGATTAAGCAGAAGGTCGGGATCGACTAGGATTAAGAAATGATATGACAATTTTTTGTCCTAGCTAGGCAGAAGGTCCATGTATCTGACTAAGACCCACTACACAACATTCCTTCCGTGTTGGCCCGACCACTTGCAACTAAAAGTTTATAACTTCGTCTTCGAGAAGTGTTAAGAACATATAACCAATAGAGATTTTCTTTTTAGGCCTAAGGAATTGCCCAAATGGGCAACAGACAATTAGGAATTAGGTCCCAAATTACATGTCATGTCGGCATACATATTGTGCATATAAACGTAGAAAGATAGTATGCCTGTTAAGCTAGACATGATTAAATAGGATAAGTCTGGACCGTGACAAAACTCCTTGGTAGAATTAGTCATCTTGCCTCAAACTCACACCTGCCTCTGAAATTAACCATGATACCCATCATCTTTAGCTCCTTTCTATGACCATAGGTATCAATGTCATAGTACACATCATCGATGGAAGGAAGACCATTGCATTGAGGGATTGTTTCCCATTTCGTGTCAAGGATAGGTCCTACATTACACCTTGTTCCGACATACGGAACAGGACATAGATCTTGAACCCTGGAGGTAGAAAATAATAATAATTTTAAGGGGGGTAGAACATTATGAACCCACTCTAGTTAGAACACCTAATACATCTCTTTGATTTGGGTGGTGCAGCGAAAGCGTGGTGGACCCTACCCCACTGGCCCAGGATCGAAACTGTGCTCGTTGAATACGAACATTATAGAAGCCCTAGCAAGTTTTATTATGAGAAACCGTTTTAAGATGATCTAGTAAAAATTTGATTCACCATTTCCTTGGACATAGATAATAACGATGACTCTCTTAGACTAAGACCTAAAGAGCAACCTTAGAAATAGACATTTGAACCTTTCTGTGATGAACATTCCTTACATTTTTAGAGTGATCGGACTACGGAGTTACTGAAATATACAACTGCGAAACATTCGCGGCTTGACCCTATTCTCAATCCTGGGCGACTACCAACGGACTCACTGCTTGACCGAGCAGAAGACCAGGATCTACCAGGACTAGGAAGGGATACGATGAGCCTTCTACCCTGGTCAGGTAGACGATCGATGTATCGGGATCAAGCTCACTATAAACGTCTCTCCGTGTTGGTCAATCAATGAAAACAACTATCTTACTCTAAATAATTGGAGATTGTTGTCAAGACTCCAAATAGGTAAAAAAATCCATTGTAGCAAACCATCAGGATATAAGTAAGGGATAAAGAAATAAGTTTTAAGGGGGGTAGATTAAAATAAACTAGGCTAGTATAAACCCTACGCAATAAAACTTAGGCAAAGAAATAATTAAATCTTTCCTTATTACCCTTAGGCAATTTCGGGGATGAAATTTTGTTTTAAGGGGGGTAGATTGTAACATCCCGGATTTTTACCAATCTGGAATTAGACGTCCTTAGGCAATGAGTCACTCCTAACACCTTATTAACTTGTCAGAACTCAATCCCAAAGTCTAAAACTGCTTTTGAACACATTTCCTTCACAAATCCCACCCTTCAACACCTTGTTCTTCAATTTTTCTAAGTACTTTCACCCTAGACACTATCTTAAACTAGTTAAGTGTTATAACTTGGATCACCTTATATACAAACTACAAAGGCCTAGGTACCACCTCAGACAGAAATCTTATGGGACTAAATCCTTTAGAAATGAGACCAAGTAATTAAGTGTTAAACTAGATTAGCTACGAAATCCGTTTGATCCACTTTAAATACGGTCTGCAAGACCCAAAACTAGTAGAATCATTGACGTTAGGTTACCCTAAAATCTAGGATCAAACTCATTACCCGACTGCTCTCAAGAGCACATTGAAACTCCGCATCAGGTCTAGACCGCACATCAGGAGTCCGAATAATACGAGGTTAAGGACTTAGGACCGTCTCGCTGGGCTTGACAACCATCTCGGAAATCAAATCCAGACAGTGTCCCACGGCTGTTCGCTTGAGTCCGAAGCGAGAGAGTGTGAAAACACTTGTTTTCTTTACAAAATAAATATCTTGAATAGTAATCTAAGACTTGTTACTTGCGGTCAATTTGTAAGCAGCCAGACCGTCAGAATCTGACCCAAATATACCCTCGGATCAGGAAAAATTTCATAAACATATCCATGTACTTGAAATTTCGGATCGAGACCCGCTGACCGTTGAACTGAAACTGGTCCGCCACGCGTGATCTGGGAATTCGACTAAAATGAAAACTTAACTCCACCTACATCCAAGGTTGGTGAACTTAAGTCCGACCTTTGGCTCAAGGAGGCCCACCAGAAGTGCTACGTTGAGCTGAAACAGAGTCACTTTGGTTATAACCTAAGTATACCTTGTCCACAAGTCTATTTCAGAGTGTTTTTAGGCTATATAAGGACCTTAGAACTCTCTCTCTCACAGCCATACGAATTTGAGAGAAACCTTAGAGAGAGAAGAGAGAAAAGAGAGAGAAAGAGTGAGAGAAGTGGGAGAAGTTTCCTACTACTATTCCCTGCCACTACACAAGCTGCACCACCCCATCCTCATCATTTTTCCAGCGATTCCGACTTCGTTTCTAGGTAAGAAACCCTAACCCTAATCTGTTTTGGAGTTGTAAGGGTTGTAGGTTATGAAATAGCTAACCTATTTCATTCTATAGGTTACCAAACTACCGAATACGGAAGCTTAGCAAACCTATCGTATTCGTTACGATTCTACGGAAAAAGGTGAGGACTTTAGGTGTATAAGTTATGGTTTTCAACGCTTTCAATGTCAGATAATGATAGATTCATGATCTGCATGCAATTGCACATGTACAAAGTGCTGTCTGTTTTCCGTTTCGATTAAAGACGTAGAATATGGAATTTTACATATTCTAGGATTCGTAGAAAATACCATATACGTATAAATTTTGGAAATGTGTTTGCCATGATTATTTGTTGTATGAATATAATATATATGGATAAAATACTTAGTTGGCGAAAGGACTCGCCGTAATACATGATTTGCTAATATACACTATGTATGTAGAAATAGTGTATTCTAGAAAATACCGTATACATATAAATTTTGGAGATGTGTTTGCCATGATTATTTACTGTATGAATATATTATATATGGATAAAATACTTGTTTGGCGAAAGGACTCGCCCTAATGCATGTTTTGCTAACATACACTATGTATGTTGAAATAGTGTATTCTAAGTGTTTATGAAAATGCTTGTGAGAGTAAGTGTTTGGCTGATGATGTCTTAGATAGGTGTTGAGATGGGATTCTCAACTACCTTAGAGACGTGTATGATTTCCTCTATGTGGTTGTTTACTTTAACCGCTTACTTATGAAATATATGTGTTTGTATTTTTGTTTATAACATGCTTTATAACATGCTTTACGATATGCTTGTTAACATTCTTGAATTACTTCGTTTAGTATGCTTTACTCTACATGCTCTAGATAAGGATTGATTGAGTTTGGGACTATGTTTATAGTCTAGACAATGGGTACCAGACTTGAGATCGTGGTTGAGATTCATTTCACCACGTAAGATGTGTTTAATGAACCCGAGTCATACTTCAGTTGGCGACAGTGGTTAGGCCATGCGAAGTGCTTACGCACTTCATGTCGTTCAGTTGATTGTGCGCTCGAGCTAGTCAGGCTTGTCAAGTAACCCGTTATGTCTAATGTATGTTCACCATGTTTGGACGCTACTGCTTGAACCTAGGGTACCAAACTTACCAGTGAAATCCCGTTAACCATAGTACCTCGATCCGCTAAGACTCATGAGCCGGGCATGGTGGTATGGGACACCGTGGTCGAGCTGTCGGCCTACGCTAGGGCCACGTGCCTCCCTGTAGTGACCAGTGATCAACTAGACTCGTGAGCCGATTATGGTGGTATGGGACACTATATTCGTGCTGTCGGCCTACATTGATAAGGTAATGGGAAATTGGTGTAACCTTTGTGCGTAACAGCCCTGACAGCCCTTTGTAGTGACCTCGAGCATACTCTGAATTTGCGGTGAGGAGATGAGTTTTGCCGCAGTGTATAGAGTATGAAACTAGGCCTGTATCTGTATAGTGATGAGTCGTTAAAAGGGTGATGGGGGAGTGGTGTAACCTTTGTACATAACAACCCTGCCAGCCTTTGTAGCGACCTAGAAAACACACCATCGTATGAGATTAACTAGGACTGACGACCCTAGAATGGATCATGTTTGGGAATGATACAAGAGAGGTACCTTAGTTTCCCAATACTGCTGTTTGAATGGACTAATAACAACTCGGTAATCATGCTCATCATGCATTGCATGTGCCTAGAAGATGTGGAGTACTGAGGAATGCAAGCATGCTGCGAACGTAAGATGGTGTCGCACGAGGGAGGGTGTGGTGAGGGCATACATCATGACTGCATTCATACTTGCATTAATAAGAGTAGTTAGGAGTGTTTGATTATACTGCTTTATCATTACTACTTGACTGAGTCAATAACATGTTAACCTATGCTTTATTGTTCCACTGAGTTAGCTACTCACTCCCACGTTACGGGACGGTGTTCCGAACACCTACTAGACTTTGTCTGATTGCAGATGGTGACGCTATTCTTGAGGTGCAGCCGGGCTTTTGTGACGACGAGGGTGTTTTCTCATATATGTTGTTTATGGCGGCTTCATTTGAGCCATGTCTTGATCGATGGGATTACAGGGATGTTGACTAGATGACACTACACCTTAGGTATATTTTGAAATGTACTTGTAATTATTTAACCTGGTACTGTTATCACACTCTGGAGACTCACCATAGTTTTTATATTACATATAGCTATCTTAGTCTTCCGCTTACAAATTTAACTGTCTCTGAAGTATGATATGTTGTTTGGCTTAATCTCACTCATGTTCACTACACTAATACAGACAACATTCAATCATCATTCATTTTGTTGCATAAGTGATGCATTGGAACTCGGGAGTTGAGTTTATGCTCGACCCCTGATTTTCAGGGCGTTACATGCTGACTCTGTAAGGTTGGAGAAACAATTTTATGAAAAGGAGTTGCGCTAGGAGGCAACAGAATTTTATGGATTTAACCAGTAGTTTGTTAGTTTACATCTTTACTAGCTTTAATGTTTGAACATTTGAATCTTTAGGTTTTATACTAAAAGTCCCCAGCTAAGTGGACTGGGATCTTGATACATTTTGCTATGTGATAGTTCACCATGTTTGATTTTATCCCTCGTGCTCTGATCATTATAAATTGCTACATACATGTTTGTATTTTTAGTTAACACTCAGACTTTTGGAAAACGAGTAGTATACTCAGGTTTCGAAAACCGGGGTATTATAGGATACCATCTTCATGTCTCCCTTAGGCGATGAGGTTCTTTGCCTTGGTTCGCCGTTTTCTTCTAAGGTCTCGGCCAATGAGGTTCAACCTCTTGATCCCTTCTTCCTGATCTGCCTCGAAGAAGAAATTCTAATTAGATCTGGATCCATTCCTGATGTGGCAAATACACCCCCCTAGGCATGGCTGAAGCCTCTTCCAGATTGGGAAGGATGGTTGCTCTGGGTATTCTCCCAATATGAAGCAATGTGGAGAGATATAGGCATATATGAATGCATCGAACTCTCTCTTCAAGAATATCAAGCTAGCCCAACCCTTCTTCTTGCTCTCTCAGCATTTTGGAGTACTTCGACCAACCCCTTTCTCTTTGGTTGCGGCCTGATGAATCCTACCATTAAGGACATCTGCCATCTGACCAAATTACTAACTTTCGGTGTGACTCACTACGCAAGTGTTGTTTCTAAACAACGCAAGAATTATCTGAGCAAGGTGAATAAGGGTTACACCAATTTCTTGAAGACTTATCGCAAATCAAAAGGCCTAGTTGAAGATGACGAACATATAGCCTTCTTTCTCCTTTGGATTTACTGACATCTTCTTTTGTGTTAGTGCTCGGCAGGTCACTTCCAAATACGTCGCCCTGGCCGAACAACTAGCTTAGGGCCAAAGGATCACCTTGGCACCTTACATTCTCGACCATTTATATCGAAGTCTTTACGAGGCCTTGCGCTCTTCAATCATACAATGCATAAAGGAAAGCCATACTCCTCTTTCAGCAATCAGATCCTCCACATCTTCTAGGAAAGCCTTATGGTCGAACAATATCTTATAGGATTATTCACTCTCGACAAATCTAAGGAAGGTCAATCCTATATGCCTTTTTCAGATGAAATAGCCTACAGACCAAGATGGCTCACTGGGCAATTTGAGCTAAATGATGAATATTCGGCCATTTGGTCGCATCATGCCTAGACCAACTATGTTATTGTAACACCCTGTACTTTTCAGTAATCGGGTGTTACCATGAGAACCTGACATAGTATAAACACAATCCCAATTTATGTGAACATTCACACACTCTAGCCAAAATCCGACCGTTAATGGTGATCTTCATCCATAAACTAACCCATCCATCTATTAAATTCTCAAGATGAGCCATCACGTCACTCTAAAACTAAACCACCTGCCACAAATCTGATACTTAAGTCACACCATCCACCGTTTGGTGCATCCTTAATAACTTAGAGGATGAATCACACTTAAAACGTACAAGCTGACTAATCAATTCCCTATAAAATTAACTAGGAATCCATGTGAAACTTGAATATCAAATTTAGAGATGATCTGACCGTTAGATCAGTACAAATCCATCCATCATCAGCCTTAGAAATGGGCGTGGATGACACATGACTAGACTTTAAGGATTCGGTCTTAAATCCAGTCCTAAATCATTAGATGGGTAGTCCTTGGACCCCTAAAACCCTTTAGATAAGTGTTGATCGTGTCTATAAGAAATCTAACCATCAGATTGATGAAAACCTACAATTAAGGACACCAAACCACAAAGCATGGCCCGCCTAAACCTTGGATCTGCCCCACCTTCGACCAGATGTCCTAACAGGACCCACAAAACTTGATGAACGGAGTGGATTTTGTCAGGACATCACTGTGGACCCCACATTGGTTGCGAGTACACAATGTGTGCGTGCGCCCGCCGAGCACCAGACCGAGAACTCAGTCAAACCGAGTGCTGACCCGACGAAAGAAGGAAATTTCCTTCTTCCTTTCTTGCTTCTAGGAATGCAACATCCCGGATTTTTGCCAACCTGGAATTAGACGTCCTTGGGCAATGGGTCGCTCCTAACACCTTATTAACTTGTCAGAACTCAATCCCACAGTCTAAAATCGCTTTTTAACCCTTTTCCTTCACAAATCTCACCTTTCACTACCTTATCCTTCAAAAGTAACTAAGTGTTAAACTAGATTAGCTACGAAATTCGCTTGATCCACTTTAAATATGATCTGCAAGACCCAAAACTTGTAGAATCATTAATGTTAGGTTACCTAAAATCTAGGATCAATCTCATTACCCGGCTGCTCTCGGGAGCATCACGAAACTCCTTATCAGATCTGGACCGCACATCGAAAGTCCGATTAACGAGAAGTTAAACGGTTAGGACCGCCTTGTTGGGCTTGACAACCATCTCGGAAATCAAATCCAGATAGTGTCCCAGTGCCATTCGCTTGAGCCCGGAGTGAAGAGTGTGAGAAATGTGAAATTAATTAGAAATAAGGTCCAATTTTAAGTAATCTGAGACTTGTCGCTTGTGGGACAAATATAAGCAATCAGACCGTCAGAATCTGACCTAAATACACCATCGGATCAGGAGAAATTTCATACACATGGCAGTGTACTTGTGGCCCTGATCGAGTTCCGGTGACCGTTGAACTGAAACTGGTCCGCCACGTGTGATTGGGGAATCCGACTACAATGAAACCTTAACTCGACCTAGATCCAAGGTCATTGAGCTTAAGTCCGACCTTTGGCTCAAGGGGGGCTTCTAGAAGTGCTCCGTTGAGACGGAACTGTCTGTATTTGGACATAACCTAAGTATACCTTGGCCCTGGGTCTAAATTGGTGAGTTTTGGGCCTATATAAGGACCTTAAACCCTCACTCTCTCATCCCATACGAATTTGACAAAAACCTAGGAGAGAGAAGAGAGAAAAGAGAGAGAAAGTGTGAGAAAAGTGAGAGATTCTTCCTGATGCTCTACCCTGCTATCCTACGTGATTTATCATCACGATCTAATCATTTTTCCGGCGATTCCGTCTTCGTTCGTAGGTAAGAAAACCTAACCCTAAGCTGTTTTAGAGTTTCCAAGAGTGTAGGTGATGGAATAGCTGACCTGTTTCATGATTCAGGTTGTCGTTGTGCCATAGACAAAGGCGTTGGGTTCAAACTGGTTTCGGTTCAAGTTCACCAACAAAAGCTGCGGACTTTAGACATATAGGTTATGGTTTTCAAAGCTTTCAATGTCAAATAATGATAGATTCATGATCTGGATGCTATTGCACATGTACAAAGTGTTGTCCATTTTATTTTTCAGATATACGTTAACTATGTTGAATATACTGTATTCCTTGTATTTGTAGAAAATACCGTATGCGTATAAAATAAGGATTTGTGCTTAACATGATTATTTGTCGTGACTATATGCTTGTATGTATGCGACAACTCCCTAGTGAAAGGACTTGCCTTAAATCACGCCACGGCCACTATACGCTATATATGTTAAAATGTGTAGCCCAAGTGTTTGTGGAAATGACTGAATGAATATGGAACTTGGATTACTGCTTGCCATGACTATCCGTCGTGGGTGCACGGTGTTATAATTGGGGCAACTCCCTAGTGAAAGGATTTGGCCTAATACCTATGTGATCAACATATGTCATGTATGTTGATGTATGTAGTCTAAAGTGTTTGATAAAATGTCTGAATGAGTAGTAGTTAGTAAATTGTAATGTATAAGGGTGTTGAGATATGATCCTCAACTCCTTTAACTATGTGTATGATTTCTTTAGATATCTGTGTCATTAGGAATTGAATATGTACAAACTCATGCTTATGTTGTACTTCATAACATGCTCACCTAATTGTACGATTTTATCTATGTAATGCATATGTTTAAATTCATATTTAAGTTGTATTCCATAAAAGCCGTGAAGGGTGATGGGGGAGTGGTGTAACGATTCCGTGCAACAGCCCTAGCAGCCCTAAGCGGGTAATATTGGATAGTGAAATCTTGATCCATTACTGCTTTAACTCTCTATACTTGAATGTAATTGGGGCTATTGTATAGTCCAGGCAAGCGGTAACGGGATTGAATTCGTGGCTGAGATTCATTCGCCACGTGAGATGTGTTCGACGAACCCGAGTCGTACTTCGGTTGGCGATAGTGGTTGGCCACGCGAAGTGCTTATGCACTTCATGTCGTTCAACTTGTCGTGCGCTCGAGCTAGCTGAGCTCGTCAAGTAACCCGATCTGTCTAATGTATGATCACCATGTTTGGACGCTACTACTTGAACCTAAGGTACTGAACTTACCAGTGCAACCCCGTTAACCTTGGTACCTCGATCCGCTAAGACTCATGAGCCGTACATGGTGGTATGGGACACCATGGTCGAGCTGTCGGCCTACGCTGGGGCGATGTACCTCCCCGTAGTGACCTGTGAGCAACCCAGACTCGTGAGCTGAATACGGTGGTATAGGACACTGTATTCGAGCTATCGGCCTACACTACTTTGATGGGTGATGGGGGAGTGGTGTAACGATTCCGTGTAACAGACCTGGCAGCCCTGACCGTACTCAGTGTAGTGACCTTGAGCATACTCTGAATCTGCGGAGAGGCTACAAGCCTTCCCGTAGTAAACAGAGTATAAACTAGGCCTGTTTGTATGATAGGTGATGGGGGACCGGTGCAACGAGTGCGTGTAACAGCCCTGACAGCCCTTTACAGTGACCTAGAGCCGCATCATCGTATGAAATTATCTAGGATTGACGGCCCTAGAATGGATCATTGTTGAGAATGATATAAGGGAGGTACCTTAGTTTCTCAATACTGCTGTATAAAAAGGACTAATAACAACTTGGTAATAATGCTCATCATCGCACTGCATGTGCCTGGAAGATGTGGAGCACTGAGGGATGAAAGCATGCCGCGGACGTAAGATGGTGTCGCACGAGGGAGTATGTTGGCGAGGGCATGCATCATGACTGCATTCATACTTGCATTAATAAGAGTATTTAGGAGTGTTTGATTGTACTGCTTTATCATTACTGCTTGACTGAATTGATAACATGTTAACCTATGCTTTATTATTCCACTGAGTTGATCACTCACTCCCACGTTACGGGACGGTGTTTCGGACACCCACCAGACTTTGTCTGATTGCAGATGACGACGCTACTCCTGGGGTGGAGCCGGACTTTTGTGGCGACGAGGATGCTTTCTCGTATATGTCGTTTTCTGGCGGCTTCATGTGAGCCGTGTCTTGATCGACGGGGTTACAGGGATGTCGACTAGATGACCTTACACGATTTGGTATATTTTGAAATTATACTTGTAATTCGTTAACCTGGTAACATTATCATACTCTAGAGACCTACCATAGTTTATATATTGTATATATCTATCACAGTCTTTCGCTTGCATAATTTAATCATCTCTGGAGTATGATATGTTGTTTTGGCTTAATCTCACTCATGTTCGATGTACTAATACAAACAACATTCAATAATCATTCATTATGTTGCATAAGTGATGCGTTGGAACTCGGGAGTTGAGTTTATGCTCGACCCCCGATTTTTAGGGCGTTATAAGGAATTTGGAACATACAACGTCCATATGAAACATGCCATGGCCCACATGATCACCACTTAGATGATCCAAACCGTCCATTGTGTTAAGCAGGGGATTTCAATCGAAACCCTGCAACTTTCACCTGACGATGCACACGTGTGTGCGCTCAGCCTCAAGCACAAGTCGCGGGTGGTTTCCAAAAATGGAAATCTGCTTCAACGCCAGGCAGGCAATCGAGACAACCATTTTCAGATAGATCTTAACCCTCCATTCTCAAAAGATCTTAGCTGCGCATCTCACCTTATCTAGGGCTTCCTTAGCAAACAGAAAACCACGGCTGGTTTGATTGCGCTAGCTGTTTTCACCCACTTCCCTGCCATAGAATAAATATGGGTCATCCATCCTTCATCCAGTGGCTCTGAAGAGCTAGGAAGAGCCTTAAAAGAGGGAGGATCGACATCACTCCATTGCCTCCTCAATTTCTTTTGAAAACCATAGAAAACAAATGTTTCCCTCCTTCATTCGAACCCACCACAGAAACCCTCTATAAACTTCAAAAATCCATGTTGACAAGCCCCCTGGAGCTAAGCCAGACCATCCACAAGTGGTGGAATGGAGAAAAACTTGTCTGACCTCATTCCACCATTAATGGTTGCCTTCTCCTTCTCCGTTCAAGCCACACCGCATCATACCGATTCGGGGCGAGTTCTAGTCGGGTTTGGAGTTCCTGCTGGCAAGAGTTGGAAGAAGAAAGAAAGGAAGGAAGAAGAAGTAGGTAGAAAGAGAATCAACGAGAGAGAGAGAGAGAGTGGGTTCGGGCCTGACTCACTACTGAGTCAGGCCGAGCTAGGTGTCCATTGCTGGATGTTCCAACATATAAAGAGAAGTAGGGAGAGAGATAGGAGGAGAAGAAAGAGAGATAGGAGGGGAAAACGAGAGGGAGAAAGTGTGGGGCGATGTTGCACCCCCGTCAAGTGCATTGTTACTGCCACACTAAGCTAGACCAACTTAGTAGCTGAGTTTCGGCCCAACTGAATCGTTGGACCGAGTCCAGCCACACGGTTTGACCCAGTGGGAAGTGAGAGAAAGAAGGAAGAGGGAAAAGAGAAACAAGAGAGGGACTGGGTGAGTTGAGAGTTAGTTGAGACAAGTCGTTGTCGAGTTGATTCAGCTAAAACCGAGTCTAGCCGAGTCAAGTTGGGTTTGGGCTAGGTCCAGGCCTAGCTGGACATTCCAGCATGGGATGAGAGAGAGGGAGTGAGAGGAAGAAGAAAAGAAAGAAAGAAAGGAAGGGAGAAGGAGAGTGAAAGAGGGTAAAGAAAAGAGAGAGAGGGAGTGAGTCGACTCATGTCGAGTCAAGGAAGTTCAGATAGGTTGAGTCCGATTCGGGTTCGGGACAAAGTTGAGTTGAGTCCCAGACCAAGAATAAATCAAGTTCGTGTGGGTTGAGGTAAAATCAGATCAATTCTGTGTTAATAAATTATGAGTTGTTTAAGTTGTTCTAAAAGCTTATTCCCATGTTTGTGTTGTAGCCTCTAAAGCTGAGCCTTGAAATCTTGAGTTCTTAGTTGAAGCAAGAGGTGAGGATTTACCCTTTGAGCTTCCCACTTAAATTCATCAATCTAGTCATAGACGATGCTTTAATTTCTTATAGTTAGTAGCTCCTAAGTTATTTCATAGTTTATCTCATTATGTGAATATGTCAATCTGTTGCGTAATTGACTCATGTAGCATATAATTGATATATCTCTTTAATTTTATCAAGCATAAATGATTTGATGATAAATGCTATCTTTAGTTGTACATTTGTTAATTAACTGTATGTTTGCTACTTGCAATTAAGTGATGGAATGAATGGAACCTGTCATGAACTTACCATCTTGCGGTCCATATTTGACTTTTGTGGCTTGAATCGCACATCTGTCCTATATAGCTTGGATCGCACATTGCCTTACATGGCTTGGATCACATATATTGCCCTACGTGGCTCGGATCGCTGATTTACCCTTCTGGCTTTGATGGAACATTGGCGCCCTTTGTGGTTTGTTGGTTATATTCGCATATCTTATTAATTTTTGGGTCATTATGCAGAGTTCATTATGATTTCGGAGTGAAGCCGAAGTTTGTTTATCGATTTTTAGCCATCTTGCGGAGTTTATGCGATTTCCGAATGACATCGGAGTTCCTATATTGATTCTCTCTTCATCTTGTGGTGTCCAGTCGTATGGTAATTTTTAGGTGGAGAGGGACTTCGCTTATCAATTTTCTATCCATCTTGCGGAGTTCACATACGATATGATTTCCGTGTGGAGGTTTGGATGTTGATTTTCTAACTATCTTGCGGTGTTCAGTCGTATTGTGATTTCTGGGTGGAGCCGGAGTTCCCTTATTGATTTTCTAGCCATCTTGTGGTGTTCACATATGATATGATTTCTAGGTAGTCTAGAGTTTGTATGTTGATTTCCTCTTCATCTAGCGGTGTTCAGTCGTACCATGATTTCGGGTGGAGTGGGAGCTCGCTCATCAATTTTCTAGCCATCTTATGGAGTTCGCGTATGATATGATTTCCTGATGAAGTAGATGTCTGTATGTTGATTCCCATTATGTGGAGTTTGTTATGATTTTCGGGTGGAGCGAGAGTTCGCTTATCGATTTTCTAGCCATCTTGCTGAGTTCATATGATTTTTGGATAATGCTGGAATGACCCTTGTTAATTCTTTCTTCATCTTGCAGTATTCAATCGTACCATGATTTCCAGGTGGAGCGGGAGTTCGCTTATTCATTTTCTAATCATCTTGCGTAATTCACGTACAATATGATTCCGGGTGAAGTAGAGGTTTCACTACGTGAAAAAAGGGAAAATAAGACGAATTTTGAGACGGTTGTGGACCGTTTGCAAAATCCCTTAGTTTAAAGATGGTTATGAACCGTCTCTAAAATTTCAAACGGCTCTTAACCGTCTTTAATATGAACCAAAATTATCTTATAAATGTTAAATGTCCACAACTCATTTAAGACCGTCAAAATCCATCGGTAAATGCGAAGAAAAGACGATTATCGACCATCTGGAATAAAAGACGGTCCTTAGCTGTCTTATAAGCAGTCATCTGAGACTATCAGAGACTGTCTGCGTTAGAGACGGTCCTTAGCCATCTTATAGTGGTCATCTGAGACAGTCAGAGACCTCTGCGTTAGAGACGGTCCTTAGCTGTCTTATAGTGGTCATCTAAGATGGTTAGAGACGGTCTTTAGCTGTCTTATAGTGGTCATTTGGGATAGTTAGAGACCGTCTGTATTAGAGACGGTCATTGGCTGTCCTATAGGCCTAAAACTGCGTTACCCTTCCACTGCCATGACTCCTCATGCAAAGTAGAGCATGCCTTAATGTAGGGTTACTGTGGGGGCCACCTTGATGTATGTATTACGTATCCAGGCCGTCCATTAGTTTCCCACTCTACATCCTTCTTATTTTATTAAAAAATCGAGATTTTAGGAAATGAAATTCGAAAAAAATCAAGATTTTGATAAATAATCGACATTCTTAAAAAGAAAATTGAGAAGTTCAAAAAAATTATGAATTTGAAAAAAAATATATTAGAGATGCTTAAAAAAACAATTAACAAAGTTTGGGAAATTTTGAGATTTTGAAAAAAAAAACACTGTGATTTAATAAAAATCAAGATTTTGAAAAAAAAAATTAAGAACTTTGAACGAAGTTGATAATTTGTAAAAATAATTAGATTTCCAAAAAAAATGATATTTTGAAAAAGAAAATTGAAAATATTAAAAAATTTGTGAAAATTTTGATTACTTTGAAAAAAAATATTTTGAAAAAGAAATTGAGATTTTGTATTTCGAAAAAAAAAAGTTGAAAAGTTAGATAACGAAAGTGAGATTTTGATGGTGTTGTATATTCATGCTGTCCATATGTTTCTCCAACCCATTTTTGGGTGGGGTATAAAAAAAGTGTAGATTTAAATCTTAAATGGACCGCACTACCGGAAAGAGTGGTAATATAGTGCCTTGCCATTAAAAATTATAAAGAGCCCATCATAAGGTTTTAATAGTGTTTATTTGTAATCCAACTTGTTGATAATGTAAAGAAGATCTGGATAAAGGGAAACTACAAAGATCAAATTGATCCAAAACTTTTGTAGCCTTCAAAATGTTTCTAATGGTTATTCATCACTATTTTAATTGGAATGGCCGCCCACCTGAGATTACCGAGTTCTTATGATTTGGAATCACATCCTAAAATATGATGGAAAAATATATGGACGGTATCGATATACACAAAATATATGAAGGTATGCTCTACACGGTTAGGATAACGCCCATGAAGGAGTAACCTAAATAGTGAAATGGTACTATAAGGTCCATTTCATGTGAACTTCCCGTGAGGTCAATTTGTGTGGGCCCCACCATCATGTGTGTATAACATCAACACCATGCATTTGATGTGCCCCCTTTAGGTTATGGGATATCTCAAAATATTGTCGTACACGAAACTCAGGTGGGCTATAACATCTAAAACTATGTGAAGATATCCCTAAAGGATATAAAAGCACTTGGTGGGGCCCACGTGAGTTTTGGATGTGGCTGAAACTTAGTCTTACCCATCATCCTACATAATGAATGGGCTGGATCGATGAACCACATTTTGGTGGACCCAATAAATGATTATGAATGTTTTAATGGGAGGGTAACCCCTCTCAACTATAGTATGTGGTGTGGCCCACCCAAGTCAATGTACTTTATTTTTAAGCCCATGGCCACGATGGAATGGTGCATCTGATTGATGGGGCAAATCCAAAGTTCAAGTGGACCCCACAATAGAAAAGAGTGGGATAGTGACACCCACCATTGAAACCTTCTTAGGGTCGACCATGATCACCACAAGAAAATAGGCCTTTAACCACAATTTTTTAGCCTCGGTTGAAAAAATGGAGGCTAAATGTGTTTTTGAGCCTCAGCTGCTAAGGAAATGAGGCTAAAAGTTCGTTTTGCGCCTCAACTCTAAAAGTCCATTATTTTACCTTGGTTGTTGCAAAACAAAGGTTAGAAGTTTACTATTTTGCCTCGGTTGTTGAGAAACCGAGGGTAAAAATTTACCATTTAAAATGAGGGAAACAATGTGAATTGAAAATCTACCGTTGAAAAAATATTGATGGGCACAGAAGTTTTAAATCAAGGTTATATTTGTGTTTTCCCTTTCATCCATGTTTTTATGATCTTATGTACAGGTTGGATGACAAATAAACATCAATGTGGGGCCCAGTAAGGTTTCAATGGTGGAAATCATTATTCCCACTATTTCCCTAAGGTATGGTCGACTTCAGCTTTGGATATGGTTCAATTTTGGTCTCAACCACTTAAATGAGCAGGGAAAGCAGATGGACAGCGTGGATAAACCACATACATTTAGGATGGGGCCAACAATGTTTACTCAGTACGATAAGAGCATGCTGAGTAACTCAGTACGCAATCTAATTTCCTCTAGAGCCTCCTCTCTCTCTCGACCCTTTGCCTTTCTCCACCGGAAGCGGATTGCGTACTGAGTAAACTTCGTGGAAACCACCGTGATTTATGTATTTGATCCACCCTGTCCATCCATTTTAACAATTAATTTTAGGTCTCAATCCCAAAAATAAAGTATATCCAAAATTCAATGGACCACACCATCAGAAATAGTGCGAATTGAGTGTCTACCATTGAAAATTTCTAGGGGGCCATAGAAGTTTTGGATCAATCTAATATTATTGTTTTCACTTTATCCAGATCTTTGTGATCTTAATCCAGATCTTTGTGATCTTATGAACATGTTGGATGACAAATAAAGATCACTTTGGGCAGTAGAAAGGTTTCAACGGTCAAAATCATTATTCTCACTGTTTCCCGTGGTATGGTCCACTTGAGCTTTAGATATGCTTCAATTTTTTGCTCAACATTTAAAATTAGATGAAACAACGGATGGACGGATTGGATAAACCACATACATTCATGGTGGGCCCAACTGAGTTTACTCAGTACGATAAAAGCGTACTGAGTAACTCAGTACGCAATCTGATTTCTTCTCCACCCTCCCTCTCTCTCTCTCTCTCACGCGCGCGCGCCCTAATCCTCTCCATCGTCTCTCTCTCTCTCTCTCTCTCTCTCTCTCTCTCTCTCTCTCATCCTCTCTCTCTCTCTCTCTCCGCCCCCTAACCTCTCTCTCCCTCTCTCTCTCTCTCTCTGTGTTTGATCCAAAGAAGGGAGGGAGCCGAAATGACACCCTCCCTACCCGCGTACGCCCTCCTTAAGATCCAAAGAGGTACCAATCTCTCTCAATCTCAATGTTGATTTACGGATTTGGGAGATTTAGTAATTTGTGGATTCTCGATTCGATGTGGACCCCCATTTAGAGATTTGAGAATTTTAGGGCTTACATATTTGATTGCGGACCCCGAATCAGAAATTTTCTGATATTACAAATTAGGAATTTGGGGATTTTAAAATTTTAGGGATCTTGAAGATTTTTGGAATTGGGGATTTATCACTTACCTTCTAGAAACTTCAGTTTGATTTCATCATTAAGTGAAAATTTTCATGATATATGGTGCAACCAAATGCACCTTTTATAGAGGAGCCAATGGAGAGTGTAGATCAATGGATTGGACAGTCCATGTGCCCCACTGCAACTAGGAGAACTATAGCTCCGAGAGCACCTGAGCATCTCTACAAGAACAGGCCCCTCTTTTCTTTTTTTCTTTTTTTTCCTTTTTGTTGTTTTCTTTGTTTCTTTGTTTTTGTTTATTTATTATTTTTTATAGAATTAGCGTCAACCGAATATCCCAACCGTGCACATTCAGTGGGCTGAAGCAGTACTGAAGTCTAAATCATTTTGACAACATGTGGATGGTACCAGGGGCAAGTTTCTGATCTGAGGTTCCATAGCCTGCAAATCTCTATCTTGAAGTTTTCATCAATGGAGAGAGAGAATCACATCACATCCTTCCTACAAATCTCTATCTTTAACATGTTGTTCCGATGTTAAGCCCTTGATGCAGGTTGTTGTCTACACATGTGAAGAGTGTGGGTTTGAAATTTACCAGGTAATAATGCATTGTCTATCCCCCCCACTTGCACACACAAACACACTAACTGGCCTTTATCTGAATTATGCATGCATGGTGCTTATGTTATAACTAAAATGGGTTTTGTAAATAGTAAATGGTTTTTCTCCAACAGAAAATTGGGTTTTTCTATCTGTGTTTCATGGTTTTTGCTGTTATGAGAGTAGAGTTTTACTGCTGCCTTTTTATTGTTTCTGTCTTGATAAAAGCCCAACTTTCTTTTATCATTCTGCTTTCCTTTGCCCACCACATGAATTGTTTTCTATCCATCTCACTCTCTCTCTCTCTCCACCACAATGTCAGCAACACCACACCATACCAACCAACACAACCCCTGAGTTGTAGAACTTCTATCCAAACAAGGCTGAAAAAACAAACAATTGGTGGGATCTAAACTAAAAAATAGAACCCAACAAATCTTAAAAACACAATCGGATTTGGTTTCAACCAAATAATCCAATATGTATGCATGCACATAGGATGTATGTATGCATTTATACTCTTTTTTCAAGTACTAATTAATGTCACCACATCACAACTGGCGATTGAGACTGTTGGCATGTTATCAGTCAACTACAGCACCAAGCAGAATACAGACATTGAAAACAGATAATGTATGTCAGATATGAAGATAGAATTAAGTCTACAAAACTAAAATACAACACACAGTTGATATGTTAAACAACTAAATTTTTTAATAAGAACCAAAGAGATAATCGACGAGGGATGCTTTTGCCTTCAAGTTACAAACAATCAGAAATTGTAAACTGAACAGCACTAAGCAGTTTAGCTGTGTCATTCACTCACCTTTGAGTTCCAGGGAAGATGAAAAAGAGACAGGCGGAATGGTATGTACATAAACAAATAGTTGAGTGCATATGTTGTTTAATGTATTACTAACCTGAAACTCACATAGATGTTTTGCAGATCTCTCTCTCGTATTGTCATGTTTTGAGACCAATGTATGACACTCATGTTCTCTCTTCCCTGAAATGCAGAATAGGTTTTCACATTGTGCACATCTGTACTGAAATGGCACCAATATATGACACTCATCTAACTTTGCACAATTGTATGACGTGAAAAAAGAATGCACAAATGATGGATCAAACCTTTTCTTTGTCTACATTGCAGCTGAGTACTTTTGGAAATATTATTTGACATAACATGAAGTGATGTGGGCGTTATGTAGGTATTTCTTTAAATTCCGCCAGGCATGTTGATGGGCTTGTCCTTAACAAGATAGAATTTGGTTCAACCCTCTTCACAGGCAGCCATGAAAAAAACCACATGATTGGGTGATCCTTCCCATCCGATTAATAGCATTTAAAACGGAACGTCAAGATCACTCATATAAAAGTAGTCCCAATCCTCAATCTGAACCATCCATGTGGGGGGCCTCACATGGGCTGCTTATATTTTTAGAGAATCACATTGCCAGATGATGCTAAGTTTTTTTTTTTTTTTTTTTTTTTAGAATGGATGGCTATATAAAAGGGTCAACATATGGAATCCAATCTGTGCGAGTTTTTCTTGTTGGCCAATACACAGTTTGCTCAACCAAACTGACAATAGATCGATGACATAGATCATTTTGCACTATATACGTGTATGTGCACACACATGCATTTGGGAGGTTAGTTGGGATCTAACCAGCAACCTCATGGTGCAATGCAGCAAAATTTTACTATATCTTCCCAAAATTTCCTCAATTAACTTTAGTTGCGTGTTTCTGCCAAATTTTTGACTGACTGTCTTATGAACCTGCAGGAAGTGATTTGGCAAGGTGAGATTGCTGGAGTAAATGCGGCTTTGGATACATTCATGGCCAAAAGGCATTTCCTATCCGTAGAATTCGTGAGGTTGGTCTATTCTTTTTTTTATTTTCCCTGACACAATAGGCAACACACATTTGCTTCTGTTAGCAGTTTAATTTGTTCTTGTTGTTATGCTTTATTGGGTGCAGATCCTTCCAGAAATGATTGATGAGACAATTTGCATGTAAATGGAAGACATTTTCCCACCCTTTCAGTCCTTATCAGTGGCTGGCTTCTACTATTGTACAGCCGCCCACATGAAGTGGCCGACGCATTGTTGCAGATGAGGATGTACATGTGAGACAATAATAGCGCATCATGTTGAGAATTATTGCAGCTGTCATACAGTGTCTGCCCACTTTCGGATGGCACGTGTTACACATAAATCGTCACCAAAAACATGTTCCTTGGAACTTAAGTTGATGAGACAATCTACATCCATTGCTTGCCAGGTAAATGGTATTTATTCTTTTCTTCTAATCTTGAGATCAGGTGATGCTGTTTGTACATAGCCATTTTCACTACTGTAGACCAGACGACTTTAGTAAGAGGGTATTGTCTAAAATTGGTTTTTCATTGGCCAAAAATTGTTTCTCAAGCTAACATTCATTTTAAGACTTCTTAGATATTGTTGTGTTGGTGTCAAAGACGGACTTGGTGTCTAATGCTTCAATTTAGCCATACCTGGCATGGAGTCATGTGTACGTGTGCGTTGTTATAAATCTTGGGTAGCTAGTGGAAAATAGCTAATTTCATTTTTTTACTGACATTGTTGTAGGAGGTAGCCATAATACGATTGGATATGAGGTTGTTGTATTCTGTCCCCTTGAGAAGACAGGTACATCTCCTTTTCTTGTGTCATTATTAGCACGCAACAGATTCTCTCCCTTTTCTTTTCTTTTTTAGTTATAAAAAATCACGCTTGGATGGTCAGAATTTGTGATGAATGTAATTTTTGGTCTCTGTCCCAACAATGAAGTAGCCTACCAGATCAGAAGTCCCAATCACCACAAGTTTATCTCATGTAATCTAAGAAGGGATTTGATAGAACTTACTACAAGTGCATTAACATCTAATACTATCCTATTTCTTTGCCTAATAACATTGTCGTATTTATGGACCCTTGTGCTACAATTCTTGTTCTCATCATCATTGGACTCTTATGCATGAGAATCAACGAGGTATCCCTTTAACACATGCCTCTTTTTACAAAGCTTTAATTTTTGTTGTTTCTAGTAACTTGAATCGGAATACTTTTCTTTACTATTTCCTTGCCTACTTAAATGAAGCTTCTATTTAAGCTTAACAATTCTTCTTAATTCTGAATTATAACCATGTTTTGTTGGTTAAATATTTTTTTATTAGAAGAAAGAAACATAAAAAGAAAATTGCTGTTGATTTTTTTTTTAATGCAAGAAATTTTCCGACGGCTTTAGGTCATCCATATTTTTCTGATATTAAAATCCGAGATGGTCCATAACCGTCCTTTTTTAAAGACGTTAAATGCACACTAACGACGGCCACAGTTCGTCAGTGTTTTAGACGGTTTGTAACCGTCCAACATTAAAGACGATCCATAACAGTCCTTTTATTGTTCATCTTTAATGACGGTACATGACCGTCCTTTACAGACGATCCATAACTGTCCTTTTAACATCCATCTTTAATGACAGGCCATGACCGTCCTTTAACTAATACAACGCAGCAAAATAAGACAGCTCATGCGACGGTTCAAAACTGTCATTTATTGAGATTTGAGATGGTTTTCTGCTGTCCTTTTTTCATTGTTTTAGCGTAGTGTTTAAAGCTTGATTTTCTATTCACCTTACAGAGTTCACTTGTACCGTGATTTTCGGGTGGATCGGGAGTTCGCTTATCGATGTTCTAGCCATCTTACGGAGTTCACGTACAATATGAAAAGGCCGAGCTTAAAGTCCTAGAGGGGGTGAATAGGACTATGCCAAATTAAAAAATAAATCTGGAATACAAAGATAGATAGCACAAGTAAATAGCAATCTCAAATGTACTAGTCTTGAGGAGTTGATACAAACTTAGTTTTAAGGACAACCTAACACCAGAAACCAAAGGCTTTTGGCAGAACAACCTTACTAGAACGTTTGTAAGTATCAAAAACCCAAACCAATAAAGAGGCAAAGGAAATAAACTAAGTTATTACAACATTCACCATAAGTGCATAAAGTAATTACACTATTCACTACAAATGCATAAAGTAAATTACAACATTCACACGCATAAGCAAATTCAATCATCCACCACAACTCCAGGAATTATAGTGGTTCGTTTGTGTGTACACCAACTGTTTAAAAAACAGCTACACAACTACTCCACTCCCAATATCCACACCCACGGGATATTGGCTTTCACTATGAAAAAGGTTTTCCAAGGTTCACCTTAAAACCTTCACAATTGTATCTTTAGATGGGCTTACAAAATTACAAAAACCCCACACTGACATTTTCTGGATTACCTCAGACAAAACCAAAATGAGATTTTCTGGCACAACCTCACAAACCACAAAAGATACACAAAGAATAAATTGGTACTTATCTGTAAAATTCTCCTTCTGAAGAAGCCTGGTATAACCAATCTGATGTAGACGAAGATGTTTAATGTCCAGTCTCACAAATGAAAGGTTCTAGATTTAAATGATTTTTAGATTAATTCAGCCTAGGCTAGCTTGATTTGATTTTGATCTCAAAGAAGGTAAAATCACAATTCCCTTCTTTAATGAAATTGAGTTGAATGGAGATCATAAAATCAAATACAAAAAGCTATTTAAGAGAATTTAAAATAAACACAATATAGCTTAACAAATGCAGGAACTTATTTCTTAGAGTGATGGCTTGATTTAGCTTGGAATAAATGAAAAACTCTGAAATTCGTCTTCTATTTATAGGTGAAAATACTGTTCTCTTGACTAGTCTAAGGGTCGGTTCGATTGGTCTAAGGACCAACCAAATTTCAAAAATTCTGTCGTAATAAAATAAGGTCATTACTCGACTGGTCGAGCGGCCTGCTCGACTGGTCTAGTGGGACCAAAAAACCTTGCCGGACTTTGAGTCGAGTCTGCACGACTAGTCGAGCAGTCTCCACAACTAGTCGAGGGTCCAACAAAAAATTCTGAAAATTCACAACAAACCCTGGACTGGTCGAGAAACTCTTGGACTGGTCGAGCCAGAGCTTAGACTAGTCGAACAAAGACTAGGACTAGTCGAGGAAATGACCTATAAACATATAAAATGACTCAAATAAAATATGCAATGAATATGACCTAACCTATAGTCAATCTAGGGTCATTCATACCTTGTTTGTGAGTTTGAACAATTGAAACATCGTTCTCTCTACTAATTCATACACTTGAAATATTTCGATCTTATCTTCAAATCTTGAACTTGAGCTTGAGTAAAGACTTGAGTTCTTGAGTCTTTAAAGTACTGAACTTGAAAATTAAACTTGAACTTGAGCTTGAAATCTTAAACTTCGACAATGCTTTTTCCACTTAAATACAAGAGAAGTTCGACGAAGACTTGGACAATCTTTAAAATACATGAAGTTGATCTATACATCTCATTAATACATGATACAGATTCTAAATGATTTGGCACAACAAAATTTGACAACACTGGGTGCTAGATTTACAATATAGCATTTACACAATATGATTTTCGGGTGCAATAGAAAGTTGTATGATTGATTATTTGACTATCTGGACACATTCACTTGCATTGCGACTGCTATTATATTTTGATAACGATGAGATTATGTTGGTTGACTTAATTTTTTAGTATATGATCATGATTATGAATTGCATTGTTTAATATGTCCATTCTCATGACTTGCGATCTATCCTGGATTATGAATAATGAATGTGTAATCTTAGAGGGTTCTCCTCATTATGACAGCCATGGATGCAATCAAACCATATCAGTTGATGCAAGTGTAGAGCAAGCCGATGTTGTTCACTGGATTACTAAAGCAAATAGGGTAGCCGAGGAGCTAGACGGGGTCCTTGTGACCTATATTGAGCTCCATCATTAGATGATAGATTTTCTATTTGTGTTTAACGAACATTGTTATTTGAGATTGTATAAGTCCTGTATGGGCGCTAAATTCAAAATTTTATTATGGTTGGAATGTTTTTATACAATGCATGGTTTACTCTGCCTACGTTTGTTGATAACCCTGATTCATGAAAAAGTGGTTAAATTTTAGACTAAATTTTAGAGGTTAACACTCAGGCTTTTGAAAAATGAGTAGTATACTCAGGTTTCGAAAACCGGGGCATTACAGTTATTGATTGCAATCTTTCTTATGGAGGCATGATTGAGTCAAGAAAAAATGCCAAGGCCGAGATCGAGCAGTACTATCCATGGTTAGTTGCTCGACAATTTGGCCTCGTCCAATGTATCTAGTGCCCTCTTACTCATAAAGCCTATAATTAGCCTCCTTACAATTATGTGATAGTGATCGATGTGGAGCTATATGTAATCCTCAGCAAAACATACCGCAAAGAGTCACTCGCCCTGATGATCCCTATTTATTCCAACTCCCCTCAAGTGATGGATAGCTTCGTCACATAGTAGAATCACCACTACACCAAATTGATAGGCGGAAGAAGTAAGACAAAGCTTATAAATTAATTCGCCTCCTAATTGGATGTGGTGAAGAATAAGAAAAGAAGTGTCGCCATGCCGCCCACCCGTACTGCCAAGAGGAT
The DNA here is from genome assembly GCA_021015155.1 of Magnolia officinalis. Classification (NCBI taxonomy): domain Eukaryota; kingdom Viridiplantae; phylum Streptophyta; class Magnoliopsida; order Magnoliales; family Magnoliaceae; genus Magnolia; species Magnolia officinalis. The sequence goes on from JAJHSJ010000002.1 coordinate 58,708,130, forward strand.
GACGGGCAGGGCAAAAATAAGATTGGTGGCTACTACTTCTGCTCTAACCTCGATAGTTGAGGCTCCTGTCCCAGTGAGCCAAGAAATCACAGAGGATGAAAGGACAAGCTATAAATGTCGTAGAGGGGGGGTGAATAGGACAATACCAAATTCCAAGTAAAATGTTGATGTAGAGCGGGTCACGGACAATTACATGGCAAAGATGGATCAGAAAAGGCCCGGTCGACGACAGAAGTGATCTGGACCATCAGACCTTAAATCAGGCGTATCTCGCAATCCAGGATGAGTTAGCCAACGAAAAATATATGATTTTGGGGTAGAACGAGCTACTTTAACCAACCAACCCAGCTATGCTGGGTTGCGACGCTTGGAATTGTGAGAAACCCCTGATTTGATGGTCGTTTCCCTGTTTCAATTTCATTTTTACTATAAATAGTAAGTTTTAGTTTGCTTATAACTCTTCATCCATCGGGCTTTAGGAGTTGCGCCTAACGTGAAAAGAGCTTAGAATAATTAGGAGAACGGGTTGGTGAAGCCAAATAGGACACTTACTATTTTTGGCCGAAAACCTTGCGCACTAGTAGACATCACGACCGTCTATAAACAATAAGTTTACTATTTATAGTAAGTCGCGAATTCTAGGAGTCCTAGTTGTAGTTTGATTCTGATTTCTTTCCCATTGCTTAGTACCCTTATTTAAAGGGTTGTGAACTCGTTTTTATTCATTCATTAATCTATTTCGAATTTATTTCTATTTTCTGCTCTCTTTTCTCGTGGATTCGAGAAGTCTCTGTGAGGAGTCCAGAGAAGTTTCGTGGATCCGGAATAGTTATCCTCTTGAGGAAGACGATGCTCGACCTCACGTCCTCCCCTGCGTCAAATGTGGAAATAAAAATCTCAATCCCACAATGTATTGAAACCTTGATTCCAATTAATTTGTAGGACAATCTTATTTCACGATGTCCTTAGAATTAATCTTTCAAAATAAAAAGGAGATAGAGAACCAAATAATACAATTACAACAAATGCATAAGTAATAATAGTGGTTCGGTGCTTAAACCACACCTACTCCACTCCCAAAATTACCACCCTTATAATTTTGGCTTACACTATATCAAGTTTTACACAGGTTCACCTTAATAACCTCTTACAGTTCTTGTGATTTTCATGGGCTATCACAATACAACACCTTTTTTATGATTTTCATGGGCTATCATGATACGACCCCTTTTCAGATTTTCACAGGCTCACCACAATAAAATCCAATGAGATTTCCAGGCTATCTAAATAAAACCCAAATAATAATAAAAAAAGTACTTATCTTCAGAATGTTAATTTGAAGTTGAGGCTTCTTACAGGGATCTTCTTTCTTGACTAACAATGTAGCAGTATATTGCACAACCAGAAAGAATATAGGGTTCTAAAGTATTTCAAGGAATGAAAACCCTAAGTGTTGCAAATTCAATTCTCTATTTCTTAATCAGAGTATAAATTACTCTCTTAATTATGTTTAAAACAATCTTGAGAAAAATAAAAAAATAAGTTAAACAAAAATTAGAGTTACTATACTAATAGCTTTGGAGGGCCTGAGTTTCTTTCTTACTTTGAAGAGGATTTTGTCTTAATTTAATTGTTGAAATGAATGAGAGAAGGGCCCTATTTATAGCCAAATAATTTGGAAATTCAGTCAGCCCAAGAATAGATTCGGCTGGCCGGTTCCAATGGTTCCATTCCAATGGCTATTGGATTATGCAGGATAAGATAAAGCAAAATTTCAGCTAACCCGAGCCAAAATTCGACTGGCCGAATCTCCAATTCGGTTGGCCGAATACAGGGTTCGGCTGACCGAATCCCACTAAATTATGAAGAATTCCATTATTGGAAACTTGACCAAAAAAATTTCGAGCTGGCCCAATTTCAAGTTTAGCTGGCCGAACTTACAATAGAATTTCATTAAGTTGTTGTATATCTTGGTGAATATTATTAGGTTGGCTGAATGAAGTTGGGTTGGCCAAACCTAAGGTTGGGCTGACCGAACTTCAATGAATTTACACTATACACAAGCCATTTAAAGTCAAATTTGAAAAACACCTAATCTAGGGTCATTTTAGGGTTATACAACCTGGTGGTTGGCATAGACTTGGTCTTGATCTTGAAACATTGCCAAGTATTCTTGTCTTGCAATATTGAGCCGATCTTCATGAGGTGCTGAGTATATTCAACCTTTTGTCTCAAAATTTGACAACTCAAAGTGTGCTTCAAATACAAGTACTTACAATCTCCCCCTTTGTCATTTTCTTGTCAAAACATACAAAACATGTACACATTCCATTATACATACACTTCACAAAGCACAAACATTAAACATACATAACTCATGGACTCATCCCTCGAACTGAAGCTTTGGTTCAAGAAATCATCTGTACACCACCTGTTGATTAAAAACTGTTGTATGCCACCTGAAGCTCTGTAGCTCCTCCTGAGAAATATACCAAAATGTTTTCCATCTAAATGCATTCTGAGAGATATATATATATATATAATATATATATATATATATATATATATATATATATAGATATATATATATATATATATATATTATATATATATATATATAAAATCAATATATATCAAAATTTTCACATTTTCACATGCATGCAACATTGTGTATTAAATCATTCACATCTCCCCATTTTTGTCACAAGTTAACAAAGGAAGAGAAAACAAAAGAGTATTTTGAGATAAGCAGATGAGTGAATCATACAGAAAATAGAGTGAGGAAGCATATTAAAATCAGAAATCCAAGATAAACATAGCAAAATTAAGGTAGCAAACATAGTAGTAAGTGAAAAAATCCAAGTTAGTATCACACCAAGCCAACAAATATAAAAGTGATTACAAACCATTAAAAAAAATTACTCTGACTCAGAAGACGAAGGAGCAAGCACCGCATGGTCATTAATCTTCAAACTCCTATTAAATCTGTGAAAGTACTTCTTTATGTACTTCATATGCATTTTCTGAATTTGGCCTAAAGACTCTTATGATGTATACAAAGCATCAACCTTCTCTTCTAAAGCAGACAGTCTCTCACGAAAATGAGATGACTGGTAGTCAGAGTCTGTTGTATCTTTTGACTCCTCTTCTAATTCATCGAAGATATCATCCATATTAATGTCTCCTTCCTGCCTTTCTTCCTGATTACCTCGTTGATCAGGAAGAGGAGATAATCGCATCATATTAAGATTTGAAGTATTGAATAGCAATTCGAACTCTGGTGCTTCAATCAAAGGGATTTGGACACTATTGTAAAGTAAGTGAAGTCATGAGATGTGCAAATGGAAGGGAACCATGTCTAGGATGCAGTCTATACTGAAAAATTGCATGACAAATCAAAGAGGAAAGATAAATACGGACATCAGTAGCGACAACATGAACAACTCGAACCATGAAGGGAGTAAGATCAATCTTATTCCCCACCCTTGGATATACATTAGACATGAAAATCTGATAAAGGACGCGGTATCTAGGAAATAATCTACAAGTAGGTAAAGCTTTACCGGACATCTATTTTGCGTTGAAGCCACATAATACACAGGAAATAGATTACTTTTTAGAATTATTCATTTTATCAAACAGAGTGGAAATCAGTATCCCGTCATCCGCCATATCTATCTCCATCAGAGAGGAGATAGTGGATGGTGTTATGGTGACAGTTTTTTCCATAATTTTTATTTTAAAATATAAATCATCCAAAGAAGCTTCAAAGATAGAGGCGTACATGCCTTGAAAATGGACTAGTATGTTGTCCCACACCACTGTAAAAAAAAAAATCCCATCCAACCTCATAAAGGAGTTCTACGAGACCATACTGAGCAATGTGGTTAACATTAATTGACCGCTTAATTATGATGCTTCTCGTTCTAAAATCCTGAACATTTTCGGGGTCATCTTTTGGTGCGCGTAGGTTCTTCACATCACGTGGATCGGAACGAGATGAGGAACTAGCTTGAACCTGTTAGTGCACTTATTTGCACCCATGTTTGTCAATTATGTGACTAGTTTTGCCTTGTAGTCGGATGAGTTCTTAGCAAGTGAAGACCGGTGACACAACTGGATCAGAAGCATCAAAGTCACATTAAAGACAAAGAACTACTTCTGCGATCTTAACCTTGCAAATAGATGATCCCAACCAAATAGGAATACCTACTTAGGTCATCTATTCTAAGCCAATCCCAAGTCCATACTTTATATCCTACAGTGTTAGCTTATGCATATCGCAAATTGTTAAATGCTTAAAAGGATAAACAAGAACAATTGTCCACTTTCGGTAGGAAGAATGTGCCATTGAATGGCACCTTTGGTATCACCGAATATACCTTCGGTGTTATCGAAGGGGCTCAAAACTATCCAACAACATCAAGACTATAATTCGGTATCACCGACTGGATAATTCAGTGACATCGACTACCACCAATGAACAAAAATTGATGTCACCGAAAGGGACTTATTTGAAACAGCAACTTGAAGAATTAATTCGTTACTACCAAATGGTATTTCGATATCACCGAAGCAAGTTTGGTGATACCGAAGATGACTTCGGTAGCATCGTAAACTAGCCGTTTTATAGTCATTTTCTATCTGTTGGAAGCTTTTGTCTATAAAAGCGGCTTGTAAAAACTTGCAAAATTAGTGGAAATAGGCACCATAGAGTTTCTAGTGTATCCCAAGCTTATCCTAGCTCATTTAGACTCTATCCATACGAGTTCATGTTCTCTTCATTGTGATCTTTCACTCCTATGAGCATTCAAAGCTCCTATTTAATGAAGAACATGAACTCATGCCTTCTCTAGAGTACAAAGACCAAATCAATAGGAATATCCTTGGTTCTTTGATACTTTAGAGCGTCCATAGGTTAAATCCCTTAGGAAATCCACTCATTATCCTAGATAGGAGATTCAACCAACTCCCATAACCTTGGTCACCTTTTTAGGTACATCTTATGCAAGAGTTTTTATCGTAAAGCTAAGCTAATAGGTAAATCCAAGCTAAGCGATCGGGGGAGCATTGAAAAGCTGATTCAAGCACGAGAGCACGAAGATCTAGCAACCCAAGATAAGCTACAAGAGAGAACTCAATCCGACAAGTAAGTGTCATTATAAGAGTTCAAAAGGTTAGTCTCTTTCCTCGTGTAGGATTGATTATAAGAGTTTGCTATCAACAAACTTGTTTAGGTTCCTTGTGTGAGACCTTGGCTGGCAGGCCTAAAAGTAGGTTCCTTGTGAGGGACCTTGGCCGGTGGGCCTAAAAGTAGGTGCCTTGTGTGGGACCTTGGCTGGTGGGCCTAAACGGTAGGCGCCTAGTGTGGGACCTTGGCCGTTGTGCCTAAACGTGGGTTCTAGGTGTAGGACCTTTACTCTTGCAAAGAGCATAAATTGTGTCCTTAGTGTAGGACTGTAAAGGTTATTAGTGAACTTGTTTAAAACCATTGATGGTGAAATCCGGTGCACTCTAGGATTGAGTATGGATGTCATAAGTGGAGTAGACACGTAGTCGAACCACTATAAATGTTTGTGCTTGGAATTATTATTTGCGCATCTGGTTAATCGTGCTTATATATGCTTGAATGTTTAATTTAGTATATATGATTAAATGAATGCGATTCATTGATAGAAAGCACATTCCACGCACAAGCACACAACACTGGGCTAGTCATTATATTCTGCATATCTTTTATAGCATTTGTGATTAGAACCTCTAACTAGCTTGGAAGCCATTAGAGTTATTTTGCCTAACTTGGTTAAAATTGAATGATTATTTATGTTAGGGAATCAAGACTTTAAATAGGTAAAAATAATTGAAAAAGTCTTACTCACCCCCCTCTAGGACCTTAGCTCAAATTCCTTCTTCAGTATCAGCTGTGTAAACCGCAATTTTAGAACCCTGCATATGGTTCATTTTACTTTAGGTTCCATGTCTTAGAACAAAAAGAAATCATAAATAGAGAGTTAAAGAGGATATATCAGATTTTTGATCAAAATCCACCGAAAATGGTACGAAATATGAAATGACAAATGCATAATGTAAATGAAACTTCACTAAAGAACTAAATGCAAAAGGGATTAAACTAAGGAACGAAATGTAAATTCTTCTGAAGTTAAAATAGGCAATTACACTATGGAATATGGATTGACTAAATGAAAGGTAAATGAAACATAGTATTTTGTTTGATTGGGTTGGTGTGAGACGCCTTTCCTATATGCATTCTCCCTCTATTTATAATTTGATCTAACGGTTACATTCTAACGGTTATCACAACCATTCTTCAGTTACTTTATTTCTAGATAATTTCCACGCTCTTACTCCTTATCTTCTTTCTTGCCACCTGTTTAACAGTTATGAAAATTCGGTCGCTGGATATCTAATGCGTAGTCACCTTAGCTCGATCGCACATATGTTAATCGCTGTAATGTAATTGATACATTATGGGTTTGTTCCTGAAATACGACCGTACGTATCTGTAGAAAATCCTGCAACCATAGCACACGTATCCATACAAATTACTCGCAATCAACCCAGATTGGCTGGAAACAAGACTCGACCGGATAGGGTACAAACAATCCCCCCTCATCAATGTCCTTTCAAGAAAGGGACTACAATGTTTAAGGTTTTATTAATGCATCTTTTAAATGTTCACACGTGTCGCCCATATGAACCGCCTTCGACCGATGGTTTTGTGATCGATCACGTTGAATTGAGGCGTCAAATAGAATTCGGGCTTACACATGTCTTTCATAGCCGTTTATTTGCAATAATTATGATTTCGTGTTAAATGTTGTCTTTCGCTCGTACCTATATATTCGGCACTTAGAATCCATTCTTGTTACGCTTCCAGATTATTTATAATTCCTACTATTTGATTTATCACTAACTGCGAATCACCAATTATCATCACGTACCTCACCCATAATTCAAGTAACAATTTTAAACCGATTATCGTAGCCTCATATTCAGCTTGATTGTTAGTATACTCGAATTCCAATTATAATACGAACTCTTGTCGATTTCTATTAGGAGTAATCAATATAATTCCTGCCCCAAACATCTCGTGTGTTCTTGACCCATCAAAAATTAATTTCCATGGCGTGAGTAGCACACGATGTAAACCTAAAATATTTTGGAGAATGTGTTCCTTGAGATTTAAAGGGTGATCAACTAAAAATTTAGTTATGGCTCGTCCTTTAACAACTTTTTGAGGAACATACTGTAAATTGAATTCAAACAATGCCCGTACCCATTTACCAATTCAGCTGCTAAGAATAGGCCGATTTAACATATACTTTAATAAATCAATCATGGAAATTACATTTACCCTTTTGGCCAATAAATAATGTCTTAATTTAGTGGCTGTGAAATACAATGATAGACATAACTTTTCCATGGCTGAATATCTTCTTTTTGTATCCAACAACATTCTGCTCAAGTAATAAACTGCTCTTTCTTTACACATATCATCATCTTGCGCCAAGAGAGCTCCGACCGACCTGACTGTTGAAGCTGCTATGTATAATTTGAGCGATATATTTTTTATGGGTGGCATTAGTATAGGCGACTTCATTAAATACTCCTTAATTTTGTTAAAAGTCAGTTGATGTTCTTCTTCTCACACAAATTCGGCTCCCTGCTTCAATTTTAGTAAAGGAGAAAAAAAAATATTAGTTTCGCTTGCACGATTAGATATAAATCATTGCAGAAACATGACCTAAAAACCTTTGAAGTTCAGTTTTGTTAGTTGGAAGATGTGCATTAATTACAGCCTGAGCCTTATTTTGATCAACTTTAATCCCCCTTTGGTGCACCAAGAAACCTAGGAAATTTTTGGCAATACTCTTAAAGGACATTTTAATGGGTTTATTTTTAATTTGTGGAATCTCATCCTCTACAAAGATTTATGTGGATATATCATATGTTCATTCATATCGGTCGATTTAATCACCACATCATCTATATAAACTTCCATGAAGCAACTGATCATATCATGAAAATGGCATTCATTGTTCTTTGATATTTAGCACCTGCATTTTTTATTTCAAAGGGCATCACTACCCAGCAATACGTCCCCAATGGACCTAGACATCTGAACGTTGTTTTTTAAACATCATCCACAGCAATACAGATTTCATTGTATCCAAGGTGTCCATCTAAGAAAGATACAATTCCATGTCCTACAGCTCGATCGATAAGCTAATCAACCACTAGCATAGGATATTCATATTTAGGTATGGCTAGATTTAAATTCTAAAATTTATGCACACTCTCAGCTTAATACTTTTCTTCATCATAGGAACCACATTTAATATCCACTCTGCATACTTAATCAACCGAATAAATCCAGCTTCAGAAGTCGTTCGATCTCTTCTTTAATTTTAATAGTGACTTCGGTTGTCATTCATCTTAGTAGTTGTAACATCCCGAATTTTTTGCCAACCTGGAATTAGACGTCCTTAGGCAATGGGTCTCTCCTAACGCCTTACTAACTTGTCAGAACTGAATCCCACAGTCTAAAATCGCTTCTCAAACCATTTTCCTTCAAAATCTCACCTTTTACTACCTTATCCTTCAAAAGTAACTAAGTGTTAAACTAGATTAGCTACAAAATTCGCTTGAATCACTTTAAATACGATCTGCAAGACCCAAAACTTGTAGAATCATCGACGCTACATTACCCTAAAATTTAGGATCAATCTCATTACCTAGTTGCTCTTGGGAGCACATTGAAACTCCGTATCAGATCTGGACCGCACGTCGGAAGTCCAATTAACGCGAAGTTAAATGGTTAGGACCACCTTGTTGGGCTTGACAACCATCTCGGAAATCAAATCCAAATAGTATCCCACGGCTATTCGCTTGAGCCCGGAGTGAAGAGTATGAGAAAATGAGATTTTCTTATTAAATTCAAAATGATTTAAGTAATCTGGCATGTGTCGCTTGCGGACAATTTATAAGCAACCAAACCGTCGGAATCTGACCCAAATACACCCTCGGATCAGAAGAAATTTCATACACGCGTCAGTGTACTTGAAATCTCTGATCGAGTTTCACTGACCGGTGAACTGAAACTGGTCCGCCACGCGTGATCTGGGAATCCGACCAAAACGAAAACTTAACTAAACATAGATCTAGTGTTAGTGAGCTTAAGTGCGACCGCACACAGAAAATAGGCCACCAAAAGTGCTCCGTTGGATCGATAAAGCCTCACTTTCCTATAACCTAAGTATACCTTGACCTGGAGTCTTTTTTGGAGAGTTTTGGGCCTATATAAGGACCTTAAACCCTCACTCTCTCATCCCATACGAATTTGAGAAAAACCTAAGAGAGAGAAGAGAGAAAAGAGAGAGAAGAGAAAGTGTGAGAGGTGGGAGGATCTCGCTGCCACTCTACCCTGCCGCTATACGTGCTTAACTACTCCGATCTAATCACTTTTCTGGCGATTCCAACTTCATTTCTAGGTAAGAAACCCTAGCCCTAATCTGATCTAGGGTTACGAACGTTACAAACAATGAAATAGCTAGTCTATTTCATTCTATAGGTTGCCAAACTGCTGTATACTAAGCTTAGCAAATCTATCGACTCCGTTACGATTCTACGACAAAAAGTGCGGACTTTAGATGTAAAGGTTATGGTTTTAAACGCTTTCAATGTCAGATAATGATAGATTCATGATCTGCATGCAATTGCACATGTACAAAGTGTTGTCCTTTTCGCTTTTTGATTATACGTTAACTATGTTGAATATACTGTATTCCTTGTATTTGTAGAAAATACTGTATACGTATAAAATACGGATTTGTACTTAACATGATTATTTGTCGTGACTATATGCTTGTATGTATGTGATAACTCCCTAGTGACAGGACTTGCCCTAAATCACGCCACGGCCACTATACGCTATATATGTTAAAATGTATAGCCCAAGTGTTTGTGGAAATGACTGAATGAATATGGAACTTGGATTCCTGCTTGCCATGACTATCCGTCGTGGGTGCACGCGTGTTATAATTGGGGCACCTCCCTAGTGAAAGGATTTGGCCTAATACCTATGTGATCAACATATGTCATGTATGTTGATGTAGGTGGTCTAAAGTGTTTGTTGAAATGTCTGAATGAGTAGTAGTTAGTAAATTGTAATGTATAAGGGTGTTGAGATATGATTCTCAACTCCTTTAAGTATGTGTATGTTTGTTAAAATGTCTGCATGAGTAGTAGTTAGTAAATTGTAATGGATAAGGGTGTTGAGATATGATTCTCAACTCCTTTACCTATGCGTATGATTTCTTTAGATATCTGTGTGATTAGGAATTGAATATGTACAAACTCATGCTTATGTTGTACTTTATAACATGCTCAACTGATTGTACGATTTTATCTATGTAATGCATATGTTTAAATTCATGTTTAAGTCGTATTCCATAAGAGCCGTGAAGGGTGATGGGCGAGTGGTGTAACGATTCCGTGCAACAGCCCTGGCAGCCCTAAGGGGACAATACTGGATATTTGATTGTATGATTTGAAATCCTGATCCATTACTGCTTTAATTGTTCCGTAATTGAATGTGATTGAGACTAAGAGCTAGTCCAGGCGATCGGCAATGGAATGGAATTCGTGACTGAGATTCATTCGTCACGCGAGATGTGTCCGACGAAACTGAGTCGTACTTCGGTTGGCGATAGTGGTTGGCCACACGAAGTGCTTATGCGCTTCATATCGTTCAACTTGTCGTGCGCTCGAGCTAGCCGAGCTCGTCAAGTAACCCGATCTGTCTAATGTATGTTCACCATGTTTGGACGCTACTGCTTGAACCTAAGGTACCGAACTTACCAGTGCAACCCCGTTAACCTTGGTACCTCGATCCTCTAAGACTCATGAGTTGGGCATGGTGGTACGGGACACCGTGGTCAAGCTGTCGGCCTACGCCGGGGCCATGTGCCTCCCCGTAGTGACCAGTGAGCAATCAGACTCGTGAGCCGATTATGGTGGTATGGGACACTATATTCGTGCTATCGGCCTACATTGATAAGGTGATGGGGGAGTGGTGCAACAAATGCGTGTAACAGCCCTGGCAGCCCTTTGTAGTGACCTCGAGCATACTCTAAATTTGCGGTGAGGCGACGAGTTTTGCTGTGGTGAATAGAGTATGAACTAGGCTTGTGTCAATTTAGTGATGAACCGTTAAAAAGGTGATGGGGGATTGGTGTAACAATTACGTGTAACAGCCCTGACAGCCTTTGCAGCGCCCTGGAACCTCACTATCGTATGAGATTATCTAGGTTTGACGACCCTAGAATGGATCATTGTTTGGGAATGATATAAGGAAGGTACCTTAGTTTCCCAATACTGCTGTTTGAAATGGACTAATAACAACTCGGTAATCATGCTCATCATCGCATTGCATGTACATGGAAGATGTAGAGCACTAAGGGTGCCAGCATGCCACGGACGTAAGATGGTGCCGCACGAGGGAGTATGTTGGCGAGGGCATGCATCATAATCACATCTCATCCTTGCATTATTACAGTACTTAGGAATGTCAATTGTACTGCTTTATCATTACTGCTTGACTGTTTTGATAACATGTTAACCTATGCTTTACTGTTCCACTGAGTTAATCACTCACTCCCACGTTACGGGACGGTGTTCCGAACACCTACCAGACTTTGTCTGATTGCAGATGGCGATGCTACTCCTGAGGCGGAGCCGGACCTTTATGATGACAATGATGCTTGTTCGTATATGCTGTATGCTGACGGGTTCAAGTGAGCCGTGTCTTGATCGACGGGATTACAGGGATCTTGACTAGATAACACTACACCTTTGGTATAATTTGAAATTGTACTTGTAATTCATTAACCTGGTAACCTTATCACACTCTGGAGACTTACCATAGTCTATATCTTTTATGTATCTATCACAGTCTTCCGCTTGAAATTTAACTGTCTCTGGAGTATGATATGCTGTTTTGGTATAATCTCATTCATGTTTCAATGCTCTCATCATAATAATCATTATCTGTGTTACATAAGTGATGCGTTGGAACTCGGGAGCTGAGCTTTGCTCGACCCGCGATTTTCAGGGTGTTACAAGATGGTATCAGAGCATGATTTGGATTAAACTGGACCTGGGTTATGGTCACATGACGCACTCTGACGCACTCTAACTTAAGAGGGAGCCACTGAATGTAGAAGCAGACTTAGGATTTTCCAAATTCACCGAACGGCGAAACCGACCGAAATTGACCGCTAAGATTGGGCCCGTACACTCCCATGATCACGCGAAACGATCCCGAATCACTTCTAGGCTGTCAGTCGACGGGTTTGAGTCGTTCCTTAGGAACGAATGCCCTTAGGTTGTGGGTCAACCACAACACCTTACATTTCATCTCAAAGCCTAAAACCCCTTTTATCCAATCCTTCAAATTCTCTCCTTTCACCACCTCATTTTTCAACTTTTTCTAAGTCCTTTCATACTAGACATAAATCCTAACATATAAATAATGAAGAATAATACTTAAACAAAAATTTACTATAAATAGTAAATATATGTAGAAATTGGACTTTTGACCATTCAAATCATGGAATCTCATGAAATAAATGAGTTAGTTGGATAGATTAGCACCTCCTACCCCAAAATCATATGCTACACATCACATAAAATCATTTCGGTTTACAAATTGGCCCCAATACGGCTCAAATTTGAGTCAGGGGCCAAACGGAGCACTTGCAGGGGGACCCAGGCTGGGACCCATACCTTTTTGGGGCCTAGGGTTCACGAGGACCTCACCCAAATAGCGAGGCATCGCCAGTTAGTCCAGTGGGTAGCGAGGCGGTGAGGCCTCGCCGAGTCGGTGAGGCCTCGCCGATTTTCGGGCTCGGCCGGGCGGGCTGTTCGGGCCGATGGCCTCTGGGGTCTAGTGGGACCCCCTGGTATAGGGGTTGTGGCTTAAAACCTCCCTAAACTAGTACTTCCTTCACAAAGTGACCCTCCAAGCTCTTCCTTTCCTTCAAAACTTCCGTTTTCTCTCTCAAACCTTCCCTCCATTCACCTATTTCGTCCTTTTCTGTCAAAGCACACATACCTCCATTGTTTTCAACAATACCTACCCCCTACCCTCTTCATTCTCTCTCATTTGAGCTCCTACACCCCCCTTTTGAAGCTCAAAATCATGTAAGCTCACTAACCCATCCATTCTCTTCACTTTCCTTCTTCAAACCCTTTCACTTAGGCCTTTACAATCCCTGTTGAGGCTCAAATCCGTGGAGACCTAAAGATCCCAGCCCTTTCCTCCCTTTCTTTCACTTTTCCATGGCTCTATTCGAGGACGTTTAGGGCCCGTTCGGCCAACTACATTAAGGGAGTTTAGGTGGATGGAATTGTAAAGGTAATAATAAATGTATGTGTAAGGTATTGTCCCTAGATTGGGCGTATCCCATGTTTTCCAATACCATGTTTGGAATGTATGCAATTAAAAGTATATTCCGAGGTTTCCTTTCAATTACACTTAGAAATTCATCATCATGGGATTTGAAAATCCCATCTCACACTTTCCAACACAAGGCTCATTTTTCAAAGCCTATAAAATTAATTTTAATCCCACCCACCCTCCTACCAACCACCAACACTACTCTACCCAAATCCTGAGGTAGGATTAGTAATATCGTCCCATTTAGTACAACTTAAGACCACTGGCCAAATCGGCCCTTGGAGTTTTGGACCTAGAGCGATGCTCCTAGATTTCGACAGACCTGACCGTATAGGAAATCCAACAAATCAATAATGTGAACCCCAGGATCTTCTTAGCGAGTATGAACATGTGTGAAATGCTCGAGCGTAGTGAAAGTCAAGTGCAGGCAACTCAATTCCAATCAGACAACGTTTGACCCTAAGTGATAAACAATTTCTTGTATTAGAACATAGACTTTGGATTATAACTATTGGTTGGTTATACTAAGGAATGTAGATAAATTTAGTTGGTTGACTTGATTAGGTTGGAGCGAGACCCCGTTCCTTCGTTAAATCCCGTTGGTACTCATAGGCTTCTTTAACAACTCTTAGGAGGCTTGTTTGATTAGTAACTAGTCACGCTCAGAGGAAACTTCTATATCCCTTGGATTTAATGATAGGTCAAATCTATACACCCCTTAGAATCGCCTTCTCAAGGACTTAGTACAATCGGGAACACGAAGCAGAGAAACTACATATAAGCGAGGTATTCGCGATTTGAATCGAATTCTCAATCCTGGTAGTGACCAATGAACCCTATGCTCTGATCAAGCAGAAGGTCGGGATCAACTAGGATTAATAAATGATATGACAATTTTCTGTCCTAGCTAGGCAGAAGGTCCATGTATCCGACTCAGACCCACTACACAACTTTCCTTCCGTGTTGGCCCGACCACTTGCAACTAAAAGTTTATAACTTCGTCTTTGAGAAGTATTAGGAGTATATAACCGATAGAGACTTTGTCTTTTAGGCCCAAGGAATTGCCCAAATGGACAACAGATAGTTAGGAATTAGGTCCCAAATTACATGCCATGTCGGCATACATTTTGTGCATATGAACGTAGAAAGATAGCCTGCCTGTTAAGCTAGACATTATTAAATAGGATAAGTCTGGACCGTGACAAAACTCCTTAGTAGAATTAGGCATCTTGCCTCAAACTCACACATGCCCCTGAAATCAACCACAATACCCATCATCTTTAGCTTTCTATGACCATAGGTATCAATGTCATAGTACACATCGTCGATGAAAGGCAGACCAATGTATTTCCATTTCATGTCAAGGATAGGTCCTAAATTACCCCTTGTTCCGACATACGGATCAGGACATAGATCTTGAACCCTGAGAATAGAAACAATGTTAAGGGGGGTAGACAAGTTATGAACCCAGTTGAGTTAAGTAGGTATACATGTCTACCCGCTCATAGGCGCAGCGGTAGCATGGTTGGCCCTTGCCCCACTGGCCCAGGATCGAAAGAAATTACTCCCAGTTATGCGCAAGGTTAGGTCATTAAATAGGATCTAAATTTTAAGGGGGGTAGTGCCTAACTAGCATGCACAATATTCCCCTACCGCGCATATAAACTTGAAATCAATAAGTTTTTAGGCAAATGAAAGAATAGAATTATTACTTATTACCTTTAGCCAATTTTGGGGACGAAATTATTTTTAAGGGGGTAGATTGTAACATCCCGGATTTTTTGCCAACCTGGAATTAGACGTCCTTAGGCAATAAGTCTCTCCTAATGCCTTATTAACTTGTCAGAACTGAATCCCACAATCTAAAATCGCTTCTCAAAAACCATTTTCCTTCAAAATCTCGCCTTTCACTACCTTATCCTTCAAAAGTAACTAAGTGCTAAACTAGATTAGATACGAAATTCGCTTGAATTACTTTAAATACGATTTGCAAGACCCAAAACTTGTAGAATCATCGACGCTACATTACCCTAAAATCTAGGATCAATCTCATTACCCAGTTGCTCTCGGGAGCACATTGAAACTCCGTATCAGATCTGGACCGCACGTCGGAAGTCTGATTAACGCGAAGTTAAACGGTTAGGACCACCTTGTTGGGCTTGACAACCATCTCGAAATCAAATCCAAATAGTGTCCCACGGCTATTCGCTTGAGCCCGGAGTGAAGAGTGTTAGAAAATGAGATTTTCTTATTAAATTAAAAATGATTTAAGTAATCTGGCATGTGTCGCTTGCGGACAATTTATAAGCAACCAGACCGTCGGAATCTGACCCAAATACACCCTTAGATCAGAAGAAATTTCATACACGTGTCAGTGTACTTGAAATCTCTAATCGAGTTTCACTTACCGTTGAACTGAAACTGGTCTGCCACGCATGTCTAGGAATCCAACCGAAACGAAAACTTAACTAAAACTAGATCCAGTGTTAGTGAGCTTAAGTCCGACCGCACATAGAAAATGGGCCGCCAGAAGTGCTCCGTTGGATCGAAATATCCTCACTTTGGCTATAACCTAAGTATACCTTGACCTGGAGTCTTTTTTGGAGAGTTTTGGGCCTATATAAGGACCTTAAACCCTCACTCTCTCATCCCATACAAATTTGAGAAAAACCTAAGAGAGAGAAGAGAGAAAAGAGAGAGAAAGTGTGAGAGATGTGGGAGGCTCTCCCTGCCACTCTACCCTGCCACTATACGTGCTTAACTACTCCGATCTAATCACTTTTCCGGTGATTCCAACTTCATTTCTAGGTAAGAAACCCTAACCCTAATCTGATTTAGGGTTATGAACGTTACAAACAATGAAATAGCTAATCTATTTCATTCTATAGGTTGCCAAACTGCCGTATACTAAAGCTTAGCGAATCTATCGACTCCGTTATGATTCTACGACAAAAAGTGCGGACTTTAGATGTATAGGTTATAGTTTTCAATGCTTTCAATGTCAGATAATGATAGATTCATGATCTGCATGCAATTGCACATGTATAAAGTGTTGTCTGTTTCATTTTTCGATTATACGTTAACTATGTTGAATATACTGTATTCCTCGTATTTGTAGAAAATACTGTATACGTATAAAATACGGATTTGTACTTAACATGATTATTTGTGGTGATTATATGCTTGTATGTATGCGACAACTTCCTAGCGAAAGGACTTGCCCTAAATCACGCCACGGCCACTATAGCTATATATGTTAAAATGTATAGCCCAATTGTTTGTGGAAATGACTGAATGAATATGGAACTTGGATTCCTGCTTGTCATGACTGTCCATCGTGGGTGCACACGTGTTTAGTTGGGGCACCTCCCTAGTGAAAGGATTTGGCCTATTACCTATCTGATCAACATATGTCATGTATGTTGATGTAGATGGTCTAAAGTGTTTGTTGAAATGTCTGAACGAGTAGTAGTTAGTAAATTGTAATGTATAAGGGTGTTGAGATATGATTCTCAACTCCTTTAACTATGTGTATGTTTGTTGAAATGTCTAAATGAGTAGTAGTTAGTAAATTGTAATGTATAAGGGTGTTTAGATATGATTCTCAACTCCTTTAACTATGCGTATGATTTCTTTAGATATCTGTGTGATTAGGAATTGAATATGTACAAACTCATGCTTATATTGTACTTCATAACATGCTCAACTGATTGTACGATTTTATCTATGTAATGCATATATTTAAATTCATGTTTAAGTCGTATTCCATAAGAGCCGTGAAGGGTGATGGGGGAGTGGTGTAACGATTCCGTGCAACAGCCCTGGCAGCCCTAAGCGGACAATACTAGATATTTGATTGTATGATTTGAAATCCTGATCCATACTACTGCTTTAATTGTTCCGTAATTGAATGTGATTGAGACTAAGAGTTAGTCCAGGCAATCGGCAACGGAATGGAATTCGTGACTGAGATTCATTCGTCACGCGAGATGTGTCCGACAAAACCGAGTCGTACTTCGGTTGGCGATAGTGGTTGGCCACACGAAGTGCTTATGCGCTTCATATCGTTCAACTTGTCGTGTGCTCGAGCTAGCCGAGCTCGTCAAGTAACCCGATCTGTCTAATGTATGTTCACCATGTTTGGACGCTACTGATTAAACCTATGGTACCGAACTGACGAGTGCAACCCCGTTAACCTTGGTACCTCGATCCTCTAAGACTCATGAGCGGGGCATGGTGGTATGGGACACCGTGGTTGAGTTGTCGGCCTACGCTGAGGCCATGTGCCTCCCCGTAGTGACCAGTGAGCAATCAGACTCGTGAGCCGATTATGGTGGTATGGGACACTATATTCGTGTTGTCGGCCTACATTGATAAGGTGATGGGGGAGTAGTGTAACAAAATGCGTGTAAGAGCCCTGGCAGCCCTTTGTAGCGACCTCGAGCATACTCTGAATTTACTCTGATGCGAGCGACGAGTTTTGCCGTGGTGAATAGAGTATGAACTAGGCCTGTGTCAATTTAGTGATGAACCGTTAAAAAAGTGATGGGGGGTGGTATAACAATTGCGTGTAACAGCCCTGACAGCCTTTACTGCACCCTAGAACCACACTATCGTATGAGATTATCTAGGTTTGACGACCCTAGAATGGATCATTGTTTGGGAATGATATAAGGAAGGTACCTTAGTTTCCCAATACTACTGTTTGAAATGGACTAATAACAACTTGGTAATCATGCTCATCATCGCATTGCATGTGCCTGGAAGATGTGGAACACTGAGAGTGCCAGCATGCCGCGGACGTAAGATGGTGCCGCACGAGGGAGTATGTTGGCGAGGGCATGCATCATAATTGCATCTCATCCTTACATTAATTACAGTACTTAGGAATGTTGATTGTACTGCTTTATCATTACTGCTTGACTGTTTTGATAACATGTTAACCTATGCTTTACTGTTCCACTGAGTCGATCACTCACTCCCACGTTACGGGACGGTGTTCCGAACACCCACTAGACTTTGTCTGATTGCAGATGGCGACGTTACTCCTGAGGCGGAGCCGGACCTTTATGATGACAATGATGCTTATTCGTATATGCTGTATGCTGACAGCTTCAAGTGAGTCGTGTCTTAATCAACGGGATTACAAGGATGTTGACTAGATAACACTACACCTTTGGTATAATTTGAAATTGTACTTGTAATTCATTAACCTGGTAACCTTATCACACTCTGGAGACTTACCATAGTCTATATCTTTTATGTATTTATCACAGTCTTTCGCTTAAAATTTAACTGTCTCTGGAGTATGATATGTTGTTTTGGTATAATCTCTTTCATGTTTCAATGCTCTCATCATAATCATCATTATCTGTGCTACATAAGTGATGCGTTGGAACTCGGGAGCTGAGCTTTGCTCGACCCCCGATTTTCAGGGCGTTACAGTAGCTACTTTGTAACGCCCTAAAAATCGGAGGTCGAGCAAAGCTCAGCTCCCGAGTTCGAACACATCACTTACGCAACATAGATAATGATGATTATGATGAGTGCATTGAAACATGAAGGGAATTAGACCAAAACAGCATATCATACTCCAGAGACAGTTAAATTACGCAAGCGGAAGACTATGATAGATATATAAAAATTTTAAACTGTTGTGAGTCTCCACAGTATGAATATGTTACCAGGTTAAATATAGACATGTATACACCAAAAATGAACAAAATGAATATACGTGGGTGTTCCAAAAGTGCAAACTAAAGTGTAATGGCGTCTAATCAGCAACCTTGTAATCCCGTCGATAAGAAGATGGTCTACATAGACCCGCATGATAGCTGCACACAGGAGAAACCCTCCTCATCATTATAAAAGTCCGGCTCCGCTTCGCAAGCATCGCCATCATCTGAAATTAAGATAGGGTCTGGTTGGTGTGTACAACACCGTCCCGTAACGTGGGAGTGAGTGATCAACTCAGTGGAACTATAAAGCAGAGGTTAACATGTTATCAACTCAGTCAAGCAGTAATGATAAAGCAGTACAATTAAACATTCCTAGATACTGTTATTAATGCTAGGATGAAATGTGTTCATGATGTATGCCCTCGCCTACACTTCCTCGTGTGACACCATCTTACGGTCGCGACATGCTTTCTTCCCTCTGTGCTCTTCAACCCGGGGCATATGCAGTGCGATGTTATGAGCATGATTACCAAGTTTTTATTAGTCCTTTTCATACAACAGGATTGGGAAACTAAGGTACCTCCCTTATATCATTTCCCAAACAATGATCCATTCTAGGGTCGTCAGTCCAAGTAAATCACATACGATAAGCAAGTTATAGGTCACTACCACCAATGCCCTACCAACTGGCAGTCTATTTTCAAAGGCTCGTCGCCAACCCGACTGGGGACCATAGCCAGGCTGCACCGGGGTAGGCCTATTTCATACTCTAGTGCTACGGAAAGGCTTGTCGCCTCTACGCAGGCCCAGAGTATGCTCAAGGTCACTACAAAGGGCTCGTCACCAAATCAGTGTAAGCCGACAGCTCGAATATAGTGTCTCATACCACCGTATTCGGCTCACGAGTTTGGGTTGCTCACTGGTCACTACGGGGAGGCTCGTCGCCCTAGTGTAGGCCGACAGCTCAACCACGGTGTCCCACACCACCATGCCCGGCTCATGAGTCTTAGCGGATCGAGGTACCAAGGTTAACGGGGTGTCCACTGGTGAGTTTGGTACCTTAGCGTCCAAACATGGTGAACATACATCGGGTCAATCGGGTTACTTGACGAGCTCGACTAGCACGAGCGCACATCAAACATGAAGTGCGTAAGCACTCCGTGTGGCCTAACCACTGTCGACAACCGAAGTACGGCTCAGATTCATCGAACACATCCTGTGTGGCGAAACAACATCATCCACCAATATAGGATCTGTTATCAATTGCCTGGACTATACAATAGACCCAATCACATTCAATTACAACAAAATATCCTAGAAGATAGTTAAAGCAGTAATGAATCAAGATTTCAAATCATATAATCAAAGGTCCGATATTGTTCACTTTAGGGCTGCCAGGGCTATTGCACGGAATTGTTAAAGCACTCCTCTATCACCCTTCACAGCTTTGTTTTTGCATTTTATGGAATACAACTTAAACATGGATTTATACATATGCATTATATAAATAAACAGACACTATAATATACGGTACATGGAGGAAAACATACACATAGTTAAAGGAGTTGAGAATCATAACTCAACACCCTTATACATTAAAATTTACTAACTACTTACTCATTCAAACATTTCAGCAAACGCTTTAGACTACTTACATCAACATACATGATGTATATTGATCACATAGGTATTAGGCCAAATCCTTTCACTAGGGAGTTGCCCCATTTATAACACATGTACACCCACGACGGATAGGCCTGGCAAGCATGAATCCAAGTTCCATATTCATTCATTCATTTCCACAAACACTTAGGCTACACATTGTATCACATATAGCGTATATTTGTCGTGACGTGATTTAGGGCAAGTCATTTCGCTAAGGAGTTGTCGTACATGTAACAAGCACATATTCACGATAGATAATCATGTTAGGCACAAATCCAAATTCCATACGTATTCAAACATCTCAACATATACATAGAATACACTATATTCCACATAGTTCATGTATAACTGTAAAGCGAAACAGACGACACATTTTGCATGTGAAATAGCACTCAAGTCAGTTATAAATCATTAACCGACATTGAAAGCCTTGAAAACCATAACCTATACATCTATAGTCTGCACCTCATGCCGTAGAACCGTAACGAATTCGTTTTAAAACACGTAGTCTTTGTCAACAGCGGATGGGCAACCTATAGCATGAATTAGGTTAGTTATTTCATAACCTACACTACCTGAAACTCTAAAATAGATTAGGGTTAGGTTTTCTTACCTAAGAACGGAACTAGAATCGCTGAACTAGTGATACGGTAGCGGCGATTTGATACGTAGAACGACATTGAGGAATCCCTGTAGCAAAGCCCTAACTTCCCTCACCTTTTCTCTCTCTTTCCTTCTCTTTCTTTTCTCTCCTCCCTCCTAGGTTTAGGAAATTCGTATGACATGAGAGAGTGAGGGTTTAAGGTCCTTATATAGGCTTAAAACTGATGAAAATGTCCCCAGGGCCAAGGTATACTTAGGTTATAGCCAAAGGGAGTTTGTTTCAGCTCAACGGAGCACTTCCGGAGCCCCCCCCCCCCCCCCCTTGAGCCAAAGGTCGGACTTAAGCTCCCTGACCATGGATTTAGGTTGAGTTATGTTTTCAGTCCAATCGGATTTACCGAACGCCCGTGACGGACCAGTTTCCGTTCAACGGTCCACGATCACAATCAGGGCCACAAGTACACTGACCTGTGTATGAAATTTCTCCTGATCCGAGGGTGTATTTGGGTCAGATTCTGACGGTCTGAATCCTTATAGTCGGCCCGCAAGCGACAAGTCTCAATGACTTAATTTTAGATTTTTATTTTTAAAATATTCACGTTTCTCGCACACTTCACTCCAGGCTTAAGCGAATAGCCCCGGGACACTATCTGCTGATTTGATTTCCGAGATGGTTGTCAAGCCCAGCAAGGCAATCTTAATTATATAATTTCGCAGTAATCGGACTTTCGACGTGCGGTCCAGATTGGATACGGAGTTTCAATGTGCTCCTGAGAGCAACTGGGTAATGAGATTGATCCTAGATTTTTGGGTAACCTAGCGTCAATGATTCTACAAGTTTTGGGTCATGCAGATCGTATTTAAAGTGATTAGTACCAATTTCACAGGTACTATAGTTTAGCACTTAGGTAATTCTCGTTTAATTTCTAAAGGATTTGAGGTTTGAGAAGTTAATAAGGGGTTAGGATCAACCCCTTGCCTAAGGACATCTAACTCCAGGTTGGCAAAAATCTGGGGCGTTACATGCTTATACGGCCTATACCCTTCTTTGGTAAGTAATCTATGTTCGACCCAAGACCTGTCAACCCCTGGCATGTCGTCGTAGTCCCATGCGAAGCAATCTGAAAATTTTGAGAGCAGACATATTAGCATTTCTTTTTCAGGTAGACACAACAAGTTGCTAATGAATGCTGCCTTTGGGTCATGATCTGTCCACAAACTAATTTCGACCAGTGGGTCTTGAACTTGCGTTCAATTATCTTCTCTTTCTTTTGAAAGATCTTCCAACTTCAAGATATTTTCTTCACTTGGTTCATCTAATCCGGCCAAATTCACGGATAAGCTTTCATTGGATTCCATCAGGCTTTCTTTAAGCTTCTCTATTCTAGCCGTAAAGTTGGCTCCAACCCCTTCTTTTTTATGTTTGCATCATGAGATTTCTTCAATGACACAATGGAACATCGACCGATAGAGGAGAATATCCTTTAGCTGGGTGTCATATATTTGTGTTATCTCTGAAATAGCCTGCACGATGTTATCAGAATTTTTTTTACAATAATACCAGTAGGACGACCGAGCTTATTTCTCCCAGTAAATCTAATGGGTCCCACTTCTTCACCATAGTAATAAGCCTCATTGGCATTCAATGTAGCTAAAAACGGTTTATTATCGGCCAAAACCACTTTAACCTTGCTTTGATTCCAAAATATAATGAATTGATGAAGAGAGAATGGGATACATCCAAAAGAATGGATCCAATCCCGTCCTAGCAATGCATTATAATTTGACAAGGTATCGACCACAAAGAACGATGTTAGAACTATTTTAGTACGTACGGTCAAATCGACTAGTAGGACACCGTGTGTATTTGTAATATGACCAGTAAAATTGTTTACAATTTACCTCTAATGGAATTAAATCAGCAAAGGTTTTTCCTAACTTGTTCATCATTCTTCTCGTAACAGATTTACTGTTGCCTTATTATCTGCCAAGATCCTGGTTATTAGGCATCCGTCAAAATGAGCCGATATGTATAATGGTTTAAGATGTTGTGTCATGTCGTCAGTTGGCTTGTCAATAATCACTTTCTCGGAGGTGCAATCGGCCGTGAAAATGACCATATTAACTTTTGGTGTTTCATTCTTATTGATTTCACTTGTTTCTCCTTTCTCAAATGGGAGAGCTGCATGTTAAATGATTATTGGATGGGAATCTTCTTGTAACGCTTTGAAAATAGGGGGTCGAGAAGAAGCTCAGCTCCCGAGTTTCAAAACATCAATTATGCAACATATATGCTGATGATTGAATGTTGTCTGTATTAGTACATGAAACATGAATGAGATTAAGCCAAACAGCATATCATACTCCAGAGACGATTAGTTTAAGCAAGAGGAAGACTGTGATGATATATAAAATATATAAACTGTGGTAAGTCTCCAAAGTGTGATAATGTTACCAGGTTAGATAATTACATGTAAATTTTCACAATATACAAAAGGTGTAATGTTGTCTAGTCAACATCCCAGAAATCCCCGTCGATCAGGACACGACTCACATGAATCCGCTTGAAAACAGCATAAATGAGAAATCCTCCTCATCATCATAAAGGTCCGACTCCGCATCGCAAGCATCGCCATCATCTGAAACTCAAACTAGTCTGGTTGGTGTGTACAACGCCGTCCCATAACGTGGGAGTGAGTGATCAACTCAGTGGAACAATAAATCATAGGTTAACATGTTATCAATTCAGTCAAGCAGTAATGATAAAGCAGTACAATCAAACATTCCTAAATAATCTTGTTAATGCAAGTATGAAATGCAGTCATGATACATGCCCTTGCCAAACCTCCCTCATGCGACACCATCTTACGTCTGCGGCATGCGTTCATCCCTCAGTGCTCCACATCTTGCAGGCACATGCAGTGCTATGTTATGAGCATGATTACCGAGTTGTTATTAGTCCTTTTCATACAGCAGTATTGGGAAACTAAGGTACCTCCCTTATATCATTCCCAAACAATGATCCATTCTAGGGTCGTCAGTCCTAAATAATCTCATACGATGATGCAGTTCCAGGTCGCTATAAAGGACTGTCAGGGCTGTTACACGCACTCGTTGCACTGCTCCCCCATCACCTTATCAATACAGGCCTAGTTTATACTTTGTTACTACGGGAAGACTTGTCGCCTCACCTCAGATTCAGAGTATGCTCGAGGTCACTACACCGGGCACAGTTAGGGCTGTCAGGGCTGTTACACGGAATCGTTACACCACTCCCCCATCACCCATCAAAACAGTGTAGGCCAACAGCTCGAATACAGTGTCCCATACCACCGTATTCGGCTCACGAGTCTAGGTTGCTCACTGGTCACTACGGGGAGGCACATCGCCCCTGCGTAGGCCGACAGCTCGACCACAGTGTCCCATACCACCATGTCTGGCTCATGAGTCTTAGCGGATCGAGGTACCAAGGTTAACGGGGTTACATTGGTAAGTTTGGTACCTTAGGTTCAAGCAGTAGCGTCCAAACATGGTGAACATACATTAGACAGATCGGGTTACTTGACGAGATCGACTAGCACGAGCGCACAACCAGCTGAACGACATGAAGTGCATAAGCACTTCGTGTGGCCTAACCACTGTCGCCAGCCGAAGTACGATTCAGGTTCGTCAAACACATCCTACGTGGCAAATGAATCTCAACCACGAACTCAAGTCTGTTACCGATTGTCTGGACTATAATCATAGCCCCAATCACAATCAATCCTTAACCAGAAGCATGTAGAGTAAAGTAGAATAAACAAAGTAATTCAAGCATGTTAACAAACATGTCATAAAGCACAAAATAAATAGAAAATACCAACACATATATTTTATAAGTAAGCGGTTAAATTAAACAACCAACATGGAGGAATTCATATACATCTCTATGTTAGTTGAGAATCCTATCTCAACACCTACCTAAAGCACAATCATCTAAGCACTTACTCTTACAAGCATTTTCACAAACACTTAGAATACACTTATTAACATACATAACGTATATTAGCAAAAACATTTATGAGGGCGAATTCTTTCACCGAGTAAGTATTACACTTATATATAACATGTACATACAGTGATTTATCATGGAAACCATACTTTCACAATTTATACGTATACGATATTTTCTACAAATATATAGAATACACTATACGCCATAATTCGCATACGTAATCGCATTATACATGTGAAATTGCATCCAAATCATGAATCTATCATTATCTGACATTGAAAGCATTAGAAACCATAACCTATACATCTAAAGTCCGCACCTTACGCCGTAGAAACGTAACGAACTTAACAGAAACTCTACGCCTTCGTCAACGTCGATACGACGACCATAACACAAGGTAAATCAGCTACTTCGCTACTTGTCCCAATAGAAACCCTAAAACAGGTTAGGGTTAGGGTTTTCTTACCTAGAAATGAAGTCGGAATCGCCAGAAAAGCGATTAGATCGTGATGTTTAAGCACGTATAACACCAGGGTAGAATAGCAGGAAGGTTCTTCCACTTCTCTCACTCTTTCTCTCTCTTTTCTCTCTTCTCTCTCCTAGGTTTTCTCAAATTCGTATGGTATGAGAGAGTGAGGGTTTAAGGTCCTTATATAGGCCTAAAACTCTCCAAAATAGACTCAGGGTCAAGGTATACTTAGGTTATGTCCAAAGCGGGTCTGTTCCGTCTCAATGGAGCACTTCTGGAGCCCCCTTAAGCCAAAGGTCGGACTTAAGCTCACTGACTATGGATCTAGGTCGAGTTAAGTTTTCATTCCAATCAGGTTTCTAGATCGCACGTGGCGGACCAGTTTCAGTTCAACGGTCACAGAAACTCGATCAGGGTTACAAATACACAGACATGTATGGGAAATGTTTCCTGATCCGAGGGTGTATTTGGGTTAGATTCCGACGATCTGATTGCTTATATTTGGCCCGCAAACATCAAGTCCCAGATTACTTAAATTGAATTTAATTTCTAAAGAAAACCAGGTTTTCTCACACTCCTCGCTCCGGGCTCAAGCGAATAGCTGTGGGACACTATCTAGATTTGATTTTCGAGATGGTTGTCAAGCCCAGCAAGATGGTCCTAATTCTATAACTTCGTATTATTCGGACTTTTGATGTGCGGTCCAGATCTGATACGGAGTTTCGTGATGCTCCCAAGAGCAGCCGGGTAATGAGATTGATCCTAGATTTTAGGGTAATGCAGCATCGATGATTCTACAAGTTTTGGGTCTTGCAGATCGTATTTAAAGTGATTTAAACGGATTTCACAGCTAAACTAGTTTAGCACTTAGTTAAACTCATCTAATTTCTAAAGGATTTAGTCCTGTATGATTTCTACCTGAGGTGACACTCGGGTCTTTGTACAGATTTCGAAAGTATTGTTCTTCATTACCTAAACTATAGGATTCATGCCTAATATGAAAGTACTCAGAAACATCTAAAGAACAAGGTGGTGAAAGGTGAAATAGGAGATTTTGAAGGAAATGGGTTGAAAGGGGACTTGAGACTTCGGGATTGAGTTTTGACAAGTTAATAAGGTGTTAGGATTTGACCCATTGCCTAAGGACGTCTATCTCCAGGTTGGTAAAAATCCGGGGTGTTACACTTCTTCCGCATCTCCAAGCATTGTGTTCGGTTGTGCAAGTCGTGCTTAAAAGCCAACTGGTAACATAAAAACCATATTGCAATGGAAAGTTATTAATAGCGAACCAAACACAATTTCTCCACTCAAACCTTGTCCCCCTAGTGTTTCAAATCCAGTTTCCTCAATCTGACTAGGGTGTTCTTTAATCATAGGTTCGGTTGAGGGGTCATTTATCAAAGAACTTTCTCTAGCATCAGCGGTTGATGAGAGTTCATTAGTTAGTCATTCATCTGCTGGGAAACAGTCTTCGCTAAAGTAATCTGACAGATTACTATAACCGTCTTCGTTTTCTTCTGAAATTTTTATTGAGCTATGTGATTAGGCATATCAGTACTCCCCTGTGCTTCCATTGGCATAACAGCTTCAACTGTATTCACTGTTACTTGTTCATTCAGCTCTGAAACTTTCCAGAATGGACGAGGAAGTCTAGCACATGGCTGAAGAGGTGGTTCTTCCTTTTCTTTTCCTCTCTTTATTCAGCTCTTTAACTCTACCATCGACGTTTTTTAGTCCTCGTCATGATTTTCAGTGTTGCTGGAAATTTTGGGTGAACAATTCGTTTCCACACATTCTCCCTGGTATTAGGAGGCTTAACCATCCTTATCGAAGGTGGCTATTGTTGTGAATAACAATCATAATTTGTGCTTGTTGAGAATTGGTGATCATGACTATTATGGTATTATCTTCCTCTTTCAAGTGGATTTTTTTATCGTGATTTAATTTCTCGTGCACATCGGTCACAAATCTGAGGATTTGGATACCTACCTCTTATAGTAGTTGATTGACCGTCTTGAGAGTAGTGAATTCTAGTATGCTTTTCCTAATATCGACCATTTCTTTTTCGCAAACTACTTGGGTTAAGGTCAATTTTTGTCCTTGGATGATCTTTCAAATCAGTTGTAACCACATTCACCTCCACACTTGTTGGGAATGGGTCGATGTCAATTAACATTTCTTCTTTGTCTTTCTTAGGAAATTTTAATAAATCGCGATCGATATGGCCATGGATGACATTCCTAAAAACAACACATTTATTAGTAGTGTTTGATCGAGAACCATGCCATTTGCAATAATTAACTTTTTTGCAATTCATTAGCCGCAGGTACTTTTAGTTTATATAAACTTTAATAAATTTTTCTGCCAACAAGATATCAAATATCTCCTCAGCTCGAGTAATATCAAAAGTATATACCTTTTGGGCCTTCTGCGAAGTTGGGGTGGTCGATTCCATTTTAACTAATGTTGTACAAATTAATGGCTTCTTAGCCACTACTTTAGCAATTGCAATTTCATACTTAGGATCGTTGTAATATGATACCAGCAATGAATTGGCTCATTTGGCTCCTTGCATGAGTTCATCATAGCGAGAGACCTTTTAAGTCAAATCATATAGGTCTGTAAACTCCGTGCTAATAAATTTTTTACGGAGTTTATATTCTAAACCATCTTGTGTGAGTTGCATGAATTCTACTTTAGTCATAACCACTTTGCAGTAACTTGTTGCCCGCTTAAATCGCATAATATAACTTTCACATGGCTCTCTAGGTAATTGTCTGAACCGTACAAGATTGACCATAATTATTTCTCTGTCTTTAGAATAGAATTGAGCATGAAACTTCTCTTCTAGCTCTTGCCAAGCATGTACTGAATTTGGTAATAGATTTGAATACCAATTAAAAGCTACAACAATTAGAGAATGACCGAATAATTGCAATTTATAATAATCATTGTTGGCTAATTCACCACATTGTATGATTAATCGACCGATATGTTCAATTTTAGATTGACCATATTTGTCAGAAAATAGAGCGAAATCCGGTTGATAATTCCTCGACAATGGATGTTACTGATCTATCCATTTAAGATATGACTTGTGATACATAGGGATAAAATTACGGCTTAAAACTTGGCCAACAACTTCCTGAATAAGTTGAACAATTTGTTCTCGATCGATTCATTGCGGTTCCACAACAGGTGATTGGTCTGATCCGAATCGATTAAGATATCCTGAAATCTGAGTCCTTGTTGTGGATTGTTGAGTGTGAAATATTACATATTTCTCCCTATTTACACCTTAGTTTTATAACATGATAGTGCTTAATCCATTTAATCATGCATGTTTTCATGTGCGAGGTGATTTCAAGAGCTTAAAGGTGAAATTGAGGCTAAATGGAAGATTTATGCTCAAAAGATTACTAAATGAAGATTTGGAGATTTGGAAGTCATTAATAAGGATTCACATGCCAAAGATCCAAGAAAATCAAGTGAGGAATGAGGAGAATCAAAAATTTGAAGTGAAGAAAGGAATCCTGAAATTGTCCTGAAAACAAACATATTCCTGAAATTATCCTAAAAAGCATATTCTGAAACTCTGAGTCTATTTTTAGAAATGCACAAAGTGCGTAAATTTGAGGCAATTTAAACTCTGAGCATATTTTGGGAAACTGCGCAGAGTGCATAAATTTGATGCGGTTTCTAGATTTTTCTAACTTTGTGCGAAAGTTGGAGTTTTACAACCATAAATAGGACTTCCTAGGATGCTACAAAGCATCTTCTAGGGTTTGGAAAGGTCTTAAGGAGCATACACAAGGGTGGAGCAACCGCCAAAGAGTTTTTCTTCTTCCCTAGTTTATTTTTCATGCTTTGTTTAAGAGATTTAGTTTTAATCATGTCTATGGTTGGTGAAACCTCTTAGCTAGGGCTAAGAGGTGAAGCTTGTAGCATGTTTGGATGATTATCTTACTTTGATTCTTGTTCTTATTAAACCTCATTGATTTCTAGTTTGATATTAAAGAAATATTTTTAGTTTTCTATAATTTATTGTGACTCAAATTACAATAGACGTTGTGATAACTTTGGATATCTTCTTTTTCTGTTTTGAGATTGTGAGATTGGTAAATCCTGTTGTTCACCATCGTCTCCTGGGCATAGTGGGGTGATGGAATCCCTTCCAATCTTCAGAATTTTCTCCATTGAGAATTAGGTCAATGAAAAGTTCATATTTGATTTAAATTGATTTATCTTCCAATTGGATAGGATAAGACTCCAATTCCATTTGTGTTCCTTAAATCAAGTAAGGTAGCATCTTGATAGCTACAAGTGGATCCTTGACACCATAGTTCCCACCTTTAATTGATAGTTTAAACATTATTCACAATTACTCTCTTTTATTCCATAATTCAGATTTAGATCTTCTTCTAGTTCTAGTTCTAGTTCTTTTCAGAATACGTACAAGTTTAGTCCCTGTGGATTCGACCTCATTCTCACGAGTTATTACTACATCGTGACCCTACACTTAGGGTTGTGAACATGGATTAAATCCAACTAGCGGCCTTTGATTTCTATTTTCAAGCATAAAATCCTTGACTTCCAGCTCAGGTCACCTAACCTTTACAAGAGGCAGCATGTTCCTAGTTTCTGAAATAGGAACTGATGGTTGATTACACTGCATTAGTGGTATAGGTGGCACTTGGGCTGTTTTGCCGACTGAACTCCATTATGATGGGATGGTGATCGCGTCCGTTCTATTATCACAGTTAATAATTGTTGCAATGCCTCAGTTTGATTGGCCATGAAATGATTAGCACTTTCAGATTGAATACGTAATTGTTCAGTTTGAGCTCTTTCATATTCTTATGCCATTTGGATGCTCATTTGAACATCTCGGAGTACTACATATACTTCATCTGGGAGTACGGCTCAAGATGCAGATGGTCCAGCCTGATTTCCGATTGGATTTGTATTCAAATTAATTATTTCTAGAGGCATTTGAATCTGCACATCATCACGTAGTGGTAATGTGGTAGGTGTTGTGGGTTCAATACCAGAAGCACGAGTTACTCTTCTTATTTTCGATACTAATCAAATCGATAGTTAATGGAGTCCCATTGGGCATGCTAGAAAATTTTTCGCAGTTGTTTTTTTCTAAACATGGGTATGTATTATGTGGGCGTGCCAGAACTGGATTAGTGGTTCTGTAACATCCCGGATTTTTGCCAACCTAGAATTAGACGTCCTTAGGCGATGGGTCAATCCTAACACAGGTTTAACTTCCCAAACGCTCAATTAAAGCCTCAAATCCTTTTTCAAACCATTTTCTTCACAAATCCCACCCTTCACTACCTTGTGCTTTCAATTTTTCAAAGCACTTTCGCCCTAGACACTAACTTAAACTAGCTAAGTAGTAAAACTTGGATCACTTTATATACAAACTACAAAGGCCTAAGTACCATCTCAGACAGAAATCTTACATGACTAAATCCTTTAGAAATTAGGCGAGAATTAGCTAGTGCTAAACTAGAGTGCCTGTGGAATTAGCACCAATCGCTTTAAATATGATCTGCAAGACCCAAAACTTGTAGAATCATTGACGCTAGGTTACCCTAAAACTTAGGATCAATCTCATTACCCGGCTACTCTCGGGAATGACTTGAAACTTCGTATTAGGTCTAGACCGCACATCGGAAGTCCGATTAACACGAAGTTAAGGAACTAGGACCGCCTCACAGGGCTTGACAACCACCTCGGAAATCAGGTCCAGCCGATGTCCCACGGCCATTCGCTTGAGTCCGGAGCGAGGGAGTGTGAAAATCACTCTTTCCTTTACAAAATAAATATCTGGAATAGTGATCTGGCACCATTCGCTTGCGGATCAGTATTAAGCAACCAGACCGTCAGAATCAAACCAAATTACACCCTCGGATCAGGAAAAATTTCAGGAACATTTACATGTACTTGAAATTTCGGATCGTGGCCCACTGACCGTTGAACTGAAAGTGGTCCGCCACGTGTGATCTGGGAATCCGATCGAGTCGAAAACGTAATCCCACGTAGATCCATGTGTGGAGAGCTTAAGTCTGACGTTTGGCTCAAGGAGGGCCACCAGAACCCCTCTTTTGAACTGAAAAAGTGACGAAATACCTATATTAGCAGTAACCCTTGAACCTGAGTCTATTTTGGGGAGGTTTTATGCTATAAAAGGAGCTTAGAACAGCCCCTCTCACAGTCATACGAATTTGGGATAAAACCCTAGAGAGAGAGAGAAAAGGGAGAGGAAAGCTTGAGATTTGTGGGAGTACTCCCTCCTGCTGCTTTCAATCATCGCACGGCCTACACCGCCTCCTTCCTGGCGGTATCCACTTCATTTTAAGGTGAGAAACCCTAACCCTAGGTCTGATTTGAAGCGTATAGGCTATAGATTATGAAATGGCTAACCGATTCCGCTCTTTAGGCAAGAAAACTCTCCTATACAGAAGCTAAACAAACCTATCGATTCCGTTGCGATTCTACGACAAAAAGTGCGGACTTTAGGTGTATAGGTTATGGTTTTCAACGCTTTCAATGTCAGATAATGATAGATTCATGATCTGCATGCAATTGTACATGTACAAAGTGCTGTCTGTTTTCTGTTTCGATTGATTAAAGATGAAAAATATGGAATTCTACATACTCTAGGTATTTGTAGAAAGTACGGTATACGTATATTTTTTGGAAATGTGTTTGACATGTTTATTTGTTATATGGATATACGATATATGGATAAAATACTTATTTGGTAAAAGGATTCGCCTAAATACATGTTTTACTTATATACACTATGTATGTTGAAATTGCGTATTCTAGAAAATACCGTATACGTATAAATTTTGGAGATGTATTTATCATGATTATTTGTTGTAGTAATATATTATACATGGATAAAATACTCGCTTGGCTAAAGGATAGCCCTAATACATGTTTTGCTAACATACACCATGTATGTTGTAATAGTGTATACTAAGTGTTTGTGAAAATGACTGAATGAGTATAGAATTCTCATTCGTGCTTGCCATGACCAATTGTCATGGATTCATGATTGTTGTATTGGCGATACCCCTTTGACGAAAGGATTTGCCCTAAATCACGCCACGGCCAATATACACTAGATATGCAAAAATGTGTGGCCCAAGTGTTTGTGGAAATGACTGAATGAATATGGAACTTGGATTCCTGCTTGCCATGACTATCCGTCGTGGGTGTACGCGTGTTATGATTGGGGCAACTCCCTAGTGAAAGGATTTGGCCTAACGCCTATGTGATCGACGTATGTCATGTATGTTGATGTATGTTTGTTTAAGTGTTTCTTGAAATGTCTGAATGAGTAGTAGTTAGCAAATTGTAATGTATAAGGGTGTTGAGATATGATTCTCAACCTCTTTTAACTATGTGTATGATCTCCTTGGATAGTTGTGTGATTAGGAAATGAACATGTACAAACTCATGATTGTGTTGTGATTCATAACATGCTCAACTGCTTTATGATTTTAACTATGCAATGCATATGTTTAAATTTATATTTACGTTGTATGATCTGTCATGGGTGATGGGGGAGCGGAGCAACGAGTGCGTGCAACAGCCCTGGCAGCCCTAAACGGATAATACCAGACTTTGATTGTATGATTTGAATCTTGATCCATTACTACTTTACCTATCTGCAATTGAATGTGATTGGGGCTATTGTATAGTCCAGGCAATCGGTAACGGGATTGAATTCGTGGCTGAGATTCATTTGCCACGTGGGATGTGTTCAACGAACTCGAGTCGTGCATTGCCTGTCGACAATGGCTAGGCCACACAAAGTTGTTTATGCACTTCATGTCGTGCAGCTCAACAGGCGATCGTGCTAGTCGAGCTCGTCAAGTAACCCGATCTGCCTTATGCATGTTCACCCTGTTTGGACGCTACTGCTTGAACCTAGGGAACCAAACTTACCAGTGAAACCCCTTTTAACCATGGTACCTCGATCCGCTAAGACGCATGAGCCGGGCATGGTGGTATGGGACACCGTGGTCGAGCTGTCGGCCTACGCTGGGGCCATGTGCCTCCCCGTAGTGACCATTGCGCAACCAGACTCGTGAGCCGAATATGGTGGTATGGGACACTGTATTAGGGCTGTCAATACTTACGGCCAGAGCCGAGTACGGTGAGACCTGTACTCGTGCTGACGGGCGACGAGTCCTCTGTAGTATCTTCGAGTATACTCTAAGGGCTGTGATTGGCGACGAATCTTTCACAGCGACTAGAGTATGAGTTGAGCCGAGTACGGTGAGACCTGTACTCGAGCTGACGGCTAGTGATTGAGCCGAGTACGGTGAGACCTATACTCGAGCTGACGGTCAGCAATTGAGCCGCATACGGTGAGATCTGTATCCGTGCTGACGGGTGACGAGCCCTTTGTGATGCCTTCGCTATGCCTCTCAAACCATAACACCGTATGAGATTAACTAGGATTGACGGCCCTAGAATGGATCATGTTTGGGAATGATATAAGGGAGGTACCTTAGTTTCCCAATACTGTTGGTTGAAATGGACTAAAATAATAACTCGGTAATCATGTTCATCATCGCACCGCATGTGCCTTGTAGATGTGGAGCACTGAAGGAGGTATGCATTCGCGAACATAAGATGATGTCGCATGAGGGTGGTTTGGCAAGGGCATACATCATGTCATTTCATACTTGCATTAAATAAGAGTAGTTAGAATTGTTTGATTGTACTGCTTTATCATTACTGCTTGACTGAGTTGATAACATGTTAACCTATGCTTTACTGTTCCACTGAGTTGATCACTCACTCCCACGTTACGGGACGGTGTTGTGCACACCAACCAGATTTGTTGAGTTTCAGGTGATGGCGATGCTTGTGAAGCAGAGCCGGACTACTTCTATGATGATAGGAGTAGTTCTTCTATCTGTATCTCTCTGGCAGGTCAATGAAGACCTGATATTGTATTGACGGGGCTATGGTACTTGGGATAAGAGACATTACACTTCCTCACATTTGGTATATTTTAAAACTGTACTTGTAATTATTTAACCTGGTAATGTTATCACACTCTGGAGACTCATCATAGTTTATATATTTTATCTATCTATCACAGTCTTCCGCTTGCAAATTTAACTGTCTCTGGAGTATGATATGTTGTTTTGGCTTAATCTCACTCATGTTCAATGCACGAATACAGTCAACATTCAATCATCATTCATTTTGTTGCATAAGTGATGTTCTGGAACTCGGGAGTTGAGTTTATGCTTGACCCCCGATTTTCAGGGCGTTACAGGTTCCAATTCAAATCGAGCAACGATGACCCTGAGCACCAAGATAAGAAGACACGGAGTACGATCGAGTTATAGGGGAATTGGCTGCCTATTCAGCCACTCACTCACTTGTTCAAAGAGATCAGGTGAAATTTAGAGGGTTGGGTTTGTCCTCTGAGAATAAGTTTCTTCCTTGCCTTCCG
Source organism: Magnolia officinalis (assembly GCA_021015155.1). Classification (NCBI taxonomy): domain Eukaryota; kingdom Viridiplantae; phylum Streptophyta; class Magnoliopsida; order Magnoliales; family Magnoliaceae; genus Magnolia; species Magnolia officinalis. The sequence goes on from JAJHSJ010000002.1 coordinate 58,743,521, forward strand.
TAAGAAATGACTTTTTCATATAGGTTTAACAGTGATGAGAAGAGAATTTATGAAATTTGAAATGACAAATGCATAATGTAAATGAAACTTCGCTAAAGAACTGAATTTAAATGGGATTAAGCTAAGGAATGGAATGTAAATTCTTCTGAAGTTAAAGTAGGCAATTACACTATGGAATCTAGATTGACTAAATGAAAGGTAATTGAAAATTAGTATTTTGTTTGATTGGGTTGGTGTGAGACGGCTTTCTTGTTTGCATTCTCCCTCTATTTATAATCTTGATATAACGGTTACGTTCTAACAGTTATAGCAACCGTTCTTCCGTTACATTGTTTTTAGATAATTCCTATGCTCTTACTCCTTATCTTCTTTCTTGCCACCTGTTCGACGATTATGAAAATTCGATTGCTAGATATCTGATGCTTAGTCAATTGTGCTCAGTCGCGCATATGTCGATCACTTTAATGCGATTGATATGTTATGGTTTTGTTCCCGAAATACAACTGTACATATCTATAGAAAATCCTGCAACTGTAGTATGCGTATCCGTACAGATTGCTCACAATTGACCCTGATTGGTTGAAAATAGGACTTAGCCGGATAGGGTACAAACACTAAGAATTATTTGGAAAAGAATCGAATGAAGAAATTTTCGTACATGTCAGTTGTAGTAAGTATCATGTATGCTCAAGTCTACAAGCGAATATTTACAGTTGGAATGTTAGGCAAGTATTTATCTTATCCAGGAATGCAGCATTAGATAACTGCAAAGAAGGTGTTACACTACCTATAAAGGACAAAAGACTTTAGACTCACATACAGAAGGTCTGATCATTTAGAGTTGGTTGGGTACTCAGGTGCAGATTATGCTAGCCACGTTGATACAAAGAAATCCACCTCAAATTACATTTTCATGATGGCTGGTGGGGCTATGTCTTGGAAAAGTGTGAAACAGTCGATGACAGCCTCATCCACCATGGAAGTTGAGTTCATTGCTTGTCATGAAGCATCAAATTATGCATTATGGTTATAACGTTTCTTCGCAGGTTTGAGGGTATTGGAGCATATCCTGTGACCATTGAGAATCTTTTGTAATAATTCATTTGCGGTCTCCTTTTCTAACAACAACAAGCATTCATCAAGGTCGAAGCATATCGACATCAAGTGCTTATTGTGAAGGAAAGAGTTCAGAATCGTCTAGTGTCTGTAGAGTTCATCAGCACTATGCGGATGATTGCAAACTGCTCACTAAATGACTCCTTATCGCTCCATTTCAGGAGCATGTAACATCCATTAGAGTCATTGAATCCACATATGTATTTTGTTAGTGGGAGTTGAGCGTGTTTTATTTTCATAAACATTTAAGCGATCTCATTTATAAAGTTTTGATGATTATGATATAAAGTTAATTTCTGCTTCTCTTATACATGAGAAATTTATTTTGAGAAAGAAAAATTATAGTCATGTTTCGTTGGAGACATGTGAAAGCTGAGACCTCTTAAGGACAGGCACATATGATCACGCTACGTGTGCAATCCTTATACCACATGTCACGCCCCAGACTCGGTAACCGGACTCACAAGGAACCCGATAGCCGGTTCTGGCCACAACAGCCTCCGTAGTACCCCATTCTCGACTCCTGAAGCAGGTTCCGATCCTAGGATCCTAAAGGAGGATTTTCGTAAATCATATATCCATTCCAATAAGAGCATACCCAAGATCACAGCAAGTAAATCTCAGAAATAAGAATGGAACACATAGCAAAATCCACTAAGAAATTGAACTTTTCAAGTATAAGGCTGAAAGGAAATACATAAGATAACAGAAGAAAGAATATCTGTAACACTGGGGTCCTCGGCTCAACTCCTATCCAAGCTCCACTGCTACGATGCCAACCTAGGATCTCCTGCATGCATCAATCGTGCATAAGGTTATAGAAAGCTTAGAGGGTGGTAAAAGTGTGTGACAATGGTGTGCAGAAGAATAATAAGGGATGCAGAATGGAAACATGATCAATGCCAATATCACTAGCCTTACCGAGGCTAAGCCATGAATGCAGGAAGCCATACTAAGGCTATGCAATGCATTAAGGCTTATACAGTCGATACCAATGCAATGTGAAGTAATGTCAATGCTCGTAACCAGTCCACATATCTAATACAGTTCCATCATAAGGAATATCACCGGGGTCTAATGCACTACAGGATGACTACCGCTCTCAAAATCGCACAGCCAAACGAGCGTAAGCGACCACACTACCCGCCTGTGGACAGCCAATCACCAGCAAGGCTCGACGGTAGCGGACCCATTCACGAGCTGGTCAGACTAATCCTAGCCATGCCCTCTCACTCAGGCGGATAATGTCACATCCCATCTCAACCAACTACACGGCAGTGGGAGATGCTGCCTAATGGTGTAAGGCACTCGGGCGCTTATAATTTCCACTCGGTCATGGCGTTGAGGCGTTTTCTAGGTACCTTGAAGGTTTAGGGGCTTTCACCCATGGATATCTTATGCACCCCAAATGCTCAAATAATATATTTTCGGTGTCCACATAAGGCTATCCACGAATACCCCTGTGGAGGCAAGGCCCTGGTGAAGCAAGGGCGATCATATCTATGAGCTGTGATGCCAGATGCATGAGTCACGCATACCAATCATGCACTAGCTCCAAGTACTCAATGTGCACAAGAGGGGAACTCCATCCCTCTATCATATCACGCACAAATGAAATCCAAACACACCATGATGCATATGGGTCATGAGGGTGCACCATACGACGATGATGACTTAGAACATACTCCTCCTTCCCAAGGAGGGAATCAAGTCTAGGTACTTAAATAATTAATCTAAGGAACAATCCTCTAGTGGGGGCCCAATACTTTAGGGTAGCCCACAAAGCTAAGGAGGGCAATATATATGCCTAAAGGAATAAGCGGTCCTAACGAGGGCCTATGGTGGGCTTTAAACCACCCATAGCAACCCATGGGCCTACCTTAGGGCCACCAAGGAGGACATCCAACCTCAACTGGGTCCTAAGAGGTAGCCTGTCATTACTCGAATATGAAACAAGGCCCAAGGCCTAAGCAATCCATGGCCTAATGGGCTATACACCAAGCCAACACATAGGCAATATGGTGGGCCCTCAAGCAAGGTTTGGACCCAACCATAGAGGTCATAAACCCACAAATTGTGGTGGGCCTAATGGGCAGCCCGGCAATCCAACCATAAGGGCAATCCTTATACTTATTTCAAGTGAGTTGGGCCTCACAACTTGGCCCAAGTACTAGGTTATTTTTGGTGGGCAACCAAGGGCCCAACTACTTGCATATTATAGCCCATAAACCCATCACAATAAGTAGAAAAATATAGGCCTAAAGGCCAAGGGGCCTATCTAGAAAGTTCCAGGACAAATGGGCCTAGAAAATCCAACAAATAGATATGAACATTGATCCAATAAAAACCCAACTGGGGTGGGCCTCAAGTGTGCACTAATTAAGCCCAAAGGCACATCAGGGAAATGACAAGTTATGTACATATAATATCCTTAAATCTGATGGGTCATGCTACCCCAAAACATGCCATTAAGGGCAACCAGTTTGGGCCTATTGCTGAAATTTCAGCCCACCTATTTTCTGAGCTTGCTGGAGTCCAACAAAAAAATCAATTTATAAAAATTATAATTTACTGGTGACCCACACACATCACTGTGGGCCCCACCAAATGAATGGAGTGCATAAAACACATACATAAAGTGGGTCATGCTACTGGACTGGACGTCCAGCAACAGCCCAATTAGCTTGGGCATCCTTGGTGGACGGTTAAGGGGGCGTGAATGGTAGCCCCCAAAACACATCAAAGTGGGCCCCACACGTGGACGTCCCATAGGGAGGTGGGCCACATCCCATGTGGACCACACTATGGAGGGACGGCGTATAAGGCCCGTATCCTAGCCCGTACTGTTTCGTAGGCTTCCACGGTCCTCCCGGTCGAATTCCGGCAACTCGCGACATGTAATCGGCAGTTGCGTGTGACTCTGAGTCGTATCCCGTCTTCCCGAGTCGGCTTGACCCAAATCTGTACTAGTGCGACCACGCCGTCGCCGCAGTTCCGACATCGCGTCTCGTGCCCCGAGGCGATACCCGGGCCAGGAGATGTGGGCCCGCGTTCAGTTCGAGGAAACGTCACGCAATTGCAAAACCCTAGAGAAAACATGTTAAATCAATCTCATCAATCCCATCAATCACCACATCATGTCAAGTACAACCACCCCTCCCCTAAAGTCAACTCTCTCTTACAACCAAGTACACATCCATCACCCATCACCCATCTCTCACCGTCCCTCTCCTCATGACTCCATCACTCACATCACCTCTCCCTCTCTCATCTCTCTCTCATTTCTCTCCCACGCTCCATGGGAGCAACTCCAACGTCCCAACCTCCATGAGAAAAGCATTGTGTAGCCCACTCCCTACCATTCAATCCAACCCTTCTAAGTCGATCTTGACCGTTGAATCACACCCTTTAGAGCTCTATCATGCATTGGCGGAAGAAGGAAGGAGAGATCAAAGGTGGGTGATTTTTGTATGATTTTTTTTTATGATTTGATGGCCCACTTGTGGTGACACCCATCTTGATGTATGCATTGTTTAGGGAGGGCCCATAGTGTCGGGGTCCCTCCCCTCCATCTCACCGAGCTCTCTCTCTCTCTCTCTCTATCTCTCTCTCTTTCTCTATTTTTTTACGGCCCACCTATGATGAATCCATGTTGTCCACCTGATTTATGTGTTACATCCACACCGTCCTGGACGGTGCTGTGCAGGGGCCACCGTGATGTGTTGTATTCACAACGTCCATCTAGATGGTGGGTCCCACGCAGCATGCAGCAGCTGCTGCTCTTCCATGGGCCAATCATGAGGCACGTGTTATTTCTGGGTTGTCTATCTGTTGGACGGCCAGCAGCCTCAGTTGCTATATTGACATCAGCAAGGTCTGTGGGATCCAATAGATATAGGGATTTAATCCTCACCAGCCAACAGTTCCGTGGACCCCACTCTGGTATATGCACTTCATCCTCATCGTCCATGTGGGGCCCACTGCGATGTGTACTCACACCGTCCATTGCCGCCTAGCCCAGCTACACACTGGTGCTGAACGTCAGCAGGATTGTGGAACCCACCACATGATGTATGTATTGATATTCCTCACCGTCCGTTGACGGTGGAACCCACCGCATGATGTATGTGATGTATCCAAACCATCCAACCATTCGCAGAGAATGAGATAGATCTAAATCTCAAGTGGGACCCACCACATGTACGTGGGACCCACCTAGGCATGTGTTTTATCCACTGTCCATATGTGGACGGTGGAACCCACCGTTGCACCTGCTGAATTAACCTCAGCAAGTTATGTGCGCTGATCACCAGGGATGTGTGAAATCCACATCGTCTGTACTTGGACAGTGGTGTAGACCACCTTGATGTATATATCTTATCCCTGCCGTCCTCCATTGCTGGGCGTGTGGAGCCCACCCCACACATGTGGCACACGTGTGGGTGAGACCTACCCTGATGTATTTATTCTATATCCATACCGTCCAGCTATCTGGACGGTGGATGCCACCGTGATACATGGGTTTTATCTGCACCGTTCGTGCAGTGGACCCCACTATGATATAAGTGTTTTATTCCAGTCGTCCATTCGATTTCAGGACAGTGGGCCCACTGTACTGACGTCAACAGGTTCCATGGGTCCTTCTGGACATGGGATTCCACCCTTATGCATTGGTTTTATCCCTGGCCGTCCATTCTGGACATTTTATATTTATATATATATAATACTAATAATATTATATTAATATAAAGAGGTGGGATGGCCCACCTACGTGAAACCCACCTGATGGCAGTGCTTTATCCACAACGTCCGACTAGGTGGGACCTATCCACGTGGGGATCCACCATGTTGCATGTGTTTCGTCAACGCCGAAGAGAAGACACTAATATCAGCTAGGTCCCTCTAGATGGTGGCCCACCACGTGGGACCCGCCATGTATATATGTTATACTCCCACCGTCCATTTGATTTGACGTTGATGTACTGGCGTCAGCTAGTTCCGTGGAACCCAGCAGATGTATGGTTTTCATCCAAGCCGTCCATCTATATGGCCTCCATACCAGCTGTATAGCTAATGTACTGACGTCAACAACTTATGTGGATCCCACATGAGGCATGTATTATATCCAAATCGTCCATCTACGTGGACCCCATACACCAGCTATATAGCTGCTGACGACGTCAGTGAGCCCTGTGGTTCCATACAATGTATGTGTTATATTTAAGCTGTCCATCCCTGGGACGGTGGGACCCACACTGCATGTGTGGGGTCTCTACCGTCCAGGTGAGCGTGGATTACCACCGTGATGTATCTGTTAATCCACCATTGCTGTTGTATTTATGCGTCAGCAGGTTCGGTGGGTCCAGCATGATGTGTATATATATATACATGTCGTCCGTCCATCTGGCGGGACCCACCTCGATGTATATGCTGCTATATCCAAATCGTTTATCAGGTGGACCACACTGCATAAACAGTATTGAGTGAACGTTCACCATTGAAACCCTTTTTGGGTCCTGGAAGTTTGAATCAATATGAAATTTATTTTTCCTCTTAATTCAGGCCTTTGTTACCTTATGATCAGGTTAGACGGAAAATGAAGTGGTGGGCCCTATAAATTTAAATGGTGAAAATCATTATCTCCACTGTTATTTGTGGTATGGTCCAGATGATCTTCCAATCATCACCTCCGCCGCTATTTGGAGTGCGGTTCAGATGATCTTTTGGTAAGATTGGGTAATACTCTATAATGATCTCTAAAATAGATGAATAGTGAAGATATAATATAGTGTATGGGTCCCACCTTAATGTAATGTGCATTGGGCCCGTAAGAGAGGCTCATTATGATGTACTTGGGGCCCATAGATGTGGCCCATTGTGATGTATTCGAGGCCCATGGGCAAGGCCCAATTTGACATATATGTGGCCTATGAGTGAGGTCCATCGTGATATGTATTCAGCCCTTGAGTTAGGCCCATGGTGATGTACGTGAGGCCCTTGTGTGAGGTCATGTGCCCACTATATGTCTGGCTCTATGAGGGCCACTCCTTGGGAGCAATGTTGGTTAAATGGCCACATTGATGGGCAATGATGGTTTAATGTCCACGTTGTGACTTTCCCTTAGGCTTTATTTGGCCCATTCTCATCGAAGCCGATTATCGTGACTGATTGCCGATTCCGATTATCAGGGCCAATTATCGATCAATTCCGATTATCGGGGCTGATTATCGATAGATTCCGATTGTCGTGGCCGATTGCCAATTCTGATTGTCGTGGCCGATTAACCGATTAGCGACCGAGGCCGATTATCGTGACTGATTGCCAATTCTGATTATCGAGGCCGATTATTGATCGATTCTGATTGTCGTGGCTGATTGTCGATTCTGATTGTCGTGGCTGATTGCTCATTCTGATTATCGTGGCCGATTGACCGATTAACGATCGAGGCCGATTCCGATTTGTCGAGCTGATTGTATAGGCCGATTCCGATTGCCGAGGTCGATTATTGAGACCTATGTGATGTATATGCGGCCCGTATTTGAGACCCATTGTGATGTGTATTCAACCCGTGTTTAAGGGCCAATGTGATGTATATGAGGCCTATGTGATGATGCCCATTGTGATGCATTTGAGGGCCAGGTGATGAAGCCCATTGTGATGTAGGTTAGGCCCATGTGAAAGGCCCATCGTGATGTGTATTAAGCTCTTGAGTGAGGCCCATGGTGTTGTATATCAGGCCCTTTGTAAGTCCATGGGTCCACTATATGTTAGGCTCTATGTGGGCCATTCCTTGGGGGCAATGTTGGTTAAATGTCAACATTGTCGAGGCCGATTGTTGATGCCGGTTATTAATACCGATTACGAGTATGTGACAGCATAGCATCATGATACATGCCCATACGCTTCATCTATATATTTATTATGAGATGTGGTTGACCATTGCATATGTCATTGGGCAGGTTGTTATGAGACTCCCTGATAGGTGGTGGTTATCTCACATGAGCGCACGGTATGTGCAGGATTGATGCATGACTGGATTGCATGACTCATGCATCTTGCATTGTGTATTGTGACTATTGTACGCTCTAGCGATATCAGGTCCATAGCCTCCACAGGCATATCGTGGATGGCCAGACGGGACACCAGAAATGTTTGGTTCTAGCATACGGGTGTCATAGATGTCCTTGAGTGAAAATCTCTAAACCTCTGTGGCCAGGAAACGCCCCAACGTCGAGACCGAGTGGATATATATAAGCGCATGAGGGCCGAATACCAGGAGGTCGTGTCTCTCACTGTGTCGTGGTCGGTTGGGAGAGGGTGTGGCCTTACCCTCCCGAGGGTAAGAGGCATAACTAGGCTGAGTTTGACCAGCTCGTGAATGGGTCCGCCATCGACGTGCCAGGTAGATATTAGCTGACTACTGGCTAGGCGGATGGTGAGGTCTCTTCCACTTGCATGGTCGTGCGTCAGTGGGCGGCGATTTGCATGTAAAGTGTACTAGACCCCGGTGATGATCTCAGAGAGGAACCATACTGATATGTGGACTTATTGAGTAAGAGTTGTATATTCATTCATTCATTCATTTACTATTCACTCGGGCTGGTGGTGCGCAACTAATTGTTGTGTACCTTCACATGGCCAGGATTTCGGTTGGGCGCGCGACTAACCTGAGATCAGGAGTTTACCACATTGAGTCTGACTATTCAAATTTAGGTATGGGACTGGTTTGGATAGAAGTATTTTGTGGTGGACCCCGTAGCTTGCGATACTACGTAATATCATCCCAACTTCACACTCCAGCTTGGTCATTTCATTCGCATCGCATATTGCATTACATCTGCACGCATATGGCATTTTGGGATTTGTTATGTTTCTGCACTTATATGGCTTAGATGGACTCAGCAGAATTTATATATTGCATTGTATACTCAGCATATAATATTTGCCTCTCTATGACTCCTCATTTACATAGCTGATCTGTATTGCGTACTTTGATATTGTATGGTTTATAGACTTGTTAGTATTTTTGCTTACTCTGATATTGTATGATCCATGATCTTGCCAGTATTTCCGATATTTTATGATTATAGCATTGTATTGTATACTTGGCACTTACCTTGTGCACACACTTACACCACCCTCTAAGCTTTCTATAAGCTTATGCATGATATATGCGTGTAGGTGACGTTAGGTCGTAACAGAGTTGAGCTTGGAGCATTCAGTGAACCTCTAGAGCTTTGATTTTTGATATATGTATTTTCCTTTCAGCACTGTATTCAAATGTTTATATTAGTGGATATGTGATGATGATGTTGCCTTTGTGATTTAGGTAAACTTGTGGTTATGCTTATTACAAGTTAAATGTACGTTGAAAAATCCTCCTTGTAGGATCTTAGGATCGGAATCTGGCGTATGGAGGCTGGGAGCCGAGAATGGGGTACTACGGAGGCTGTTGGCACCGGATTCAGCGATCGGAAATTTTATGAGCCCAGTTTCCGAGTTTGGGGCATGACACGGCGTGGATATAACATGCATCAAGGTGGGCTAAAACATGGTGGATGTCCCAGCCTTGGGCGTCCATGTAACGCCCTGAAATTCGAGGGTCGAGTAGCAACTCAACTCTCGAGTTCCAGAACATCACTTATGCAACATAAATGATGATGATTGAATGTTGTCAGTGTCAGTGCAATAAACATGAGTGAGATTATACCAAAACAGTAATTCATACTCCAGATCAATTGTATAAAGGCAAGCAGAAGACTGAAACTGTATATATAAGGTATGTAAGGAAACAAAACCATCATGAACTCCAGAGTATGAACACTAACTGAGTATCCATATACATGTATTGTTTCTAAATCAAAAGGTCAAAATACAACTAAAAGATAGATCCTGAAAATCCCGCGATTCAGTCGGCCTAAGTAAAGCCGTCAGAGTACTGCATGTATGAGAACTCGTCCTAGTCCTCATCGTAGTCTGGCTCCGCCTCCTGAATCGACGTATCATCTATACCTGAGACAGAGTCTGGTTGGTGTGTACAACACCGTCCCGTAACGTGGGAGTGAGTAGCTAACTCAGTGGAACAATAAGGCATAGGTTAACATGTTATCAATTCAGTCAAGCAGTAATGATAAAGCAGTACAATCAAACAATCATAACTACTCTTATTAAATGCAAGTATGAAATGACATGATGAATGCCCTTGCCAAACCACCCTCATGCGACACCATCTTACATTCGCGAATGCGTTCATCCCTCAGTGTTTCACATTTATCAGGCACATGCAGTGCGATGATGAGCATGATTACCGAGTAATTATTAGTCCATTTCAAATAGCAGTATTGGAAAACTAAGGTACCTCCCTTGTAACATTCCCAAACATGATCCATTCTAGGGTCGTCAATCCTAGTTAATCTCATACGATGGTGTATTTCTAAGTCGCTGCAAAGGCTGCCAGGGTTGTTACGCACAAAGGTTACACCACTCCCCCATCACCTTTTAAACGGTTCATCACTATATAGATACAGGCCTAGTTCATACTCTATACACTGCGACAACACTCGTCGCCTCACCGCAAATTCAGAGTATGCTCGAGGTCACTACAAAGGGCTGTCAGGGCTGTTACGCACAAAGGTTACACCGCTCCCCCATCACCTTATCAATGTAGGCCGACAGCACGACGATAGTGTCCCATACCACCATAATCGGCTCACGAGTCTGGTTGCTCACTGGTCACTACGTGGAGGCACGTGGCCCCAGCGTAGGCCGACAGCTCGACCACGGTGTCCCATACCACCATGCCCGGCTCATGAGTCTTAGCGGATCGAGGTACCATGGTTAATGGGATTCCACTGGTAAGTTTGGTACCCTAGGTTCAAGCAGTAGCGACCAAACATAGTGAACATACATCAAACATATCGGGTTACTTGACGAGCCTGACTAGCTCGAGTGCACAATCCGCTGAACGACATGAAGTGCATAAGCACTTCGCATGGCCTAACCACTGTCGTCAACTGACGTACGACTCGGGTTCGTCAAACACATCTTACGTGGTGACATGAATCTCAACCACGAACTCAAGTCTAGTACCGATTGTCTGGACTATAAACGTAGTCCCAAACTCAATCCTTATTCACATTATGTGGAGTAAAGTATAATGAACAAAGTAATTCAAGTAAGTTAACAAGTATGTCATAAAGCATATTATAAAGCATGTTGTAAAGCATGTTATAAAGCATGTTATAAAGCATGTTGTAAAACATGTTATAAAGCACCATATAAACAGGAACTACAAACACATATATTTCATAAGTAAGCGGCTAAGGTAAACAACCACATGAAGGAAATCATACATGTCTCTAAGATAGTTGAGAATCTCATCTCAACTCCTACCTAAGGCACCATCATCCAAACACTTACTCTCACAACCATTTTCACAAACACTTAGAATACACTATTTCAACATACATAGTGTATGTTAGTAAAATAGGTATTAGGGCGAGTCCTTTCGCCAAGCAAGTATTTTATCCATATATGACATATTCATACAGCAAATAATCATGGCAAACACATCTCCAAAATATATACGTATACGGTACTTTCTACAATACACTATTTCTACATACATAGTGTATATTAGCAAAACATGTATTAGGGCGAATCCTTTCACCAATTAAGTATTTTATCCATATATCATATATTCATACAACAAATAATCATGGCAAACACATTTCCAAAATTTATACGTATACAGTATTTTCTACGAATACGTAGAATATGTAAAATTCCATATTCTACGTCTTTAATCGAAACAGAAAACAGAAGGCACTTTGTACATGTGCAATTTCATGCAGATCATGAATCTATCATTATCTGACATTGAAAGCGTTGAAAACCGTAACCTATACACCTAAAGTCCTCACCTTATACCGTAGAATCGCAACGAATCAGCTAGGTTTGTTAAGCCTCTGTATTTGACAATTCGGTAGCCTAAAGAATGAAATAGGTTAGCTATTTCATAACCTACAACCTTTACACCCCAAAACAGATTAGGGTTAGGGTTTCTTACCCCAAAACAAAGTCAGTATCGCCGGGAAAGCGACAAGAATGGAGTGGTGGAGCTTGGGTAGCGGCAGGAAACAGTAGCAGGGAGTTCCTCCCACTTCTCTCACTCTCTCTCTCTTTTCTCACTTCTCTCTCTAGGGTTTTACTCAAATTTGTATGGCTGTGAGAGAGAGGGTTCTAAGGTCATTATATAGCCTAAAAACTCTCTGAAATAGACTTGTGGATAAGGTATACTTAGGTTATAACCAAAGTGACACTGCTTAGCTCAACGGAGGATTTCTGGCGGGCCTCCTTGAGCCAAAGGTCAGACTTAAGCTCATCAACCTTGGATCCAGGTAAAGTTAAGTTTTTGTTTCAGTCGGATTCCCAGATCACGCGTGGCGGACCAGTTTCAGTTCAACGGTCAGCGGACTTCGATCAAAAATTTCAAGTACATGGATATGTTTATGAAAATTTTCTTGATCCGAGGGTATATTTGGGTCAGATTCTGACGGTCTGGTTGCTTACAAAATGTCCGCAAGCGACACGTGCCATATTACTATTCAAGATATTATTTTGTAAAGAAAATAAATGTTTTCACACTCTCTCGCACCGGACTCAAGTGAACAGCCGTGGGACACTGTCTGGATTTGATTTCCGAGATGGTTGTCAAGCCCAGCGAGGCGGTCCTAAGTCCTTAACTTCGTATTATTCGGACTCCCGATGTGCGGTCTAGACCTGATACGGAGTTTCAATGTGCTCCCGAGACAGTCAGGTAATGAGTTTGATCCTAGACTTTAGGGTAGCCTAGCGTCAATGATTCTACAAGTTTTGGGACTTGTAGATCGTATTTAAAGTGATTTAAACGGATTTCATAGATAATCTAGTTTAACAGTTAGTTAACTTTGTCAAATTTCTAAAGGATTTAATCCTAAGCGATTTCTGGTCGAGGTGGTACTCGGCCATCGTACGGAAATTTACGAGTCGTTACAGTCCAGCCTGGTGGGTCGGTCCAGCCCTCATCGAAGAGCTCAGGGGTCCGTTGGCCCTGAAATTTGGTAGGTGGGTCCTATCATAGGTGGGCCACCCCCTGGAAAAATTTCAGATTTTATCGAATTAGGAAAGTATTTATTTAAATTAAAAGAAAACTACCAACCCAAAAATCTGGTTATAGCAGAATTTAGGCCGGCCCTGATCTGAGCTTCCAATGGTGTGGACTAAACGCCTCCAAAAATTGGGGAAAATGGTTTTTACATCCTCTCATATGTATACCACAGGGTGGGGTCCGCAGAGGTGGCCCACCAATGCAAAAGTTATTTTATAATCAATGATTTTCAAACTGACATGTTGTTGGAATAGTCCAGAAAATCTAGATTGTCCACCTCACTTGGGCCATAACTTTGGGACCTCAATCAAGGTCAGATGGGGCTGGAATTTGGGGGAAATCAAGATGGGATTCCCACCTTTCAAAAAAGTATATTAGATGGGTAATAAAATTCCCCCAAACAGTCCCAAATTCTGGTTAAAAAACAACCAAAAACTGTCCAGAAAATTCTAGACAGCAATATACACTTGGATTAAATTAATTGCATGAGTTAATTAAAAAAGAAATTACCCCAAAAACTAGGTGCTATGGCCCGCCCTAGTGGGCTCCACAAATGTCCAAATCAAATCCCAAAGTTACCACACTTGCATGCATCAATAAAAGTCAGCAAATGGGACACCTAAAACCATAGTGTATGTGGATATGGGTGTCCCACTCTAGCTGAACTTTCTGGACTATCCAGGCCCACCAAGAGGGTCACACTCATCATCATCAGAAATAGAAGAATGGAGAGAGAAGAGGAAGAACATCCCGGCCATAGGGAGAAGGCTCCACCACTATTGAGCCTTCCCTGACACAATCACACCCACACATTTCATTCACATTCATATTACATCATAGATCTTCATCATGCGTGATCTATATTAAAGATGAATGGTTGGGATGCCATCTCAACCATGATGCAAGGGTTTAGATGACCCATCATGTTATGGAATTAGGAGAAACCTCCATGATGGGGCCCATAAAGGAAAAACCCCATGCATGGGACATGCATGCATAAGGTAGGCCATTTGGCCACATCTAAGGGATTGTGTAGGATCTCCACCATTGATTGGTGGGTCCTACACTTCCCAAAAGAAGAAAAGAGAAGATCTAAGCTATGGAAAAGAAATGTGTACATTTAGAGGACCACCCACCTAAAGATTTTCACTAAAACTTAGATCACCAAGCTTCAAATGCTCCAAGGAATCAAGATTGATGGATGAGATGGGATTGGGATGGATGGATTATGAGAGATTGGAGAAGAAAGGGGCTGGAATGGTGGGACATCCAAGCTCTCTCTCTAGCTTGGGAGAATGAAATGAGAAGGGAGAAATGAGGGAGAGGAGAGAGGAAAGAGCTTGTAGAAAAAGCAATGATGGCCTCTCTAAAAGAGACCACCTAGATAAGAGAATTCCATCATTTCTCTCAAGGGAAGAGTTGCATGGGGTAGAGAAACTCATCATAGGCTAGCAAAAGAAGGGCTATATGGGGGCTATAGACTAGGGATGGGTGGTGTTTGGGTAGTGGGTAGTGTAGGATATGGAACTTTGGGTGGTGTGTATTGGAAATTGTACAAGAGGGAGTGGGCCACCTTGAAAAACATGTTCTCCATACTAGGTGGGCCACATGATCATTATCAAGGGGCTAGAAAATGAGATGCACACAACTTATAATCCACACATCGGATGGACGCACAAGATGCGGTGTCGGAACCGCAACAACGATGCGAACAAGATGGCATAGGTTTTGGCTCGATCTGAGTCGGGTCTACATGACTGGACTTAAGATGACCGTAACACTATCCGGGGTTCGCAGGTAGCCGGGATTCGACCGGTAGGACCGCAGGAACAAGAGAAATGAAATGCACACTCATACACACACATGCACACACGCACTCGGGTCGGGTCTTACACCACACTTCCTAGTTCTTGATTTATGTCATTAAGACTGGTAGTGTGTGTAACCGTGCTTAGTCTCACTTCGCTAAGATTAAATGTTGTGATAGCTACTTCGATCTTATACTAGTGGCCTTGATGGACCATATTGTAATAGCTACCTGTATTATCCAACATTACATTGGTTAACCATTTGTATATATTTCTAAAAAAAATAAAACATGTTTTCAAAATGTTTTAAAAGAATAATCATTGACATTAATCAATGTGGCCCAAGTGGGGGAATGTAAGAATTCTATAAAGTAGGCCTTATTGATCAATGGTTTGAATCTCTCTAAGGGTTGGATAATGTGATCAGGCATACTAGTGGTCCCCACAAAGTTATGATTCATCTAAAATCGTGTAAGGGGTGGTGCACTACAACTGTTTCACATGCACAATGTTATAGTTGAACAAGGATGATCAAATTTGTGTGGAGCCTAAGAGAGAGGAATTTCAATGGGTTTCAAACTCCTAAACCGTTTAAATTGTATAAGCAGGGTTGGGTCCCCAAGCCTACACATGTCTGAAGCTTTTGCTTCCCATCCCAATGCTTCTTTAAAGAGTGTAAGGTGCGAAAGACTGTGGTATCGAGCCTACAACAATTGCGTCCCAATCAGGTATGAATTCTACATTTCTCAATTCCCAACTCTGACGCACTAAATGGTCCTTTCAATTCCGCAAATTAAAATGCAACATATCCTAGATAGAGACCTTGTACAAGTGTCCCAACAAAGTCCGTTCTCATTTCATCCACGTTCATGTGTTATGGGGGAAAATGGACCAACCTATAATGAAAGGTCAGGCTGGAACCTTATGTGCTCGGCCTCGCGAAAGACCAACATGAAGCTCAGATCTTACGAGGGCCCGCTCCCTACTCTCAAACTGTGACAAAGCGACATGTCCGCAAGAACACCACCTTCATCAACTCCAAGATCTTCATAGTTCGTCAAGACCCCTTGTCTTCCTACTTGACCAGGAAGGAAGGTCGGCATGACCTAGGTCGGCGTTATCTGGGTCGGTATGCCCAGGTCGGCCAAGACCACCTTGGCCTCCCACTGCATGTTTCTGATGGTTCCGGGGAGTCAAGCCTCATCCAAGAGAAATCTGCCTGAAGTCTCCCCTAAAGATCTCGGGGGATATCTACGATTAGGGGTGTACATCGGGCCTAATCGAGTTGAACTGGGCTCAACCCGGCCCAGCCCGGTCACCAAACAAACTAGCCCGAACCCGGCCTAGTCAGCAATCAGGCGAGTTCGGGCCAGTTTCGGACCCACGATTTGGACAGCCTTGATTTTTTTACTCTGCTCCATCTACTCCATGGGAAGAGCTTTGGCAGGTAACTTGAACGGCCTTGATTTTTGGGAAGGGCTTTTGTCATAGATTTTTGGGACTTTGCTCCATCTACAAAGGGACCCACGATTTGGACGGCCTGGATTGCTGTAAATGGTTAGGGTAACTGGGTAAGAATTTAGTAATATATATTATATAAGCCAAGTCGGGCCGGGTCAGGCCGAGTCGGGCAAGGTCGAGTCGAGTTTTGGGCCGAGTCGGGCCGAACTGGAACCTATCCGAACTCGGCCTGAACTCAGTTTCGGGCCAAAGAAAATGGCTCGTCCCGACCCGAACTCAGTTCCGGTTCAGGCCGAGTCGAGCTAGTTAATCAGGCTAGCCCGGTTCGTGTACAGCCCTATCTGCGACGTGCTCGGAATCCCGATATCCTCGCTCGAGATCTTGGAACATCCTCCTACTAGTCCAAGATTTGAATCCCTCTATAATATGCACCTATTAAAAAGGTAGATCGCCTCTACACCACCACCTCTCCTAAACTATAAATAGAGGTACTTCTAATGGAGAAGGGTACGCACTATCTTTAGCCCTAAACCCTCGATATTCGACTTGACCCAGATCTTGTCCCTGACTTAGGCATCGGAGGGTCCCTCAGGTTCTTCCTTGCCTATTCCTTGTGCTAGTAAATAGGTCTAGAAATGGGCTAACCATATTTCTACATCAACAGTTTGACACCATTTGTGGGAACCGACATTGAAAGCCCTCTCATCTCACCTTAAGTTCAACAATGGTGAAAGGAAAGAAGAAAGCTCGGGCCTTCTCTGTTGTGCTAGACCTTGCACCGCCAGATCAGTCTACTAGCCACCGGGACTCCACTTCGCAGCTGCAAGCTAATTCTGTGCCTGTAGGACTGGTGCAACGATCCCGTAATCGAGGAGGATGGCTGGTCTCCCTTGAATAATAAGTCGAAGCGTTGAACAATAACATGAATTCCATAAAGAAGTTGTTGGAACAACTTCAGCCCTGACCCACGCAAGGGATCGAGCATGCAGTGGGACCAACGATCCAGGAGCTCCCCAAGCCTTCTGACGCACCTGTTGCCTCCTGCAAAAGCCGACAACTCGGAACATCAAGGCTGATACCTTCTCACATCTCTGGCACTGCAACACTGGCCATCTCTGACCTCCATCATGAGTTGGATAGGAAGATGCACGACAAAGCTCCCAAGGTAGCCGCTGAGGCTATGGCCGAAAACGGCGACCCCTGGGAGGCTGAGCTGAACGACTTGCAGGGCTAGATCGGTGACATACGGTAGGCCTACCATGCGAACACTCGGACCTCAGTAGAGGCAATAATGGAAAAGACCGAGCCTCCGTTTACTGCTGACATTATGCATGCACAATTGCCATTAAGATTTCGTATGTCACAAATTGCTCAATATTTTGGAACCACCAACCAGTCGAGCATTTGGAATCCTTTAGGGCTTAGATGGAATTATACGATACATCGATCGTGGTTATGTGCCGCGCATTTTCACTAACGTTGACAGGAGTGGCTCAAAAGTGGTTCCAACAACTAAAGCCGCAATTGATTAGTTCTTTCAAGCCGCTCAGGAAAGCCTTTATCACCAACTTCATCGGGGCGAATGAAAGCCTCAAACTGGATTCCCATCTTCTCCATAGCGTCTAAAAAAAAGGCAAGCTGCTTAAAGACTAGATCAAGTGATTTAACTTGAAAACGATACAACTGCAAGCACATTTGGAGGATATCGCACTGACTGCCATAATGGGAGGACAGAGAGAAGGGAGATTTCTCTTTTCGCTCGACAAGAGCCCTCTCATGACGACGGTTGACCTCCTCTACAAAGCCCAAAAATACTCCAATGCGGAGGAAGTCGCTGGCCTGTGGAGAGAGGCTCGGCATAAAGGGAGCTTGGCCAAGGAAAAATGGCCCAAGGAGGAACCCAGTTCGGCCAATGAAAACAAGAGGAAAGAAGACGTGCCGTAAAGGAGTCAGCTCCTAAGCAGCAGCCCGACAATAGATTCAGCTCATACACTCCTCTCAACAGGATGCCAGAGCAAGTCCTCATAGAGGTCCGAGATAAACGGATCCTCAAGTGGCCGAGAAAGATGAAGTCCGACAGTGACAGGCGAGACAAACAAAAATACCGCCATTTCCACCGAGACCACAGCCACTCGACCAACGACTGTTTTGACCTTAAGGAAGAAATTGAAGCACTCATCTGCAAAAGGGCACCTTCAAGAATATGTTAACAAAATGGAAGAACATGCTGATTCAAAGAATGAGCAACCCATCAACAACGAGTCAACCGGAGAAATCAGTACCATCTTCGGCAGGCTCACCAAAGGAGGAGACTCGAACTGAGCTCGGAGAGCCCATACCAGAAGTATCAGCCATCCAGCTCAGAGCATCATATCCTCGTCACCAACAGACCCTCGAAAGAGCAGAAGGTAACATCTTGCGATCTAACCTTCACCGAAGAGGATGCCCGAGGAGTCCATCATCCCCACGATGATGCACTTGTGGTTACTATGACTATAGCTAACTGCAAAGTGTTTCGGATCTTGGTGGACACCAGAAGCCTGGCCGATATCCTCTTCGATGAAGCATTTGACAAGATGGGAGTTGGACGACCTCGACTCTGAACCATCAAAACTCCCCTGCTCGGGTTTGCGGGAGATAATGGCACTTTTAAAGGGTCGATCCAGCTCCTGGTCACAGCCGGGGATGGGCAGAACCAAATAACGGCCATGATTGACTTCCTACTGGTAGACTGCCCGTCCGTCTACAACACCATTCTTGGACGACCTTCACTCAACACTCTGCGAGCCGTTGTGTCGATGTATAATCTTAAGATGAAGTTCCCCACCGAGCACGGTGCCGGACTGGTTAAGGGAAACCAACAAGAAGCACAACAATGTTATACCATGGCATTACGAACCCAGCAACATGCGATGGTGATCACCTCCCTTGATCCCCGAGAAGATTTAGCCGAAAGAGGATGTCCTATGGAGGACCTTATACTCCTCGCTCGATGATTCAGATTCATCCCGAACGGTGCAGATCGGGTCATCCCTGATGCCACCATTGCGAGAAGAAATCACAAGCCTCCTCCAACGATATGCCGATGTATTTGCATGGTCTCACCAGGATATGCCCAGCATTAGTCCTAAAGTCATGGTCCACAAGTTGAATGTTGACCTCGACCATCGACCAATCCGACAAAAGCAAAGGGCATTCGAACTTGAATGGTGTGCCATAAATGGAGAAGTAAAAAAAAAATTCTCAAAGCCGACTTCATCGAAGAGATCTACTATCCGAACTAGATAGCCAATGTAGTTTTGGTTAAAAAGCTCAATGGGAAGTGGCGGGTCTATATTAATTATACATAACTGAACAAAGCCCACCCCAAAGATAGCTTCCCTTTACTCAGGATCGATCAGCTCATCGATAGCACGGCTGGGCATGAGCTGTTGAGCTTTATAGATGCCTATTCAAGCTACAACCAAATTGCAATGCACCCATATGACAAGCAGAAGACGAACTTTGTCACCGACAAAGGGCTCTACTGCTATAAGGTCATGCCTTTTGGATTGAAGAACGCCGGGGCTACATATCAAAGGCTCATCAACAAATGTTTGCCTGCCAGATTGGACGTTCCATGGAAGTTTACGTTAACGACATACTCTTCAAGAGCATTAAATCTGCACAGCATATCTGCGACCTCAAAGAGATGTTTAAGATCCTTCAGGAGTACAAGATGAAATTGAATCCGAGTAAGTGCGCCTTCGATGTCAGTTATGGTATGTTCCTCGAATTCTTGGCATCCAGAGAGGAATCGAGCTGAATCCCGATAAAATCTGAGCCCTGCTAGACATGAGCTTACCCAAGACGAAGAAAGAAGTCCAATGCCTTACAGGAAGAGTAGTCGCATTGAACCGCTTCATATCTCGAGCTACAGACAAATGTCTTCCCTTCTTCAAGTAGTTGAAAGGGAAGCAGAGACAGAATGGACGGAGAAGTGCGAGCTCGCCTTTCAGCAACTCAATCAATATCGGGGGTCGTCACCATTGCTCTCAAAACCAGAATAACGAGAACCATTGCTGCTATACCTGACAATTTCAATAGCAGCAGTCAGCTCGGCCCTGATCAGGGAATAAGAAGGGAAATAGCTCCCAGTATACAACGTCAGCAAGGCCCTGGTCTCTATCGAAACCAAGTACCCGGACATAGAAAAGCTGGCGTTGGCCCTTGTCATGCCCTTGTCATTTCATCCTGACGCTTGCGACCGTACTTCCAAGCCCATACCATCATCGTTCCAACCAATCAACCTCTTCGCCAAGTGCCATAGAAGCCTAAAGTGTTAGGGAGACTGACGAAATGGGCGATTGAGCTTAGCGAGTTCGTCATTAAATATCAGCATCAAAGACCAAGCGGTTGCTGATTTCATTATCGAGTTGGCTCCTCCCAAGTTAGGTCATGCGGAGCTGGATCCTCTCGAGCTGGGTCATGCCGAGTAGGATCCTTCCAAGCTGGGTTTTGTCGAGCTGGATTCCAGTTCAGACGATCGGCCCACCTGGACCAAGCACCAAGTGGCTGTCCCAGATCAACCAACGTGGATGCTTTACGTTGATGGCTCATCCAATTCAAAAGGCAACAAGGCCAGTATAGTTGTAGAAGCCCTCGACCAGAGATGTGTACAATATGTCTTCAGATTGGATTTCAAACATCAAACAATGCAGCAGAGTACGAAGCGCTACTGGTCAGACTCAGGTTGGCAGCCACCATGGGAGCCCTATATCTGAAAGTTCACAGCAACTCACATCTCGTCGTCAACCAAATAGCGAGCAAGTACTAGGCCAAAAAGGAATAAAGGTCTACCTACAAAAAGCCTAAGAGCTAATCAGTTAGTTCTCGAAGTACAGCATCAGCCTGAACCCCAGAGTGGAAAACTCTAAAGCAGATACTTTGGAAAAATTGGCCTACCCAGATGAGGACGATATCCTAAGATCTATTCTGATTAGTTCCTTACCGAACTGAGCATTAATGAGTCCGATCCGACCATAGTTCTCCCGATAAACTCAGAGCCGACCTGGACGGATCCAATAACCGATTACCTCAAAGAGGGGAAGTTGCCCGAGAACCGTCCAGAGGCGTGCAGGCTCCAGGCTAGAGCCGCTCGTTACACCATAATCAGAGACATTTTGTACAAAAAGGGATTCTTCCTTCCCTATCTCAAGTGCCTCCAACCCGAGGAAGCTGAGTACCTCCTAAAAATGATCTACGAAGACATTTGCAAAAATCACTCCAGTGGCTGAGCCCTAGCCCATAAGGTCATCCGACAGGGGTATTTTTGGCCGACCATTCAAGCGGATGCATGACAACATGTTCGAAAATGTGACAAATGCCAACGGTTTGTGGCAATACCCCGATAAGTGCCTAAAAAATTGACTCCTATGACTGAACCATGGCCATTCACCCAATGGGGGAATGACATCATTAGACCCTTACCAACCGGTAAAGGACATACCAAGTTCGCGGTTATCGCAGTCGACTATTTCATTAAATAGGCCGAGGCCGAGACCCTTGCCAAGATCACCAAGCAGAAAATTACGGACTTCATCTAAAAGAACATCATATGTAGGTACAGGATCCCCCACATGATCATTTCGAACAACGAAAAACAATTCAACAATAAGCAGTTTCGAAGTATGTGCGAGAACCTCGGAAACTGAAACATCTACTCATCACCTCGGCACCCACAGGCCAACGAATCTAGTCCTCCAGAGAACCTTCTAGAACACTGAGGAACCCGGCTCGGGAACCTTGGGATCGAATTGGGAAGAACCCTACATGGTGATAAGCAGAAGCCGACTAGGATCGTACCGACTCAAGGACCTGGAAGGTCAACTCCTGTCGCATCCATGGAATGTCGAGCATCTCAAAATCTACTACACATAGGGACCGACCTACCCCGAGCGCGAGATCTACTTATCTACTATGTTTATTCCAGGGCGAAAAGTTTTCTTTCTACTTCGATATTAATAAAATCCCTAGGCCGGGACAACTTTGCTTTCTACTTCGATGTCTACAAATGAACCATCTACTAAAAATCTATTAAGGGCTTCCCATGATACATGGGAAGAATACCCTAATAATGGGCCAATCCTTCGAGAAGAGATCGGACCATATGCTATACTCACTACTTAAGCCACGTAATTCATGTATCCAATTTATAAAAAAAAAACTACTTAGACATCACAATCTAAAAAGGTTAAGCCTGTAAGTGTTATGGTTTCTAGCTCCTATGATTGTCAAATTTTGTAGTGCCAAAACCGCTTGAAAACTGTCTTGTGTAGCACATCGATATATTCAAGACAGTGCATCTCATGTACAAGGACAATGGTCTTTACTTCAAGATCTTCAAATACAAGATTACTTGTTCATGTTCAAGTACAACATCAAGTATGAATTCAAGCTTTCAAGCTTCAAAAGTTCAAGTTTTTCAAGGCTTCGTACAAGTTAAGAAAAAGTTTCTATACTTTGATCCTCAAGCTCAAGCTACAATATGTCACAAATTCAAGCTTCAGAAGTCTCGAGTTCAAGCTTCTACGAATGACAAGATCTCAAGCGTCGTGAACTTCAAAGAACATCTATCGACCAAAGGAAAAGAAGTTTCAATGTTCATACATCATGTATAAGGTATGAATGACCCTAGATTGACCATAGGGTAGGTCATTTTGTATACATAATTTAAATTGTATCACTTTATAAGTGCATAGATTGTTTTCGACTAGTCTTGGACTATGTTCGACTAGTCCTAGCACTGGCTCGATCAGTCCAAGAATTCCTCGACCAGTCCTAAGGTTGTTACTGATTTTAGAAATTTTTGTTAAAGCCTCATCCAGTCCTGAAGACTGCTCGACCGGTCGTATGAATAGTGATCGACCTGTGCTCAACTAGTCCTGCAACCTCGACTCAAAGTCCAGCAACTAAAAATGGTTCCACACGACCAGTCGTGGACAGGACTCGACTAGTTGTGGAGGTCACTCAACCGGTCGAGCAGATCCTACGACCGGTCGTTGAACGGCTTTATCCTATCGCGCTCAAAATTTCAAAAATCTGTTGGTCCTACGACCAATCGTGCCGACCGTGGGACCAATCGAGAGTGCAATTTCTGCAATTATAAATAGAGCACGAATTTCAGAGTTTTATATTCAATTCAAGCTAAATCAATACGCCACTCTAAGAGATAAGTTAGTCATATTTTTAAGCTATATTCTCTTTAATTAGCTTTCTTTTCATTTAATTTTGTATTCTGCATTCCAATTTTATTTGAAAGAGGAATTAAAGTATTCCCTTTATTGGAATCAAAATCAAATCAAGCTAGCCTAAGGTGATTTAATTAAAATCAATCTAGACCTTAGAACCATTTCATAAGTGAGTGTGGACATTGAACTTCTACGTTGAACTTCTACTCCGATTTGATTCTTCTGAGCTGCATCTAAAGGAGAATATCAAGGTATTTTACGTTATTGTAAACTTCTAGCTTTTGATTTCATTGAGATTGTGCCAGAAAAATCTCTCTATTTTGGTTTGTCTAAGGTAATCCTAAAAACTCAGAGTGTGGGGTTTTGGAATTGTATAAGCCCACTTGAAAGACACAATTGTGAGGGTTTTAGGTGAACCTTGAAAACCTATTTTCATAGTGAACGCTAATATCCACTGTGTGAGGATATTAGGAGTGGAGTAGTTATGTGGCTATTTTTCTATACAGCTGGTGTACACACAAGCGAACCACTATAATTTCTGGTCTGGTGGATTGATTCTTTATTTCTTTTTGTGGATGTTTATAATTTCCCTTTTTGCATTTGTGGATAATGTTGTAATTTCTTTTTTGCAAGTGTGAGAATGTTGTAATAGCTTAGATTTCTTTCCTTGCTATTTATTTCTTTATTCCTCTGTATCAATTTGAGTTTTTTATACACAGACCTTTCCAGGAATCAGTTTGTCCTACCATAAAACTTTGATTTTTGGTGTAAGGTTGTCCTTAGAACAACATCTATATCAATCTCTCACTATTTGTACATTTGAGGTTGTATTTAATTTCAGCATTATGAGATTATTTATTGCTATCAGTATTTATATTTTGTTTAAATTCCACTGTTAATTTTTAATTTGGCATAGTCCTATCCCCCCCCCCCCCCCCCCCCCCCTCTCTAGGACTTGATAGCTCGGCCTTTTCAAGTGGTATCAAAGCCTAATAGCTCGTTTTAATTGTTATTTCTTTTGGATTAATTTTCTGAGCTAATCGATCTGAGCTTTGTAAGATGTCAAATTTTGATAGCCTATCAGTCACTAGGCCTCCACCATTTGATGGCTCCAATTATGCCTATTGGAAAGCCAGGATGAGAATTTTCTTAAAATCCATGGATGAGAGCGTATGGCAAGCCACAGTGACTGATTAGACCCCTCCTACCACTGAAGTAACTGGTACCGACGGATCCAAAATTATGAAAGTCACACCTTATTTCTCTTGGACCACTCTTCAGAAAAGTGAGAGTAGTGCCAATGCAAAAGCATTAGATGCAATCACTTGCGCACTATCATCGGATGAATTCAAAAGAATTATATCCTGTGATACTGCAAAGCAAGCCTGAGATATTTTAGAAATGACACACAAGGGAACAACAATTGTCAAGAAATCTAAAGTCCAAATCCTCACAACCAAATTTGAGGAAATACGTATCGATGAAAGTGAAACTTTCATGGACTTTTGTACTAGATTGAATGACATTGTCAACTCTATGTGGGGTCTTGATGATAAAATTCTAGAAAGTAAAGTCTGTGCAAAGATACTACGCTCACTATCTGAACGGTTCAATTCAAAGGTGACTGCGATCCAGGAACTTCGTGATACGGATAATATGAGGGTAGAAGAATTAGTTGGCCCATTACAGACCTAGAAGTTAAACTTTAAAGCTCCTAAAGGTAAATCCATCGCCCTTAAATCTTCTAAATATTTTTCTCAAGAAAATAGTAGTAATTCTGATTTAGAAAATTCTGAAGATGATATGGCCATTTTAGCTTAGAAGTTTTATAAGATTGTCAAAAGTAAAAAGAGGGTTGATTTTCAAAAACCTAATGAAAAGAAAAGATCTAAATCTAAAACTTGGAAATCTTTAAAAGACAGTCAATGTTACAACTGCCATGAATATGGGCACTTAGCAAACAAATGTCCTAAAAAGGACAAACCTAAAAGGAAATGTATGTTGGCTACTTGGGATGAATCTTCTGGCTCTGAAGCCTCTTCTGAATCAGAAGATTCTGAAACCGAGTCGGGTAATGAAGTCAAAGCCCTTATGACTCTAGCCAAGTTCACTTTTTCAGATCATGATGATTCAACTAGTGAAGAAAATCTGAATAGTGATCATGAAATGAAGAAGATCTTCCAGATGCTTATAATGCCCTTTACAAGGAGAGTTGTAAAATTGTTGTTAAACTTAAACTTCAGAAAGAGAAGTTTTCAAAACTAAAAGAAAATTTTGATTCTCTTGTTTTAGAAAAATCTCACATTTCAGATTGTTTTGAAAAAACTAAGTGCAACTTAGATTTCAAAAACTCTCAAAGTTGAAAACTTAAAATCTGAAATCGAAAAGCTAAAACTTAAAATCTCTTCACTTTTGAGTTTAAAGGACACATGTAAGTATGCCCAAGGTGATCCTAATTTGAAAAACTATTATCCGGATCCAGAAAATGTGGCGATCGATTTGGATTGGGGTACGACAGAAGTATTCCTCCCAAATATAAGAATACTCCTCCTAAGTTTGTGAAAGGAGAGTCTTCAAACTCAAAAGGGAAAAGCCTAAATCAAAATTATCCTTAAAATGCTAAAACTTTTCAATCCTTAAAACCTAAAAGCAACCATATCAACTATAAAAATTAGAATCGTAATCCTTTAGCTGAGAAAATTATTGATTTACTTAAGAAGCTGTTAAAATCTAACTCAGTGGGTCGGTCTTATAACAACTACAAACATAAGAAGACCAACTATACTTCTAAACCTAAAACAGTAATGGAATGGGTTCGTAGGGTTACTTGCTTGGTTGCCCACACCGCTTTCAAAGTTTCAAGCTATTCAAAGTGGTACCTAGACAGTGGATGCTCCAGACACATGATTGGTGACAAAGGTCTATTCACCAATTTTAAAGACATGACTGATGGTTCAGTCACTTTCGGTGATGTTAGCAACTGCAGGATTGTTGGCCAAGATATGGTTCAACTTTTTAACCTCCCTTTATTTGAGAATGTTTTATATATAGAAGGGTTAAAATACAACTTATTAAGCATCTCTCAAATATGCGATAATAATCATAGCGTAAAATTTACTAACCTAGGGTGTGAAATTTTAAATAAAAATGGTTCTGTAATATTAACTGGTCGCAAAACTTCTGAAAACTGCTACATAGTAAGTGATTCAAGCTCATCTAATATATTGTGTTACATGGTCCGTACCGATGAGACCGAGTTATGACATAAACGCCTCGGACATGTACATTACCTCAACTTGTATAGATTGAGCAAAAGAGAGTTAGTAAGAGGCTTACCCAAAATACAGAAAATAGATAAAATATGTGGTGAACGCCAAATTGGCAAACAAACTAGGAGTACTCACAAAAAGGTGGACTCCAATGCCACATCTAAACCGCTCGAACTCCTCCATATGGATCTTATTGGACCAACTAGAATGGAGAGTCGATGTGGCAAGAAGTACATACTGCTAATTGTTAATGACTTTACCAAATATACTTGGGTAGTCTTCTTAAGAGAGAAATCAGAAACTCTCGATGAAGTAAAAAGGGTACTTAGACGTATCCAAACTGAAAAAGAGTCTCAAGTCTATAAGATCCGTAGCAATCATGGATCAAAATTCGAGAATAGCAGTTTTGAGAAGTTTTGCAGTGATCAGGGAATATCACATGAATTCTCTGCGCCCAAAACACCACAACAAAATGGTATAGTAAAAAGAAAAAATAGAGTGCTTTAAGAAATGACAAATGTAATGTTAACCAATATGAAGCTCCCTAAAAATCTTTGGGCCAAAGCAGTAAATACTATGTGTTATATAATTAACTGTGCTTATACTAGAAAATCAAATAGTAAAATGACTTATGAAATGTGGTTTGATAAGAAGCCTATTATCAAATACTTTCGAGTTTTTGGCAGTAAGTGCTACATTTTACGTGACCGAGAAAATCTGAGTAAGTTTGACACCAAAAGTGATGAAGGAATATTTTTAGGGTATGCTCTGAATAGTCGGGCGTATCGGGTTCTTAATAAGAGGACCGGTGTTATTCAAGAGTCTATTAATGTGGTTCTTGACGATCACTTGAATACACTTGTCTCATGTTCAGAAAATGATGAAGTACTTCTAATTGATAAACCAGTTTCTTCATCAAGTCAAAATAACGCTGAACTGAGAACTGTTAAAGACCATCCAACTAATCAAATTCTTGAAAACCCTCTCACTGGTGTTCACACTTGTAGACAACTAGAAGATATGTGTAATTATGTGTGCTTTACATCTCAGATAGAACCAGCTAACGTAAAAGAAGCTCTTACCGACGAAAACTGGATAATTGTGATGCAAGAAGAGCTCAATCAATTTGTTAGAAATGATGTTTGGTGCTTAGTTCCTAAACTAAAAGATAAACATATTATCGGAACTAAGTGAATTTTCAAAAATAAGTCTGATGAACTTGGTAATATAATTAGAAACAAGGCTAGACTGGTTGTACAAGGGTACACTCAAATTGAAGGCATCGATTATGATGAGACCTTTGCCCCAATAGCTCGTCTTGAATCAATCAGACTATTTATATCCATTGCATGTTTTAGAAAGTTCAAAATATACGAAATGGATGTAAAGAGTGCTTTCTTAAATGACGATTTGCATGAAGAAGTGTATGTTGAACAACCAATGAGTTTTGAAGACCCTAAGAATGTTGATTATGTCTATCGCCTAAAAAAGGCTCTTTACGGTTTGAAACAAGCTCTCAGGGCATGGTATGAAAAGTTGACTAAGTTTTTGCTAAGTCATAATTTTCTAATGGGAAGTGTTGATAAACTTTATTTGTTAAGAAACATAATGATCACATTTTAATAGTGCAAATTTATGTTGATGATATAATTTATAGATCTACCTGTGCTAACATGACTGTTGAGTTTGCAGATCTTATGAAATCTAAGTTCGAAATGAGCATGGTTGGGGAATTGAATTATTTCCTAGAATTGCAAGTTAAACAGCAACCTAATGGTTTCTTTATTTCTCAAACCAAATATGCTCTGAACTTAGTTAAAAAGTTCAGATTTGAGAATGAAAATTTTTCATACTCCTATGAGTACTACTTTGAAACTCTCAAAGTACTCTACAGGTAAGAGTATGGATCCTAAACTATATTGAAGTATGATTGGAAGTTTACTTTATTTAACTGCAAGTAGACCTAATATTGCATTTAGCATAGGAATTTGTGTTAGATATCAATATGACCCTAAAGACTCACATTTAACTGCTGTTAAGCAGATTATGCGATATGTCGCAAGCTCTGCAAATTTGGGTCTTTAGTATCCACATGATACTAGTGTTCAATTAGCTAGTTACACTGATGCTAATTGGGCTGGTAACCAGTGGTGGTTGTTTCTATGTTGGGAACTGTTTAGTTTCTTGGCAAAGTAAGAAACAAAGTTCCGTATCGCTTTCAACTGTTGAAGCTGAATACATTGCGGCAGGTAATGCATGTACTCAATTTGTATGGATGAAAAGAATGTTAAACGATTACGGAATTGCACAAGATTCTATGGTTTTATATTGTGATAATTCCAATGCAATTAATATATCTAAAAATTCAATCCAGCATTCACGAACCAAACACATTGACATTAGATATCACTACATTCGTGAATTAGTGGAAGAAAAGACCATTTCTTTGGAATACATACCGACCGATACTCAACTTGCTGATATTTTCACGAAACCGCTCGACAAAAGTAGGTTTTCTAAATTGACATTTGAACTTAGTATGTGCAATTTAAATTGATTATTCATGCATTTCAGTATCATAATGTATATATATTTGTTATTTTATTTGTTTAAAATTTCAAATTTCAAGAAATTGCATATTTTGGGCTGTGCACAACCAGTCAAGTGTATACTCGATCAGTCGTGGCACGACAGGTCGAGCATGTACTCGACCATTCGTGTAGCGCAGGTTGGTGCTTTATTTGAGGGAAAAATCTCTTTTTCTTCATTTTGAGTTTCTTCTCTGACGGGTCCTAGGTCGACCGGTCAAACCCATCTCCTAGTTCTTCAAGGTTAGTGGTTTATTTCCATTTTCCTTGTAAATTCAAGTTCTTATCACTCCTTTTTCATCATTGGTGTGATTTATTTCTTGATTCATAGTGGTTTTTGGGGTTTTCTTCTCTAAAATCTGATCTTAAGAAAACCTACTCTACTCCTTTTGCAACCACTTGGTTCCTTGATTTCCTAGTTGCAAATGGAAGGTAGAGGCAAAAAGAAAACTTCTCATGGTCCTTTAACTTCTAAATCGACACTTATCATAGTGCGCCACTTTCGGTCACCCGAAGATGATCCCTCCTATGTGCGGGATATTAGGTTGCACAATGTTGAACAACCTATTCATGTTGAACATCTAGCTCCGTTTGAAATCTTTCATCTTCTCTAATCTGTAGGATGGGATAACATTTACATTAGGGTGGGCCGGCATACCGGTCCATTGTGCAAGCTATGTATGCATGCTTTTCTGATTTTTCAACTGAAAATCTAACATTTATTATTGCTACTAGAGAAGGTCCGGTTGAAATAGACTGACATTTAATCTCTGGTCTAATGGACATACCTGTTAATGACGAAGGTATTTTCATTAGCACTTTAGTTGCTAAACCATCTGAATCAGAAAAATGTATACTTACTAGAGAATTATGCAATATAGATGCGCAATGGAGTACTAATGGAAATGCGCTTGCTTCAAAGTATTTGTTACCCAGATACAGAGTCTTTCATAGGATATTCATTTCTAATGTTTATCCTTGTTCTGGTAACAAAACCGAACTCACTACTTTCATGGTTCAAATTCTTCATTCCATCATCTCTGGTACTTTTGTATGTCTTCCTTCTTTAATCTGTCATTGCATTATACAATTCCGTCTCCATCCTGGACATAATGATATCCCTTTTGCTTATCTGATGACTGTGTTAGCCACCATATATTAGTGGCTATGCCTGTTGAAGAGGCTCTCATTTAACATCTAATCTTCAACAACTCCAATATAAAAAATAAATCTGAGGTTGGCCGTAGGCCAAGTCAATGTGGGTGTTGGTGAAGCTGATGCAGTGAATGAAGAAGAAGGTGATTTACTTCCAGATGATATTAACATGGATGATATTTTTGATGAGATCGAATCCGACTCAGCAAATGATCCTGACTATCAGTCATCTGACTTTGATGCACGATTGCGCTCACTTGAGGAGAAGGTAAATAATATGAATGTGTCCCATGATTTGCAGTTCAAATATATGCGCAAATATCTTAGGCGCCTGAACAAGGGACTTCATAATCTTGATCCTACCATACCTGCTCCTTCTTCGAGATCTGATTAATGTTTTCTCATGTGGCTTGTAATAACTCTTATGATACTTAGCTTCCTTTCGGTTTGTGGGATTGAATTTGGTTGAATTCTGTTGATGTTAGTTGATTATGCTCGAACATTACTTGCTTATGAATTTAATATCTTGACTATCTTGATCCTTTATTCTCATTGCTCATCTTATTCTTCCTTGTTTATTTATGTCCTGTTTCATGTATTGGTTTCTTCCTTTGTCATATTGAGTCAAAAAGGGGAAGAATTTTGTCGTGCTTGATATATGGTGTTTGTGATATATGGCATGTGGATTGTGGACATGTAGCCTTCTTTGTGTAAGGGGGAGGAGTATTGTGGACATGTGGCCTTCTTTGTGTAAGGGGGAGGAGTAAGTAAGGGGGAGTATTGTTGGAGGCATTGTTGCGAATTAATGCTTTGTTTTGACCTGTTTATAATCGGTGCATGATTCTTTAACCAGGTTGACTAGTTTATATTGATAACTTGTGCATGATTCTTTGTGCGTATAATGCTTATGTTATTATGAAGTGTGTTTTGTCACAAATTTGACAAAGGAGGAGATTGTAAGTGTTGTGGTTTCTAGCTCCTATGATTGTCAAATTTTGTAGTGCCAAAACCGCTTGAAAACTGTGTCTTGTGTAGCACATCAATATATTCAAGACAGTGCATCTCATGTACAAGGACAATGGTCTTTACTTCAAGATCTTCAAATGCAAGATTAGTTGTTCATGTTCAAGTACAACATTAAGTGTGAATTCAAGCTTTCAAGCTTCAAAAGTTCAAGTTTTTCAAGGCATCGTACAAGTTAAGAAAAAGTTTCTATACTTTGATCCTCAAGCTCAAGATTCAATATGTCAAAAATTCAAGCTTCAGAAGTCTCGAGTTCAAGCTTCTACAAATGATAAGATCTCAAGTGTCGTGAACTTCAAAAAACATCTATCAACCGAAGGAAAAGAAGTTTCAATGTTCATACATCATGTATAAGGTATGAATGACCCTAGATTGACCATAGGGTAGGTCATTTTGTATACGTAATTTAAATTGGATCACTTTATAAGTGCATAGACTGTTTCTCGACTAGTCTTGGACTATGTTCGACTAGTCCTAGCACTGGCTCGACCAGTCTAAGAATTCCTCGACCAGTCCTAAGGTTGTTACTGATTTTTGAAAATTTTTGTTAAAGCCTCGACCAGTCTTGAAGACTACTCGACCGGTCGTGTGAACAGTGCTCGACCTGTGCTCGACCAGTCCTGCAGCCTCGACTCAAAGTCCAGCAACTAAAATGGTTCCACATGACCAGTCGTGGACAGGACTCGACTAGTCATGGAGGTCACTCGACCGGTCGAGCAGATCCTACGACCAGTCGTGGAACGGCTTTATCTATCGCGCTCAAAATTTCAAAAATCTGTTGGTCCTACGACCAATCGTGCCGACCGCAGGACCAGTCAAGAGTGCGATTTCTGCAATTATAAATAGAGCACGAATTTCAAAGTTTTATATTCAATTCAAGCCAAATCAATACGCCACTCTGAAAGATAAGTTAGTCATATTCTTAAGCTATCTAGTGCTCTTATTATTTCTTTTTATTTTATTTTAATTAACTTTCTTTGCATTGATTTTCTATTTTCCATTCATATTTATTTGAAAGATGAATTAAAGTATTCCTATTTCTTGGAATCAAAATCAAATCAAGCTAGCCTAAGGTGATTTAATTAAAATCAATCTAGACCTTAGAACCATTTCATAAGTGAGTGTGGACATTGAACTTCTACGTTGAACTTCTACTCCGATTTGGTTCTAATGGGCTGCATTTAAAGGAGAATATCCAGGTATTTTACATTATTGTAAATTTCTATCTTTTGGTTTCATTGAGATTGTGCCAGAAAAATCTCTCTGTTTTGGTTTGTCTGAGGTAATCCAGAAAACTCAGAGTGTGGGGTTTTTGAATTGCGTAAGCCCACTTGAAAGACACAATTGTGAGGGTTTTAGGTGAACCTTGAAAAACCTATTTTTATAGTGAACGCTAATATCCACTGTGTGAGGATATTAGGAGTGGTGTAGTTGTATGACTGTTTTTTTAAACAGTTGGTGTACACACATGTGAACCAGTATAATTTCTGGTCATGTGGATTGATTCTTTATTTCTTTTTGTGGATGTTTGTAATTTCCCCTTTTGCATTTGTGGAGAATGTCATAATTTCTTTTATGCAAGTGTGGGAATGTTGTAATAGCTTAGATTTCTTTCCTTGCTATTTATTTCTTTATTCCTCTGTATCAGTTTGAGTTTTTGATACACAGACCTTTCTAGGAATCAGGTTGTCCTACCATAAATCTTTGGTTTTTGGTGTAAGGTTGTCCTTAGAACAACATCTGTATCAATCTCTCAATACTCGTCCATTTGAGGTTGTATTTAATTTCAGCATTGTGAGATTATTTATTGCTATCAGTATTTATATTTTGTTTAAATTCCGTTGTTAATTTTTAATTTAGCATAGTCCTATTCCCCCCCCCCCCCTCTCTAGGACTTAATAGCTCAGCCTTTTCAAAGCTGACCTTCTTACTTAGAGAATTTGTATAAACGAACAATATGGTAAAAATTCATTGTATTAATAAGCTCTGAGGAACACATTACATCAATAACAAATATATATATATATATATATAATTATATATATAATATATAATATATATATATACAGCGGTAAGAGGGAAAGCAAAAGTCACTAAGCTGTAGGAGGCTGCTCGGAAGGCACGTCCTCCGGGGGCACCTCAGAGTTGAAGTCGGCCTCCTCGAAGGACGAGAGGTCAATCTTAGGATGTGCTCCCTTCACATCCTCGAGGCACCTCTCGTACCCGGCACCGTACAGAGCATCCATATCCTCCGTGTACTCCTTGGAGGATTTGAACCCCTCTACAGCTGCTGCCTTAGCCTCCTTAACCTTCACGTTAAAGGTGCACCTTAGCACGACCAGGTTCGACTTTCACCGAGCCCCTCTCTCCAAGGCATCGACAAGCAACTTCTTCGATGCCTCTAGCTCAGCCGCCGAACTCTCCGCCTGGGCTTTCGAGGCAGTCCGAAGTTGGTTGGCCTCCTCGCGGAGTCGCCCAGCTTCAGCGCTGAACTACTCGGCCGCGGTACGAAGTCGCTCGACCCCTTCTGCAATAACACTGCCTCCGCCACTCTGACCTCCTCCTGGAGGCGCGACATCTCACGATGTATGTTGAGCAGGGTAGGAGCGTACTATTCAAAATAAAGAGGCAAAACAATAAATGTCAGATCAAGGTCAGAAAGAATAAAGCCGACTCAAGTGAAGGAAATTTACCCTGAGGAAGAGCCGCGACAACTGGAGTAGGATTCCCTCCGGTGGCACGTCCATCTGCTGGTGAAATCGACATTGAAAATATGATGATTCGCCCAGGGTAGAAGACTCTCCAATGCGGTCCAGACCGACTTGAGAGGCCTCTGACCCTCTCCACCACGGCCGCCGAACGAGCCCCCCACCTAGGGCGAGGGAAATTCCGTTGTCATCTCCGTAACCGCCCGCCTAGTAGCTTGAGCTTTGACGGGAGGAGCCGACCTAACGGTCTCCTCAGCCACGGCGATGGTAGGGGTTGAGATCGGCGCGTCCTCCCCGACCTCCTGAGCTGTAGAGGATGAAGGCCTGACCTACCATTGTTTTTGGAGGTCGGCTTCTTCTTTTTCTTTTGAGTTAGCTAGCCAGAACGAGGTGCCTTACTCTTTAATGGTTTTGCCTTTGACATATCTGCACAACTTTGCCCCAGCTATTCGAGCTAGAGCTTTAAGACCTGATTTAAGCAGGAGCTCGGGCGCGAGAAGCTCCCTCCAAGACCTCAGATCGGCCTCCACCGACCTCGCACCAGGTATTCGAGCGAGAGCTTTTAGACCCAACACGGTAGGGTACTTAGGAAGAACTGCCAAGAAAAAAAAAACACAAGTTAAAAGAAAAATGGCGACTGAGTGAAACAAACAAGAAGATGGAAGGGAAAATCCAATTTTGGATATACCGACCTGGATCAGTGAAGGATGTTGGGACCCACGAATGCAACCCGGTTATCCCTGGAGTCTCCCACTCTCTCGACGCCCAAAACCACTTATTCTTCCAGTTTTTGTTCGAGGTCGGGACACTGGTGATAATGGCCTTGCTAGTCCCCCGCTAGGAGGAGATATAATACTAGCCCTCATGAAGAGGGTTAGACTTCACTTGGTATAAGTGGAGAAATTCCTCTATGGTAAGCTCGGGATGGTTGAGCTTGGACCAAAGGACGAACAACCCCACAAGTGCCCTCCAAGCATTTGGGATTAATTGCTTAGGAGGTAACCCCAAGTACACCAGCACCCGCCTCACTATCCGCTGGAGAGGAAGCCTAAGGCCACACTGGAGGGCAACTCGAAAGATGGTCACTTCGCCCTCAGGGGGCGCATTAGGAAGCTCACCTGGTGAGGGAGCTTGAAGCACCATAGAGTCTGGAATGTGGTACCCCGACCTAATCCGCACCAGGTCGGCCTCCGTCAGCATAGATTCAATTGACCTTTTCTCTTCCTCCTCTGATGAGGACTCGACGAGTGCCTCCTCCGCTGAAAAACTCTCCTCTGCCCCTTCCAGCCACTTTGCCGAGGACTGTTCGACTACCTGCGATACATGAGATGTACGAAAGTCCTTGTCGCTCATCATCATCAATGGTGATGGTGGGTTCGACATCGGGTGAAGGGTTTCGACCCCACCATCACAACCGAGGGTCCCCTCCCGCGGATCCAAGGTTTTCGGCATGGTAGCGGGCCTAAATCGCACTGGAAAATCGGAAAAAGAAAGAAGAAAAAAAAGGGAGGGGAGTAGAAAAGTGAGGGCAAAGCTCACGGAGGACAGTACCGCCTGGGACAGTCACCGGAAATGCGGTTGTCGGAAATCGTTTGATGCCAAGGAAGAAGGAAAAGCGTGAAAGCAGGGAGAAGCAAATAACCCTGCCGACGATTAGGGAGTCCCCTTTTATAGGGGAGCCACGTGTACGAGCATTTATTGCTCCTAATTAATGCCCGACCGAAAAGCATCTCCTCTGCTCTCTTGTTTCGACATGTGACGCGCTCTCACTCGCCGCACAACTCCACGAACGAGGTCAGGCCACACATTGCTACCTCAGTCGCGTGCACCAAAAAGGCACCTTGACAGCCCACATGACCTCGAGCCGTGGCATGCCATTTCGAGGGTGTCGTACTATGATTACTAGAACGCCTCGATACCCGCACTTGCCGCCTTATTTAGCATTAATGGCGAGACGACTCAACATCCCGAGCAACAACAATCCGACTTGACCGGGTCTGACCTACTTCTCAAGCCTGTTCTATTGACTTGGAAGTAGGGGGCTGATTGTTATGGGGGAAAATGGACCGACCTATAATGAAAGGTCAGACCGGAACTTGTGTACTCGGCCTCGTGAAAGATCAACATGAAGTTCGGATTCTACGAGGGCCCGCTCCCTACTCCCACACTGTGACAAAGTGACATTCTGCAAGAGCACCACCTCCATCGACTTTAAGATCTCCAGAGTTCGTCAGGACCCCCTGTCTTCCTACTTTACCGGGAAGGAAGGTCGGTATGACCCAGGTTAGCGTTATCCAGATCGGTATGTCTGGGTCGACGTGCCCAGGTCGACATGCCCAGGTTGGCCAAGACCACCTCGGCCTTCTACTGCATGTCTTCGATGGTTCCGGGGAGTCAAGCCTCATCCAAGAGAACTCCGCCCGAGGTCTCCCCCAAAGATCTCGGGGGATATTTGCGACATGCTCAGAATCTCGATATCCTTGCCCGAGATCTCGGAACATCCTCTTACTAGTCCGGAATCTGAATCCTCTACAATACGTACCTACTAAAAAGGTAGATCACCTCTATACCACCGCTTCACTTAAACTATAAATAACGGTACTTCTAATGGAGAAAGGTACACACTATCTTTAATGCGTACCTGATATTCGACTAGACCCAGATCCTGTCCTGACTTAGGCATCAGAGGGTCCCCTACTCTAGCCAGGGTCTTCCTTGTTCGTTTCTTGTGCAGGTGAACAGGTCTAGAAAAGGGCTAACCAGATTTTTGCATCACCAAGCCACGGGGTTGACTTATAAACCAAATAAAACGAAAACTCAAGTATATACTTAGATAAATAATAGCGATTTTTCTATATGACTGCCCGCCTTTTTAGTTATGGACCGAAAACCTCCTACTTTTAAACAATTTCCCATAATCTACCTACCTGTTTCAAATACGTCGTACCACTACCTCCTAAATTAGATTCTCAACGGGTGGAGCTGTTAAGTGCCAAAAAAGTCCTTACCCTTGTTGACCACAGTTATTATTGTCCGATCCTTTTTATGTTTTGACCTTTGCCAAATTTCGGCATTACCCTCCCCTTCTTCCCCATTCTAGCGTAATTAATTAAACGTCACCACCTACAAACACATGAGGTTAGGTGTGGTATATAATGTTGTGGCTTACCCATACCGTCCATCTATTTTACTAGATCATTTTAGGACATGAGCTCAAAATTGAAGCATATATGAGTCACACCAAAGAAAATAATAGAGATAATGACACCCA
Organism: Magnolia officinalis; assembly: GCA_021015155.1. Taxonomy (NCBI): domain Eukaryota; kingdom Viridiplantae; phylum Streptophyta; class Magnoliopsida; order Magnoliales; family Magnoliaceae; genus Magnolia; species Magnolia officinalis. The sequence goes on from JAJHSJ010000002.1 coordinate 58,781,297, forward strand.
CCATTGAAACCTCCACGGTGGGCCCCACATAGATCTTCCCATTCCTTGCTAGAGATGAGCAGAGGCGGACACAATCCACTTCCATTGTCCGTAGGCAAGACAACCAACGCTTGACTATAGCCAGGCTGCGTTGGTTTACACACGTGCACTTATCAAACAGTACATATATCATGGTTGTCGGATAATCCAACCTGTCCAAATTGTTGATTTAATCATGGATGGATAATAATATAAAATTTCACTCACTAGGACTTGTGTCCGTTGTTTCTGCATTTTCGCTAGTGGAAGCCAAAGGTGTCGTGCATGCCATCTTTATACCCATTTTGTGCAATTCTCTAGACCAATGATCTTATGGTTGCTGTCATGCACCGTTGATGCCCAAAAATGAGGCAGATCCAAAGCTCAACGAGGCCACATGACAGAAAATGGTGGGGATTGAACGTCCACGGTTGAAAATTTCACAAGGGCAGGGGATGCTTGCAAGAAATTCACTTGGTCCATCGGTTTTGACAACTTATTTTATGGCATGGGCCCAAAAATGAAGCCACCATCAAGGGCAACACGTAAGGGAACAATGGGATTAAAGACTCATAGTTAAAACATTTTGGGGCCATCATGGGGCTCACTTTGAGATGGGATCTCTCTCATGTTTGGGGCCATGTCCTAAAAGGAGCTAACTAAACAAATAGATAGTGTGGATTTCTCACAACCTCATGGTAGGCCCTGCACTGTGGAGGTTAGGTTGGCACAACAATCAAGTGATCAATAAAGTTCTCTGAGGAGGTTTTGGACATTTTAAGTCTTAATAGGGAGGGTTGACCTGCATTAGTTGGGCCCACCATGATGTTTGTGACAAATTCACTTTGTCCAGGAGATTTTTCACATCATTTTAGGACATGCCAAAAAATGAGGTTGATTCAAAGCTTAGGTGGGCCAAATGAATAGAAAAAGTGAGGATTGAATTCTATTGTTGAAACATTCATGAGGTTAGAGATTGTTTGTGACAAATTTATCTCGTCCATTTATATTTCCATATCATTTTAGGGCATGGGCCAAAAATGACGTAGATCCAAAGCTTAAGTGGCCCAGATGATAGGAAACAGTGGGATTGAACATTGACCATTGAAATATATCGGGGCCATTAAGGGGCCCACTTTGAACTATGGATGTGGCTCGTATTTATTTATTTATTTGCCTTAAAATGACCTAGATAGATAGATGGACGAGGTGGATTTCTAACAAACATCAAGGTGACCCCACATATGTCGAGGTTAGGTTAGCATGACAATCCACATCAATCAATGTGGGTCAAGAGGTTTGGAGGAAATTCAGGTCAAGAATGAGAGTTGATTGATTGTATGTGAGCCCTATCATTATGTTTGTGATAAATTCATTTCATTTACTGAATTTTTCATCTCATTTTAGGGCATGGGCACAAAAGTTAGGCTGATCCAAAGCTCGAGTGGGCAATGGAAATGAAATAGTGGGGATTTAACACCCATTTTTCGTATCATTTTAGGGCATGAGCACAAAAATGAGGCCAATCTGACGCTCAAGTGTGGCAACTAACAAGAAATAGTATGGATTGAACACCCATTAATGAAACATTTGCGGGGCATGGAATGCTTATGACAAATCCAGCCTGTTCATCTATTTTTTTCAACTCATTTTATGCCATGGGCCCCAAAACGAGGACAATACCAATATCTGGTGGGCCACATAGTAGGAAACTGTGGGATTAAACTCCTACAATTGAAATAGATTGGGTCCATCTTTGAGCACATGTTGAGCTTTGGATCTGTCTCATTTTTGGGCCATGTCATAAAATGAGTTGGAGAAACAAATGAATGGTAGATTGTCACAAGCATCAAAATGGGCTCCATATGTGGTCGGGGTTAAGTTGGCACGTGATTATACACTGAGGGAAGGTTGTAAAGTGTGGGAAGGCAGTTTCATTAATACGAAAATATAAAAATATCTGTATAAGTAACTAACAGGAGGCGGTGGTGAAACATACAGGTTCGTTTCAGGAAATAAGGCAGACGTACGTACGGAAAAACCCCTACATACTTCGAGGCGACCCTGCAGTGAATAAAACTCTCCTCAATTACTCTGACTATTTCATCGTCCAAAACGAAGAAGAAATAGGGCCTGTTTCCGGCTGGAAATGGGGTCGACTTGTCCAACTCCATTGCCTTTGTGGGCTTCTTCTCAGCCATGCATTATGGGCATTGATGAAGCTGGAAGGGGCCCTGTTCTTGGTAATCCTCCCCCCCTCCCCCCCCCTCTCTCTCTCCTTTTCTTCTTCCTATTTTCTTACATGACTGTATCCTTACCTTTTGATTTGCATTCGTCCATTTCCCATTTTGGGGATTGGAATAGTACAAAAGCTGGGGTTCTTTTACTTCCCAAAAGAATGGGTTGGGTTTATGAAAATCAACGAGGATGTGTCAAAATCTCTTTTCTCTTTATTCATTTTACTTCGATTTGTCTTGTTTTTTAAGGCCCTATGGTATATGGATGCTTGTTCTGCGCTGTCTCCTATCAGAAGACGCTTGCCTCCTTGAACTTTGCAGGTTTCGGCTTTCCCTTCTTCTTCTTATTATTATTATTATTATTTTTCCTTACCTTCTCTTTTCGTATGGCTTCTGCCACTTTATCCACTGTGCTTTGATCTGATACAGTAATCTATTACATTGTTTCGTTTCTTGGTGGAAATCACTCCTTTGTTGTGAATTGTTTAGGGGGAAGGTCTGTCTTGATTGGGTTATAAAAGAAAGAAAGAAAAGGGAAAACAAAGATTTAACCAATGAAACACAAAAAAAAGCATGGAAATATTACTCAAACCACATCTTCAGTACACTGGGGTGTACCATTCAATGATCCAGATCATTCCTCTGCCCTCTATTGCTGCCTTAATCAAACTGTCCAATGACTTCTTCCCATGGCACACGGAATGTTGGCTGTACTATATTCCTAACCATCCATTTTCTGTCCGACAATCAAATGGCTGGGATTCTCAGATGTGGTCGTGTTTTACACACCACTCATCCACCATGGAGCCTGCCGGATGATTGATCTAGGTCCACTGAATTGTGGGAAAGCTTGCTTCCTCACAAGCTTATCCCCGCCCTGTTTCCTGTCTGTCACAACCGGCAGCTGCTGGGTCTCCCCATCTCTCTCTCTCTCTCCTAAACTTCCCCTGGTCTTCGGCCCGGGCTGTATGAGGCAGAAACTCGTCCCACTTATGGTTCATAGGCTGAGCCCCATCTCAGCAGTAATGGTGTGGCTTAGGTCAAGTAACATGTAGAAGATGCAGTTCACTCAATGATTGCCTTTGGGTCATGCAGAAGATGCAGTCAGTGCTTGAAATATCGGTATCACGTTACATATCGCATCCTTGGAATACAAATATATATTGGTTATTGCATGGGATATATCGTCTGTATCAAGTAATTTATCGCACTTTTGGGGAAACATAGGCAAACATTGGGAAAATGGTTGAATTTTTCAATGATAGTGTTAGAGTTTTTAATTTTTTCCGATTTATTTATATTTTTCATATTTTTAACAAAATTATAAAAAATCTTACGATTTATGATACGATTTGCGATTCATTAGAATTCAACCCTTGTTACGATTTGTGATACGATAATGATTTTAACAACATTGGCTGGGTGGACTGTACCTTGTTGTTCAACCGGTTTGACTTGAGACCCCTTCTCTTGGCAGATATTAACTCAAAATTAATGAATTGAATTATGGGATCCGCTGTTGCTAAGTCACAATCCCAAAAGCAAATTGTTTGAGCAATCCTAATCACTATATATATATATATATATATATATATTTTAAATTATTATTATGAGTGCGCCAAGCCAATGCAAGAATGCAACGCAAGGGCATGACTCAGTGCTCAATAACAAGCTACTGTAGTGGGCCCTACCTGACAAGAAATTAATTTAATATCATTTGAGCTAATGGCCCACGTATCTACCCATTGTTTTACGAACACTTGTTTCTTGAAATAGGCCCATCGTATATTTTTCATTCTTCATCGTCTAATAAATGTCTATTGATCTGATAATCGGATGATGTAATTAATTTTTTTGCCAATTACATTAGTGGGATAAGTGCCAATAGATTGCATGAGTTTGTGTCTGATTTGGGGCATCAAGTGGTCCTCCAAATGGCAACATTATTCATCTGAATTTAATTTAAATTTTTTCTTAAAATTTATTTGGAGAAATGATGTAAAATGCTTAGAGATATGCATTAGTAGGATATGTGCCATAACTTGCATGAATTTGGGGCCGATTTGCGGTATTTGAGTGGCCCTCCAAATCAGTGACACTATTCATCCGAATTTAATTTCATTTTTTTTTTCTTCTTATAATTACTTAGGGGGAGTGATGTCAAATGATCTGGGATATGTATTAGTGGGATGAATGCCATACAATACGTGAATCTGGGACTATTTGAGGCATTCGAGTGCCCCCCTAAATTGGCTTCATTATTCATCCGTTTAATTTCAGTTTTCTGTTAAAATTTCTTTGGGGGAATGATGTCAAATGCTTAGGAATGTGCATTAGTAGGATGAGTGTTATGACTTGCATGAATTGTGGGCCAATTTGGCATCAATCTAATCATGCTAGGTTACTAAAATCATTAGATAGGCCGAGACAATTCTTACCAAAGAGTGGACCGTTACATTATTATCAACATGTTTGAAACCACAAAAGAATAACATATTTGGAATTCTTTAAATATTTATGATTTTCCCATATTTTTCGGGATTTTTTGGCGGTTATTTTTTTTACCATTAACGGCTATTATGCATAACGGTAACGGTGGGGACCGTTACACCCATTGTTTCCATCACGCTACACCTGGAATTTGATACACTTGCACTCATAAATTGTACGCGTGACTTATATTAATTTAAACCAAATCGAATATATTTTTTTTGAAAGATAACTAAACTAATTAAATTATGAGAAAAGGCTTTTAACTCTCTTTCAACTTTTTTTTCTTTCTTCCATATCTTTTCTTGTTAGTATTTAGTCTTCTTTTACTAGTGTTAACAGTTGGGTGTAGCCCCATGGCTCTCTTAGTTTTGGTTATGGACCTACGACCCATAAGTTTCTTAGTGTTTTTAGTGTTGGGATATTTTGGACATAAAGTTTATTGTATATGGGTATTTTTGTCATATTTTCTTTTATTACTTCAATATAAGAGAAAGGGGGTGGGGACGTGCAACCCTAACCCATTCTTTTCTTCCTCCATCTTTTTTCTCTCCTCTCGTGTTTTCTCGTTCTTTCTTAGCTTGCTTCGGAGTGGTTTGAGCCCCACAATCTTCTCCAATCCACCCTCAAGCTGCTGGATTTAACTCTGAGGATCCCCATCCTCTTTCCAACTTAGTCACTTTTACCCATATGTCCACAAATTATCATACATTTGCCCTTACCTTGTCTGCTGTATCCATTCCTAAGTCAATCTAGGAGGCATTGTCTAATGAAAATTAGAAACAAGCTATGGATGAAGAAATGAAAGCCATGTACTCCAATGATACCTGGAAATTGACTGATCTTCCTTTAGGTAAGACTCCAGTCAAGTGTAGATGGCATGGGTCAATTGATTGTTATAAAGCTAGGTTGGTTGCTAAGGGATATACTTTGAATTATGGGGTAGATTATGTGGACACATTTTCCCTAGTGGCTAAGCTTAATTTAGTTCGGGTTTTTATATCACTCTTTACGAATCATGATTGACCTCTCTTTCAGCTGGATGTGAAGAACACATTCCTGCATGGAGACCTAAGCAAAGAAGTTTATATGGAGCAACCTCCTAGGCATGTTTCTCACGGGAGTCATCTAAAGTATGCAGGTTAAACAAGTCAACATATGGGTTGAAGCAATCACCATGGGCTTGGTTTGAGAAGTTCAGTAGTGTAGTTTGTATCGTTTGGATTAAAAAGGAGTAACATAGATCATTCAGTCTTGTCAAAGCACTCAAGCTTTGGCTACATTCTTTTAGCTGTGTATGTTGATGATATTATAGTGATTGGTGATGGCTTTAAGGGTATTAAAAGGTTGAAGGCATATCTTCAAACTCAGTTTCAAATCAATGATCTTGGTCTTCTTTAATATCGTTTGGGCATTAAAGTGGTAAGATCAAAAGTTAGAATTAATCTATGTAAGAGAAAATATACTTGTGACCTGTTAAAAGAGACAGAAATATTGGGAGCCAAACTGGTTGATACTCCAACGGACCCTTATCTCAAACTAGAAGCTAGAGAATGAGAATTGCTAGTAGACTTTAGTATGAACAAGAGACTTGTTGGTAGACTTATCTATTTTGCCATCATCAGGCCTTATATTTCCTTTTCAGTTAATGTGGTGAGTTAGTTCATACAAAGTCTGAGGACATCACACATAGCAACAGTTATGAGGATCCTTAAGTATTTGAAATGTTCTCTTGGGAAGGGTATCCTCTATAGAGCTCGTGGTCATCTTTTGGTAGCTAGTTATTCATATGCAGAATATGCAAAATCGAGACATGATAGAAAGTTGACTATGGGATATTGCACCTTCCTTGGTGGTAATGTGGTTACTGGGAAGAGTAAGAAATATAATGTGGTTTCTAGATCAAGTGCTGAAGTTGAATATAGGTCAATGACACATGCAACTTGTGAACTTATGTGGTTGAAATTTCTTCTTGAAGAATTGGGTTTCGAAGTTTAGGTTCCAATATCTTTACATTGTGACAATCAAGTTGCGATACATATTACCAAACCCCCCCCCCCCCCCCCTGTTTTTTCATGAGAGAATGAAGCATATAGAAGTTGATTGCCATTTCATTCGAGAGAAGATATAGATCCACACACCTTGTATTTCATCTCATAATCAAATTGCAAATTTATTTACCAAGGCTCTTCGAAAATCTCAGTTCAACAAACTTGTTTCCAAGCTGGACATACAAGACATCTATGCTCCAGCTTGAGAGGGAATGTCAACGGTTGGGCATGGGCCTATGGCACTCTTGGTTTTGGTTATGGGTTTACAACGTACATGTTTCTTAGTATTTTTAGTCTTGGGATATGCCGGACATAAAGTTTGTTGTATAGGGGTATTTTTGTCACATTTTCTTTTATTACTTTAATATAAGAGAAAAGGGGGTGGAGACGTGCAACCCTAACCCATTCTTTTCTTCATCTTCTCCTCTCCTCTCCTCTCCTCTCCTCTTTTTCATCTCTATACCAATCTACAACTAGCATGTTTCATAAGCAAAGGGAGTCAGACCTTCCAACTGACAACTCACTTATCGATTAGAATGGCTCAACTTCAGTTAGATGATGATAAGGAGAGAAGACGAGCCTCGAGCCATGAACAAAATTCTAGAGAGATAAGTTGAGGCAACAATGTTTAAATTGCCACAGAGTTCAAGGTCTTTCTTGTGCAAGAGAGACTAGAGACCCATCAACTACCATTTTGCTTCTTCCTTTCTGTTATGCTTTAGTTTGTTGGAGAAAGATTCTGTCCTTTCAGACATAATCTTGGTCTAGATTGGGCAATAGAAATAGTAATTTGTCTGTACAAAACTGCTTGAGCAGAGGGTATTTGGTAGATTAATATAGGTGCTTGAGTTTTATTCAGTTTGACCTCTCATCTATCCTATCATGTGAACATATATCCATACTTAGGCAACTTCACAACACTAGATTCCATTGCTCAAAGTATTGTAGTTGTTACCTAGGATTTGGAAACAGATATCAATATCGTTGATAATATCGTTGATAGCTGGAAATGTATCACTATCTGAGGGAAACATTGGGAGGTGGAATGGTTCAGTGTAACTTCAATAGTCGTTAAAGACATGTATACACACTTAAAATTCAAAATATTACATAAAAAAGAACTATACATAATAGGTTTCCATTTTCTAGGCGCCTAAACAATGTGTTTTTGGACACAAGTGGTTCAAAAATGAATTCACGTCATTCAAATATCATAAAATGCAAGTAATAACATACAAAAAATACATCCAAAAACTGAAGAGAACAAAACCCATACCCCTGCCTCAAATCCACGTCAATGCATGAGAACCATGCATGGACATGGATTTTTATTGCAATCCATGGCAACATGTGTAAATAAATTGCTTTTTCCTCATCTTTTTCTCACCTTGGAGTATGCCCCCCCCCCCCCCCCCCCCCCCCCCCCCCCAAGTTTCTATTTCTCCCGTAATCTGAGATTTGATTTGAAACAACTCAAGAGTTGTATAAATAGCCCTAGGAAGAGATCCCAACTCAAGTCACTTCTTTAAAGTCACTTGATTCAATGTGACTTCTCTTGTTGTGTTTATTTTGTGCTGTAAGTTGTAACTATTATATATTCACCCCAATTTCCATGATTTGATTGTTCCGAAGGTAATCATTGAGAAGATAGTGATTCTTAGATCACCTTTTTTTGACAGGTATTCTTACAGTACATTGATGCACATAGCTGTACATGCTGTCAGGAAACGTTACTAAGTTAGGAGATTTCATTACCTAGGGTTTGTTTTGAGTTTTGTGATATTTCCATTTTAAATGTATTATCATAAATCCTTTAATTGGGTGTTGAAGAATGACTAGGAAAGTGTGTTAAATTTTTTGTGGGAGGAATTATAAGTTCCCACTCATTACAAAATGCATAGATCATTGTTGCATTGGATTCCATACATTTTGGCAACCATTGATCGGATGAGGCCCCTGTTGTCCTTGGAAATTTTCCAGAATAGAAACCTCAAACCTTTTGATCTTTAGCCTTTTTCTGTTAATGTGGATTCGTGCTGTGTTTTTTCAATTAACCGTTTATTTGTTGGCCACCCTTTTTGTAGTGTGGGATCTCCCTATCTGAGAAGTGTCCATCTACCATCCATCACAGTTTGGATGACGGAATAACGGGGCCCTAATGTGCAGAAACCTGCATGTTAACAGGCCATATAGCTGCTCATGCTCTGGACCCTACAATTCCTCTTTGGTTTCTTTCTGGAATCTTTCACACAATCCTATTAAAAGCGTTTGTAGGGATGTGAGTAAACAGAGATGAGTACGAAAAGGAGAAGTATAACAGATTTTTTCAGAGAGTTACTTTCTTCCTCTTCAATATAGCAATGGAGATTTATTTTTTCTTGCTGTTCTTTCTTTTGTTCTTCTTCATCCTATAATGTTTGGCTACTCTTCCCATGCTTAAATGTCCCTTAGTATGGGTGCCTGCATTGAATACCTAACTCAAGCAGCACAAAACCTGCACTTCTGTGATGCCTGAGGGCCAAAAAGAATAGAAAGAGGAGATGAATTCTGCTCATGAACTATATTATCAATTTCATTTAATCATCTGTGCTCGTTGTTTCACTTTTACAGATTCAAAAACCTTGAAAGAGGAAAAGAGGGAAGAACTGTTCGAAAATTTAAAAGCCAACGATTCTATTGGATGGAGCGTAGATATTATAGATCCAAGGGATCTCTCAGCTAAAATGCTAAAGAAGTCAGTATAGGATGGCAAATTTCCCTAATCATCTCTTGCAATGACTCACCAACATTTTAATCTCACACTCTCTCTCTCTTAACCTTTTTGTTGTTGTCGACAGAACAAAAATTAACCTGAATGAAATATCGCATGATTCTGCTATGGGCCTTGTTTCTAGGGTTCTTGACATGGGTGTTCTACTAACCGAGGTTAAAAACTATATATACTGGATGCCTTTGCAACCTATTTGTTGAATAAGAAAGGATCAATTGTCAATCGCTTAATTCAGTCATCGAGCATTCTTTCTCTATTAACATCTAGGCTGTTCATCTTTTGGGACCTATCATGGATGGGCCGTAGCCCAAGAATCATATCAACTGGATAATTTCTAGCTGCTGATTCAAGAACTTTTATCCATTGAATTGGATCTTGGAAATTTTCTTTAACTGTCCTAGACTAGAGAATGCAACGAGGGTGGTCAAGAAGCCCATCGCATGGTTGGGCACGAGGAAGATTGATAGGGGTTGGTTATAGCCATTCTTGTAGATGGGAAGTGTACAAGAAGATCTGCATCAACATAGGGAATGGTTAGGGCGAGAAGAAGGTTGAGCTAGCACTAGCAGAGGGAGAAGTGTGAAACCCATTGTTCTTCAAGGAGGTGAAGTAGATTAGGGGATTGAAGCCAAGGGAGGGGAGGGTATAGGAAAGTGGATAGAAGTTGGGCGACTAGGATGAGAAGGGAAGAAGGATTGATGGGGACATCACGCGCACACGCGCACGCCCGCCGCCCCCCTAGTGATGGTCCGCATCAGGCCCGAGCGGTATCCTCCGGGGGCCGTTCGTAAGTTATATGTGCGTAGCGCTGTACCTTCAAAATTATAAAACGAAACGGTCTCAACGCGTATGTGACAAATCTTCCACCCTCCATGGGAATTAGTTCCACATTCAATGTTGAGGATCTAGTTGTATTTCAAGGGGCCATTGATGCATTGTCCAGCCTTTCGCCTAATCATCTTGATTCCCCAGACCTTTCCCTTGATCCATTGCCTCCTCCCTACCCATCTTCCCAGCCTCTACCTCCCATACCTACTCTTCTCAACCCATTTTTCCAGCCTTTACGTCTCATACCTACCTGTCCTGACCCATTTTTTCAGCTTTTACCTCCCATACCTACTCTTCCTGACCTTTCTTCCCAGCCTCTACCTTCCATACCTTAACCTTCACACACCCAGAGAGGAAAAAAAGGATATCCTGGACCATCAGATAGTTTCAATGTCGGACGGCGGCTTTCAGAAGTACCTGGTTAAATGGAAGTCACGCCCAGCTTCAGACAGTACGTGACTCACTGAGGAGGAGCTTCAAAGACTTGATCCTGACATCTTGGAGAGGTTCAGGAGTTTTATTTGGCTGGTGGCGAAATCTTCACAGCCGGGGAGAATTGATGGGGACATTACGCGCACATGTGCACGCACGCCGCCCCCTATGCATGTACGCCAAAAGGAGGGCCCCACCGTTGATTTGGATCGATGACGACGTCCAGGGAGGGCCTCCTAGTTAGAAGACGGAGTTTTGATTCAAAAGAGTGAGCCCGATAGTCAAGAAAAGCTCAGCATGGGATCTCATGATCATGACCCACTAGTCGGATTGATTTCATATTTTAGGTTTTGCTTATTCATGTTATTTAGAACTTCATGAATGCTTTAGATTTCTTTGATTGATTTCATATTTTAGGTTTTGCTTATTTATGTAAGGAGCCACACGTGTGGAGGAGGCCCGAATCCCAAAAGGGACTTCTTGGCCTTGGTCGGCTAGGGGGTCTCCAAACCCTCCAAATTTGATGGCGATCCGACGTACGATTGAGGCGCTGTGCTCCGTTGAAGTTTCAACCCTCCTGCAGGGCCAGATTCTGGAAACTGGCTGTAGAAAGACAAACAGTTGCAAAACAAGTGGATTTGAGGCGAAGATGATCGAAGGATGGATGAAATAAGATGGAGGGACAGATTGGGATAAATGTGGCTTCGCACCACAATAGTTAGCCCTTTGAAAAGGGAGGGCTTCGCACCCACTTGAATTTAGTCATTCGAAAAGGGAGGGTTTCGCACCTACTTGAATTTTTCCACAACTCAAAAACTTGGAGAGTAGAAAAAAACTTGTAGGAATTTTTATTAAACTTGAATGAATCAAAAGAACTACAAGGGGTGCCTATTTATAGGGAAAACCCTATACCCCAAAACTCGCGCCATGTCCGTAACCTATTACTTGGCGATGAAGTAAACTAAAATAAAAACTAATCAAAGAAATCTAAAGCGTTCATGATGTTCTAAATAACATAAATAAGCAAAACCTAAAATATGATATCAATCCGACTAATGGGCTACGATCATGAGATTCCATGATGGGCTTTTCTTGACTATCGGGCCCACTCTTTTGAATTAAAATTGTCTTCTAATTAGGAGGCCGTCCCTGGATGTCGTTATCGATTCAGATCGACGGTGGGGCCCTCCTGGTGTATGTGCATGGGGGGGCGGCGTGCGTGCGTGCAGATTACTATGCATGTGTGGCTGAATTTTATTTCCCTTTGAGTATCATTTGACTTATAATTTTTATTATTCCAGCCCTTGCCTGTGTAGGCCTGGACCCGCATAGATTTTCCTTAATTGAATGTTTGGACTTTCATGTGGGATATGGAATTTGTGTAGTTGTTTATGAACTAATGTGATCTTAAGCCTGAATTCTTGTACATCATATTTGAATTTCATGTCCTGCATCAAGGATCGCTTGTAAGATTGAGGCGGGGAAGGTTCTGGAGGGAGATGTTGGGGGAGAGAGTGTTCTTGCTTCGGGGAAAAAAGGGAAGTCAAACAGTGTGGAGGATCTGGGGGAGGGGGACAAGGCAGGGAAGTGAGTGTAGGTAGAGAAGAGAAGGAAGCCGGAGGGGAAGAAGGGAGGATTGCTGGCTAGGCCTCTCTTAGAGCTCCCTAATCTCTACATGGAAAATTTCCCAGAGGGGTGGACGAAGATCAACTTCAAAAGGGTTATCGGCAAAGTGGTGATGGTGAGGGAGGTGATGGTGCCAAGGTTGAACATGGTCAAGGTGGGCCAAAGGATTCGTGTCTATGTTTGGAGTAAACGGATGTGTCCTCTACGTGGTGGCTCTAAACGGGAGAAGCTTTGAGGGGATGAAGATTTCGATTTAGAGGGCCTTGTACGGCCCGGAGATGGTGAATCATCAAGTCAAGTAGAAGATGGAGAGGAAGGGAGGGGATGGTGGGTTAATTAGTTCCGGGGTGTGGAGAGGGTTAGGAAATGCTGCGAAGGCTAGTACATCTTATAGGGATGTGGTGGCGCTGGAGTCTCTTGAGGCTGAGCTGGGGGAAGGGTTCCTTAGGTGTAGTAGGGGAGAAAGGGGGAAAAGAGATGACTGTGGAGGGATGATGCAAGCGACAGGCCAGTGGTGAGAATCCACCCAAAGGTTGTGGAAAATGCATGGGTGGTGCTTCGATGGAGCTCGGTGGCACATGTTAAAGGCAGAGCTACTATTGACAAGGTGAAGAAGTGACCGGTTGAAAGTGGTGGAACTGTTGAAGATCAGTCCCTTCTCAAACCCCTCTCAGAAAATAAGATTTGGGTTTCGTTGAGTCTGCAGGTGGAGGTGGGCAGGGCAAACTCCTCATTGCCGGAGTGTTGTTCAATGACTGACCGGTGGAGTGGCTTTGCAAATGGGTTGAGCAGTTGTCGTTTAGATTAGAGGAGGCGTGATTCCAAGTATAGCCACTGGAAATTTGGTTTACGAAAGTCTTCGCAATGATCAGCTTGTGTATTGGAGAGGTGGTCATGGTCGATTTGACGACATAAGATGGCGCAGAGGTTAGGATGGCGAGGGTTTTCATAAGGAGGAAGAAGGCACTGTTAGTGTCGTAGAAGATCTTTATTGTGGCTGAGGAGGTTAGAGTGGCTGTGAGGGTGGTGAAGGAGGAGCTTAGGCAAGGTTGGGGAAGGAGGAAGTTGCAATGGTGGTTTGTGAAGGTCTACTGGTGGTGGGTTCTTCGAGTCGAGGAGAAGATCGTGAACCGTCTCTGTGCTTCAAAAGAGCACCAATTCTCGAGGGTGAGATGTGGTGGCCATTAACTTATTGCCAGGAGCCAGACAGTGCGTTGTTAGCTGCAATGGAGATGCGTGGATGGATTGGTGCCTTCTCTGAAACGACGCTAAAAGACGACACCTCGACTAAAGGGTCAGGACGGAGAGCTGCAATACGTGGAGATGATGACAACCTTGGTAGTGAGCTTTGGGTGCTGGAGGATGAGGTTTGGGCAATACTTGGCGGCTCAGAGTGCTGTCTCGAGCTGGTAATGGCAAGATTGGGTGCAATGCTTTAAATAGTTTACGCTACGTAGCATGTAGTTTACGCTACGTAGCGTAGCTTAGCCTTAACACTGCATAGCTCATGAAAATATCTCAAGTCACGTGTAGCCTATGCTACATGATAATTTGTCTACGCTACATGATAATTTGCATGCGTTACATGCTACATAGAATATGTTACACGCTACGTAGATCACATTACAAGTTATTTTTCACTACAACATTAAAATCATTTAACATTTTCAATGATTTGTTACATTTTTTTAAACTTTCAATAAAAATTAGTTAATATTTTTAGTGCTTTTAGTAAAATAATATAAGTAACAATAGTAAATCAGTAATCCAAAATAAATAAATAAATAAATTAGTTCGTTGCTCTTTCTTTACCTTTATACTTAATTATTACCATTTCCTATTATTATAGGATGCGTTCGAATGCACCAAATATCATGAAATTTTGTATATTTCATTATCAATCATCCTAACTTGGTACAAAATATCACGAAATTGGTACAACCAAGCACATCCTTCATTAAAAATATAAAAGTAGCATGTTGCTTACACTACACATTATTCGCTATTTAAAACACTGATTGGGCGTCGAGCATATCTTTGAGAAGATGACACGTGGTGGGTGTGTGCCAAAAAGCTCTCCATGTATCTCTGAGGCATCTCGAAAAGGGTGCCTAGTGTGTATGAAACTTTTGGTTTGTATGACCCTTTCTCCAGATGCGGCTCATCTAGCATCTACTTATGGCCCTCACACGTGTGGAGAGTTTTCCATATACTGCCCAAGAGAATATTATTTCCCTAGTTAGAGATTTACAACCCTCCGAGTTTGACTCTCCTGCTTGATCTAGAGGTATATCTGGGGTTCTTTTCGTCACTAGTCGATGAGTCAAGCAGGGATGTGATGCTATCTTTAGTAGATGCGAATTTGTAGAAGAGGTGATGCACACAATGTTGGTTGTGGTCTAAGTAGGCGAGATGGAGGTAGGAGATTATCAGCTAAGATGGTGCTTCATAATGCTAAGGACGTCGGTGGGGGACAAAGGGATGTCCTTAAGGTTGTTCTGTTGCATGTGGTAGCTGCTGATGGGGAAGAGGAGGGCTTTCATCTTACATCCCGCACCCCTTACATTCCGATCCAAAATCTTCATTTGAGTGCTAATCCCCCCCATAATCATAATTGACTTCAGAGGTGAGGCTTACCAATTCTCTGCTTCCTTTCAGAGATGGTTGTATTGGCCTTTGTGAGACAAGTTATTGCTTATAGCTTCCACAATTTTCAACGAACTGAACTAAATCATAACAATCTTCATTGCAATCCCCAAATGTGACTCCAATCAGCCTTCCCACATGACTCAAGGCTCCCTTGATCCACTGTTTCCCCACTAACAATGGCAACTTGATTAGCCCTCCTTTCATCAACTTTTCCAACCCGAGTGCGCTGGAAAATCATGGATAGAAGATTGAAATCCTGGGTGGTATCCTTTCAAGAAAGCAAGACCCATGCCCCCGATAGGAATCTGTTGGACTCTCTGTGGGACATCAATGCCAAGGATTGGGTGGCCATTAATGCTGTGGGCTCTGCTGGGGGAGTGTCGGTTGCATGGGATTCTAGTATCTGGGTCAAGGAAAATTGGTGGGGTTGGAATTTTTGTGTTTCGGTGCTTTTATAGGGCGTTTCATCTGGGTTTCAATGGATGTTCATAGTGGTGTGTGGGCCAAATTCGGCAGCAAAAAGGGATGATTTTGGGTAGGGTTGAGCTCAGTTCTTGACAAGTCAAATGGCCTTGGTGTGTGGAGAGCGATTTTAATGTCACTAGATTCATGTCCGAGAAGTCTAGTCATGGGAGAATCATTCATAGCATGAGGGCATTTTCAAATTAGGTGGACTCGCATGAGTTGATTGATCTCTTGATGGGTTGCGGCAAACACACTTGGTCCAATGGACAAGATCTTGTACACTTCCTGATGTCAAGCCTTGATAGATTCCCAGTTTCGACAATTATTTTGTCAATGTGGGTTGTCGAAGCCTATTTCCGACCATTGTCCAGGAAAAGAATTGGGATCCGATACCTTTCATATTTGAATCGGGATGGTTGGATGTGGAGGGGTTTTCCAAGCTAGTGAGCGATCAATGGGTTTCTTTCGATGTCGCATGTTTTTCTAGGTTCAAACTAAGTCAGGAATTGAAGCCATTGAAAGGAAAAATAAACTCTTGGAAGAGGGAAGCTGTAGGTGGGTGGGAAACCAAAATTGAAACATCCTCAACGAAATCCAAGCTCTCAAAATCAAGGCAGAAGGGACTGAGTTGTCAGAGGAAGAAAAGAGCTTACCGGTGAAGTTATCTCAAGACTATTTGAGTCGCGTTAAGGAGGGGATCAAGTGAAGGTAGTGCTCGAGAGCCATGTTGCTTAAGGAGGGTGATAGGATCACTATTTTTTCACAGAATTGCAAGCATGCGGCCATATGCAACAAGATTAGAAGCATTCTTGTGGAAGGTAGAAGACTCAAGCAGAAGATCAAGTGAGCGGCTCGATCTTTCGGTTTTTAACTGGGGAAGGGTGGAGGAGACCAAGCCTGGATAACTTAAACTCCAGCAGTCTTTCAAGGAAGCCGACTTGCGTTAGATACCCGTCACTAAGGAAGAAGTGAAGGCCATTGTGGACTCCTTAGGGAGGGACAAAGCCTTAGGCCTTTACGGGTTCCCTTCGGTGTTTTTCTAGGTGTTTTTAGAAGATGTGAAGGGTGATGTTATGAGCTTCATGTCAGATTTCTTTAAGAGGGGGCGTTTATAGGCAGAGCTTGGGGCATCCTTTATTGTTATTATTCCGAAGGTGACAGGTGTGGAAAGTTTGAGAGACTTCAGATCAATCAACTTAATTGGAGGGCTGCACAAGATGCTCGCCAAATTCTTGGCATCCGGATTCCTTGCAGTCCTACCAAGCGCCATATTCATGAATCAAGGTGCATTCGTTGTGGGGCGGAAAAATCAATACAATGCACTTATAGCTCATGAGTGCATAGATTCGAGGCATAAGGATGGTTTAAAAGGAATTTTTCGTAAGCTGGACATTGAAAAGGCCTGCGACCATGTTATTTGGGGCCTTTTGGACTATATGCCGAGCTGGATTAGTTATGGGAGGAAATGGAGAGGATGGATTAGGGAGTGTATTAGTTCAATGAGGTTCTCGGAGCTGGTCAATGGCTTTGCCAAAGGCTTCTTTAAAACTTCGAAAGGCATAAGACAAAGTGACAAGTGTTCTTCCTTTTTCTTTGTGGTGGTGGCAAAAGCTTTAGGAAGAATGCTGGGCATAGGACAATTTGGTCTTTTCCGCGAGTTCAAGGTGGGAGGGTTGACGTCCCTGATTTCCCATCTTTAGTTTGCTGAGGACACAATTATGATGGACAGGACGATAATGATTATTAGATGCTTTGAAGTGGTGTTGGGGTTGAAAGTCAACGTAGCCAAGAGTGAGATGTTGGGAGTTTGAATGCCTATGGGAGAGATTGAAAAGTTGGCGGGGACTTCTGGGTGTGGTGGGCTCTTTCCCTCTACCTACCTTGGATTGCCCCTTTGCATTGGGAAGTTGACCAAACACTTGGGGGACAAAGTGGTAGAAAGGTTGAAAGAAGGTTATCACGATGGAAGAGTTGATTCATTCCTCTTAGTGGTTGGATTACTCTAATCAAAATAGTATTGTCAAATTTACCGCTATACTTCATGTCCTTATTTAGATACCCGAAGTCTGTGCTGGTAAGGGTGTAAGGTTGTAGAGGCTAAGGCATGACTTCTTGTGGTAGGGGTTGGAAGGGAAGAAGTTCCACTTGTTGGGGTGGGGTGAGGTGTGTAAGTCTTATGAAGAGGGAGGAGCATGCATCAGGTACTTGGAATCTATGAACCTCACATTGCTATGACAGTGGCTATGAAGATTAGGGTTGGAAGAGGGTGCCTTGTGGAGAGGGTTTTGCGAACAAGGGTGACAAGGGGATGGTGGATTGGGGACTCATTTCTTTATAGGGCATGCAATCTGGAAGGGGTTGCTTGCGTGAAGTCTAAGTTTATTGATGGCACGGGATTCTCTCTTAGTAATGGGGAGAGGATTTGCTTTTTGGAGGATGTATGGATTGGGGAGATCTCCTTGCAGACTGCATTTCTGAGCATAGTCTCCTCCATTCGGATTGCGGTATTCCAGATGCTTCTTGTTGTGTGGAGACATAGCTGTTTGGTCGCCCCCTGCTGTAGGTACCTTCTTGATGACGAGGTGGAGTATGAATTACTCTTGGACCACCTCTAGTTATGTTCCTCGGTGAGAGGGGATTCGGATTAGGATGGTTTTGATGAAAGAAAAGTCAGGGTGTTTTTTGGTTCACTTCTACTGTTTGCTTTGAGCTCCACGGCTAGAAGGATTTTTTGGGTGGACACGACACTTGTGGTTCTACGATGCCCTTTTGAAGGTTGCAGCCTTTGGGTGGTTTGTTGGAAGGGAAAGGGTCTTGACGGTTAACAATCTTAGAAAAAAGGTCAATGAGTCCCTATCTTTGTCTCATGTGCATGTTGAGTGCTGAATTACTTGATCATCCTTTTATGCATTGCTTGTTCACGTGGTAGTTGTAGCATGATTTTTTAGGTGCTTCAATTTGTCTTGAACGATGCCAATCTTAATCGGGGATTTCTTTATGGCTTGGAATGTAGGGGAGCTTGGGAAACAAGCAAGGTTAGTTTGGAAATTGAGCCTGTTGGCTGGCCTTTGGGTGATATAGGGGGAAAGGGATAGAACATGCTTTCAGAATGAGTGTAATGCGGCCAAGTGGGTCTCTAGCAAGGCGAAGTTTTATGTTATGAAATGGGCCTCTTGTATAGATGTTTTGAAAGATTGTAATTTTGCTTTTCTTGGGTTGTGGCTTTTGTGCCTTCTCTGTGCTTTCTATCAATAAAATTACTATTTCCTTAAAAAAACAAAAAGAAACCGATCTCAGTGTGGATGCCCAAGATCTCTTTTGGATAGGCTGGATAGGCTCAGATGGGATTTTTTGTGGTGCGGATTTGAAGAATAACACAAATTCCACCTCCTAAACTGGGAAGAGGTGTTCAAACCTTTGGTAGAAGCAGCTGCAAGGTATAAGGGACTTGTCCATCATGAACACTTGTTAGGGAAATGGATTTGGAGATTCAACATGGAAGAGGGAAGTGGAGAGAGGTAATTTCTAGCAAATATGGCATCTAGGATGAGGCATGGTGGGTCAGGGACTCTTCCATCTATATGGGAAAGTGGTTGCAAGGGTGGCCCTGGTGTTCAAACAAGGAATCTCCTTTTCTCTTGGCGACAGTTCGCGGATTCAATTTTGAGAAGTATGGAGTGGTGAATGTTCTCTCTAGTCGAAGTTCGCAAGGTTGGCTCAAATTTTGACGGAAAAGAACATCTCCGTGGCTCATTGCTTCTCCACTTGTATGTGCTAGGGATTTGGTCCCCTCCTTGCAGAAGGAATCTCTCGGATGAGGAGGCAGAAGATTTCCTTAGGTTTTGAACGGTTGCCACCTTTGGGTGAAATTGGTGAACTTGTGTGGAGATGAGAGTGCTTAATGGATGACTGAGCTATAAGTGTTCGACATTTGATCACCTTTACCTTACTGAATTGATAACACCTAAGTTTTTATTGTTTCCTTATTTTCTCTTTGATTCTCCTTTAAATCTCCTTTTCATTTAATATCCCAGGTGACTATTGCTTTTCTACTGAAAATGCTGCAGGTCTATGTTGATACTGTGGGAGATGCAGAGAAGTACAGAATCAAATTGTCAGAAAGATTTCCAGGCATCAAATTTGTGGTCGCAAAGAAAGCCGATAGTCTTTATCCAGTCGTCAGTGGAGCAAGCATAGTTGCTAAGGTGATCAGTCCCCTTTTCTTGATGAGCTCATCAATCATCATTGGGCAATGACTTTCTTTTTAGTAATTCTACGGTGCTGGTCACAAACATACACTTCACAGATCTGTGAAATTATGTGCATATGGGTTCCATGTTCAGTTACTTAGTCCATTGATCTGCTGGGCCCCACCATGGAAGGTACATCCTCCAATCAGCAGCCTGCTAACAGATGGTTTCATCATCATCAAAGCCTTATAACGACTAATTGGGGTCAGCTACATGAATCCTGTTACGCCATTCAGGATTCATGATAAAAGTTGCTGCAAAAGTTTTACCATTGCTGCCAACCTGACACAGCCCTCCTTTATCTGGGCTTGGCACTCTGGCAATGAGAGCACAAACTCCCACAAGCTCTACCTAATAGTCTATTACATAGGTTAATTAAAATCAATGACTTGAACAAAACAGCAGAGGTGTGGATAAAAAGGCTAAAGATTGTATTGGTAGGGGCTAGTGCCCTCCAGTCTGGGGAAAAAAAGGCCAAAGATTTGTATTGCTTAAGAGCATTGGACCCTCCAGTCTGGAAAAGAAAAGGCGAACGATTCTATTGCTAGAAACCTCTTATTCTTGGTTATTTTTGGAGCATCCGCCATTGCATTATGTGGATCATCAAACAATGGGGACCACAGGCACAAAATCCCAGTCTCGGCAAACTATTCATTTGGTGAAGCCTAGCAACACTATAAACCTTGCCTTGTTTCTCAATGCCTGACAAGATTGTACTGATACAGGTTACCAGAGATAGAGCTCTCCGTGGCTGGATGCTTGAAGAAACAGCAGAGAATATGCACAACAACTTTGGATCTGGATATCCTGGAGGTAACCAGTTCTCTGCACCTCCTAATTCACGCCTATTTGTATCCTTTAATTCAGTGGTCCCTGACTGACAAATCATGTTGTGTGACCTTTGCCTCAGACCCTGAAACGAAAGCCTGGTTGGACCATCACAAACATTCGGTGTTTGGATTCCCAACATTGGTACGATTCAGTTGGGGCACATGCACTCCCTACTTCAAAGACATCGTTGAAGTCTTATGGTGAGTTCAGGCCGTCTTGGATGGTTTTACTTTTGTTGATCTGAGTCTTTTCTTATCTAGAGATTTACTAAGCACATATATGCATGGGTCCTACCATGTAGATGACTTGGCCCCAAAATCAGGACTGTCAACTCATCTGGTGGATCAGACAAACACAGTTTTGAAGATCTGTCCTGCTGCAGTTCACATCCAACATCTATGATGAACAGGGACTGGCCTATTTGCCAGGCCAGGTCATGTACCTGTTGAGCTCCACAGCTCGTATGTTGGCTTTTGCAGGCTTAGCAAAGTTGTTATATCTTTTATTCAAATGGAGGAAATTTGATGGGGACATCATGCACATGCCCCCTCTACGTACGTATTCGAGGAGGAGGCGGGCCCCATTTTCGATTTGGATCGACGACGACATCTTTGGAGGGCCTCATAATTAGGGGGCTGCATTATGGAGCATTGGAGTGGACCCGATCATCACATAGATTCTTTCGATCATCACATAGATTCTTTCGTCGGATCTCATGATCGTGTCCCACTACTTTAGATGATCTAGGATTTTGAGTTTTTACTATTTTTGTTATTAGAAACATCATAAACGGCTTTAATTGCTTAGATTAGTTATTTTATTTGCTTTAGCTTTGGTATTAGTGCACGCACATTACACAAGGGTAATTGTCTTTTTTGGATTTAGGGTTTTCTTATAAATATAGCAATCCCATGTAGGTATTGTAATGATATTTTATGAATAAAAATTCCTGTGTTTCTTCATCTCTCTCTCTTTTTGGGTTGAAGAATCGAATTGGGTGCGAAGCCCACCCTTACTCGAAGGGCTAACTACCATGGTGCGAAGCCGTTCCAAATCATGTCCACCTTCTTATGCACCACATCCATCACTCTTTACACCCCTTCCACTTTCAGATTCACCCACTTTCGTATATAAGTTTTCTCATACAGCAGTGCACAAACAGATTTTCAGATTTTGGCTCATCTGAGGGGCTGAAACTTTGGCGGAGTACTACGCACACGCCTTGCGATGGATCGACACGAAACTTGGTATGGAGGCAGCCCATCCTTGGCCGATCTCAGCCTAGAAGCCGGTTTCCGACTTTGTGGGCCCCACACATGTACGGACGACTTGTCACGCACGTGCGTCCAGGCCCATCTGCTGTTCAGCGTGCGTGGCTCATCCCAGGTTTTTTTTTTCCTCTAATTCCTTATCTTTTGACTAAAAAAAATTCCGTAATCCAAATCCCTAACCCTAAAGAATCCCAAATCCCAATTATCCCCAATTTTCAAACTCTAGATTTTCCCTAAAATTGAAACTTAGTGAATCTCTTGAGTTGGAATAAATTCTTTGCAAGAATGGATGATTCTTACACTCCTCTGGGTTTGTTTGACTTATAATTTTATTTGATCCAGCCCTAAAGTTGTGTATGGTTGGACTCCAATTTTCAATCCCTTTTTGAATGTTTGATAGTACGTAGGATGTTGAATTTTGTGATTGTTTAAAATTGGTATAATCACAAGCTTGATTTCTTGCATTCCATATTTAGTTTCATGTCCTGCATCAAATTTATATCAGAGCACAAGGTTGTCATAGGGGAATACAATGAATGATTAGGGGTTAGTTCATATATATATATATATATATATATATATATATAATATATATATGCACCACCACACCATTTAGTTAGGGCTGTTTAGAGGTCCATAATTAATGATATAGGCTGCTGAAATTCCTATTATCAGAAAGTTAGCAATTCACATTGTTGAATTTTCTGTTGTCCATTTATTTTGACGGTCATATTGCCAGATTTTTGTAGAGTGTCGTAATTTCGTCCATATAGCATCCTATAGGTTTATCTAAGGTCATTAAGGTGCATATAGTGAAGTCTAGACGCATATAATTGCATTTTAGTACCCCTTGAGTTGTGTAGTGCATGCCCGCACATACTAGACGTGGCTTTGGTCTGCACCCCATCATGAACACCGAGCAACTTACCGAGTCTTTTAGGAGAATAACCCAAAAGTTGGATACCATGGATGCAAGCATCAAAGCATCTTCGCAACAAGTTAATAATCGTTTGGACCAATTAGATGCACGCGTCCATCAAGTTGGAACCTCCACCTGAGCAAACACCACCATTGGTGAAGATACCCAATCTCAGGCAAGTGGTCAGGAGGATAGACAAGGGAATGAGAGTGGCCAAGGAAATGGTTGTGGGTGCGCACTCGTGCACCCACCCCGCGAGGGGCACTGTGATCATTATGACCTAGATGCACAACTCCTTAAGGGAGTTAGGGTAGAGACTCCTACGTTTAATGGCCACTTGACCCTAAAACTTTTTTAGATTGGTTGGCGGATATGGACTACTATTTTGAATGGTACGATATGTCGGATGCTCGCCGAGTCCGATTTACTAAGATGAAGCTCGTGGGCCAAGCAAAGAGGTTTTGGACTACATTGGAATGAAAGAAAGAAAGGTTGAAGGAACCCCCAATGGTCCACTGGGAAGAAATGGTAGAAATTCTAAACGAGAAGTACATCCCATTCTCTTATCACCTGAGGCTGGTTGAAGATTGAGAATTTCTTCAACAGGGTTCCATGAGTGTGGCTGAATACATTGAGATGTTCAAAGAGTACTTGACCTTGTGTAAGGTTGAAGAGGATACCGTGCTCACTCTTACTCGATTTAAGACGGGCCTTTGTTTTGACATTTGTAGAGAATTGCTCGCCAAAGACATAAACACTCTTGAATGGATGTATCAAGTGGTGTTGGAGGTCGAGCAATACCTAAGGCATATGTGGGAAGCGGTTTGAGTCTCGTGATTCTGGTGCTAATGCCAACCCTTCCGTGGCTAAGCCTGACACTGGATATCAATACAAGCCTTCCAGTAGTTCTCAGTCTAGGCCTAAGGATGATAAGGGGTAAAGGAGTTGTTGGGTCTAGCTCATGTAGAGGTGATGTGACTAGGTGCTTTAGATGTCAGGGTTTTGGTCACTTTGTCCACCAGTGGCACAAAAGAGGGCACCAAGGTTGTTCTTTATTGATGGGCAAGTAGAAGTAGTGCCCCTAGAAAATGACGGTGATGAGGAAGAATATGAGCCAGCGGAGATCCCTAGTGATGAGGAAGAGGGAGCGCAAGAGACCGCGACACTTGTAGTTGTTCGTTGCACTTGTGCACAAATAAAGAATACTGACGATTGGCGCCGCAACACGATCTTCTATACTTACGCAAAATGTGGTGATAAGAGTTGCAAGATGATTGTAGATAGTGGTAGTTGTGCCAATGTGGTATTAACTAGCACTGTGTGCCGTTTGGGCTTGAAGCTTGAAGTCTATCCTCAACCCTATAGAGTATCTTGGGTTGATGAGACTTCCATTCCAGTCTCGCACCGTTGTCTTGTTCCTATTCAGTTTGGATCATATGAAGACACTCTGGTGTGATGTTGTTCCCATGAATGTTGGCCACATCATTTTGGGTAGGCCCTAGCTCTATGACAGGGATGTCACCATATTTGGTCGTTCGAATATGTATGCATTTTGGTTTGAGGGCAAGAAAGTCAAGCAAAATCCTCTCCCACCCAAGAACACGACTGGAAAGGAGTCCACCACAAAGAATGGTGTGAGCGGCCCAAAGGAATTGAAGTCCAAGTTTAAGCCTCTCCATATTCTAAATGTCAAAGACTTTGAGCGAGAGACTGAGTCAGACTCGATGGTGTACGCCCTTGTGGCTAGGGAGAGTGCATTAGAGGCTAGTGTAAAGTTATCCATTGAGGCCATGCTGATAGTGGATGAGTTTCGTGATGTCTTTCCTGATGATCTACCGGATGAGCTTCCCCTTATGAGGGATATACAACACGCCATTGATTTAGTCCTTGGGGTAACTCTACCAAACCTCTTTCATTACAAAATGAATCTAAAGGAGCATGCGGAGTTGAAGAGGCAGGTTGATGAGCTCCTAGAAAAGGGTTTCATTTGAAAGAGCATAAATCCGTGTGCCGTGCTCGCCTTCTTACACTTAAGAAGGATGACACATGAAGGATGTGTGTTATTAGTAGGGCCATCAACAAAATCACAATCAAGTATTGGTTTCCCATACCGCTTCTTGATGACATGTTGGACATGATGGCTAACACTAATCTTCTCTAAAATTGACCTCAAAGGCGGTTATCACCAAATCTGTATATGCCCTGGTGACGAGTGGAAGACGGCCTTCAAGACGAAGGATGGGCTATACGAGTGGCTAGTCATGCCTTTTGGGTTGACTAATGCCCCGAGTACCTTCATGCGTGTGACGACCCAAGTGTTGAGACCCTTCATGGGGAAGTTCCTGGTCATCTACTTTGATGATATCCTGATTTATAGCATGACCAAAGAACAACACCTCAACCATTTGAGCCAAGTTCGTGGCATCCTTAGAGCCGAAAATTTGTACGCCAACCTAAAGAAGTGTGCGTGTATGTCTAGCAGTGTTATCTTCTTAGGTTTTGTTGTGTCAGCTGAGGGTGTGTCGGCGGATCCCGAGAAAGTTAAGGCCATTATCAATTGGCTTGAACCCCGCAATATTTACGAGGTGCACAACTTTTACGGCTTGGCCACCTTCTATGGGCAGTTCATTCGAGGCTTCGGTTCCATTATGGCTCCAGTCATGGATTGCATAAAAAAAGGGGAGTTTTAATGGACGAAGGCAACCTCGAAGGCTTTTAACGAGATAAAGGCTAAAATGACCGAGACTCCAGTCACGCGACTTCTGGATTTTTTGAAAGTTTTTAAGGTCGCATGCGACACGTCAAGAGTTGGCATATGAGGAGTACTTAGTCAGGAAGGGCACCCCGTCGCCATTTTTAGTGAGAAACTGAATGAGGCGAAGCAAAAATATCTACTATGACAGAATTTTATGCGGTAGTACAGTCGTTGTGCCACTGACGTCACTATTTATTGCTGCAAGAATTCGTCTTGTTCTCAGATCGCGAGGCCTTGAGATATCTGAACTCTCAGAAGAAACTAAACTCTAGGCACGCCAAGTGGGTCCAGTTCCTTCAAGAGTATACTTTTGTGCTTAAGCACAAGGCCGATGTAGAGAATAAGCCTGCCGATGCGTTGAGTCGCGTTACTCAATTCCATGAGTGTCGAAGTCACGGGGCTTGAGCGTGTCGGAGAGGATTATTTTGAGTGCTCGAATTTTGGAGTTGTGTACATATCGTTGTTAGAGAGGTCGTCAGGATCAAGCAGTGGGTATTTAATATTGGACGGGTATTTGTTTAGGAGTGACTGTTTGTGCATACCTCGCACCTCGCTCCGTGATTTTCTTGTTTGGGAGTTACATTCAGGAGGGGTCGCAGGTCATTTTGGCTGAGACAAGACCATTGCCCTAGTGGAAGATAGATTTTATTGGCTAAGCCTCAAGTGAGACGTGTCCAAAATTATAAGGTAGTGTCGTACTTGTCAACTGGCAAAACAGAAAAAGCAGAATATGAGGCTATACACACCTTTACTAGTTCCATTCGCTCCTTTGCAGGACATCAGTCTGGACTTCGTGCTTGGGCTCTCCATGACCATTCGAAAACACGATTCTATATTTGTTGTCGTGGACTGTTTTTCTAAAATGGCCCACTTCATCCCTTGTTCGAAGACCTCTGACGCATCCCATATTGCCAAATTGTTCTTTAGTGAGGTCGTCAAACTTCATGGGTTACCCTAAACCATAGTGTCTGACCGTGACGTACGGTTCATGAGTTATTTTTGGAAGACACTATGGAATATGATGAGTACTAGGCTCCAATTTTCTTCTGCCTACCACTCTCAGACTGATGGTCAGACTTAGGTGGTCAATAGGAGCTTAGAAAATTTGCTCAAGTGTTTAGTGAGGGAGTATACCAAGACGTGAGACTACACTACCTATCGCCGAGTTTAAATTTAATAGTTCTGTCAATAGATCCACAGGTTTAAGTCCTTTTGAAGTCATTACTGGTTATAAACTTAGAAAGCTTATTGATATTATCCCTATGTCCGTCCCATAGGCCATCAGAGTCTGCAGAGTCCTTTGCACATCATATTCATTCATTGCATCAAGAAATCAGGTGAAAGATCAATACTAGTAAATAAACAATACAAATTTTCTGCAGACCAACATAAACAATTCAAGGAATTCAATGTAGGGGACTCTGTGATGGTTTGCATTAGGTCAGAGCGGTATCCTCAAGGAACCGTTCGGAAATTACATGCGCGTAGCGCTGGACCATTCAAAATTATAAAACGAAACGATCCCAATGCGTATGTTGTTGATCTTTCACCTTCCATGGGAATTAGTTCCACATTCAATATAAAAGATCTAATTTCATTTCAGGGGACTATTGACACATTGTCCAGCCTTTCACCTAATCATGCTAGTTCCCCAGGTCTTTTTCTTGAACCATGCCCTCTTCCTGACCCATCTTCCCAGCCTCTACCTCCTATACCTACCATTCCCACATTCAGGGAGGAGATAGAGGATATTCTAGACCATCAGATTGTATCGACGCTAGACGGCGGTTTTCAAAAGTTATTTGTTAAGTGAAAGTCACGCCCAACTTCAGACAGTACGTGGCTCACTGAGGAGGAGCTTCAGAGACTTCATCCAGACATCTTGGAGCGGTTTAGGAGCTTTGTTTCGTCAGTGGCGAAACCTTCGCAGTCGGGGAGAGTTGATGGAGACATCATGCACACGTCCCCTCTATGCACATATTTGAGGAGGAGGCGGTCCCCACTTTTGATTTGGATCGACGACGATATCTTTGGAGGGCCTCATAATTATGGGGTTGCGTTATGGAGCATTGGAGTGGACCCGATCATCACATAGATTCTTCTATCGGATCTCATGATTGTGGCCCACTACTTTAGATGATATAGGATTTTGAGTTTTAACTATTTTTGTTATTAGAAACATCATGAATGACTTTGATTGCTTAGATTAATTATTTAATTTGCTTTAGATTTGGTATTAGTGTGCGCACATGGCGCAAGGGTAATTACTTTTTTTTGGGTTTAGGTTTTTCTTGTAAATATAGCAATCCCATGTAGGTATTGCAATGATATTTTATGAATAAAAATTTCAGCATTTCTCTCTCTCTCTCTCTCTCTCTCTCTCTCTCTCTCTCTCTCTTTGGGTTGAAGAATCGAATTGGGTGCGAAGCCCTCCCTTTCTCGAAGGGCTAACTACCGTGGTGCGAAGCCACATCTCCTCCAAATCATGTTCACCTTCTTACGTACCACATCCATCACCCTCTACATTCCTTCCATCTTTAGATTCACCCTCTTTTATATCCAAGTTTTCTCATATAGCAGTGCACAAACAAATTTTCAGATTCTGGCCCATCTGAGGGGCTGAAACTTCAGCGGAGTACTACGCACATACCTTGCGACGGATCGACGTGAAACTTAGTATGGAGGCAGCCCATCCTTGGCCGATCCCAACTTAGAAGTCGGTTTCCGACTTTGTGGGCCCCACACACGTGCGGACGACCTGTCACGCACGTGTGTCCAGGCCCATCTGCTGCCCAGCATGCGTGACTCATATGTTGTCTTTTTCCTCTATTTCCTTGTCTTTTGACTAAAAAAAACCCTTTAATCTAAATCCCTAACCTTAAAGAATCTCAAATCCCAATTATCCCCAATTTTCAAAACCTGGATTTTCTCTCAAAATTGAAACTAAGTGAATCTCCTGAATTGGGAACAATCCTTTGCAAGAATGGATGATTCTTACACTCCTTTGGGCTTGTTTGGCTTATAATTTTATTTGATCCAGTCCTAAAGTTGTGTAGGCTTGGACCTGCATAAATTCCCTATTTTTAAATGTTCGATAGTATGTAGGATGTAGAATTTTGTGACTGTTTAAAATTGGTATAATCACAACCTTGATTTTTTGCATTCCATATTTAATTTCATGTCATGCATCAAAATTATTGAGATCAGAGTTGTTGGACTATTACTGATGGTCGATATGATGATGTGGTTTAGGGAATCCGATAAATTGGATGAGGATGGTTCAGACAGGAGAGGCAAACGCCAACTTAAACTGGCTAGTGTTGGCATCAGTGGATGCAAGAGGAAGACTGAGGAAATCGAATCGAGTGGCAAAGGCCGTTGTAAGTTTTTCCTTGCCCGCAAGCTTGAGCAAGCCCGAAATTTCCATTGATGTGATTTAATCCTGTTGAACTGCTTCTGGATACATATCCACTCTTTTTAACCTATGTTCATCCTCATTACAATTTTGAAGCTAGACGTGACGTAATCATATCCTAGACAAAATTCTAATGAGAAACAAGTGATGGATGTTTTATTTATTTATTTATTTTTATTTTTTGGTGGGTGTGCTAATTAATTCCACAGGCCTGTATGTCTCCACCCCATCAAAATGTACCCATAGTTCAGAAACTTAAAAACTTGCCTCGATGCCCCACTGGCATGGGAAACTCGTCAGAGATTGCCAGGTTTTGAGTTGATTCATCGAGTTTTAGAATTGTGCATGTACCGACCGGGTGCGTGTCAAATACTGGAGTCCTCCATTGGATTCCCTACCAATCTGGTGGGTTCACTCATCAAGTGAGCCATGGATGGCTGGCCAAGTTTATTTTAGCTACCCATCTCTTGTTATACCGTGGACCGGACTAATTTTTGAGCTGGGGCATCTGCACCGTGGGGCCAGACCTGATGGATTAGCTTGGGCGTTTGAATAATGTGCCAGCCTGGCAAGGCATCTGCACAGTGGGGGCCAGACCTAATGGATGGCTGGGATCTTTGACTCTTGTGCCATCCTAGTAAGTGTGTGGAATAGGACGGTTAGGAGATTGTTTGGCTCAAAAATCTGTCGTTGGTACATGTGTATGGTGCCGAGTGTGTTAGAGCCTGATATGGCTTGATCCAAATCAAACACCCATAACCCCAAGCGTTGAGATAAAGAGACTATGAGTGGTCATCTATGATCAAGAATTAATCAGTTTGGTCTTCTATTCAACTACTTGTAAATGAAACCAGACAATTTGTGAGGGGAAAGGTTCGCCCTTTTAACGAGTTCTTTTTGTCTTTTAGCTGAAAGAGCTTTTTCTCACCATGATAGCAAAGATAAACTAATTTGTGCATGTGAGAGTAATAGAAACTTACAATGATAATTTGGATTCAACATATGTGGCATAGATGGCGAAGTCCTAGAACTAACCTTGGTCTAACGACTTCGGCAATGACAAAGGGAATCACACTACTGAAAAGAAAAGAAAAATGTTTGCCTTAGTCTAGCGACTTGGCGTAGATGAAGGGAATTATACTACTTCTAAGATAAGTCGGTTAAGCGTAAAAGGACTGGATTACACTACTATGCTAGGATAAACTAAGATAAGATAGTCAACGTTGCACTGTAGCTTATGTTTTGTTGGGTTAATGAGGGCTCAAAGCTCTTCGATTGTTCTCCTATTTATAAAATTTTGAGTTGGTAATTGGAGAAAGATCTTCTTAGCTACTTATGTCTGTTGATGTGGAAAAAATGTATGGGCTCATAGATGGTTATAGCTTATTATGCAACACCACTTGTGCCAGTTGTTTGTCATGGGTTGGCCATTGGTTGTGCTTATGTCTTTTTATTATGTAGATAAGATTTCTTCTCTTAATGCCACGTGCTGGTGATCATTATCTCTTTTTTCGTTCTATCATGTATAGTGCGTCGTGAAAGTTGGCCAACCTGGCACTGTTGTTACTTTGTTCCCCAAGCGGTTTCGGCCATAATGACTTCTGTGATGCTATGATGCTATGATGCATCAGTCGAAATCGTTACTTGCCGCGACTGTGTTTTGGTCGATACCCATTTTCGGTCATGAGGCCATTAAGATAAGTAGACTTTGCTATATGATTGAGATACGTGACACATGTCTCATAGCAGTAGCCTGTTAGACTTATCCCTTTTGGGCTACTTATGACTTTTTGGATTTTGATCACATTTGGGTGTCAGGGCAGCCAAAGAGATATTCTGTTTATCTCTTGTTAAGATTTTGCTACCATGTAACATCATCCGAGTCGCTAGATCTGATGCGGTCAAATAAGGCGCAAACAATGCCTTCTATGTCGCTTCACATTTGACCAAATGTGAAGAGACGTAGCCAGATTTCATAGAGAGCCATACAAACGTCTCCTACATGGAAACATTCAGTTGATTCACAGCTTGTATTTGCAGCGAGATGACAGATCTCTTGCACATGAAGACAAATCAATGGTTCCACATGGCGTAACCTCATTAATTCATCGACCACCTGCGCTGTGTCTACTTTAAGAGCTACTTATCGCCATGATGCCACATTAAATGTGGGTACAAGCTCATGACAATTCTCTTCTATTTAAGGTTTTCTTTTCCCCTCGTTCATTCATCCACCCTGCTTGCTCATTCAGAGGATATCCTGGTGTTAAGTACTCTTGATTTAGCAATGATGGATGCCTCATCTCCTTTGGAGTTCCAACAAGTTAGAAGATTATCGACTGATCTTCTGGTGCACGACCTATCTAATTTGATCTTCTCCTTTGACTCTTATAACATCCCCATGGTAGTAGGCTGTCTTCGAAACATAGTTTCAATTAGTCTAGATGAAGCCATAGTTTTGCAATCTCTAGACGAACTCTCGGCAATTGTAAACTAGTTTGGAGATGCAAGATGGGAACATTACAGGCGAAGGCTTTGCTTTCAGAGCACGAGCTCTTTAAGGAAGAAGCTACATCTCCTGGCCTGAGTATCACCTCGGCACACGAGACGCGGTAGCTAGGGTACAAGTCTTGGGTCGAGCTGACTCTAAAATACGGGATACAACTTGAGATTGCGCGCAACTGCTATTTACGCATCGCGGGTCGCCGAAATTCGACCCGGAGGACCACGGAAGCCTACGGAATGGTACGGGCCAGGATACGGGTCTTACAGCTCTCCCCTCCTAATAAAAATTTCGTCCTCGAAATTTACAGAACATACAAGAGAAGAGAAAACATCATCAAGTATATAAGTCAAGGCACAATCAATCTACCAAAGGATGAAGATAGTGCTCTCTAATTTCAACCTTGCGCTCCCAAGACTGCTCCTTAACAGAATGGTGAACCATACTAATCCTCAGATCCCGGATCAGAAACGATTGAAATGGGAATACTATGAAGCCTCATAATCTCAATGGTATGGAGCTATATCAGAAAATCTCTAACTTATTCAAATGCGGGGATCTAACCATTCTAAGTTCTCCAACAACCACAGAGTGAAAGGTTGTTATCAGCAGATATGTGATGTTATCTTCAGGTATTCCCAAGTTATGATCTGATACCAACTTCTGTCATGCCCCAAATTCGGAAACCGGACTCACTAAATTCCCGATCATCGAATCCAGTGCTAACAGCCTTCGTAGTACCCCATTCTTGGCTCCCGGCGTACATACTTCAGATTCCAATCCTGGGATCCTACAAGGAGGATTTTTCAACATACATTTATTTCGTAACAATCATAACCACAAGATTACCCGAAACATAAAGACAACATCATCATCACATATCCACTAATATAATCATTGGAGTACAATGCTGAAAGAGAAATACATAAATTGAAAATCAAGCTCCAAAAGACCGCTGCATGCTCCAAGCTCAACGCTGCTGTTACCTAACGCCACCTGCACGCATTTATTGTACATAAGCTTAATCATGCATAAGCTTATAGAAAGCTTAGTGGGTGGTGAAAGTGTGTGCACAAGGTAAGTGTCAAGTAAGCAACATTAGAGTAATCAGAGTAAGCGGAAATACTAACAAGCCCATACATCATACAATATTAGAAATACTGGCAAGTTCATAAATCATACGATATCTGAGCATGCTAATAGGCCCATAAATACCGTCAGCCTTATCCAGGCTATGCGATGCAATAATATAATAAACCAATATCAGATACTGATGAAGCAATGTAGATCATCTATGCAATGCGGAGACAGTAAGCCAACTACTATGTGTTGAGGATGCAATGCGATATGCGATGTGAATGAAATGACCAAGCTGAAGTGTGAAGTCGGGATGATAGTACGTAGTATCGTAAGCTACGGGGTCTATCACAAAGGACTTCTATCCAAACCAGTCTCATACCTAAATTTAGATAGTCAGACCCAATGTGGTAGACTCCTGATCTCAAGTTAGTCGCGTGTCCAACCGAAATCTTGGCCATGTAAAGGTACACGTAACAAATAGTTGCGTACCACTAGCTCGAGTGGATAGTGAATGAATGAATGAATGAGCATGCAATTCTTACTCAATAAGTCCACGTATCAGTACGGTTCCTCTCTGAAAAATCACCGGGGTCTACTACACTCCAAGCCAGATTGTCGCCCCATCGCTCGCAATAAGGTGAGTGGAAGAGACCTCACTATCCGCCTGTCAATATCGAGCTCGGTTCGTCGATAGCGGACACATTCCTCGAGCTGGTCAGACTCAGCCTAGCATTGCCCCCTCTTCTCGGGCAAGTAAGGTCGTACCCCCTTCCAACTGACCACATCATAGTGGGAGACGCGGCTTAACGGTATACGACCCTCATGCGCTCATGCATCCACTCGGTCTAGACGTTGGAGCAACCTCTGGAACCGAGAGGGTTCTGAGACTTTCACCCAAGGATATCTATAGCACCCCATGTAGAACAAATTTTCGGTGTCCTATCTGGCCATCCACGATATGCCTGTGAAGGCTACAACCCTAATGTCTCTAGGGAGTACAGTAATCATAATGCAAGATACATGAGTCATACAATCCAGTCATGCATCAATCCTGCGCATACCGTGCGCTCATGTGAGATAACTTCCGCCTATCAGGGAGTCTCATAACAACATGCTCAATGACATATGCAATGATCAACCACATCTCATAACAAACATGCAGACGATGCGTATGGGCATGTATCATGATGTTATGCTATCACATACTCATAATCGGTATCAATAACCGGCATCGACAATCGACCTCGACAACCTGGACATTTAACCAACATTGCCCCCGAGGAATGACCCTCATAGATCTTAACATATAGTGGACCCATGACCTCACACAAGGGCCAAATATACAACACCATGGGCCTCACTCAGGATCTTAATACACATCACGATGGGCCTTTCACAGGGGCCTAACATACATCACAATGGGCTCCATCGCCTGACCCTCAAATGCATCACAACAGGCCTCATCACATAGACCTCATATTTAGCACATTAGGCTTAAAACACAGGCCAAATATACATCAAAATGGGCCTCAACTACGAGTCGCATATACACGATATAGGTCTCGACAATCGGCCTCGACAATTGAAATCAACCTCGACAATCGAAATCGACACTCGGACTCGGCCTCGACAATCAGAGTCGGCCTCGATACTTGGCCTTGACAATTGAGATCGATCAACAATCAGAATCGGCAAATTGGCCACATCAATCGGAATCGGCCACGACAATCGGGATCGATCGATAATCAGAATCGGCAAATCGGTCACGACAATGGGATCGATCAATAATCAGAGTCGGCAAATTGGTCATGTCAATCGGAATCGACAATCGACCACGACAATCGAGATCAATCGATAATCAGAATCGGCAAATCGGTTAAGACAATCGGGATTAATCGATAATCAGAGTTGGCAAATCAGTCACGTCAATTAGAATTGGCAATCGGCCACGACAATCGGAATCGATCGATAATCAGAATCAGTAAATCGCTCACGACAATCAGGATTGATCAATAATCAGAGTCGATAATTCGGGCACGTCAATCGGAATCGGCAATCGGCCATGACAATCGAAATCGATCGATAATCAGAAATGGCAAATCGATCACGTCAATCGGAATCGGCAATCAGCCATGACAATCGGTCACGACAATCGGGATCGATTGATAAACAGAATCGGCAAATCGGTCACGACAATCGGATCGATCGATAATCAGAGTCGGTAAATCGGTCACGTCAATTGGAATCGACAATCAGCCATGACAATCGGAATTGATCGATAATTAGAATCGGCAAATCGGTCACGTCAATCAGAATCGGCAATCAGCCACGACAATCGGGATCGATCGATAATCAAAATAGAAAAATCGGCCACATCAATCGGAATCGGCCACGACAATTGGGATCGATAGATAATCAGAATCGGCAAATCGGTGACGACAATCGAGATCGATCAATAATCAGAGTCGGCAAATCAGTCACGTCAATCGAAATCGACAATCGGCCACAACAATCGGGATCGATCGATAATCAGAATCGGCAAATCGGTCACGACAATTGAGATCGATTGATAATTAGAGTCGACAAATCGGTCACGTCAATCAGAATTAGCAATCGGCCACGATAATCGGAATCGATCGATAATCAGAATCGGTAAATCGGTCACGATAATCGGGATCGATCGATAATCAGAGTCGACAAATCGGTCACGTCAATCGGAATCAGCAATCGGCCATGACAATTGAAATAAATCGATAATCAGAAATGGCAAATCGGTCACGTCAATCGGAATCGGCAATCAGCCACGACAATCGGATCGATTAATAAACAGAATTGGTAAATCGGTCACGACAATCAGATCGATCGATAATCAGAGTCGGTAAATCGGTCACGTCAATCGGAATCGACAATAGGCCACGACAATCGGAATCGATGGATAATCAGAATCGGCAAATCGGTCACGTCAATCAGAATTGGCAATCGGCCACGACAATCGGGATCGATCGATAATTAGAATCGGTAAATCGGTCATGACAATCGGATCGATTGATAATCAGAGTCGGCAAATCGGTCATGACAATCGGGATCAATCGATAATCAGAATTGACAAATCGGTCACGTCAATCCGAATCGGCAATTGGCCACGATAATAGGAATCGATCGATAATCAAAATCGGCAAATCGGTCATGACAATCGGATCGATCAATAATTAGAGTCGGCAAATCGGTTACGACAATCGGGATCGATCGATAATCAGAATTGGCAAATCGGTCACGTCAATCGAAATCGGCAATCGACCACGACAATCGGGATCAATCGATAATCAGAATCGGCAAATCGGTGGCGACAATCGGGATCGATTGATAATTAGAGTTGACAAATCGGTCACGTCAATCAGAATTGACAATCGGACACGACAATCGACCTAAAAAAGTGCCCAAGGGAAGGTCACAATGTTGACATTTAATCATCATTACCCATTAATGTGAACATTTAACCAACATTGCTCCCAAGGAGTGGCCCACATAGTGCCAAGCATACAGTGGGCCCATGGCCTCACACAACGGGCCTTACCAAATAGGCTTCAAATACATCACATGGGCCTCATAACACGGGCTGTATATTTACCATAATGGGCCCCATACACGGGCCGCAAATACATCACAATGGGCCCTGACGTATAGGTGGAGTATACGTCACTTTGGGCCTCAAACATGGGCCTCATGTATACATCGAGTGGGCTGCATCAATGGGCCGCACTAATACGCATCAAGTAGGTTGCACCAATGGGTCGCACTAATGGGCCTCATACACATCAAGTGGGCCGCAATATATGGGCCTCGCCAAATGGATCACGAATACACCACAATGGGCCTCGAATACAAAATAAGTGGGCCTCGTACATGGGCCAAAATACATCATGATGGGCCCCATGGATAGTCCACACCAATGGGCCTTAAATGGGCTTGGATCACACCAAAAATCATTTCACTAGTTGCAGGTGTATGAGGTGTATTACTGTACACTATCATTCCATGGGACACATGGCCCATTAATGATGATCAGCACTGTCCAAACATTGCCCAGGTAAATCAGGGCGATCCAAACATTATCCATAAAATCAGCACTATCCAAATATTGTCCATGTGAATCAGTACCGTTCAACTATGGTCTATCACCGTCCAAATAGGTGGACGGTGTGGATTAAACAAATACCTCACGGTGGTGTCCCACCGTCCAAATGATGGACGGCTAGGATAAAACAGATACATCACACGTGGGCTTCAAATGCCGGCCAGCATGTATCTACAACACATACATCACGGGAATCCCACCGTCCAAAGGTCTGGACGGTGGATGGGATGGGTGAAACATATACATCAAGTGGGGCCACGTGGTGTGGCCCAGCAAATATAATATTATATATAATATTCATATACATCAGGTGGGGCCACGTGGTGTGGCCCACCAAATATACTATTATATATATAATATACATATACATTAGGTGGGGCCACGTGGTGTGCCCACCAAATATACTATTTATATATATAACATATATATACACTTATATATTATATTATTTTATTTTAAATTGAAATGGCCACCATCCAGACCCATATCTGGACGGACGGTGTTGATTACAAACATGCATCACGGTAGTCCACGTCCATGAAATGGACGGTAAGGGTATCACAATACATCAGGGTCCACACATGTGGGCCCACTAGTATTTTAGATCAACTGATATTTTTGTTTTCACGCATCCAGGTGTAATGGACACCCAGCAGACGGACGGCCTGGATGGGGCACGCCATCAAGGTGGCCTCATGTCCGTCAAATGGACGGATGGGCTGAATGACCAACGCATCTGGTGGGTCCCACGTGTCCATGGCCTGCTTGCTTTGAAACAAGCTGATATTTGTATCTCTCCCCCCCTATAGCAGCACCTGTTGCCTGAACAGCGGGCGGCCCAACAGATCACGACCCATCCGGCCATGCTCTGGGCGAGCAGCTGATGGACGGCAAGGATATAACATGCATACATCACGATAGGGTCCATCTGGGTGGACCACACAGCCCTGGGACCCGGCTGACATTTGGTTTTTTTTTTTCCGTCCAAATAGGCTATGTGGCCGCTGGACGTCCAGCAACAATGGTCAGCAAGGGCGACCTTGCCGCTGGACGGCCCGAATTTCTCGCACATCATCAGGTGGGCCACGAATATGGAGAAAAAAAAAATGAGATAAGAGGGAGAGAGAGATGGTGTAGTTGAGGGACCCTGCCACTATGGGCCTCTCTCAGATCATACGACATATATCAAAGTGGGTCCCACCACAAGTAGGCCCTTAAATAATCAAATCATACAAATCAAACCTTAGGAAACACCCACCTTAGATCTCTCTTTCCTTCTTCCGCCAATGCATGCTAGAGCTCCAAATGAACAATTTCAACGGTTGGGATCAAACTTGGATGGTAGAGATGAGAGATAGAAAGTGGGCCACACAAAGCTTCTCCTATGGAGACCATGGACGTGGGTTGATTGGGAGGAAATGAGAGAAAGAGAGAGGTGTAAGAGAGAGAGAGATGAGAGAGTGATGGGTGAGAGATGGGTGATGTGTGATGGATGTGTACCTTGTTGTAAGAGAGTGTTGACTTTGGAGTTGCTTAGGGATGAGTGAAAGGTGATGTGTGCTTGGCATAAGATGTGATGTGGTTCTTGATTGATGGGATGTGATGTGATTAATTTGATTAGAGATTCTCTTGGGTTTATTAATGCGCGGCGTTTTCTCGAACTAAACGTGGGCTACATCTCCTGGCTTGGGTATCGCCTCGGCATGCGAGACGTGGTCTCGGAACCGCGGCGATGGTGCGGTCGCTAGGGTACAAGTCTCGGGTCGAGCTGACTCTAAAATACGAGATACAACTCAGGATCGCGAGCAACTACTATTTACGCATCGCGGGTCGCCGAAATTCGACCGGGAGGACTGCAGAAGCCTACGGAACGGTGTGGGCTATGATACGGGTCTTATAGTCATGCCTGATCTTCACCACTTGAAGTTCTCCTTTTGCATAAAGGATAAAGCTCAAGAGGGAGAAGATCAGATGATCAAACCTACACAATATTCCTCTTAGAGAGATGATCAGAGCGCAAGTCGAAATGCTACATAATTTTATATTCAGATTCGACATTCGAACTTTGTCAATTTTTGTATTTTTAAATGATCTATCTTAGAATTAAGGGATGTCACGCCTCAAACGCAGAAACCAGGTTCACAAAATTTTTGATCGCCGAATCCGGTGCTGACGGCCTCCATAGTACCCCATTCTCGGCTCCCGGCACCCATACACCAGGTTCCGATCCTGGGATCCTACAAGGAGAATTTCAAACATGATTTGATTCGTAATGACCATAACCATAAGCATAATCCATGAACAATAACCACAAGAACACCATCACAAAATCCACTATGATAAAAAAACTTTAAAGTACAATGCGTATGAAGGGAAATACAAGAAAATAGTAACGGAGACTCCTGAAGATCGATTGCACGCTCCTGCTGCGACTAAGTTACGGTTGTGTCCTAGCGTCACCTGCACGCATCAGTCGTGCATAAGCTTATAAAAATCTTAGAGGGTGGTGTAAGTGTGTGCATAATATTAACGTGCTTATAATGCAATGCAAGAGTAATGCGGAATCATGCTGATGGGTACATGAACGCAATCAGGCATACCAAGGCTATGGGTGCAAGATATGAATGATATCGGCCATATCAAGACCATGCGTTGCGAGATGCAACTCAAGCATGCTAATCCTCATCCAAATCCTCATACGGCTCATCAAATATCAGTACAGTTCTCATTCTGGATAATCACCGGGGTCTAGTATACTCAATGCCAGCTTGCCGCCCTTATCCGTGCGCACGACTGGGTGAGTAGAAGAGACTTCACTATTCGCCTACCAATATCGGGCCCGACTCATCGATAGCGGACCTATTCCTCAAGCTGGTCAAACTCAACCTAGAAATTGCCCCCTCACTTAGACAGGTAAGGTCACACCCCTTTCCAAACGACCACGACATAGTGGGAAACGCGGCCTACCGGTATACGGCCATCACCCGCTCATGTGTCCACTCGGTCTCGACGTTGGAGCCATCCTCTGGTACCATCGGGTTTAGGAATTTTTACCCCGGGATATCTATGACGCCCCGATGCTAGAAACAGTATTTTCGGTATCCAATCCGGTCATCCACAATGTGTCTGTGGAGGCTATGGCCCTGATGTCGCTAGGACATACAGTAATCACAATCACACAAATGCAAAGTGATGAGTCATGCAGTCCAATCATGCATCAATCTTGCGCATACCGTACGCTTATGTGGGATAACTCCGCCTATCAGGGAGTCTCATAAACCACCTGCACTATGGCATATGCAATGGTCAGTCACATCTCATAACAAACATACAGATGATGTGAATGAGAATGTATCATGATGTTATGCTTTCACAAACTCATAATCAATGGTAGTCGGTATCAGCAATCGACACCAATAATCGGCATCGATAATCAACCTCGACGCAAGGCGGGGTCCATAGATGGATGACCGATGATGGATCAATTAAAATCAATGGGGCCCAGACATTTAGGTTAACCCACTAGAGAATTATGAGGATGGACCTAACAAGGCCTAAGGGAAGGTCAAAATGTGGACATTCAACCATCATTGCACATCAATGTGGTCATTTAACCAACATTGCTCCCATGGAATGACGCTCATAGGGCCAATTGGATAGGGGCCCACGGCCTAGCACAAGGGCCTAATATACATCATCATGGGCCTCAGTTACATCAAATGGGTCGAATCAATCAAATGGGCTGAATCAAGTGGGCCGACCAAATGGGCCGATACAGATGAGCAGATATAAATGGGCCGATACAAATGGGCCGAGTCAATTGAGCCAAATCAAATAGGACGAATCAAATGGGCCTATTTAAATGGGCTGATTCGAATGGGCCAAGTCAAATGGGCCCAAACCAACCACACTATTCATTTATAGCTAGAGATTATCACAAAATGAATCATATCCCAAGGATCATATGGACCATACCACAAATGGCAGTGGTGATAATGATTTTCACTGTTGATTTCCAGTGGGCCCACTATAGTATTTATTTCCCATCCACCCTGTTCCCAAGGTCACAAAGGCCTGGATAAGGAGGAAAAAAATATTTTATTGATTCAAAACTTCTGTAATCCCAAAAAGGGGTTTCAATGGTAGGCGCTCAAACCCACTATTTGCTGTGGTGTGGTCCACCTGATAACTGGATCTGTCTTATTTTTAGTCCCAAGCCATGAGACAGACTTGCCAAAAGGATGTACGGTTTGCATATAACACATACATCTGGGAGGGCCCACCATTTGGTGTGGATTAAAATAAATACATCGAGTGGTCCACACGTGTGGCCCATATAAAACACATACATTAAGGTAGACCCCACCATCCTACCCTTCTGGACAGTGGATATAGAATATATACATTTAGGTGGGGTCCACATCCAGTGGACTAGACGGTGTGGACTGCCACACATGTAGCAGGCCCCACCGTCCAGCATCACATGGACGGTTAAGATATAACACACATATCTCATGATGGGCCTCAAAACTGTTGTGTACAACAGTTACATACTGGCCACACGTCCAGCCAAAATGGACAGACAGTGTGGATAATTACAACAAGGTGGGTTCCCACCGTCCTTGCAGCAGGACGGTGAGGATGCACCACACGTACATTGAGGTGGCCCCACATCCCACGTGGATGGTGTTGACATCATGGTGGGTCCCATGAGTACGTCCAGACAACTGGACGGCTGGATAAACAGATGGACGGTAGGGATACAACACAAGCATCATGGTGGGGTCCAGGAGCGTGTCCAATGAATGAACGGTCTGGACGTTGCGCAGCATCAGAGGGCCCTACATCCTTGCTATTGCACGTGCAACAGTCCCACGTGTGGGGTCCCACCATCCTTTGGTGTGGACGGTATCGATTAAACACATATATCGGGCCCCATGGCACCATCCAGACCCACTTGGACGGTACAGATCATCATATAATTTAAAGGTGGGTCCCACGTGGGAGTGGTCCACCATAATATTCATTTATAATATATATATATATATATATAAATATTATATATATATATATATAATATATATATATATATATATACACACACACTACCATCCAGCGTCCAGGTAGCTGGACGGTTGAGATACATCTGGCCCTCAACACGTCCGGCCTTCAACACATCTCATCATGATGGGGCCCACAGGATTTAATGCCATCACCACAGCAGCATGCTGCTGGGGCCCACATAGACGGTCTGATGATGATCAGCCCCCATAGACTTGCTGACGTAATTACAATAGCAAGGTGGCTGGTATGAGATACCCCAACCAACTCACTTCCATTCCAGATGGGTCCCATGTCCAGTTCGGCTGGACGGTAGGGATGAAATACATTCACGGTGGGCTGCACACTCACATATCAGGTGGGCCATCAACAAGGAAAGGGGAAAAGAGAGATAGATAGAGGGAAGGAGAGAGATATCAGCGTAGTGGAGGGGCCCCGCGACTATGGGTCCCTCATATGACTACAACACATACATTAAATTGGGTCCCATCACAAGTGGGCCATCAAATTAAAAATCAACGGTGGATCACCCATCTATCGGCCTTCTCCTTAGCTCTTTGAACTCCTATGCTCCTTGGCTTGCGTTTTTATGGAGGTTGATGAAGAATGAAGGTTGAGATGGGAGATGAGGGAGTGGGAAAGTGGGCCACACTTGTTGTTTTTGGGAGAGCTTGGGGAGGCTTGGATGTGGGATGTTTTGTTGCTTGGGAGTGAAGAGAGTGAATGAGAGAGAGAGGGAAGTGATGGGTGAAAAGGGATGGGATGATAGGTGATGGGTGATGGGTGGAGTGATGGGGTTGTAAGAAAGGGATGGGTGGAGAGAGAGAGAGAGAGAGAGAGAGAGAGAGAGAGAGAGAGAGAGAGAGAGAGTTGACTTTGGAAATGGGAAGGGATTGGTTGTTGCACTTGGGGTATGGAGTGTGCTTGACTTGTACTTGACATTGATTGATTGATTGAGTGATATGATAGGTTATAGAGATTCTCTCGATATTCGCAACGCGCGTCGTTTCTTTAGAATAAACGCGGGCCCACATCTTTTGACCTGGGTATTGGATCGGTGCGCGAGTCATGGCGTTGGAACCACGTCGACAGTGCAGTTGCTAAGATATAAGTTTCAGGTCGAGTCGACTTTGATATGCAGGACTCGGCTTAGGATCGGTGCAAACGTCAGATACAGGTCGAGGGTTGTCGGAATTCGACCGAAAGGACCGCGGAAGCTTACGGAACGGTACAGTCTAGGATACGGGCCTTATAAGGGATATTAGAGGATGTAAATGAATTCAATATTAATAATACAATGATTGTTCTTTATACATTTTCTCTGTTATATTTGAATAAGATAATCTCCCAAATCAAACGCATTTGTTTCTTGTTCAAAACACTCACAATGTAAAATACCAAAGCACCCATATTAAGGTTTTTGTACCCGTTGATAATGTCAAGGAGATCCGCGTGAAAGGAAAATATAAAGATCAACCTGAGACAGAGCTTTTATTGCTCACAATTTTTTATTTTTTATTTATAGTTATTCATCACTATTTCTAATGACATGTAGACGTGTACACGAGTGAGTCGAGCCGAGCTTTGCCTAGCTCGTGCTCGACTCGGACTGCTCGAGTCCCAACTCGTGCTCGGCTCGGCCGAGTTCGAGCAAAGTTCGAGCCGAGTTCGAGCCAAGTTCGAGTCTTCAGCCAAAGAATAGAAATGAAGAAAATATATTGTGCCACATGTACAGTAAATATGTCACTCCCCAAACCCAGATATCGGATTTATAGGAATCTCGATCGCCGAATCTGGTGCCTACAACCTCCGTAGTACCCCATTCTCGGCTCCCAGCACTCTCACGCCAGATTCTGATCTTAGGATCCTACAAGGAGGATTTTCTAATGTACATTTATCTCGTAAGAAGCATAACCAAGTTTACCCAAATCACAAAGGCAACATTATCATCACATATCCACTAATATAAACATTTGAATACAATGCCGAAAGGGAAATACATATGTTAAAATCAAAGCTCCAGAAGACTGTTGTATGCTCCATGCTCAACGCTGCTACAAACTAACGCCACCTGTACGCATCTATCGTGCATAAACTTATAAAAAGCTTAGAGGGTGGTGTAAGTGTGTGCACAAGGTAAGTGCTAAGTAAGCAATATAAGAGAAATCAGAGTAAACGGAAATACTGACAAGCTCATAGATCATACAATATCAGAAATACTGGCAAGTTCATAAATCATACGATATCAAAGTAATGCGAAAAATTACTAATAGGCCCATAAATACCATCAGCCTTATCTAGGCTATGTGATAAAAATGATATTATATACTGATGAAGCAATGTAGATCAGCTATGCAATGTGGATATAGCAAGCCAATATCAGATGTCGATGATGCAATGCAATATGCAAATCATGATGAGTCCACGAATACCGTCAGTCGTATCTAGGCCGTATAAATGCATAAACATAGTAACCCCAAATACCATATGCTGCGGATGTAATGCGATATGCGGTGCGAATGGAATTACCATGCTGGAGTGTGAAGTCAGGATGATAGTAAGTAGTATCACAGGCTATGAGGTCCATCACAAGGGACTTCTATCTAAACCAGTCTCATACCTAAATTTGGATAGTCAGACTCAATGTAGTAAACTCCTGATCTCAGGTTAGTCGTGCGC
Source organism: Magnolia officinalis (assembly GCA_021015155.1). Taxonomy (NCBI): domain Eukaryota; kingdom Viridiplantae; phylum Streptophyta; class Magnoliopsida; order Magnoliales; family Magnoliaceae; genus Magnolia; species Magnolia officinalis. The sequence goes on from JAJHSJ010000002.1 coordinate 58,825,762, forward strand.
CCCAACTGAAATCCTGGCCATTGCGAAGGTACACGTAACAAATAGTTGTGCACCACTAACCCGAGTGGATAATGAATGCATGAATGAATGAGTATGCAACTCCTGCTCAATAAGTCCACCTATCAGTACAGTTCCTCTCTGAGATCATCATCGGTGTCTAGTACACTCTACACTAGCTTGCCGCCCCATCAAGCGCACAACTGGGTAAGTGGAAGAGACCTCACTATCCGCCTGGCCAGTAGTTAGCCAATATCTACCCGGCACGTCAATAGTGGACCCATTCACGAGCTGGTCAAACTCAGCCTAGCTATGCCTACTCCCTCAGGCGGGTAAGGCCACACCCCCTTTCAACTGACCACAACACAGTGGGACACGCGGCCTCCCGGTATTCGACACTCGGGCGCTCATGTATATCCACTCGGTCTCGACGTTGGGGCGTCCTTTGGTACCAAGAGGGTTTAGAAATTTTCACCCAAGGCCATCAATGGAAGCTCGATGCTCGAACCAAACATTTTCGGTGTCCCATCTGGCCATCCATAATATGCCTGTGCAGGCTACGACCCTGATGTCGCTAGGGCGTACAGTAATCACAACACACAATGCAAGATGCATGAGTCATACAATCCAGTCATGTAGCATCCTACGCATACCGTGCGCTCATGTGAGATAACCTCCGCCTATCTGGGAGTCTCATAATAACCTGCCTAATGACGTATGCAATGGTCAACTGCATCTCATAACAAACATGCAGATGATGCGTATGGGCATGTATCATGATGCTATGCTGTCACATACTCATAATCGGTAACAATAATCGACATCAATAATCAGCCTCGACAATGTGGACATTTAACCAACATTGCCCCAAGGAATGGCCCACGTAAGCCTAACATATAGTGGACCCATGGCTTCACACAAGGGCCCTAATATACAACACAATGAGCCTTACTCAAGAGCTCAATATACATCGTGATGGGTCTCTCACATGGTTCTAAGATACATCACAATGGGCTCCATTGCCTGGCCCTCAAATGCACCACAATGGGCCTTATCACATAGGCCTAATATACATTACATTGGCCTCAAACACGGGCTGAATACACATCACAATGGACCTCAAATACGAACCGTATATACATCACATTAGGCTTCGACAATCGGAATCGGCCTTGATAATCGGCCTCGACAACCGGCCTCGACAAACGGAATCGACCTCGTCAATTGGACTTAGCCTCGACAATCGGAATTGGCCTCGACATATGGAATCGGCCTCATCAATCGGACTCGGCCTCGACAACCAAAATCGATGATCGGAATCGACCTCGATAATCGGAATCGACCTCACCAAACAAAATCGGTCATGTCAATCAGAATCGACAATGGAATCGGCCTTGATAATCAGAATCGATAATCGGAATTAGCATCGACAATCAGAATCGGCTTTGATAATCAGAATCGACAATCGAAATCGGCCTCGACAATCGGAATCGGAATCGACAAACGGAATCGGCCTCGTCAATCGGACTCAGCCTCGACAATCGGAATCGGCCTCGACAATCGGCCTCGATAATCAGAATCGACATTCAGAAATTACAATCGAAATTGGCCTCGACAATTAGCCTCGACAAACGGAATTGGCTTCGTCAATCGGACTCAGCCTCAACAATCGAAATCGGCCTCGACATACGGAATCGGCCTCGTCAATCGGACTCAGCCTCAACAATCGAAATCGGCCTCGACATACGGAATCAGCCTCGTCAATCGGACTCACCCTCGATAACCGGAATCGACCTCGACAATTGGCCGAACAAAGCCTAAGGGAAGCTCATAATATGAACATTAAACCATCATTGCTCCCAAGGCATGGCTCGCCAAAATCATCATTACATACATCATGGAGTAATCATACACCGCAATAGACATCATATACATCACATTCGGCCCCATACAAAAGCCCCACATACGTCTCATTAGACCTCACTCGTGGCCCTTACATCCATCACATTGGGTCTCAACCCGTGAGCCATTAAATACATCAAGTGGATCGCATCCACAGGCCGCACCAATGGGCTTCATATAGATCAATTAGGCTGCATCAATGGGTTGCACTAATGGGCCTATTACATATCACAATGGGCCTTGCCCATAGGCCTCAGATTCAAGCAGGTGGGCCCCATCATATGGGCCTTATATATATCACATCGAGCCTCACTCATGGGTCCAATATACATCACAATGGGCCACAACCCATGGGCTTCAAATACACAATAGGTGAGCCCTACACATGGGCCTGATACACATCAAGTGGGCTATATCAATGGGCTGCACTAATAGGCCTCATACACATTAAGTGGGCTACATCAATGGGTCGCATTTAATGGGCCTCATACGTCACAATGGGCCTTGCCCATGGACCTAAGATTCAAGCAGGTGGGCCCCATCACATGAGCCTCAAATATACATCATGATGGGCCTCATGGATGGGACGCACAAAAAAATCATTTCATGGGGCACATGGTCCATTAATGATGATCAGTACTATCCAAACATTGTCCAGCACCATCCAAACGTTGTCCAAGTAAATCAGCACCGTCCAGATATTGTCCAGCACATCAACACCATCCAATTATTGTTTAGCACCGTCCAACATAATCTGGATGGTGTGGATGAAATAAATACGTCATGGTGGGGTGCCATCAGATGGATGGTTGGATAGTTGGATAAAACACATGCTCCAGGTGGGTCCCATACAATATTATATATATATATATGTATATATATATATATATATATATATATATATATATATATATATATATATATATATATATATATAATGCCATCACGGTAGATCTCACCGTCTAGCGCTCTGGACGGTGCAGATACAACAGATATATCAGGGTTGACTTATGATTGATGGCCCCACAGAATTGCTGACAGATAGCAGCTGGTGTGAGGTACCCAGCCATTCCGTCCAGCAGGTGGGTTCCACATGGGCCCCACACATACAGACATGCACACATATACATATATATACCATATGCATATATATAATATAATATAATAATAATATTATTATTATATATATTTTATATATGTGCAGGGGGGTGCATGGTGCAGCATCCACCATCCAGATCTTCTAGACGCACTGGATTAACGGTGTGGATATAAACTAAAGACATTAAGGTGGGTCTCACCCCACACGTGTCACACGTGTGGGATGGTCCACATATCGAAATAGATGGACGACTTAGATAGAGCACATATCTCAAATGGGTCCTCTAAGAGCTTGCTGACGTCAAACGGTAGCTAGGTTGCTGGGGTCCCACGTCCTCAAACGGACGGACGGTGTGGATCATCAGACCCTAGCCGAGCTGACAACATGTGGGTCCCACATATGGTATGGACGGTGTGGAAGGTGGGTCCCATCTGCTCACATCTCAAAAATAAATGAGCGACATGCATATTAAATACATATATTCAAGGTGGTTGCACCACAAATGGATGACATGGATGCATCATGCATCGAGGTGGGGTCCACGTCCTATAGACGAATGGACATCTTGGATATAAAATACATCCATCATGCTGGTCCAGTCCTCATCCAGGGACTAGATGGTCTGGATTAAATGCTTACATCTGGTGGGTCCACGTGGTGGCCCACCAGAGTTGGATATAGCTGATAGTTGTGATTTCCATCGTCCTGGCCTATCCAGACGGACAGGCAATAGGGTGGGGGTCCAATGTGTGGATGGCGTAGATCAAATGCATATTAAGGTGGGCCATCAAACATGGGGAAGATGAAAAGGCCTAGCTATGTCCCAGAGGGGGGGGGGGGGGTGGGGGGGGGGGGGGTGAATAGGACAATGCCAATTAAAACTTATAACAGCGAAATTAAAAAGAATATGATAGCCAAAATAAATCACAATGCAGGAAAGTAAAACAACCTCAAAATTCAGATCTTGAGAGGTTGATACAAATGTTGTTCTAAGGACAACCTTAAAAACCAGAGTTTATGGTAGGACAACCTTATTTCTAGAAAGATCTTTGTATCAAATCTCAAACCAAAGAGGAATACAGAAATAAACACAAACTGATCTGAAATAAATTGTAATCACAAATGTATTGTTCAAGGGACAGCCATACACCATAAAAATGGCAGGGTAACCTTGCTGGAACAACTTTAAAGGAAATTGAATATCAAGCTGATAAAGGAATAGCAGAAAATAAATTCTAAACTATTACAAAATTCCCACAATGCTTGAATTAAATGATTACAACATTCACCACCATACATACATCCCACAAATGAATAATTAAAGATTAGAAGTATAAATCATTTAACCACAACACAAGGGATTATAGTGGTTCTCCTGTGTGTTCACCAACTGTTAAACAACAACCACACAGAATGCTACTCCACTCCTAATATCCTCACACAGGGGATATTAGCGTTCACTAACAAAATAGGTTTTCATAGGTTCACCCAAAACTTTTACAATTGTGTCTTTGTCTGTGGGCTTACACAATTAAAAAAACCCCACTTCTAAGTTTTCTTGGCTCTCCTCAGATAACCAATACAACAAGATTTTTCTGGCAAATCTTGAAAGAAACCAAAACAGAAAGGAATTTATAATTAAATGTAAAATACCTGATTATCTCCTTCGTTGTTGTAGCAGCCGGTAGAACCAAGTCAGAGTAGATGATTGAATGTCCAAGTTCAATGTCCAGTACTCAATTACAATGGTTCTAGTTCTAATAGATTTTAAATTAAACCAAATAGGGCTTGCCTTAATTGATTTTGATTCTAAAGAAAAGGAATAACAATTCCTCTTATCAAATTAGATTGGAATAGCAAAAACAAAATCAATTAAATAAAGCTAAAGAAAGAGAATATTAAATAAGCATACTTAGCTTAGATGGAGCACAGAATTATCTCTCAGAAGTTCGACGAAGATTGGCTTGAATGGATTAATTAATTCGATGAATTCTTCTGAGATTCGTGCTCTATTTATAGGTGAGCAGATCGCGTCTTCGACTGGTCTAGGGAGCTCTTCGACTAGTCGAAGAATTAATAGATATTTGATAAAAAATGGGCGCGATAAGCTTTAACCGTTTTACGACTAGTCGAAGGTCTCCTTCGACTGGTCGTAGGTCACCTTCGACTGGTCGAAAAACCTGAATTTCATCGCTGGACTTTGAGTCGAAGACTTTCGACTGGTCGAAGATGCAGTCGACACTGTTCCTTCGACTGGTCGAACAGATTCCTGGACTAGTCGAAGCCTAACAGAAAATATCCGAATTTTATAACAAACTCACGACTAATCGAAGAATTTCTTAGACTGGTCGAAGCAAAGCTAAGACTAGTCGAAGAAGGCCTAGGACTAGTCAAAGAACAGACCAAACTCATGTAAAATAAACATCCGACTTATGTATCCAAAGTGACCTACTCCTAAGGTCAACCTAAGGCCAGTCAAACCTCAACCATGAAGTAAGGACATTGAAACATTAGGAACAAGTGACCTTGAAGTTTAAGCTTTGAAGTCTTGATATAGTTCAATATTGAAATCTTGATGTAGTTCAATCTTGAAAGTGTCTTGAGTTCTTTACGAACTGCCTTGTACTCTTCTTGAAGTCTTGTATTCTTGAGTCATGTTTTGTGAGCAGTTCTTGCAGTCAAGGTTGATCTTTGTACTTGTGAGCTTTGCTTGTTGTGAGCTTTGCTTGTTTATGAATGTTGATCTTTGAGAGAGCTTCACTTATGCAAGTTATATAACAGTGATTTTGGCACCACAAATTTGACAACAGACAGGGATATAAACTATAGCACTTACAATCTCCCCCTTTGTCAAATTAGTGACAAAACACATAACCAAGATAAACATAAAGTAAAACAACTGGTTAAAGAATCATGAACCAGTTAATATCAACTGGCTTACCTGCAAATCAATATTCAATATTCAACATTCAACATTCAACCAGTTCATTCAACTAGTTCAAACATACTCCCCCTGAGTAACATAACCAATGCTACTCCTCTCACAATCACATCGTTAAGAACAAACCATTCTCCCCCTTTTTGTCCCAATATGACAAAAGAAACAACAATAAAGGAGAACTAAATAAAGGGATATATGAGAGTAAACATGAGTTATGAGATTATTGAAAAAACCGAAGATAGAGATACTCAGCATAGTTTCACATAGAACAAATACCCAGCATAAAACAAAGATAGTATCCAACTCAAAATCAGTCAACCAAGTGCTAAGTTATAAAGTTATTACAGACTAGAAATCCCATATAAACTAATCAGAAGCAGAACCAGATGACGGAGCAGGAATAAAGGGATCAAGTTGGTGCATGCCTTTGTTTAATCGCCTAAGATATTTGCGCATGTACTTGAATTGTAAATCATGAGCAACAGACATGTTTTCCATCTTTACATTTATATTCTCAACTTTATCCTCTAATGCACTCAGACGAGTATCAACATCAGATAGTTCAAAATCTGGATCATTTGTTGAGTCAGAATCCAGTTCCTCAAAAATGTCATCCATAGTAATGTCATCACCAGCTTCTTCATGACCACTACCACCACCACCTTGTTCAGGAAGTAATTCCAGCTTCATCTTATTGATATTAGTATTGTTGAAAATCAGATGATGGATAGGTGCCTCATCAACCGGCATATCGACTAACATATGTGTAGCCAATACAGTCATTAAATAGGCAAAAGAAATGTTACTATGACCAGGATGGAGTCTAAACTGAAGAATGAAATGACAGATTAAGGATGGTAAACAAATCTGAGTACCACTGGAAATAGCATGGATAACATGAACCATAAACGAGGTCAAGTCAGTTTTATTACCCGAACGAGGATACAGATTAGACACAAAGATTTTGTGTAGAATTCTGTACTTGGGTAACAAATACCTTGCGGGAAGCGCATTCCCTTTTCATGTCCATTGAACATCCATGTTGCACAAATCTCTAGTGAGCATGCGTTTTTTAAAAATTGAGGGTTTATCAGTTAGGTTATGGATAGGAATACCCTCATCATTCACAAGAATGTCCATAAGGGCTGAAATTAAATGACGATCAATGTCAAAAAGCCCTTCTCTAGTAGATATTTTAAAAGTTAAGTTATCTTGGGAGAAAACACTAATACATGCAAACATGGATTGGGCAATAGACCGGTATGCTGGCCCACCCCAATGTAATAAGTTAACCCAACTTACAGCTTCAAGCATAGGAATGATGTCAAAAGGTGCAATATGATTAACATCAACAGGATGTTCAACAATAACATTACGTAATCTAATGTCCCTAACATAAGATGGATCGTCATTGGGAGCAAGAAGATGACGCTTAGAGATAATGGTCGATCTGGAGGAAGAAGAAAGACCACGAGAAGTAGTTTTTCTACCTCTAGAAGCTATTTGCAACAAAGATATCAAGGAAATAAGAAGTTACAAAGGATTGAGAAGTGAGTTTACTCAAAACAGATTTTTCAAAATCCAAACCCCAAATCTCAATGAAATCCAAAATAGAAAGCTTCAAGCTAGAAAAGTAAACAATCTAGACACAAATCTGCAAGAAAAACGTAATTGGAACACTAACCTTGAAGAACATGAACAATGGGTTCGACAAGTCGAAGCTCAGCTCCTTAGAGAGGAAAAACAGAATGAGGAAGAAAGCAAAATCCCCAAATTTTAAGTAATTCCTGAGATCTACGACTGGTCGTGGATATCTATGACCGGTCGAAGTTCGAATGGTCGAGTATACTCACGACTGGTCGAAGAATGTCCAAAAATTCATATTTCTTACAAATTATTCAAAAATTGGAAATCAATCTAGCAAATATATACACTATGATACAAGTAGGCATAAATAATCATTTTAAAATGCACATGTCAAGATCAAATTTCATCTTTTTGAACCTGCTTATATCGAGAGGTTTTGTGAAAATGTCAGCTCGTTGATCTTCAGTAGGAATATGTTCCAGAGATATAACTTTTTCTTCTACTAATTCCCGAATATAATGAAATCTAATGTCAATGTGCTTAGTACGAGAATGCTGAATAGGATTTTTTGAAATATTTATCGCACTGAAATTATCACAATGTAATAACATAGAATCCTGTTTAATTCCATAATCATTTAGCATTCGTTGCATCCAAACAAGCTGTGTACATGCATTACCAGCTGCGATATACTCAGCTTCAGCTGTTGAAAGTGATATAGAATTTTGTTTCTTACTAAACCGGAAACTAGACAATTTCCAATGTAAAAGCAACCACCACTGGTTGATTTTCTATCATCTAGATTACCAGCCCAGTCAGCATCCGAGTATCCAGCTAATTGGACACTAGTCTCATGAGGATACCAGAGACCGAGATTTACAGTACTTGCGACATATCTAATAATCCGCTTGACAACAATCAAGTGAGATTCTTTTGGATCAGATTGATATCTTGCACAAATACAACAAACTTAGAGAAATATCAGGTCTACTAGTAGTTAAATAACAAACAAACTACCAATCATACTCCGATAAAGTTTTGAGTCAACATTTTTACCATTAGAGTCTTTTGAGAGTTTCAGGGTAGTACTCATAGGAGTATCGAAATTCTTGCCATTCTCAAATCCAAATCTCTTGATTAGATTCAAAGCATACTTAGATTGAGAAATGAATATTCCTTCAGGTTGTTGCTTTACTTGTAATCCAAGGAAATAAGTCAATTCCCCAACCATGCTCATTTCGAACTGTGATTTCACCAAATATGTAAACTCAGTAGTCAAGTCAGTACAAGTTGATCCATAAATGATATCATCAACATAAATCTGTACCATTAAGATATGATCAGTATGTTTTTTAACAAACAGAGTTTTATCAACAGATCCCATTTGAAAATTATGACTTAAAAGAAATTTTGTTAGTTTCTCATACCATGCCCTAATTGCTTGTTTTAATCCATAAAGTGCCTTTTTAAGCCGATACACATGATCAGTATTTTTGGGATCTTCAAAACCCATTGGCTGTTCAACATAGACTTCTTCATGTAAATCGCCATTTAGAAAAGCACTTTTCACATCTATTTGATAGATCTTTATCTTTCTAAAGCATGCAATGGATATAAATAGTCTGATAGATTCAAGACGTGCTACTGGTGCAAAAGTTTCATCAAAATCAATTCCTTCAATTTGAGTATAACCTTGTACCACTAGTCTAGCCTTGTTTCTAATTATATTTCCACACTCGTCAGACTTATTTTTGAAAATCCATTTTGTTCTAATGATGTGTTTATCTTTAGGTCTTGGTACGAGATACCAAACATCATTTCTTACGAATTGGTTAAGTTCTTCTTGCATCGCAATAATCCAGTTCTATCAGCAAGAGCTTCTTTTACGTTAGATGGTTCTATTTGGGATGTAAAACATACATAATTACATATATCCTCAAGTTGTCTACGGGTGCGAACACCGGTGAGAGGGTTTTCAAGAATTTGTGTGGTTGGATGATCTTTAACAGTCCTCAACTCAGAATTAGTCTGATTTGATGAAGTATCAGGTTTATCAATGATTAGAACTTCATTATCTGAATTAGGGATTGGCGTGTTTAAGTGATCATCAATGACAACATTAATGGACTCTTGAATCACACCAGTTCTTTTGTTCAGAACCCTATAAGCTCGACTGTTTAAGGAATATCCTAGAAAAATCCTTTCATCACTCTTCGTATCGAATTTTTCCAAATTTTCACGATCTTGTAAAATATAGCACTTGCTGCCAAAAACTCGAAAGTATTTGACAATAGGCTTTTTATTGAACCACAATTCGTAAGCCGTTTTATTATTATTTTTGCTAGTGTAGACTCAGTTAATAATATAGCAAGCTGTGTTGACTGCTTCAGCCCAAAGGTTTTTAGAGAGCTTCATGCTATTCAACATGACATTAGCCATTTCTTGAAGCACCCTATTCTTTCTTTCCACAATTCCATTTTGTTGTGGAGTTTTGGGAGCTGAGAATTCTTGTAATATTCCTTGGTCGGTACAGAACTTCTCAAAATTGCTATTCTTAAATTCAGATCCATGATCACTACGAATCTTACTGATTTGAGAACATTTTTCAATTTGAATCTGTTTGAGAACTTTTCTCACTTCTTCAAGGGTTTCAGATTTATCCCTTAAAAAGACTACCCATGTAAATCTGGTAGAGTCATCAACTATTATCAGGATATACTTTTTTTTCACCACGACTTTCCGTTCTGGTAGGTCCTATTAGATCCATGTGGAGGAGTTCGAGTGGTCTTGATGTGGTATTTGTATTCACCTTTTGTATGAGTTCCTTGTTTGTTTGCCTATCTGGCACTCACCACATATTTTATCTAATTTCTGAAGTTTGGGTAAACCTCTTATAAGTTCTCGTTTGCTCAATCTATATAAATTTTGATAATTTACATGTCCAAGATGTTTGTGCCATAAATTAGTCTCGTCTGTATGGACCATGTAACATGTTTGATTAGATGAGCTGGATTTGCTAATAATATATAGCAATTTTCAGACGTTCTACGTCCAGTTAATATTACAGAACCCTTATTGTTTAGTATCTCACAGCTTTGATTAGAAAACCGAACACTATGATTATTATCACATATTTGAGATATACTAAGCAAGTTATGTTTTAAGCCTTCAACATATAAAACGTTTTTAAACACAGGAAGATTAAAAAGTTGAACCGTACCTTGGCCTATAATCTTGCAGTTGCTACCATCACCAAATGTGACTGAACCATCAGTCATATCTTTCAGATCCGTGAATAAAGCTTTGTCACCTGTCATATGCCTGGAGCATCCACTGTCTAGGTACCACTTTGAATGGCTTGTTGCTTTGAAAGCAGTGTGAGCAACCAAGCAGGCAACTTTAGGAACTCATTTCATAACTGTTTTGGGTTTAGGAACATAGTTGGTCTTCTTTTGTTTATAGTTGTAAGAATGACCTATAGAGTTAGATTTTAAGAGCTCCTTGAGTAAATCAACTATCTTTTCAGCTATTGGATTTTGTTTCTGATTAAAGTTGACATGGCTGCTTCTAGGTTTTTGAAAAGCATTTGAATTTCTAGAAAAACCTTAATAAGTACTTTTTCCTTTTAAGTTTGAGGACTCTCCTTTAACAAACATAGGAGGAGTATACTTTTGTTTAAGAGATAAATTTTTATCATAGCCCAACCCGGATAGATCGCCACATTTTCTTGATCTGGATAAAAGTTTTTCTAACTTTGGATCACCTTGGGTATATTTCCATGTGTCCTTTAGACTCAGAAGAGAAGATACTTCAGTTTTGAGTTTCTTAATTTTAGATTTCAAATCAATAATTAGGGATTTTTTGAATTCCACATCGCATTTTGATTTTTCAAAACAATCTGAAATTTGTGATTTTTCTAAGACAAGTGATTCAAAACATTCTTTGAGTTTAGAAAACTTTTCTTTTTGAAGTTTAAGTTTAACAGCAATTTTACAACTTTCCATATATAGGGCATTGTAAGCGTCTTGAAGATCATCTTCATTTTCACATTTACTACTCAGATTTTCTTCACTTGTTGAGTCATTATCTGAAAATGTGAATTTGGCTAGAGTCATAAGAGCTTTAACTTCATTGCCCGACTCAGTTTCAGAATCTTCTGATTCAGAAGAAGCTTCAGAATCAGATGATTCATCCCATGTAGCCAACATACCCTTCTTCTTGGGTTTGTTCTTTTTATGACATTGTAACAACCCGAATTTTCAGGACCCGAGTCCACGACCCGTTTCCCAAAAACCCGAGTGTTAACCTTAAAGGATGGTCAAATATATATTTTTCTTTTATCAGAGTAAGCGGATGAGCGTAGTGTAGACAAATCGACGTAAAGGAAAATTTCATTATCATTAAAATATACAAGCTGCCCATAATGACTTATACAAACCAATGTCTCCAAAAATAGTAAATACAAGGACTACATGATCTAAATACATGAGAAATAATAGAATGCAAATAAATTTGAGCCGCAAGACCCCTTAGCTTCTCGAGGTTGGTACAGTCATGCAATCCTCGCACTTGGACCCGACTCCTCATCAGCTTGAACCTGAAAATCACTTAAGCCACCTGTGCTACCTGTACGGTTATATTTTTGATGGATGAGTGACCAACTCAGTGTGAATTCCCCTCAAGATTACACACCGCCACATTAGGTAAGCTTAGTTACAAAACATCCAGACAATCAAAACAGAGTAAATGCAGTTTTATTAGATTCATGGATGCGTGGATGCAATCATCGCCCCGGGGATGCTCATCCGTGCGGACAGTGGGCCGTCGCCCATGCAATCATCGAACCTGAGAAATTTCATCCAGTCAGAATCATCGAACCTGGGAAATATCATCTAGTCGGAACAATACGTGCCATGTATGCATGATTAGCCAAGTCATTATTAGTCCATTTACAACCAGCCAATTTAGATAAGCTCAAAGGTCACTACGGGGAGCACATGGCCCAGCGTAGGTCGACGGCTCGGGCATAGTGTCCCATTCCCATCATCCCCGGCTTATGAGACTACCACCTTATGTAACACCCTGAAAATCGGGGGTCGAGCATAAACTCAACTCCCGAGTTCCAGAACATCACTTATGCAACAAAATGAATGATTATTGAATGTTGACTGTATTCGTGCATTGAACATGAGTGAGATTAAGCCAAAACAGCATATCATACTCCAGAGACAGTTAAATTTACAAGCGGAAGACTGTGATAGATAGATAAAATATATAAACTATGATGAGTCTCCAGAGTGTGATAACATTACCAGGTTAAATAATTACAAGTACAGTTCTAAAATATACCAAATGTGAGGAAGTGTAATGTCTCCTATCCCAAGTACCGTAGCCCCGTCAATACAATACCAGGTCTTCATAGACCTGTCAGAGATTACGTGTAGGAGAACTCCTCCTCAACATCATAGTAGTAGTTCGGCTCTGCTTCATAAGCATCATCATCACCTGAAACTCAACAAATCTGGTTGGTGTTGCAAACACCGTCCCGTAACGTGGGAGTGAGTGATCAACTCAGTGGAACAATAAAGCATAGGTTAACATGTTATCAATTCAATCAAGCAGTAATGATAAAGCAGTACAATCAAACAAGTTTAACTACTCTTATTAAATGCAAGTATGAAATGACATGATGATGTATGCCCTTGCCAAACCACCCTCATGCGACATCATCTTATGTTCGCGAATGCATACCTCCCTCAGTGCTCCACATCTACTAGGCACATGCGGTGCGATGATGAGCATGATTACCGAGTTATTATTAGTCCATTTCAAACAGTAGTATTGGAAACTAGGTACCTCCCTTGTATCATTCCCAAACATGATCCATTCTAGGGTCATCAATCCTAGTTAATCTCATACGATATTATGGTTTGAGAGGCATAGCGAAGGCATCACAAAGGGCTCGTCACTCGTCAGCACGGATACAGATCTCACCGTATGCAGTTCAATTGCTGACTGTCAGCTCGAGTACAGGTCTCACCGTACTCGGCTCAATCGCTGGCCGTCAGCTTGAATACAGGTCTCATCGTACTCGGCTCAACTCATACTCTAGTTGCTGTGAAGGGCTCGTCGCCAATCATAGACCTTGGAGTATACTCGAAGATACTACAGAGGACTCGTCGCCCGTCAGCACGAGTACAGGTCTCATCGTACTCGGCTCTCACCGTAAGTATCGACAGCTCGAATACAGTGTCCCATACCACCGTATTCGGCTCACGAGTTTGGTTGCTCAATGGTCACTACGGGGAGGCACGTGGCCCCAGCGTAGGCCGACAGCTCGACCACGGTGTCCCATACCACCATGTCCGGCTCATGAGTCTTAGCGGATCGAGGTACCATGGTTAAAAGGGATGTCACTGGTAAGTTTGGTACCCTAGGTTCAAGCAGTAGCGTCTAAACATGGTGAACATACATTAGACAGATCGGGTACTTGACGAGCTCGGCTAGCTCGAGTGCACAACAAGTTGGTCGATATGAAGCGCATAAGTACTTCGTGTGGCCAACCACTATTGTCAACCGAAGTACGACTCGGGTTCGTCTAACACATCTCACGTGGCAAATGAATCACAGTCATGAATTCAATTCTGGTACCGATTGTCTGGACTATAATCATAGCCCCAAACACAATCAATTGCAGATAGATAAAGCAGTATTGGATCAAGATTTAACTCATACAATCAAGGTTTGGTATTATCCGTTTAAGGCTGCCAGGGCTATTGTACACACTCGTTGCTCCACTCTCCCATCACCCATGACGGATCATACAACGTAAATATGAATTTAAACATATGCATTACATAGATAAAATCATAAAGGCAGTTGAGCATGTTGTGAAGCATAACACAAGCATGAGTTTGTACATATTCAATTCCTAATCACACAGCTATTCAAGGAAAACATACTCATAGTTAAAGGAGTTGAGAATCATATCTCATCACCCCTATACATTACAATTTACTAACTACTACTCATTCATACATTGCAACAAACACTTTAGAATACATACATCAACATACATGACATATGTTGATCACATAGGCATTAGGCCAAATCCTTTCACTAGGGAGTTGCCCCAATCATAAGACGCATACACCCACGACGGATAGTCATGGCAAGAAGGAATCCAAGTTCCATATTCATTCAGTCATTTCCACAAACACTTGGGCCACACATTTTAACATATATAGTGTATATTGGCCGTGGCATGATTTAGGGCAAATCCTTTCGTCAAAGGGGGGTATCGCCAATACAACAATCATATATCCATGACAAGTAGTCATGGCGTGCATGAATGAGGATTCTATACTCATTCGGTCATTTTCACAAACACTTAGAATACACTATTACAACATACATGGTGTATGTTAGCAAAACATGTATTAGGGCTATCCTTTAGCCAAGCGAGTAATTTATCCATGTATAATATATTACTACAACAAATATATATCTATATATACATACTCATTTAATTTCTACATAATGTATATATATATCTATACTCAAATACACAATAATCATGATAAATACATCTCAAAATTTATACGTATAGAGTATTTTCTAGAACGCAATTTCAACATACTAGTATATAAGAAAACATGTATTTAGGAATCCTTTTGCCAATAAGTATTTTATCCATATATCATATATCCATATAATAAATAAACATGTCAAACACATTTCCAAAAAATATACGTATACCGTACTTTCTACAAATACCTAGAGTATGTAGAATTCCATATTTTTCATCTTTAATCGAAACGGAAAACAGACAGCACTTTGTACATGTGCAATTGCATGCAGATCATGAATCTATCATTATCTGACATTGAAAGCATTGAAACCATAACCTATACACCTAAAGTCCGCACCTTTTGTCGTAGAATCGTAACGGAGTCGATAGGTTTGCTAAGCTTCCGTATTCGGCAGTTTGGCAACCTATAGAACGAAATAGGTTAGCTATTTCACAACCTACAACTGTATAAACCCCAAAACAGATTAGGGTTAGGGTTTCATACCTAGAAATGACGCCGGAAACGTCGGGAAAGCGATGAGAATCAGGCGGTGGAGCCCGAATAGCGGCTGGGAAGAGTGGCAGGGAGATTCTCCCACTGCTCCCACACTTTCTCTCTCTTTTCTCTCTTTTCTCTCTCTCAATCTCAAATTCGTATGGTTGCCATGAGAGAGGGTTTAAGGTCCTTATATAGCCTAAAAATTTACCGAAATAGACTTATGTTCAAGGTATACTTACATTATAATCAAATCGGCATTGTTTCAGCTCAAAAGAGGGTTTCTGGCGGGCCTCCTGGAGCCAAAGGTCGGACTTAAGCTCACTAACGCTGGATCTACGTTCTATTAAGTTTTCGTTTCAGTGGAATTTTCAGATCACGCGTGGCGGACCAGTTTCAGTTCAACGGTCAGCGGATCTCGATCGGAGATTCCGAGTACATGTAAATGTGTATGAAATTTCTCCTGATCCGAGGGTGTAATTTGGTCTGATTCTGACGATCTGGTTGCTTAATACTGATCCGTAAGCGAGTGGTGCTAGATTACTATTCAAGATATTTTATTTTGAATTAATTTCACATTTTTCACACTCTTCACTCCGAGCTCAAGCGAATAGCGCTGGGACACTATCTGGATTTGATTTCCGAGATGGTTGTCAAGCCCAGCGAGGCGGTCCTAGTTCCTTAACTTCGTGTTAATCGGACTTCCGACGTGCGGTCCAGATCCGATACGGAGTTTCGAGATGCTCCCGAGAGCAATCGGGTAATGAGATTGATCCTAGATTTTAAGGTAACCTAGCGTCAATGATTCTGCAAGTTTTGGGTCTTGCAGATCGTATTTAAAGCGATTGGTGCTAATTTCACAGGTACTCTAGTTTAGCACTAGCTAATTCTCGCCTAATTTCTAAAGGATTTAGTCCTGTATGATTTCTGTCTGAGGTGGTACCTGGGCCTTTGTAGTTTGTATATAAAGTGATCTAAGTTATACTACTTAGCTAGTTTAGGATAGTGTCTAGGATGAAAGTGCTTAGAAAAATTGAAAGAACAAGGTAGTGAAGGGTGAGATTTGTGAAGGAAATGGGTTCAGAAGCGATTTTAGACTGTGGGGTTCAGTTCTGATGAATTAATAAGGTGTTAGGAGCAACCCATTGCCTAAGGACGTCTAATTCCAGGTTGTGGAAAATCTGGGATGTTACAATCTACCCCCCTTAAAACAAAATTTCATCCCCGAAATTGGCTAAGGGTAATAAGGGAAAATTTCTATTATTTCATTTGCCTAAGACTTATTGATTCCAAGTTTCTACGCGTGGTATGGTATATACCAGCTGGTTCATTTTAGTCTACCCCCCTTAAAACTTAATTCTTTATCCATTTCTCTTACCCTGATGGTTTGCTACCATTTATTTCTGTACCTATTTGGAATCTTGACGACAATTCCCAACAATTTAGAGCAAGATAGCTATTTTCATTGTTTGACCAACACGGAGAGGTGTTTATGGTGGGCTTAATCCCGATGCATTGATCATCTACCGGGCCAAGGTAGGAAGCTCATCGTATCCCTTCCGAATCCTAGTGGATCCTGGTTTTCTACTCGGCTAAGCAGTGAGTCCATTGGTAGTCACCCAGGATTGAGAATTGGGTCAAGCCGCGAATGTTTCGCAGTTGTATATTTCAGTAACTCCGTAGTCCGATCACTCTAGAAACGTAGGGAGTGTCCATCATTGAAAGGCTCAAATGGTCTATGTCTAAGGTTGCCCTTTAAGTCTTAGTCTAAGAGAGTCCTCGTTATCATCTATGTCAAAGGAAATGATGAACCAAATCTTACTAGATCATCCTAAAACGGTTTCTCATAGTAGAACTTACTAGGGCTTCTATAATGTTCGTATTTATCGAGCACCGTTTCGATCCTGGGCCAGTGGGGTAGGGTCCACCACGTTTCCGCTGCGCCACCCAGATCAAAGAGGTGTATTAGGTGACCTAACTAGATTGGGCTCATAATGTTCTACCCCCCTTAAAATTTTATTTTCACCCTCAAGGCTCAAGAGCTATGTCCTGATCCGTATGTCGGAACAAGGTGTAATTTATAACCTATCCTTGACATGAAATGGGAAATACATTGGTTTGCCTTTCATCGACGATGTGTACTATGGCATTGATACCTATGGGTATCGAGAGGAGCTAAAAATGATGGGTAATGTGGTTGATGTCAGGGGCAGGTGTGAGTTTGAGGCAAGATGCCTAATTCTACCAAGGGGTTTTGTCGCGGTCCAGACTTATCCTATTTAATGATGTCTGGCTTAACAGGCAAGCTATCTTTCTACGTTCATAAGCACAATATGTATGCCGACATGGCATGCGATTTGAGACCTAATTCCTAACTAATTGTTGCCCATTTGGGTAATTCCTTGGGGCCTAAAAGAAAATCTCTATTGGCTATATGTTCTTAACACTTCTCGAAGATGAAGTTATAAACTTTTAGTTGCAAGTGGTTCGGCCAACACGGAAGAAAGTTGCGTAGTGGATCTGAGCTGAATACATGGACCTTTGTCTAGCTAGGACAGAAAATTGTCGTATCAGTTCTTAATCCTAGTTGATCCCAACCTTCTGCTTGATCAGAGCATAGAGTTCATTGGTCACTACCAGGATTGAGAATTCAATTCAAACCGCGAATACCTCACTTATCTGTAGTTTCTCTGCTCCGTGGTCCCGATGGTACTAAGTCTTTGAGAAGGCGATTCTAAGGGGTGTATTGATTTGACCTATCATTAAATCCAAGGGATATATAAGTTTTCTCTAAGCGTGAATAGTTACTAATCAAACAAGCCTCCTAAGAGTCGTTAAATAAGCCTATGAGTACCAAGTGGATTCAATAAAGGAACGAGGTCTCGTTCCAACCTAATCAAGTCAACTAACTAAGTCTAATCATCTCAATTATCTTAGCATTTTTAGTCGTTTACATTTCTTAGTCTAATCAGCAGCTAGACTCGTATGAGTAGCGGTAATCCACTAGTTGTAATCTAAAGTGTATGCTTATACACCAGATGATTTTATACCCTTTCTAATAAAAGAAATTGTTTTATCGCCTAGGGTCAAAGTTGTCTGATTGGAATTGGGTTGCCTGAACTCGAATTTAACTACGCACGAGCATTTCACACATGTTCATACTAGCTAAGAAGATTTTGGGGTTTACATTATTAATTTGTTGGATTTCCTATACGGTCAGGTCTGTCGAAAACTAGGAGTACCGCCCTAGGTCCAAAACTCTAAGGGTCATTAAATGGGATTGCACTGCTAATCCTACCTCGGGATTGGGAGTGGCTTGTTTGGTAGGAGGGTGGGAGGGGATTCAAATTAATGGTATAGGCTTTGAAAATGAGCCTTGTGTCGGAAAGTGTGAGATGGGATTTCCAAATCCCAAGATAATGAATTTCTAAGTGTACTTGGAAAAGGAATTTCGGAATTTACTTTTAATTGCATACACTCCAAACATGGTATTGGAAAACATGGGATACACCCAATCCAAGGACCATACCCTACTCATACAGTTATTGTTACGTTTACAATTCTATCCACCTAACTCACCTAATGCAGTTTGGCCGAACGGGCCCTAAAGGGAGAAAAGGGGCTGGAGGTTTGGTTCTCCACAGATTTGGTTCTCATCAGGGGTTGTAGGGGCCCAACTGACAAGGAGTAAAGAAAGGAAAATGAAGAATTGGATGGGTTAGAGGGCTTGCCCGATTTTGAGCTCCAAATGCACGGTGCAAAACATTGAACCCACATAGGGAAAATACCAGAACAAAGCCACATAGGGCGATATCAAAACAAGCCCGCATAGGGCAATTATCAAAATAGGCCTCATAGGGCGTGCATCAAAACCATGCGATAAAAGACCATCCTTGGAATCCATTGGACACAACAACCCAGGATGGTAGACCACCCTCATCGATGATCCATCTACACCACCTCTCAATAACCACCAAGTCGAAGGTCCATTACGATCACAACCAGTCAAGCAACATCCAAGTATGGGTGTACATTCATATGTGAGAATTTCCCACTAATGTACCAGTTTAAGTTCCGTAAGCAATACACAAATAATCCACAAGCATGAACAATAATACAGGATAATCATAAAACATGTATTACAGCAATTCAATTTTCACCAGCTAACACATGTGATTATAAAAGGAGATATCAATTATGAATTTTAAATAAAAACTATAACTTAAGCTAATGAGAAGATGGAAAGCTCAAAAGGAAGAATCATCACCTGATGAACTAAATCTCCTCCTAACGTCGCTAAGTGTCTGCGCCCTTAGAATCGGGTCCTACCACAAACATGAGCTTATACAGTTAGATCGAAGTCATACGCACTGCCTAGGTTTGAGACTAGCCTAGGATTTTAGTTATTTATCTTTAGGGTTCTGGATGTAGGGTTAGGGTTTTATCTTAAAGTTTAGTTTGACGCTTAGATTCTGGGATTTTGATTCTGAGATTTGGACCCTAATTTGTGTGGCCATTAATGATATGGCTAATGAGAATCATGGATGAATGAAATTTATAAAATGAATTAACCATTAATTTTAGGAATATTACAATGGCTGGTATTATATCGATTTATCAAATAACGCCCGCGATGAATAATGATACTTAAAATTTTCAAAACAATTATTAACATTAACAATGTACTTGATATTTGTTAATGTGACCTTGATAATCATTGTGATGAACCTAAATAGTATGCCCTAACGTCAATAATAATATCTTAAGAATGACAAATAAAATGCTAATATTTTAATAATGGTAATAATTTATATATATTAATTAATATAAGTATAGACATTACTAATGGTTAACTATATCTAACTTAAAATCCTAAAATGATATTATCAATGACAATTTATTCATTTCTAATATCCTAATATTTAATAGAAATGGCAAAAATGATAGATTTTAAATTGGAAGAATTTCAAAACTGGAAGGAAAACACGAACTCATTTGTAGGCTCGGTTTGAGTCAAGTTGACTCCGCTGAGCACCCATCTCCCTTCTTCTTCTCCTCCTCTCATCCATTCATACTTCCTTTTCTTCTTTCTTTCGGCTAGAATGTCCAGCCATACCTAGACTGAACCCAAGCCCAGCTCGACTCGGTGGGTCCCAGCCGAGTCGACTCAGTAGTGACTCGTGACACCACTTCCACCCTCCTTTCTTCCTTTCTTTTCTTCCCTTCCCTTTTTTTTTCCTTTATTTTTCCTCTGCCTCTTCCTTCTCTGTTATAACTGGAAAATCTTCAGCAAGGCTGTTGGCGAGGCCGAACGCAGGTGAGTCGAGTTGACTCGCCAGTTGTACAACCCACTCTCACACCTTGTCTTCTTCTCTCCCCAACTCTCTCCTCTTCTTTCTCTATTTTTCATAGCTGGAAATCAGAAACGTCTAGACCGGGCCAAACGCAAGACTCAACTTGAGTCGAACTAGCGCAACAGCTTAGTGAATGGTGCAGCCGCACCCATTTTTTCTTCTTTCTCTGCTCCTCCTTCTCTCTCACTGACTTCTCCTTTTCCTTCCTCCTCCTGGACGTGCAAGGGACCAGCGGTGCCTGGACTAAATCAGCCCTGCGTGTGACTCGATCTGGACTCGGTCCAGATCCGGCTTGGTTTGAGTTGGTCGCGGTGGTGCGGTGCAACAGCCGCACCACCCTCCACCTTCTTTCTTCTTCATTCTACTTCCTTCTTCTTCTTACCTCTGCCTCCTCTCTTCCAACACCATCACCAGGCGGTGAGGGCCTGAAAACGGCATCCTGAACTGCGTCTGACTCAGTTTGGAACGACGGAGAAGATGGCTGCCATTAATGGCGTCTTTGAATAAGAGGCTTCTTCCTCCAATCTGCTTCTTCCAGACGGTCCTAAGGGACTCTAGGGAGCTTGTAGATAAGCTTCTCCGAAGGTTGGAGGTGATAAAGTCGGTGGGTTCGAAGGAACTGGATTGCGGCCGGGTTTTCTCTCGCAGCTGCAAAGATGGGAGGGGAGAGCCTTTGAATTAGATATCTAGGGCTTCCTTGAGTTAAAACTATCCCAACTAACGGTTCACATTGATCTAGCGAAGTTCTTAGCAGCGGATGGGCAGCTGAGATTGAGCTAGTGCACCCACGGCTGCTCTTTCTCATTTTCTTTCTCCTGTAGAAAACCTAACCTGAAGGGGTCAGATTTGCATCCCACAGACGGCTGAGATGGAGGGATCCCACCTCACACGGATCGCCCAGCTGGCGTACGGATGGAGGAATGGAAACTTTCCGTTTAAAAGAGGGGTGTTTTTGTAGGGCCGGTTTGTAGCAAGATTCGTGTGCTCACGCGTGCATGAAAATATGTTGTGAAAGTTGGGTTTTAGTGGGGCCCAGGCCCTGAACACGATGGACGGTTTGGATTTTCCAAATCAATGGCGTGGATGGGCCATTACTTCGAAGCAGATGGACGGTTGCTTGTCCGCTAAAAATGCTCTGGGCGCGAGGTGGGAAAGGAGAGGATTTCCTTCTTTAGGAAATACTCGGTCAAACTCCATTTGACCAGACTCTTTAATCCAGTGCACCACGTGTGCACGTACTGTTTGTGCACATTCGCTTAGGGTGGGGTCCATAGTAGTATCCAGGTGAAATCCACTCCGTCCATTTGAATATATGGGTCATCTTAGGGCTCTTGGCCAAGGATGAGGTGGATTCAAAGCTTTGGTGGGCCGTATTAATTGAACAAGGATTTATAAGTGTCTTTAGAGACGATCCGATGGCCGAATCTTCCTGAGATCGAACGTCAACAGTTAGAAGGGCCCTAAGAACTTATTTAGATGATAGGGACCCTTGTTCTATGACTTTCGAACATTAAATGTTATTATTAGAATAATTTTAATATTTATTATTACTATTATTATTATTATTACCATCACTAATGTATTTATTTGTTTATTTATTTATATTATCACAGGTTGTTAACAGATAAATTGTATAAATATTAGCAAGTAAAGATTAGTGTCTATGTTATTTGTACATTATTTAGGTTACCTATGTGTTATGTTTTAATTTCATATAAGTTGTCAAATTGTTTGGAGTATGCTATTCATTGTAACTTTTTCTAGTATATTTTATTTTCATGTATTATAGATTCTATAGTTCGTAATTTATATTAATGATGTTGTAAGTATATGCATATAACGTGGATTGTAGTTATATAACATTTTAATATAAAACTTTAAATATTTGTAAAATATATAAATAGCATGTCATAGTACACCTATATATATTTAAGTTGTATTATTTTCTTGTATTTATATTAAATTAAATAAAAGGGTAACACCCGAGTACTGGAAAGTACGGGGTGTTACAAACTACCCCCCTTAAAGAAAATCTCGTCCCCGAGATTTGGTAAAACGCATCCTAATTATTAGCATGATGAGTGATCTGCGTACCTTATATCGCCTATGTCCAAGCGTGCTATCGAAACTTGGGTTTAAACGGCCCATAGGAGAATTTTTCTAATCTTTCATACCTTCATTTTAATAAGTCGGATGATGTATGTGCCTAGGTATGAAACCCAACAAGCTATATACAGATCTACCCCCCTTAAAGAAGATTTTACCATGGGGATTCGACAGTGCTTGTCCAACTATTAAAGTTATAAGTGGTTCGATTCTCATGTAGGCATATCCCGTTACTTGTCAACCTTTGAACTCCTCATAGTATTGGCTTAGACTATAACTTCACCTAGGTGCCTACTAATAATATTTTATCCTTCTTTTTACTCTCTTGTACTCCTAATGTTAATTCCCTGTTATCCAAAGTACAATGCAGTTTTCTGGTTTTCAGTGTTCGAACTGCCACAGATAGATGGTTGTAGTGGGTTTGAGTCTGATACAACGATCCTTTGCCTACGTAGAATAGAGGATTACTAGTATCAATTCATAATCCTACTAAATCTCGATCATTTGCTTGATCAGAGCATTGAGATCATTGAGGCTTGCTAGGACTTTGAATTTAGGTCAAACCGCGCACTCATCGCATAAACATGATTCCATCAATCCGTGACCCCGATTACTCTAATCTCATGGAAAATATCATTTAACCATTTATTTTTGTAATGAACAAGACTATGTGGCCCATTACGCTTCCAATGCACACTCTGATTGTCTAAACACATAATCTTAAGGCCAAGGTTTCTAAATGAAATCTAGGTTGGAAATTTATAAACCCACTTAGGATTTCAAATTTACTCCTAATATGCACAGCCTAGGGTTGAAATCTTATCCGATTTTTTTTTTCACCCCTAGCCTATTCTAAGTGTTGGAAATTTGAGGAATATTACTTCTAGCTACTGAGATGCGTTGGGGAATTTAAATTATAATTCCTAGCATGATTATTTTAGTTTAGGGGATACTTATGTGCGATCTAATCTACAATGTGGTGGCAAGGGATTTCCCACATGTCTAAGTCCATTTTTATTTGCCGAATGTTGTGACGGTGCTACCTCTACCAATGAGATTTTTGAAAAGTTCAGATCATACATTCTTAAAGAAAATAAAATTGTTCACTTGGAAGTCAAATATAAGGAATGTCCCCGTCTAGTGTTATGTACATTGTAGTGGCTATTTGTTCTCTTGTGATACCCAGGTTTAGTTTCCAAGTGCAGACAGCTATTCTAATAGTTTACGAGAGAACCGAAGTTTTCGTCTCTAAGTTCAGACAACTATCTTGGTAGTTTATAAGAGAACTAAAATTTTCACTTCTAAGTTTGAATGTCTAAACCTAAAATCTTTCAAGGGAACCTGCACTCATTTCTAAGTCCTATGAGTTATCAAAACAATGTTTCAGGGATCCTAACGTTTTGAAGTATCTATGTTCTGAAAAACATATGTTTGGGAGGGAAATTTTCATGAGTTCAATTGGCTAAATGTCCTAGGGGTCCTAAGTTTATTTCTAAGTTCTTCGACCATTCAAACAACTTTTCTAGGGATATAAAATTTTGAGTCTCTATGCATGTTCTCAATTTCTCTTAATTTCAATGAGATTCCACATCAATTCAATTGATTACCTTAACCATTAATTCAATTGATTACCTTAACCATTTCTAAGGGAACCTAAGTTTATTTCTAAGTTCAAATAGTAGTTTCGGTGGTTTACCTGGAAATCAAAGTTTTTCTTCTAAGTTCCGATGTCTAAACTTAAAATCTTCGAGGGGACCTAAGTTTGGATTTCTATGTTCTCAATCTTTCTTCTAAGTATAAGGGAACCTCACCTAAGTTCAGATTTCTACTTTCAAACATCCAAACTTGAGACATTTAAGGCTTCTATAAGATCATTTTCCAAGGCCAAGTTTGTCCAAACTATGCTCTGATACCAACTGTAACAACCCAAATCTTCAGGACCCGAGTACACGACCCGTTTCCCCAAAACCCGAGTGTTAACCTTAAAGGATGGTCAAATATATATTTTTCTTTTATCAGAGTAAGCAGATGAGCGTAGTGTGGACAAATCGACGTAAAGGAAAATTTCATTATCATTAAAATATACAAGCTGCCCATAATGACTTATACCAACCAATGTCTCCAAAAATAGTAAATACAAGGATTACATGATCTAAATACATGAGAAATAATAGAATGCAAATAAATTTGAGCCGCAAGACCCCTTAGCTTCTCGAGGTTGGTACAGTCATGCAACCCTCGCACTTGGACCCGACTCCTCATCAGCTTGAACCTGAAAATCACTTAAGCCACCTATGCTACCTATACGGTTATATTTTTGATGGATGAGTGGCCAACTCAGTGTGAATTCCCCTCAAGATTACACACCGCCGCATTAGGTAAGCATAGTTACAAAACATCCAGATAACCAAAACAGAGTAAATGCAGTTTTATTAGATGCATGGATGCGTGAATGCAATCATCGCCCCAGGGATGCTCATCCGTGCGGACAGTGGGCCGTCACCCATGCAATTATCGAACCTGGGAAATATCATCCAGTTGGAATCATCGAACCTGGGAAATATCATCCAGTCAGAACAATACGTGCCATGTATGCATGATTAGCCAAGTCATTATTATTCCATTTACAACCAGCCAATTTAGATAAGCTCAAAGGTCACTATGGGGAGCACATGGCCCAGCATAGGCTGACGGCTCGGGCATAGTGTCCCATTCCCACCATCCCCGGTCCATGAGACTACCACCTTAGGATGTTTAATGGTACCCCATCGACTAGTGGCCAATCATATTATAATATATAGGGCTTACCATCGCATGGTTGCACGGTGTAAAACATTGAACACATAGGGAAAATACCAGAACAAAGCCACATAGGGCGATATCAAAACAAGCCGCCTAGGGCAATTATTAAAATACGCCTCATAAGGCGTGCATCAAAACCATGCAATAAAAGACCATCCTTGAAATCCATTGGACACAACAACCCTGGATGGTAGGCCCTCATCGATGATCCATCTAGACCACCTCTCAATAACCACCAAGTCGAAGGGCCATTACGATCACAACCAGTTAAGTTACATCCCAAATATGGGTGTACATTCATATGTGAGAATTTTCCACTAATGTACCAGTTTAAGTTCCGTAAGCAATCCACAAATAATCCACAAGTATGAACAATTATACAGGATAATCATAAAGCATGTATTACAGCAATTCAATTTTCACCAGCTAACACATGTGATTATAAAAGGAGATATCAATTATGAATTTTAAATAAAAACTATAACTTAAGCTAATGAGAAGATGGAAAGCTCAAGGGGAAGAATCATCACCTGATGAACTAAATCTCCTCCTAACGTCGCTAAGTGTCTGCGCCCTTAGAATCAGGTCCTACCGTAAACATGAGCTTGTGCAGTTAGATCGAAGTCGTACGCACTGCCTAGGTTTGAGACTAGCTTAGGATTTTAGTTATTTATCTTTACGGTTCTGGATGTAGGGTTAGGGTTTTATCTTAAAGTTTAGTTTGACGCTTAGATTCTGGGATTTTGATTCTGAGATTTGGACCCTAATTTGTGTGGCCATTAATGATATGGCTAATGGGAATCATGGATGAATGAAATTTATAAAATGAATTAACCATTAATTTTAGGAATATTACAATGGCTGGTATTATATCGATTTATCAAATAACGCCCGCGATGAATAATGATACTTAAAATTTTCAAAACAATTATTAACATTAACAATGTACTTGATATTTGTTAATGTGACCCTGATAATCATCGTGATGAACCTAAACAGTATGCCCTAACGTCAATAATAATATCTTAAGAATGACAAATAAAATGCTAATATTTTAATAATGGTAATAATTTATATATATATATTAATTAATATAAGTATAGACAATTACTAATGGTTAACTATATCTAACTTAAAATCCTAAAATGATATTATCAATGACAATTTATTCATTTCTAATATCCTAATATTTAATAGAAATGGTAGAAATGATAGATTTTAAATTGGAAGAATTTCAAAACTGGAAGGAAAACACGGACTCACTTTGTAGGCTCGGTTTGAGTCAAGTTGACTCCGCTAAGCACCCATCTCCCTTCTTCTTCTCCTCCTCTCGTCCACTCATACTTCCTTTTCTTCTTTCTTCCTGCTGGAATGTCCAACCATACCTGGACTGAACCCAAGCCCATCTCGACTCGGTGGGTCCCAGCCGAGTCGACTTAGTAGTGACTCATGACACCACTTCCACCCTCCTTCTTTCTTCCTTTCTTTTCTTCCCTTCCCTTTTTTTTTTTCTTTATTTTTCCTCTGCCTCTTCCTTCTCTGTTATAACTGGAAAAACTTCAGCAAGGTGGTTGGCGAGGCCCAACGCAGGTGAGTCGAGTTGACTCGCCAGTTGTACAACCCACTCTCACACCTTGTCTTCTTCTCTCCCCAACTCTCTCCTCTTCTTTCTCTATTTTTCATAGCTGGAAATCAGAAACGTCTAGACTGGGCCAGACGCAAGACTCAACTTGAGTTGAACTAGCGCAGCAGCTTGGTGAATGGTGCAGCCGCACCCATTTTTTCTTCTTTCTCTGCTTCTCCTTCTCTCTCATTGACTTCTCCTTTTGCTTCCTCCTCCTGGACATGCAAGGGACCAGCGGTGCTTGGACTGAATCAGCCCTGCGTGTGACTCGATCTGGACTCGGTCCAGATCCGGCTTGGTTTGAGTTGGTCGCGGTGGTGCGGTGCAACAGCCGCACCACCCTCCACCTTCTTTCTTCTTCATTCTACTTCCTTCTTCTTCTTACCTCTGCCTCCTCTCTTCCAACACCATCACCAGACGGTGAGGGCCTAAAAACGGCATCCTGAACTGCGTCTGACTCAGTTTGGAACGGCGAAGAAGATGGCTGCCATTAATGGTGTCTTTGAACAAGAGGCTTCTTCCTCCAATCTGCTTCTTCCAGACGGTCCTAAGGGACTCTAGGGAGCTTGTAGATAAGTTTCTCCGAAGGTTGGAGGTGATAAAGTCAGTGGGTTCAAAGGAACTGGATTGCGGCTGGGTTTTCTCTCTTAGCTGCAAAGATGGGAGGGGAGAGCCTTTGAATTAGATATCTAGGGCTTCCTTGAGTTAAAACTATCCCAACTAACGGTTCACATTGATCCAGCGAAGTTCTTAGCAGCGGATGGGCGGCTGAGATTGAGCCAGTGCACCCACGGTTGCTCTTTCTCATTTTCTTTCTTCTGTAGAAAACCTAACCTGAAGGGGTCAGATTTGCATCCCACGGACGGCTGAGATGGAGGGATCCCACCTCACATGGATCGCCCAGCTGGCGCACGGAAGGAGGAATGGAAACTTTTCGTTTATAAGAGGGGTGTTTTTGTAGGGCCGGTTTGCAGCAAGATTCGTGCGCTCACACGTGCATGAAAATATGTTGTGAAAGTTGGGTTTTGGTGGGGCCTAGGCGCTGAACGCGATGGACGGTTTGGATTTTCCAAATCAATGGCGTGGATGGGCCATTACTTCGAACAGATGGACGGTTGCTCGTCCGCTAAAAATGCTCTGGGCGCGAGGTGGGAAAGAAGGAGAGGATTTCCTTCTTTAGGAAATACTCGGTCAAACTCCATTTGACCAGACTCTTTAATCCAGTGCACCACGTGTGCACGTGCTGTTTGTGCACATTCGCTTAGGGTGGGGTCCATAGTAGTATCCAGGTGAAATCCACTCCGTCCATTTGAATATATGGGTCATCTTAGGGCTCTTGGCCAAGGATGAGGTGGATTCAAAGCTTTGGTGGGCCGTATTAATTGAACAAGGATTTATAAGTGTCTTTAGAGACGATCCGATGGCCGGATCTTCCTGAGATCGAACGTCAACAGTTAGAAGGGCCCTAAGAACTTATTTAGATGATAGGGACCCTTGTTCTATGACTTTCGAACATTAAATGTTATTATTAGAATAATTTTAATATTTATTATTACTATTATTATTATTATTATTATTACCATCACTAATGTATTTATTTGTTTATTTATTTATATTATCACAGGTTGTTAATAGATAAATTGTATAAATATTAGCAAGTAAAGATTAGTGTCTATGTTATTTGTACATTATTTAGGTTACCTATGTGTTATGTTTTAATTTCATATAAGTTGTCAAATTGTTTGGAGTATGCTATTCATTGTAACTTTTTCTAGTATATTTTATTTTCATGTATTATAGATTCTATAGTTCGTAATTTATATTAATGATGTTGTAAGTATATGCATATAACGTGGATTGTAGTTATATAACATTTTAATATGAAACTTTAAATATTTGTAAAATATATAAGTAGCATTTCATAGTACACCTATATATATTTAGGTTGTATTATTTTCTTGTATTTATATTAAATTAAATAAAAGGGTAACATATGAGTATTGGAAAGTACGGGGTGTTACAGACATCTATTTGCTAAGTGCCCATATTCTTGACAGTTGTAACATTGACTATCTTTCAAAGATTTTCGAGATTTGGGTCTAAACTTCTTTTTATCATTCGATTTTTGAAAATCAACCCTTTTCTTGCTTTTGAAAATCTTGTAAAATTTCTTAGCTAAAAGAGTCATATCATCTTCTGAATCAGAATTTTCTTCTGAATTACATTTAGAAGATTTTAGTGCGATAGATTTACCTTTAGGAGCCTTAAAGTTTAACTCGTAGGTTTGTAGAGAACCAACTAGTTCTTCTACCCTCATATTATCCGTATCACGAAGTTCCTGGATCGCGGTTACTTTAGAATTAAACCGTTCAGGAAGTGAGCGTAATATCTTTGCACACACTTTACTTTCTGGGATTTTATCACCAAGACCCCACATTGAGTTTACAATGTCATTCAATCTAATGTAAAAGTCCATAAACATTTCATTTTCCTCCATATGAATTTCTTCAAATCTGGTTGTGAGGAGTTGGACTTTAGATTTTTTGACAATTGTAGTACCCTCGTGTGTCATTTCTAATATATCCCAAGCTTGCTTTGCAGTATCACAGGAAATGATTCTTTTGAACTCATCCGGTGATAGTGTGCAAGTGATTGCATTTAGTGCTTTAGCATTTGCACTACTCTCACTTTTCTGAAGTGTGGTCCATTGGTAATATGGTGTGACTTTCATAGATTTTGAACCGTCAACCCCAATAACTTCCATGATAGGAGGTTTCCATTCAGTCACTGTGGCTTGCCACACACTCTCATCCATTGATTTGAAGAAGATCCTCATTCTGGCTTTCCAATAGGCATAGTTGGAGCCATCAAAGGGTGGAGGCCTAGTGACTGAAAGGCTATCAAAATTTGACATCTTAAATAGCTTAAATCGTTAGCTCAGGAATTAAATCCAAGAATTAAAAAGAGCTATTAGGCTCTGATACCACTTGAAAAGGCCTAGCTATATGTCCTAGAGGGGGAGGGGGGGGGGGGGGGGGGTGAATAGGACATTACCAAATAAAACTTATAACAGCGGAATTAAAAAGAATATGATAGCCAAAATAAATCACAATGCAGGAAAGTAAAACAACCTCAAAATTCAGATCTTGAGAGGTTGATACAAATGTTGTTCTAAGGACAACTTACACCAAAAACCAGAGTTTATGGTAGGACAACCTTATTTCTAGAAAGATCTTTGTATCAAATCTCAAACCAAAGAGGAATACAGAAATAAACACAAACTGAACTGAAATAAATTGTAATTGTAATCACAAATGTATTGTTCTAGGGACAGCCATACACCATAAAAATGGCATGGCAACCATGCTGGAACAACTTTAAAGGAAATTGAATATCAAGCTGATAAAGGAATAGCAGAAAATAAATTCTAAACTATTACAAAATTTCCACAATGCTTGAATTAAATGATTACAACATTCACCACCATACATACATCCCACAAATGAATAATTAAAGATTAGAAGTATAAATCATTCAACCACAACACAAGGGATTATAGTGGTTCGCCTGTGTGTTCACCAACTGTTAAACAACAGCCACACAGAATGCTACTCCACTCCTAATATCCTCACACAGGGGATATTAGCGTTCACTAACAAAATAGGTTTTCACAGGTTCACCCAAAACCTTTACAATTGTGTCTTTATCTGTGGACTTACACAATTAAAAAAACCCCACTTCTGAGTTTTCCTGGCTCTCCTCAGATAACCAATACAACAAGATTTTTCTGGCAAATCTTGAAAGAAACCAAAACAGAAAGGAATTTATAATTAAATGTAAAATACCTAATTATCTCCTTCGTTGTAGCATCCCGGTAGAACCAAGTCAGAGTAGATGATTCAATGTCCAAGTTCAATGTCCAGTACTCAATTACAATGGTTCTAGTTCTAATTGATTTTAAATTAAACCAAATAGGGCTTGCCTTAATTGATTTTGATTCCAAAGAAAGGGAATAACAATTCCTCTTATCAAAGTAGATTGGAATAGCAGAAACAAAATCAATTAAATAAATCTAAAGAAAAAGAATACTTAATAAGCACACTTAGCTTAGATGGAGCATAGAATTATCTCTCAGAAGTTCGACGAAGATTGGCTTGAATGGATTAATTAATTTGATGAATTCTTCTGAGATTCATGCTCTATTTATAGGTGAGCAGATCGCGTCTTCGACTGGTCTAGGGAGCTCTTCGAAGAATTAACAGATATTTGCAAAAAAACGGGCGCGATAAGCTTTGACCGTTTTACGACTGGTCGAAGGTCTCCTTCGACTGGTCGTAGGTCACCTTCGACTGGTCGAAGAAGCTGAATTTCATCGCTGGACTTTGAGTCGAAGACTTTCGACTGGTCGAAGATGCAGTCGACACTGTTCCTTCGACTGGTCGAACAGATTCCTGGACTAGTCGAAGCCTAACAGAAAATATCCAAATTTTGTAACAAACTCACGACTGATCGAGGAATTTCTTAGACTGGTCGAAGCAAAGCTAAGACTAGTCGAAGAAGGCCTAGGACTAGTCGAAGAACAGACCAAACTCATGTAAAATAAACATCCAACTTATGTATCCAAAGTGACCTACTCCTAAGGTCAACCTAAGGTCAGTCAAACCTCAACCATGAAGTAAGGACATTGAAACATTAGGAACCAGTGACCTTGAAGTTTAAGCTTTGAAGTCTTGATGTAGTTCAATCTTGAAATCTTGATGTAGTTCAATCTTGAAAGTGTCTTGAGTTCTTTACGAACTGCCTTGTACTCTTCTTGAAGTCTTGTATTCTTGAGTTATGTCTTGTGAGCAGTTCTTGCAGTCAAGGTTGATCTTTGTACTTGTGAGCTTTGCTTGTTGTGAGCTTTGCTTGTTCATGAATGTTGATCTTTGAGAGAGCTTCACTTATGCAAGTCATATAACAGTGATTTTGACACCACAAATTTGACAACAGACAGGGATATAAACTATAGCACTTACAGAAGAGAGAGAGAAAGAGAGAGACGATCGTGAGAGAGGAGGGGCCCTGCCACTATGGGCCCTCCCTATACATGCATACATTAAGATAGGTCTCACATATGTGGGCCCTCGAATCACAAAATCAACAAATAAAAGCACCCACCTATGATCTTCTCCTTCTTCTTCCGCCAAAGCATGCTAGAGCTCCAATGGATGGACTTCAACGGTTGAGATGGGCTTAGGATGGTGGGATCGGGTGGTAGGAAGGTGGGCCACATTAGCTCTCTCCCATGGAGCTTGGACGTGGGTTCTCTCATGGGATTTGCTTGAAATGAGAAAATGAGAAAGAGAGAGGAGATGTAAGGGAGATGGGATGGAAGGTATGGGCTCTTTTGACTTGTTGGTAAGAAAGGGAAGGCTAAGCATGGGTTGCTTTGACTTTGGGTAAGGAGAGGTAAGGGTGAGTGATGACTTGTGATAAGATATACTTGACTTATGATTGATGTGATTGATGGGACATATCGTAGGGATTCTCTTGGAATTCGCAATGCGCAACGTTTTTCTTGAACTGAACGCGGGCCCACATCTCCTGGCCCAGGTATCGCCTCGGCGCGTAATATGCGGTGACGGCGTGGTCGTAAGGGTACAAGTCTCGGGTCGATCCGACTCTAGAATATGGGATACGAATCGGGATTGCGTGCAAATGCCGATTATAGATCGCGGGCCAGAATTCAACCGAGAGGACCGCGAAAGCATATGGAACGGTACAGGCTAGGATACGGGTCTTACAAGATATCTCCATTTGCCCTCCATAGAATCCATGAGCTGTGTGAATCTTATAATTACTTCTATCCTGAAGACTCTGAACGGAACAAACTAAAAACAAAGAAAACAAAAGGGAAAGGGTTATAAAACAGAGCAGCTAAAAGAGGAGCAAAAGAATGGGAAAAAATGGATAAAAGGTTAAGAGTTGTAATACCTGGAATATTTTCTCTATGAAAGGCACGAGCTTCGCTTTAAGCAATTTCACAACTCTCATGAAGAGATAACTCGC
Organism: Magnolia officinalis; assembly: GCA_021015155.1. Classification (NCBI taxonomy): domain Eukaryota; kingdom Viridiplantae; phylum Streptophyta; class Magnoliopsida; order Magnoliales; family Magnoliaceae; genus Magnolia; species Magnolia officinalis. The sequence goes on from JAJHSJ010000002.1 coordinate 58,859,291, forward strand.
CCGACGGCTGACATTGGGATTTGGATGGTGTATACCCCTTTTATCAAGAAAGGCAGCCAACACAAGAGGTATATACTGTGTATTCTCCACCTGCTGACATGGTGACTGTCTCTAAATACACGAGAGCCACCACACGATGCGAATGACAAGAAAAGCGCGCCGACAAGAGCATCAGGAGGAAGAGGGAGAGAGTAGAGAGAGAGAGGGAGGACGGAGGAGCTTTGTCGGCCGCCGGACTTACAGAGAGGGCGGAAGAGAGGGAGGAAATAGGGAGAGAGGGTTAGGGTTGGGCACTGAGCGGGATAGTTATGAAAAGGAGGTAGGGTTTTTTTTTTTTTTTGGAAGGGTATATATACCATGTACCGAGTCGAGCCGAGTTCGAGTAGTATTCGAGTCGAGCTGAGTCGAGTTGGGTCAAGCTCGAACTCGGCTCGAACTCATTTCAAGCTTCAAAAATCAGCTCGACTTAATTCGAACTCAGCTTTGATTCGAGTTGAGTCGAGCTGACTGAGTTACCGAGCTAACTCCGTGTACAGCTCCAATGACATGTTCTCCTAAGATTTCAGTCTTCTTGAGATTTGGGACATCGCCCTACAATGAAATGAAAAAACAGATGGGCGAAGTCGATAAACGAAAATACCTCAGGTGGGGCCACATGGGGTTAGGATAAAACACACAGGTGTTACGTGGTATCAGCAAATCCGCTCCCTTAGTAGGAATCCAACGTGCAACGCGATCGAATCAGTGTCTATTCCGGACCAGTCACATCCCTCGGCAGAAGCCACATGGTGAGACAACCTGAGGCCTGGTTCCATCCACGGGGATATCCATCAGCTCCCGCACACTTTCTTTCTCTCAGCCGACTGTTAAACCAAATCTTCCCTACGTATATATTGTTTCGGTAGAAGATTAACTGTTACCACGGTAACACGTGTTACTCCCTGTAACGCGTGTTACCCTGTATGGTCACATTGATGTATTTGTGATATATTCATGCCGACCGCATATGTTTTCCAAGTAGGATATGATCCTAAAGCTTCAAATATGGTCAACATTACCATTGGAAATACCGATGAATAGCCATTTAAAAAAATTTATAGGCTGTAAAAGCTTTGAATTAAGTTGATTTTTATACTTTTACTTATCTTCTTGACATCATGAACGGGTTGGATGGGAAACAACCATTTCGAAAACCTAACTATCGGCCGTTAATAATTTTTAATGTTGACGCACTCAATCACCACTGTTTACTATCATGTAATCCACATAAGATATGGATATACTTAATTTTTGGAACCAAATCTTAAAATTGGTGGGAGAAACGGATGGACAGCGTGGATATACAACATATTATTGAGGTGGGACCCACGGTAAGGGTAACACCCGCTGGAAGGTGTTACCCGGGCAACACCTAATATCCTCCCTTTCTTTTTTGTCTGAACGGAAGAAAGCGTCTCAAAGAGGGAAAATTAGGTAAAGAAAAGGAGGAGAAAGTGTACTTTTAATACATTTTATTGTTTTCCATCGTTGTTCGGTCCGAGATGGTCAGAGAAAAAAGGTGGAGCTGGTCATCGGCCCTAATTGGAGCCGCATCCGCGGCGGCTACGGCTGCCATAATCGTAGGCAAGCCCAGGGATCCAAACTTCCAGCTAATCTCCATCAGTCTCACCTCCTTCAAGCTAAACCTCCCACTTCTCGACGTGGAGCTGATCCTCACCGTCCACGTCACCAACCCCAACATCGTTCCCATTGACTATGCTCCCTCCTCTGTCTCCATCTTCTACGACGGCTCCCTCCTCGGCTCCGCTGAGCTTCAAGCCGGATCCCAGCCCCCCAACTCTTGCCGGCTCATCCGCCTCCCTGCTCGCCTCCACGGAGTCGAGCTCGCCCACCATGCCGCCAAGTTCCTGTCTGACGTAGCTAACAGGGAGATGGTTCTGGACGCGGCTGTGGACATCCATGGTACGGCTAAGGTGATGTGGTGGGCCCACAGATTCAAGGCCCACGTTGATAGTCACGTGATAGTGGATCCGGTCTTTCTTGACGTCATCCATCAGGAGAACCACTCGGAGGTCGACCTTCTCCTCCTTTCTTAAATGACATTGGATTCCGATTTCAACCTGGTTTCTGCTGCCTGTGTGTATCGTGAACATTGTACTTGGGTTGAAACAAGCACAACCAACCAATTATTAGCTTGGATGTCAGCCTATGTCTGAGCAGACACAAAAGGCTGTGGTTCCAACGTGTTTTAAGTAATGCTAACAGGGTATTAGGATCTTTTAAGTTGCTAGTGCTATTCATGCCTTAAGTAGCTTATTTTAATTTTTATTTCTTAAACTAAAGTTATTGAGGCTCCAATTGAATATTACCAAATAAGTTACTTTTTCTACTTACAAAAGTAGATAAGTGTTAATGTTGTTTTTTGGTAAACCTTCTCCGGTTAACCATTTGAGACCTACACAAATGAAAACAACAGACAAAAGAAACCCTGGCTTAAACATGAGACCCTCCGATGCTTAAGTTAAGACCCTAGGTCTTTTGTAGAGTATGATCTCTTAAGGAAAAGAGTCATCAGTCGAGTATTGAGATATGTATGTGTACCTTTTGTTCACTGGGGGTACCTCTATTTATAGGAGAAAAAAGATAATGCCGTAAAGAGTTTATCCTGATACGTTGGAGATCATTCCGCATAGGTATCCGGATTCGTCTAGGATTTTCTCGAGATTATCGTTGTTTGTTGTTCTCGAGATCTGATCTGATCTGATCCCCCAAAGATCTTGGGAGAGATCTTCGGGCCGTTAGAGAAATTCTCGGACTATTAGTTCGGGAAAAGATTGTCTTAGATATAGTAGACGCAAACAATATTGAGCTTTCCCCTAAATCGGCTTTTGCCTAGTTTTAGAGGTTATCCCGCACTGTGATCGAGCTATGGCCGAGCTATGACTGACCTATAGTTGAGTTATGTTTGAGCTATGGCCAACCTTAGCCGATATATGGTCGGGCTATGATCGAGCTATGGCCAACCTACATGTTAGGTCAGCAATTGACCATTTGAGTGTGAAAGTGCCCTGGTTTGTCAAGTTACATGAATGTTGAGTCAGAGTGTCTACAGAACTTGATAGGAAGATCAACTCAAGCGTCTGCATCAATCAGATGTGTGCAAGCTCGTCACAGGTAAAACTAAAGCCTCACATCCCATGACCCAAAATACCAGGTAAAGAAAAACCTTTAAAAACAAGTTAAAAATCATAGGATTTTTGGGTGAGAAAACTTTTTTCAAAATAAGAAAATCTCTAAGTTTTTCCCGCCTTGTCGATTTTATCGGAACATCCTCGATATGATCGACCTGCTCTGTCGATGTCCTCGATACCTTAACGATATTATCGATATGAGGACCAAAAATGTCCAGCAACTAAATATTCATCTGGACGGATTTATCGATGTATCGATACACATATCGATATCATCGATATAAGAACTAGAAATGTCCAGCAACTTCACAATATATCTGGACGAATTATCGATGTATCGATATTCAAATCTTGAGTCCATCGAAGAATGGCTCGATAAGATCGACAGGCAGATTTCCGGCGCCCCTGTTTTTTAATGAAAATCTCAAATTCCTTCGATATATCGATGCTCTTCCGATATGATCTGAAATCAAATATCGATAACATCAGAAGTCCATCGATGATATCGATCGTGGGAGCGCATTTCTTACACCAGATATTTCAGGTTGTGTTTAACTATGATCGGGGGCCCTTCGATAGAATCGATATTCAAATATCGATGATATCGGCACCACGTCGATTGCATCGTACAAGGTCATAAATCGTCTAGCAAGCTTACAGACAAATCCGCTGGATTTATCGATGCATTGACTCTGATCTCGATATCATCGACATTCAAATTCCGATGATCTCGACGGTTCTCCGATCATTCATGAAATCCTGAAATATTTCAAAGTCAAGTCTCTCTCATTTTCAAGTGTCGATGGATCGAACCTGTCATTGATGAAATCAGAATTCGAAATCCGATGACATCGACAATAGTTTCGAATCATCGACCAACTGGCAAAGAGTTTCAAAAGCGTATGACATTGAGTTCGAGTCATCGAGCAGACCATCGATGTTATCGAAAGTATACGCTCAATGATATCGAACCTGCTCGATGATATCGAACTCTGTCATAAATGTGACCATTTTATATCCGTTGGAACTTTTTGCCTATATATAGAAGACTTGTCTTTTGTTGTTGTGAGAGAAAGAAGAGAGAGCTTTTGAGTGTTTCAACTTATTTCTTATATCTAAAGCCCTTTCTCTCAAGGGAGTTCATCCTCCAATCCACCCTCACCATTGACATTCAATAGAGTGGATTGAGGAATGAACTTCTGCATTTAAGGATCCTTCAGCTACTACCTTAATGGCAAATCATTAAGCTGAGATGCCTTGAATGCATAAGATTGGAATTACTCTACATTCCTGATAGGAAAATATTTTGAGAGTAGGATTCCATCTTCACCTTGACCCAACCCGAAGCCGAGTATTAATATATCATTTTGTGTTGCGGATCAAGGGAGCAGAAGACTCTTCGTCAATAAGGAGGAAGAGATCTTCAGCATTGAGCTAAACGGGACTCATCAGCTTATTTGTAAGTATCCAGAGTCCAAGAGGACACTTGTGATCATTCCTTTTTTAGGATTGAGTCTTAAGTGGTTCTCACCCTTTGAAGTCCTCAAGGAGGCCTCCGGCGGGAGTGTACGTGGTGGGTGCGTTGTGTGGACCCTTGCTCTGTGGAGAGCATAAACATCTGGTTCGGAGTAAACTAGTAAAACTCTGGGTTTTAGGTGAACCGGGTAAAACCGTAGGGTTTGAGGTCAACCGTGTAGAAACCTCCAGTAGGGTCTTATAGAAGATCCTTGGCCAGTGTGTCTAAAAGTGGATGCGTTGTGTTGACCCTTGCTCGTGAGAGCATAAACAGTCAGCCTCAGTGTAGGTTGTAAAGGTTGAAGGTGAACTTGATTTAAAAGCTTAGTTTAGAGGTGAACCATGTGAAACCTCCTTAGTGAAATCCGGTACACTCAAGGGTTGAGTGCGGTTACCGGGAGTGAAGTAGACTTATCGTTGAACCACTATAAAATGACTGTGTTTGAGATTGTTATTTTGATTGAGTGATTTGCTTTAATACTTTCATATCTGAATATCTGATCACTCCTCACACACCTGCACAGTCATATCCATCATGAACTAGATTGCATATTGTTTACTCCTTAAGAAGTTTGTGATTGGATCCTCTACCAGGCTTGGAAGCTAGTAGAGTTACATTTGAGTAATCCTGAGAATTGCGTGATCATAGGATTAGGGAAGTAGGATTTTTAAATAAATCATAGAACTTTAAAAAGTCCTATTCACCCCCCTCTAGGACATATTGGCATATTCTTTCTTTAACTAGTGCGGTCTGTACAGCCATTTCATAGTGGACTTGCAGTTGCATCCTCTTTGAGTGTCTTTACAGTTGCTTCGACCTCCTTGAAGGTCGACATGTCTTCAAACGTAAAGGCCCTTTAAGGCTCAAATCCCATTGGGTCCGTGCTGGTTTATAAAGTTGGTCTATTCCATAAGTCGACTTATCGACTCATCTATTTTTTTCCCCAACAGTAAGGCCCCCCTTACCTTTCGAGGTGATCTAAGGAGGCCCGGAAAGTAAGTCAAGTATAGCTAGGTCGGGTTATGTATGGTTTAGGTTGGGTCATGTCATCAAAAATGCCAGGTATAGCGGCAAGTATGGTAATCGATGCGTGTTATTAATTAAACACGACGTGACGTTTTGTGGTTCGAGGTCACGTGGTGCGTCAGGCTGCCGTTTCTATGACAGACCAACGAGGGCGCGACACATGGCTTAGTACTCGATATTAGGGTCGAGTGGTGCATGGGGTCGCACCACGTGTTTGGAGGGGTAGCCGAGGGGATGTCATACAGACCCACCATTGATAAGCGTACTCGAGCATTGCCACGTGGCCTCCCTATATAAGGGAAGCCCTAACCTTTAGTCGCTTTCACTTCCATTTCTGTGTTCTCAACTCAGTCATCTTACTTAACGAGAACAGGTGACTTCCGGCGACTATATTCACAAGCGTCCGGGTGCCTATTTCTTCCCCTATGAGCTTCAAACTCTATTTGACCACTCCTCTTTCCGTATTCCCTTTAATCAGTGACTTTCAACGTCTGTAAAAAGCCGTCATGTCGAACTCTTTGAGTTCATGGGAGGGGACCTCAGGTGACGACAGTAGGGCGAGTAGCCTTCTGCTAATGTCGAACCCACCGTCGCCGTTGGTGTTGATGGCCGATGTTGATTTTTCAGCGTCGTGGGCGATGGAGGGGTCCCCGACAGAGAGGCCGGTTAGAGTAGAGCACGACCGGTCCGGTGAGGAGGACCTGGAAGAGTCCGCTGGCGAGGAGGGTCTGAGGGGTCCTGTGCCCTTGACCCTTACTGAGGAGGAGTTAAATCGAATCAGGCTGGGGTATCACATTCCCAAGTTTTTAATCCTTTGGATCCCCTCACCGGACAAGCTTCCTGATCGGCCTCCAGAGGGCGCTGTCACTATCTTCCAGGTTGCCCTTTAATGCGGCCTAAGGCTTCGTCTAAAAGGTCTCGGGAGGTGTTTGCTCTCTCGCCTGAATTTGGCCTCGGGACAGATGATTCCCAACGAATGGAGGGCTTTGATCGGCTACCTGGTTTTGTGGTCCGAGCTAGAGCAACCCGAGCTCATCGTTGAGGAGTTCTTCCATCTGTACCAGTTGAAGCCGAACAAGTTGTAGCCCGATTGGTATTATCTCTCCTCTTGGCGGGGGACTGGAGGGGACCTTATTACTGACCCTCCGTTGTCCAATAAGAATTGGAGGGATAAGTGGTTTTGGGCCTCTGGGCACTGGGAGGTACCGACCTGGACTTGGATCAACACTTGGTCCCCACAGCATTCTCCGACCCAAGTAAGCATTCCTTGGATGTAGTTATTTTTTAGCTCGTTTGGTTGGTCGGTCTTAGAATTTTCTTAAGTTGTTCGCACATGTCTTTTGTCGCAGTTATCCCCAAGCACGCTCATTTGCTCAACAGTGGATTACTTGCTCGAATCAGAGGGGCAAAGGCACTAGGAGAGGAGAAAAGGTCTTAGAGAGCACTTCTCCAACCTGATCTGCTTCTTAAGTCGGGCTTGGACCTCGCCCTCATTGGTAAGAACTTTGGTAAAACCTCTACCTAAGCTTTAAGAGTTAGAAAATTTTCTTGAATTTTCCTAATATAGTTTCTTCATATTTTGATGAAAAAATGCTTGAAGCTCGTCCTTTATTAAGGACTATTCCAATCTCTAGGCATCTTCTCGGGAGGAGCTAGCGGTGCCGAAGAGGAAGAGGCAGAAGACCCCCTCCAAGTGCACTAGGAAGGTTAGCCCCTCTTTCTGTGTTGTAATGGAGGTGGAAGGAGAGGGAATGGATGCAGAGCTCGCCTCTGATGCTGTTGGGACGATCGAGGCGACCATTCAAGAAGGAACTTCCTCTGCCGAGGTGCAAGGAGCTCCCAAGCTTCCAATGGAAGCTCATTCTTCAAGGGTGAAAGAGGTCGCCCATTCTTCGGCTAGTCCTTCTGGAGCTCAGCAGGAAGGAAGTCGGGGCCTCTGTCGAACCGTCGAGGGGATCCTTATGCAAATCGCCATGTGCCCGAGGCGAAGTTCCTCAAGTTGTTCGATTTTTTCGTGGACGCGAGGGTCGAGTCCGCAACGACGACTCTTCTTGGGGTAAGTGTTTCTCCATAAGTAGTTCAGTCTTTTATTTCGATTTCTCGACTTCACCTGACTTTTCTTTATCTTGACAGCTCGCCCCATGTCGTTGAAGGTATGTGCCTAGATTCGTAAGTGTTATGGTTTCCTATTCCTTTGGTTGTAAATTTTTGTGGTGCCAAAAAACACAATCTATATCTTGTGTAGCATGTTGATTTGTATGTTCAAGACACTACATCAATGCTTCAAGTTAAGAACAGTGATCTACTTCAAGAACTGTAAGGTCAAGTTCTTTGTCCACTTCTGTAAGCTTTAATGTTCAGAATATTTCAAGAGCTACATCAGAAGACGAGTGCTTGTTCAAGACTCAAGTACAGCTCGAGATAATGTTCAACTCAAGATGAAGTACAACTCAAGAACGACAAATCCAAGCTTTTGAAGATCTCAAGTTCAAGGTACATCTTGTAGAGATCTCAAGTTTCATAATCTTCAAAGGTCAACCATCATCTGAAGAAATGAAGTTTCAATGTCCTTACTTCACATTCACGGTATGAATGACCTTAGATTGACCTTAGGGTAGGTCATTTTGTATACATAATTCAAATTGAATATTTTTATAAGTGTTTGGTTTGTTCTAAGACTAGTCCTGGACTTTGTTCGACTAGTCCTAGAACTAGCTCGACCAGTCCAAGAAATTTCAAGACCAATCCTAAGTTTTTACAAATTTTCAGAATTTTTTAGTTGAGCTTCGACCAGTCTTGGAGTCTACTCGACCAATCGTAGGAACAGTGTCGACTCATTTACGACCAGTCCTGCAGCTACGACTCAAACTCCAGCAACCATTCCTGGTTCCTCACGACCAGTAATGAGTTGGTCACGACCAGTGGTGGAGGCCTCACGACCAGTCGTGGACACCCTACGATCAGTTGTGGAACGGTTTTATCTGATCGTGCTTAAAATTTCAAAATGTAGTTCGACCTACAACCAGTCGTGGTGGCCACACGACCAGTCGTAGACCCGATTTCTGCATCTATAAATAGAACACGAATTTCAGAGTTTCATATCTAATTCAAGTAAACTCAAGACATCACTCTATGATAAGTTTGTGTTATTTTTAAACTACATTGTGCTTATTCAATTTTCTCTTTTGTTAGCTTTGTCAATTTGATTTGGTTTCTGTATTCCAATCTGATTTGAAAAGAGGGATTGTTGTATTCCTTATTCTTGGAATCAAAATCAAATAGATCTAGCCCAACTGGTTTAATTTAAAATTAATTAGAACCTAGAACCATTTCAAAGTGAGTATTAGACAATTGAACTTCTATATTTGAACTTCTACTCTGATTGGTTCTTCCAGGCTGCTATAAAAGGAGAAATCCAGGTATTTTACATTTGTGTAAATTTCCATTGCTTTTGGTTTCTTTTGAGATTGAACCAGAAAAATCTCATTGTGTTGGTTATCTGAGGAGAGTCAAAAAACTCAGAAAGTGGGGTTTTTGAATTGTGTAAGCCCATTTGAAAGACACAATTGTGAAGGTTTTAGGTAAACCTGAGAAACCTATTTTCATAGTGAACGCTGATATCCCCTGTGTGAGGATATTAGGAGTGGAGTAGCAAGTTGTGTGGCTGTTGTTTAACAGTTGGTGTACACACAGGCGAACCACTATAATTCTTTGTGTCTTATGGTTTGAATGTTTATTTAATTTCTATATCTTTTGTCATTCAATTTTATGGGATGTATATGTGGATGTGAATGTTGTAATAGTTTAGAATTTCATTTCTTGTTATTTCCTTAATTTCCTTTCAGTTTGAGATATTGATACTTAAACCGTTCTAGTAAGGTTGACCTGCAATAAACCCTTGGTTTTTATGGTGCAAGGTTGTCCTTAAAACATCATTTATATCAGCCTCTCAATACTAGAATATTGAGGTTGCTTTACATTTTTGTATTATGATTTATTTAAAGTACTATCTTTCATTTATTTATTTATAAGGCTATCTTACTGTTTAATTCCGCTGGTGTCATTTTAAATTTGGCATAGTCCTATTCACCCCCCTTCCCCCGAGGACATATAGCTAGGCCTTTTCAAGTGGTATCAAAGCCTAATAGCTCGTTTTAATTATTATTTGGATTTATTTCTTAAGCTAATCGATCTAAGCTATTTATAAGATGTCAAATTTTGATAGCCTTTCAGTCCCTAGGCCTCCACCATTTGATGGCTCTAATTATGCCTATTGGAAAGCTAGGATGAGGATTTTCCTTAAATCCATGGATGAGAGCATGTAGCAAGCCACAGTGACTGGTATCGATGGATCAAAATCAATGAAAGTCTCACCTTATTTTACCTGGACCACTCTTTAAAAAAGTGAGAGTAGTGCCAATGCAAAAGCACTAAATGCAATCACTTGCACACACTCACCGGATGAGTTCAAAAGAATTATATCCTGTGATAATACAAAGCAAGCTTGAGATATTTTAGAAATGACACACGAGGGTACATCAATTGTCAAGAAGTCTAAAGTTCAAATCCTCACAACTAAATTTAAGGAAATACATATGGAAGAAAATGAAATGTTCATGGACTTCTATACTAGATTGAATGACATTGTGAACTTTATGTGGGGTTTTGGCGATAAAATCCCAGAAAGTAAAGTGTGTGCAAAGATACTGCGCTCACTACCTGAACGGTTCAATTCAAAGGTAACTGCGATCCAGGAACTTCGTGATACAGACAATATGAAGGTAGAAGAATTAGTTGGGTCTTTACAAACATACGAGTTAAATCTTAAAGCTCCTAAAGGTAAATCTATTGCCCTTAAGTCTTCTAAATGTATTTTCCAAAAAAATTCTGATTTTGAAAATTTTGAAGATGATATGGCTCTCTTAGCGAAAAAGTTTTACAAGATTTTTAAAAGTAAAAAGATGGTTGACTTTCAAAAATCAAATGATAAGAAAAGATCTAAATCTAAATCTAAAACTTGGAAATCTTTAAAAGATAGTCAATGTTACAACTGCCAATTATATGGGCATTTAGCAAACAAGTGTACTAAAAAGGACAAACGTAAAAGGAAAAGAATGTTGGCTACTTCGGATGAATCTTTTGGCACTAAAGCCTCTTCTAAATCGGAAGATTCTGAAATCGAGTCAGGCAATGAAGTCAAAGCTCTTATGACTCTAGCCAAGTTCACTTTTTCAGATCATGATGATTCTACTAGTGAAGAAAATCTGAATAGTGATCATGAAAATGAAGAAGATCTACAAGATGCTTACAATGCCCTATACAAGGAAAGTTGTAAAATTGTTGTTAAACTTAAACTTCAGAAAGAAAAGTTTTTAAAGCTTAAAGAAAATTTTGAAACTTTTGTTTTAGAAAAATCCTATATTTCAAATTATTTTAAAAAATGCAAATGCAATTTAGAATTCAAAACCTCCCAGATTGAAAATCTGAAATCTGAAAATAGAAAACTTAAACTTGAAATCTCTTCACTTTTGAGTTTAACGGATACATGGAAGTATGCCCAAGGTGATCCAAAGTTAGAAAAACTTTTGTCTGGATCAAGAAAATGTGGCGACCGATCTGGTTTGGGTTACGATAAATATGTTTCTCCTAAACAGAAGAATACTTCTCCTAAGTTTGTAAAAGGAGAGTCCTCAAACTCCAAAGAGAAAAGTTCTAATCAAAAGTTTTCTCAAAATGCTAAAATTTTTCAATCTTTCAAAACTAAAAGTAACCATATCAACTATAAAAACCAGAACCGAAACCCTTTAGCTGAGAAAATAGCTGATCTACTTAAGGAGCTCTTAAAATCTAACTCAGTGGGTCATTCTTACAACAACTACAAACATAAGACCAACTATTCTTATAAATCCAAAACAGTTATGAAATGGGTTCCTAAGGTTACTTGCTTAGTTGCCCACACGGCTTTCAAAGCTTCAAGCCATTCAAAATGGTACCTAGACAGTGGATGCTCCAGGCACATGACTGGTGACAAAGGTTTGTTCACCACTCTTAAAGACATGACTGATGGTTCAGTCACATTTGGTGATGGTAGCAACTGCAGGATTATTGGCCAAGGTACGGTTCAACTTTCTAACCTCCCCTTATTTGAGAATGTTTTGTACGTTGAAGGTTTAAAACATAACTTGTTAAACATTTCTCAAATATGTGATAAAAATCATAGTGTTAAATTTTCTAACCTAGGGTGTGAAATATTAAACAAAAATGGTTATGTAATATTAACTGGTCTTAGAACTTCTAAAAACTGCTACATCGTAAGTGATTCTAGCTCATCTAATCAACTGTGTTACATGGTCCATACTGATGAGACTGAGTTATAGCATAAACGCCTTGGACATGTGTACTATCACAATCTCTATAGATTGAGCAAAAGAGAACTAATAAGAGGTCTACCTAAACTTTAAAAAGTAGACAAAATATGTGGCGAATGCTAGATTGACAAACAAACTAGGAGTGCTCACAAAAAGGTGAACTCTAATGCCACATCTAAACCTCTCGAACTTCTCCATATGGATCTTGTAGGACCAACCAGGACGGAGAGTCGAGGTGGTAAAGGATACATACTAGTGATCGTGGATGATTATAACAGATTTACTTGGGTAACCTTCTTAAGAGATAAATTAGAAATCCTTAATGAAGTAAAAAGGATTCTCAAACGGATCCAAATTGAAAAAGGTTCTCAAGTTAGTAAGATCCGTAGTGATCATGGATCAGAATTCGAAAATAGCAGCTTTGAAAAATTTTGTTGCGATCAGGGAATATCACATGAATTCTCTGCACCCAAAACACCACAACAAAATGGAATTGTTGAAAGAAAAAATAGAGTGCTTTAAGAAATGACTAATGTAATGTTAAATAGTATGAAGCTCCCTAAAAATCTTTGGGCTGAAGCCGTTAATATTACATGCTATATAATCAATCGGGTTCATACAAGTAAATCTAATAATAAAACTGCTTACGAACTATGGTTTGATAAGAAGCCTACTGTCAAATACTTTCGAGTTTTTGGTAGCAAGTATTATATTTTACGTGACCGTGAAAATCTGGGGAAGTTTGACACTAAAAGTGATGAAGGTATCTTTTTAGGGTATTCTTTGAATAGTTGTGCATATCAAGTATTGAACAAAAGGACCAGTGTGATTCAAGAGTCCATCAATGTGGTCATTGACGATCACTTGAATACACCTGCCCTAAGTTCAGATAATGATGAAGTTCTTTTAATTGACAAACCAGATACTTCATCAAATCAAACTAATTCTGAACTGAGGACTGTTAAAGATCATCCAACCACTCAAATTCTTGTAAACCCTCCCACATATGTAATTACGTGTGCTTTACATCCCAGATAGAACCGGCTAACGTAAAAGAAGCTCTTATTGACAAAAACTGGATAGTATCTATGCAAGAAGAACTTAACCAATTTGTGAGAAATGATGTTTGGTATCTTGTTCCTAGACTTAAAGATAAACATATTATAAGAACTAAGTGGATTTTCAAAAATAAGTCTGATGAACTTGGTAATATAATTCGAAACAAGGCTAGAATGGTTGTACAAGGGTACACTCAAATTGAAGGTATCGACTATGATGAAACCTTTGCCTCAGTAGCTCGTCTTGAATCAATCAGACTATTCATATACATTGCGTACTTTAAAAAATTTAAAATTTATCAAATGGATGTAAAGAGTGCCTTCTTAAATGACGATTTGCATGAAGAAGTTTATGTTGAACAACCAACGAGTTTTGAAGACCCTAAGAATGCTGATCATGTCTATCGCTTAAAAAAGCTCTCTACGGTTTGAAACAAGCTCCCAGGGCATAATACGAAAAATTGACTAAGTTTTTACTAAGTCATAATTTTCTAATGGGAAGTGTTGATAAGACTCTTTTTGTTAAGAAACATAACGATCATATCTTAATGGTGTAAATTTATGTTGATGATATTATTTATGGTTCTACCTGTACTAACATGACTGTTGAGTTTGCAGATTTAATGAAATCTAAGTTTGAAATGAGCATGGTTGGGGAATTGAATTATTTCCTAGGGTTGCAAGTAAAACAACCTGATGGTATTTTTATTTCTCAAACCAAATATGTTTTGAACTTAATTAAAAAGTTCGGATTTGAGAATGGTAAGAATTTTGATACTCCTATGAGTACAACATTAAGACTCTCAAAAGACTCTACAAGTAAAAATGTAGATCCTAAAATATATCACAGTATGATTGACAGTTTGCTTTATTTAACTGCTAGTAGACCTGATATTGCTTTAAGTGTTAGTATTTATGCTAGATATCAGTCTGACCCTAAAAAGTCTCATCTAACTGCTGTTAAGCGGATTATGCGATATGTGGCAAGTTCTACTAATTTGGGTCTCTGGTATCCATATGATACTAGTGTTAAGTTGGTAGGGTACTCAGATGTTGATTGGGCTGGTAATATCGATGATAGAAAGTCAACCAGTGGTGGTTGTTTCTATATTGGAAATTGTTTAGTTTCTTGGTTTAGTAAGAAGTAAAGTTCTGTATCGCTTTCTACTGCTGAGGCTGAATACATCGTAGCTGGAAATGCATGTACTCAGCTTGTTTGGATGAAACGCATGTTAAGCGATTATGGAATTGCACAGGATTCAATGGTTTTATATTGTGATAATTCCAGTGTAATAAATATTTCTAAAAATCCAATTCAGCATTCTCGTATTAAGCACATTGACATTAGATTTCATTACATTCATGAATTAGTGGAAGAAAAAATAATTTAATCTTGGTATGTGCAATTTAAATAAATTGAAATTTGATCTTGGTATGTGCAATTTAAATTGATTATTCATGCATGTATGTATCATAGTGTATATATTTGATAATTTATTGTTTTAAATTTCAAAATTTGATGAAAAATGCATGTTTTTATTGGTACATGACCAGTCGAGGACGTGCTCAACCAGTCGTGGTACGACTGGTCGAGAACGGTCCTCGACCAGTCGTGTAGTGCGCTGAATCTCTTAAAATTTGGGGAAAAACTCATCTTCTTCATTCCTATTTCTTCTCCAATGGGCCGTAACACGACTAATCGTACCCAACTATTTGATTCCTCAAGGTTAGTGCATCATTTGTGTTTTTCTTATAGATTCTAGTCAATATTACTTCTTTTTCACTCTTGGAGTAATTTATTTTGTGATTCATTGCAATTTTGGGGTTTTCTTTTGAAAAATCTGATCTTAACAATCCTCACTTTATAATTTTGCATCTTCTTGGTTCTTTGATTTTTCTATTGCAAATGGATTCTAGAGGGAAAAAGAAAACTTCCCGTGGTCCTTCTTCCTCTCATCCTTTAACTATCACTAGGCGTCATCTTTGGTCACCCGAGGATGATCCCTCACATGTACTGGATTTGCGATTGCGAAACGTTATTGCTGAAAGACCTGTGTTTATTAATCACATTGCTCCTTTTAGTACCCTTCCACTTCTCCAATCTGTAGGCTGGGATAACATCCTATATTGGGGTGGGCCTGCATACCAATCTATTGCTCAGGCCATGATTGCTTGCATTTCTGAATTTTCAACTAAGAATTTAATATTTAATATAGCAACAAGAGAAGGTCCATTTGAAGTAGACCGTCATCTGATTTCGACTCTAATAGACATACCTGTTAATGACGAGGGTATTCCTATTCATACTATAGTTGAAAAACCGTCGGAAACAGAAAAACACATGTTAACTAGACATTTATGCAATATGGATGTTCAATGGACTCATAAAGGGAATGCGCTCCCCTCAAAGTATTTGTTACCCAGATACAGGGTTCTCCACAAAATCTTTACTTCCAATTCGTATCCGCGTTCTAGTAACAAAACAAAACTGACTTCCTTTATGGTTCGGGTTTTGCATTCTATCGTCACTGGTACTAAAGTTTGTCTGCCTTTTTTAATATGTCATTTCATTATTCAATTTCGTCTCCATCCAGATCATAGTGATATTCCATTTGCTTATCTTGTGATTGTGTTAGCTTCTCACATTCTAGTTGCTATGCCTGTTGAAGAGGCTCCTATTCATCATCTTTTTTTTATAACAATTCTAATATAAACAAGATGAAATTGGAATTGGCTCCTGGCCAAAAAGATGTTGGTGGTGATGGTGCTGAAGCAGGGAATGAAGAAGAAGGTTACGATATTCCTTCTGATGATATTAATATGGATGTCATTTTTGATGAAATTAAATCAGATTCTACTAATGATCCTGACTATGAGCCATCTAATTTTGATGCTCGTCTTCGTGCACTTGAGGAGAGAGTTGAGAATATGAATGTTGCTCATGATTTACAATTTAAATATACGCGCAAGTATCTTAGGCGTTTAAACAAGGGCCTTCATCAACTTAATCCTAGCATACCTGCTCCTTCTTCAGGATCTGATTAAATGTTTTTATTCATTAGTGTGTAATAACTGTTAAAGTATTTTGGTTTCTTTCAGTGTGCTAGACTTTCTTTTGATTATTTTGACTTATGATATATGCACTTTGAATTTGCCTATATATCTTTTGTCTATTTAACTCCTTTATTACTCTCTTATTGGTCTTCCATTTCAATTTATTCCTTTCTTCCTTTGTCATATTGTGACAAAAAGGTGGAGAATATGTTTTTGATTGATAAATATGGAATGTATATGGATTGTGGGGGAGTAGCATAAGTAGCATAAAGCATAATTATAAAGCATAATTTTTATGGATTTTATGTGTGTTACTCAGGGGGAGTATGTAATGAGGAATTTGTGCCTGCTAATGACAAGAATTTGTGCTAGTTTATGACAACTGGTGCATAATTCTTTAATCAGGCAGTAACTGGTTTACTTTTATAACTGGTGCATGATTCTTTATGTTCATATTGATCATATTTTTGTTAGGTGTGTTTTGTCACAAATTTGACAAAGGGGGAGATTGTAAGTGCTATGGTTTCCTATTCCTTTGGTTGTCAAATTTTGTGGTGTCAAAAACACAATCTATGTCTTGTGTAGCATGTTGATTTGTATGTTCAAGACACTACATCAATGCTTCAAGTTAAGAATGGTGATCTACTTCAAGAAATGTAAGGTCAAGTTCTTTGTCCGCTTCTGTAAGCTTCAATGTTCAGAATATTTCAAGAGCTACATCAGAAGACGAGTGCTTGTTCAAGACTCAAGTACAACTCGAGATAATGTTCAACTCAAGATGAAGTACCACTCAAGAACGACAAATCCAAGTTTTTGAAGATCTCAAGTTCAAGGTACATCTTGTAGAGATCTCAAGTTTCATAATCTTCAAAGGTCAACCATCATATGAAGGAATGAAGTTTCAATGTCCTTATTTCACATTCAAGGTATGAATGACCTTAGATTGATCTTAGGGTAAGTCATTTTGTATACATAATTCAAATTAAATCTTTTTATAAGTGTTTGGTTTGTTTTAAGATTAGTCCTAGACTTTGTTTGACTAGTCTAAGAACTGGCTCGACTAGTCCAAGAAATTTCAAGACCAGTCCTAAGTTTTTACAAATTTTCAGAATTTTTTGGTTAAGCTTCGACCAATCTTAGAGTCTGCTCGACCGATCGTAGGAACAGTGCCGACTCATTCACGAGCAGTCCTGCAGCTACGACTCAAACTCCAGCAACCATTCCTGGTTCCTCACGACCAGTCGTGGAGGTCTCGCTACCAGTCATGGACACCCTACGACCAATCGTGGAACGGTTTTATCTGATCTTGCTTAAAATTTCAAAATGCAGTTCGACCTACGACCAGTCGTGGTGGCCACACGACCAGTCGTAAAAGCGATTTCTGCATCTATAAATAGAACACGAATTTCAGAGTTTCATATTTAATTCAAGTAAAATCAAGGCATCACTTTGAGATAAGTTTGTGTTATTTTTAAGCTACATTGTGCTTATTTAATATTCTCTTTTATTAGCTTTGTCAATTTGATTTTGTTTCTGTATTTCAATCTGATTTGAAAAGAGGAATTGTTGTATTCCTTCTTCTTAGAATCAAAATCAAATAGAGCTAGCCCAACTGGTTTAATTTAAAATCAATTAGAACATAGAACCATTTCAAAGTGAGTATTGTACAATTGAATTTCTATATTCGAACTTCTACTCTGATTGGTTCTTTCGGGCTACTACAAAAGGAGAAATCCAGGTATTTTACATTTGTGTAAATTTCCATTGCTTTTGGTTTCTTTTGAGATTGAACCAGAAAAATCTCATTGTGTTGGTTATCTGAGGAGAGCTAGAAGAAAGTGGGGTTTTTGAATTGTGTAAGCCTATTTGAAAGACACAATTGTGAAGGTTTTAGGTAAACATGAGAAACCTATTTTCATAGTGAACGCTGATATCCATTGTGTGAGAATATTAAGAGTGGAGTAGTAAGCTGTGTGGCTGTTGTTTAACAGTTGGTGTACACACAGGGGAACCACTATAATTCTTTATCTTGTGGTTTAAATGTTTGTTTAATTTCTATATCTTTTATCATTCAAGTTTGTGGGATGTTTATGTGGATGTGAATGTTGTAATAGTTTAGAATTTCATTTCTTGCTATTTCCTTAATTTCCTTTCAGTTTGAGATATTGATACTTAAACCGTTCTAGTAAGGTTGTCCTACCATAAACCCTTGGTTTTTATGGTGCAAGGTTGTCCTTAGAACATCATTTGTATCAGCCTCTCAATACTAGAATATTGAGGTTGCTTTACATTTCTGTATTGTGATTTATTTAAAGTACTATCTTTCATTTATTTGTTTATAAGGCTATCTTATTGTTTAATTCCGCTGGTGTCATTTTAAATTTGGCATAGTCCTATTCACCCCCCCCTCTAGGACATATAGCTAGGCCTTTTCAAGATTTCACAGATGCGATGAGAGGTAGGTGAGACCAGCCAAAAGCTTGTCCAATCGCAAGCTCGTCGTTCTATTGCGGAGGCCGAGCTAGAGGCCGCAAGGAAGCTCCTTGAAGAGGCTTTTGCAAAGTCGGCTCAGCGGGAGTCTGAGCTGGAGGGGAAGCTCAGGGAGTACGGGGCGACGCTCGGGGAGGTCGAGGTGAAGCTCGAGAAGCTTAAGGTAAGGACTCAAGCTAATCTAGTCTGAGCTCGGGAGGATTCTGTAAGACCCGTATCCTAATCCGTACTATTCCGTCGACTCCCGCAATCTTTCCCGTCAAAGTCCGGCAATCTGCGACCTATAATTGATGTTTGCGTGTGACCCTAAGTCGTATCTTATAGATTTGAGTCAGCTTAATCCGAGACTTGTACCATTGCGACTGCACCGTCGCCGTGATTCCAACGCGGCGTCTTGCATACTAATCCGATACCCCGACAGGGAGATATGGGCCGGCGTTTATTTCGAAGAAAACACTGTGCGTTTGTAATCCCAAGAGAATCTCTACAACGTGTCCCATCAATCAATCAATCAATCAATCACTCAATCACCTCATGTCAAGTACACACACCTATGCTTTCTTTCTCCACAAGTCAAGCAACCACCAAGTCAACTCTCTCTCACCCTCTCTCTTACACACCCATACATGTCAAGTACATCACTCACCTCACCCATCACTCACCTCACATCCATCACTCCTTACAACCCTCTCTCTCTCTCTCTCTCTCTTTCTCCTTCTCTCCACACTTTCCAAGCAACACCAAAGAGAGAAAAGAGTGTGGACGTCCAACATTTCTAAGGAGAGAAAAGTGGTTTTGTGTGGCCCACTTTCCCATCCCAAAATCCTTCATCCTAGCCATTCACCTTTCATCACCTTCCATCAAAGTGAAGCCCAAGAAGATCGACTTTCCAATGGACCAAGATGATCGAACGGTGGGTACTTATAGGCTAGATTTTTCATGTTTTGATGATGGGCCAAGTGAGGTCTACCGAATGATGGTATGGATCTCACTTTGGACCCTAAGTGTGACCGATGGCCCACCTTGATCCTCATTATTATTCCACGATGGGGCCATTCTCCATGGACCCCATCATGATGTTTATTCTCCTTTTATGAATAGGGTCATCTAGACCTTACATCTTGGTGGAGAAAGGATCTCCACCGTTGATTTTCAATTTGATGGGCCCACGTGTAATGGGACCCACTTGATGAATGATTGATTGCAAAGGAGGGCCCATAGTGTCGGGGTCCCTCCATCACACATGTCCCTCTTTCTTTCTTTCTTTCTCTCTCTCTCTCTCTCTCTCTCTCTCTCTCCCTCTCTTTTTCATTGGTTTTGTGTATGATGATGTGGTTGTGTGGCCCACCTGGATGGACCCCACCATGAAGCATGTATTTGATCTAATCCATTTGTAGGCGGGGCCCTCTTTATAAGTGTTGTATATACACCATCCATCATTTGGTGGCCCACCTGAGCAGGCCCACCTTCTAGATTTGAAATGGCCAAACCGTCCAGTGTCCCTGGACGCTGGACGTTAATGGAAAACACAAATATTAGCCTCGGTTCGAGGTTATTTGGCTGGGCCACTTGTGTAGGCCCCACGTTGATGTATGAACCCAATCCACACCGTCCATCCCTTTCCCCAGACCATTTTAGGCGTTAAACCAAAAAATGGGGCCAATCCGACTTTCTGGCGGGCCATAACATAGAAAACAGTGGCTGTCATCGTTAAAAATCCACATGATGTTTTCACACCCCAAAATATATTAAATATTGGGCTTGTTTGGCTTGTCTTGGGCTATGGAAAGCAGTGGACGGGGTGGATTCTTCCGATGCGGGCCCGACGCATGAAAAACCTCAGAAAAACTAGGTTTAAAAAAAAAACATATGCAGTAGACGTTGCTGTTGCTAAAGGTGCGCAGGCAGCACTTCGACGTTTAGGCGGGCGACAGCAGGGACCCACGGTCCCAACCATGGGCCCCACCATGATGTGTGTTCAACATCCACTCCGTGCATTCAGTGGGCCCCTTCCTGAAGTGGGCCCCCTCCAAAAATCAGCCCTATCTGGAACTTAGGTGGCCCACATCACAGGAAATGATGGGATTAAACGCCTGCCGTTGAAACCCTTTTTGGTGGTCCCGTCCAGCCATTTGGCTGGACTGCTGGACGTCTAGTGGACCAGCACCATGATGCATGTGCTGCATCCAAACCGTACATCCATCTCGAAAGCTCATTTTATGACATGAACTAAAGAATGAGTCAGATCCATAATTCATGTGGACCCCCACCATGATGCATGTGTTGCATCCAATCTGTCTAACCATTTTGAAAGCTTGTTTTAGGGCTTGAGACTAAAAATAAGGCAGATATAGGATTAGGTGGACCACACTATAGAAATCAGTGGGTTTGACCGTCCACCATTAAAACCCCTTTCAGGCCATTGTGACCTTATGATCAAATTAGCTGGGAAATAAATGCTATCGTGGGCCTTGGGAAT
Source organism: Magnolia officinalis (assembly GCA_021015155.1). Classification (NCBI taxonomy): domain Eukaryota; kingdom Viridiplantae; phylum Streptophyta; class Magnoliopsida; order Magnoliales; family Magnoliaceae; genus Magnolia; species Magnolia officinalis. The sequence goes on from JAJHSJ010000002.1 coordinate 58,880,473, forward strand.
TTTAATGGTGGAAATCATTACCACCACTTATAATTGGGTGTGGCCCGTTTGATATACATATGGCCCATGTGATGTGGCCCACTTGCCGTATAAGTGCCCATTGTGTTGTATTCTAAGGCCCATGGGTTATGGCTCATTGCAATGTACATAAGGCCCATTGGTGCGACCCATTGATGTGGCCCACTCGATGAATATAAGGCCCATGTGATATGGCCCATTTGATATATTTAAGGCCCAATGGGATGTACCTAAGGTCCATTGCAATGTGTGAATCCACCATGGTTTGTGTAAAGATATTTATGATGGGTCGTGCCATGGGAGCAATGATGGTTTGACGCCCACATTGTAAGTATGATGTTAGTTAAATGTCCACATTATGACTCTCACTAGGGCCCATTAGTAGGCCCATATTTGTTACGTGTAGGCCGTCTAGGCCCATCTTCATTGTGAGGATAGTTCATCACTTTATAACATGCTTAGTATAATTCCATGATTCATGCCCATACGCATCATATGTATGCTTGATATGATGAATGTTTGACCATAGCATAAGCCGTTGGGCTGAAACATTTATAGGACTCCTTATGAGACGGAGTGCCCCACATGATCGCGTGGTACGCGTGGGATTGCTGCATGATTATCCGGTGTGACTCATGCATCTCGCATATGTGTGACTCGATCACTATACGCCCTAGCGACATCGGGGTCGTGGCCTCCACAGGTACATCGTGGATAGCCGTATCGGATACCGAAAATATTGGCTTTAGCATTGTGAGTACTTAGGATGTCCTTGGGTGAAAATCTCAGAACCTTTTTGGTACCAAGGGATGATCCAACGTCTAGACTGAGTGGATATAGGAGCGCCCGAGTGCCAAATACCAGTAGGCCGTGTCTCCCACTGTGTCGTGGTCGGTTGGAAGGGGGTGTGGCCTTATCCGCTCAAGTGAGGGGGCTATAAGGTAGGCTGAGTTTGACCAGCTCACAAATGAGTCTGCTGTCGACGAGCTGGGTAGGTATTGACAGACTACTGGGTAGGCGGATAGTGTGGTCTTTTCCACTTGCTTGGCTGTACAGCTAAGGAGGGGGCAGTCAATGTGAAGTGTATTAGACCCTGGTGATATCCAGAGAGGAACTGTACTGATATGTGTACTTGACGAGGACTGACATACTTGCTTTGCATCTCGCATATGACATTTGGCTACATAGGCCTCGCATCGTATGGCCTTAGTATGGCCGATAACATTCATGTCTTGCATCATATAGCTTTGATACAACTGATAACATTCATAGACTTACCGCATATTTTCGCATTACTCTGATATTGTACACTTGACACTTGCCTTGCGCACACACTTACACCACCATCTAAGCTTTTGTAAGCTTATGCATGACCGTTGCGTGTAGGTGGCATTGGATCGCAGCAGTGCTGAGGCAGGAGTGCACGTCAAATTATTTTAGAGTTTTTGATCACCCTGTATTTCCCTTTCCGCATTGTACTTAAAGTTTTTGATATAGTGGATATGTGGTGATGTTGTTTTATGACTTGGTTATGCTTGTGGTTATGATTCATTACAAAAAAAAAAAAATTCATTCTGAAAATCCTCCTTGTAGGATCCCAGGATCGGAATTTGGTATGCGAGTGTCGGAATCCGAGAATGGGGCACTACGGAGGCCGTCAGCGCTAGATTCGGCAATCGAGAATTTTGTGAGCCCGTTTTCTGAGTTTGGGGCGTGACAGAAGTTAGTATCATAGCATAACTTGAAAATACATAAGGATCACATCACATATCTAGTATGAACTTAGAATGAATAGGTTCTGAGCCCCCAATAATTTAGCAATATTCCGACATATACCCTTAACGTTTATGCCTTCGAGAATTCTCAAGGCTGATAGGCCCTTGTTCCTTCCTGTAGGACATTCCGCCTAGAAGAACGACCCCAGCGAATCCCGCTCCACCACCTACGACTCCCGCTCTACCACCTGCGATTCCAACTCTACCACCGGATATTCCTACTTTCCAGCCTGAGGATGCCACTCCTCTACCTGAGACTGGTGCGGATCCGACCGTACCTATGAGTGCCGCTCAGTTGCAGTAGATGCTGCAGGCGATGACTACTATTCTTCAGGGGCAGAGTAGGCTTCCCATTGTAACACCAACCGAGACTGAGCTGGAGCGTGCGAGCGCCCTTCTTAAGGACTTCCGACAACACGATCCCCCGCGTTTTCAGGGCGAACCAAACCCTACTGCGACGACGATATGGTGCTCCGAGGTGGAAAAGATATTTGACATCATGAAATGTACGACCCAACAGAGAGTTCTGTTAGCTGTATTTCTTCTCCAGGGTAAGGCTCAGCATTGGTGGGCATCTGTAGCCCGATCGGTAGCAGCCGATCTCGAGTGGACTTAGGAGGACTTTGTAAATTGGTTTGACCAGAAGTTCTTTCCCGAGCATGTACGACAGCAGCGCGCATTAGAGTTTGATACTCTGGTCCAGGGAGACATGATTGTGTTCCAGTATGAGGCACGTTTCATCGCGCTATCGAGATTTGTGACGTATCTTGTTGACGATGAGAGGCGAAAAGCCCGTCGGTTTGAGAACGGTTTGCATCTTGCCCTCAGGAGCCTTGTGATTGGACACATGCTTCCGACATTTGAGCAGATTGTAAAGAGGGCCCAGATATACGAGTCAGATGGGTCGGTTTGTAGAGAGCCCGTGACCAGAGGGGAGATCAGAAGAGGAAGGTTCCCTCTGGTAATTCCCAACAGCAGCAACATCATTCACAGCAGTAACGCACGACTCGCCCAGCATTCCGAGCACCAGCAGTACTCCCAGCACCACCTTCGAGACCATTCACAGGTACCTGCTTTAGATGCAGTAAGACAGGACATCGTGTGCACGAGTATCCCCATCCGCAGCTGCAGCAGCCGAGGACACCGCATCAGCCTCCACGACAGCCACCATAACAGCAACAGCGACCACAACACCAGCCTCCAGGGCCTCCCCCACAGCAGCAGAGGCAGCAAATTAGGCCGCCACAGTGGCAGTAACATCAGTAGAGACCTCAGAGGGGACTTGCACCACCCCAGCAGGCCCAGGACAGATTTTATGCCACCCAGCAGGACCCTCAGTCATCAAGAGGGGTTGTCGAGGGTACTCTCCCTGTTTCTGCATGCATTGCACGTGTATTGTTTGATTCTGGTGCATCGCATTCCTTTGTGGCCGATGATTTCTGCAAATCGACCGGTTTGCCGATGAAGTCTTCCCGTGAGGGACTATCAGTATCGACGTCCTTAGGGAAGACTTGCAGTATTAGGCCGATTTTGCTTGTCTTGCCCCGTTTTGATTGGGGATATCTTTTTGCCTGCCGACTTGTTCGTATTACCGATGTCTGAGTTTGATGTTATCCTGGGCATGGACTGGCGCGCCGAGTACCACGCCATATTAGACTGTTCTGCGAGGACAAACACGTTTTATATACCCAGCGTGCCAGAGTTTCAGTTTGTTACAGAGCGTAGAGGAGAGCAGCTTTCTTGCTTGTTGTCATGTGCCGTTGAGGAGTCAGCTGCTTTGAGTATCGACCAGCTGCCGGTCGTTTGTAGTTTTTTCGATGTGTTCTAGGAGATTCCAGGGTTATCACCTCGTCGGCACACTGAGTTCCAGATTGATCTCGTGCCTAGTATCTCACCTATTTCGAAGGCACCATATCATATGACACCGTTAGAGTTATGGGAACTGCAGAAGCAGTTGGACGAGCTACGCAAGTTAGGCTTTATCCGTCCAAGCAGTTCTCTGTAGGGAGCGCAAATACTCTTCGTGAAAAAGAAGGATGGCTCGTTGAGGCTTTGCGTAGATTACTGCGAGCTCAACAAGGTCACGATCAAGAACAAGTACCCACTCCCGAGGATTGATGATTTGTTTAATCAGCTGTAGGAGGCGTAGTTCTTTTCGAAGATAGACTTGCAGTCCGGTTATCATAGGTTTAGGTCCGAGATGAGGATATTCCAAAGACAGCCTTCAGGACGCGCTACAGTCATTTTGAGTTCCAGGTCATATCCTTCGGACTGACCAATGCGCCCACAGTATTCATACAGTTGATGAACAAGGCCTTTCATCCATATCTAGACCAGTTTGTTATGGTGTTCATCGACGACATTCTGATATATTCGAGGATCTGTGTGGAGCATGAGCGGCATCTGGAGATTACATTGCAGACCCTCCGTGCGCACCAGCTTTAAGGGAAGTTGGAGAAGTGTGAGTTCTGGCAGGAGGAGGTGAAATTCTTCGGTCATGTGGTGGCGAGGCAGGGTGTCGTAATGGACGCCTCGAAGATCGATGCCATGCGTCAGTGGGGCCATCCCACGAACGCATTCAAGATCCATAATTTCATTGGTTTGACAGGCTACCACCGACGTTTTATTGAGGGATTCTCTCGTATTGTAGCACCAGTTGACCAGGTTGACTCAGAAGGGTGCCAAGTTAGTGTGGAGCGATGCTTATGAGTAAGCATTTATGGAGCTGAAGGACTGCCTCACATCCGCTCCTGTCCTCACTCTTCCCTTTGGGAGTGATGGATTTGTTGTATTTACTAATGCCTCACGAGTTTGCTTGGGTGCTGTCCTGATGCAGCATGGGAAGCTGGTGGCTTATGCGTCTCGCCAGCTCAAGGTCCATGAGCTGAACTATTCCACGCACGATTTGGAGCTGGCAGCAGTTGTCTTCGCACTGAAGGTGTGGGGGCACTATCTTAATGGGGCGAGGTTTGAGCTCTTCTCTAACCACAAGAGCTTGAAGTATCTGTTCTCTCAGTCCGAGCTGAACATGAGGCAGAGGCGATGGATAGAGTTCCTGAAGGACTATGATTTTGATCTCCAGTACCACCCGGGCAAGGCGAACGTGGTGGTGGATGCCCTCAGTCGTTAGCCATGAGGCCTGGTGGTGTACATGATGATTCAGGAGTGGAGGATGCTCGAGGATATAGCGGAGTATGACTTCGAGTTTAGTTTGCAGTCATCCATCATCCAGTTATCGAGCCTGTCGATTCAACCCTCTCTTATCGCAAGGGTGATCGAGGCTCAGAAGGCAGATGAGTCGTTACAGGATTATCGAGCAGAGGCAACATCTAAGAGTAATACAGATTGACAAATTGGTTCTGATTCATTTTAGAGGCCGATTATGTGTCCCAGATATTCTTGAGTTATGTAGAGATCTTATGACCGAGGCACACCGATCGCAGTTCTCTATCCACCTTGGCTCGACGAAGATATATCGCGATATGAGGCGTCAGTATTTTTGGGCGGGGATGAAGCGCCAGATAGCTAGTTTTGCAGTCGAGTGTGACACATGCCAGCGTGTCAAGGCCGATCATCAGAGACCCCGTGGTCTATTACAGTCGTTGAGCGTCTTGATGTGGAAGTGGGAGCACATATCTACCGATTTTGTCATGGGTTACAGAGGACACAGCGCGGTCATGATGCCATCTGGGTTGTCTGGACCGTCTGACGAAGTCGACACATTTTCTTGCGATTCGTGAGACTTGGCATACAGACTGGCTTACCAAGATGTTTGTTGATGAGATCGTGAGACTGCACGGTATTCCTGTCTCGATCATTTTAGATCGAGACCCGAGGTTCACGTCTCAGTTTTAGGAGAGCTTCCAGAGAGTGATGGGCACTGATTTGTAGCTCAGCACCGCGTATCATCCGCAGACCGATGGCCAGACCGAGAGGGTCAACCAGATCCTTGAGGATAGGCTTCGGGCCTACGCGATTGATTTCTCGGGTAGTTGGGACGAGCACTTGCGATTGGCTGAGTTCGCGTACAACAACAGCTATCAAGCGGCCATCGGCATGGCTCCTTTTGAGGCATTATATGGCAGACCATGCAGATCTCTGAGTTGTTGGACCGAAGTTGGAGAGCGGCGTCTCCTAGGTCTCGAGCTTGTGCAACAGACGTCAGAGGCTATCAATATCATCAGGCAGAGGATGCGCAAAGCTCGTCCCTTGGAGTTTGCCGTTAGGAACCATGTGTATCTCAAGGTCTCACCCATGAAGGGTGTGGTTCATTTTGGAGCGAAGGGCAAGCTTGCCCCAAGATTTATAGGACCTTTTGAGATCACCGGGCGCATTGACGTCTTAGTTGTCTGGCGTCCACAACGTTTTCCACATCTCTATGTTGAGGAAGTGTGGGTCAGACATTGTGCCTGTTATTGATTAGTAGCTGTCGGAGGTTCGTGATGACGCTTCTTATGTTGAGCAGCCAGTTCGTATCCTTGATCGGAAGGAGTAGGTCCTGCGGACCAAGGTCATTCCCTTAGTGAAGGTGTAGTGGGGCCATCATAGTGTGGATGAGGCATCTTGGGAGCGCGAGGAGGAGATTCGCGAGTGCTATACCCATCTTTTCGAGGTTTGATTATATGTTGTATTGTGTTTTGATTATATATGAGCTTGTGTTATCTATTCTCTTATGAGTTGTGTTTAGCTCTGATGGTAGTATAAATTTTAAGGACGAAATTTTTGTTAGGTAAGGAGAGCTGTAAGACCTGTATCCTAATCCGTACTGTTTCATTGACTCCCGCGATCCTTCCCATCGAAGTCTAGCAATCCATGACCTATAATCGATGTTTGCGCGTGACCCTAAGTCGTATCGTTTAGAATTAAGTCAGCTTAATCCGAGACTTCTACCATTGCGACCGCACCCTCGCCGCGTCTTTCATACTGATCCAATACCCTGGCAGGGAGATGTGGGCAGACGTTTATTTTAAAGAAAACACCGTTCATTTGCAATCCCAAGAGAATCTCTACAACATGTCCCATCAATCAATCACCCCATGTCAAGTACACACACCCATGCTTTCTTTCTCCATAAGTCAAGCAACCACCAAGTCAACTCTCTCTCACCCTCTCTCTTACACACCCATACATGTCAAGTACATCACTCACCTCACCCATCACTCACCTCACATCCATCACTCCTTACAACCCTCTCTCTCTCTCTCTCTCTCTTTCTCTATCTCTCTCTCCTTCTCTCCACACTTTCCAAGCAACACCAAAGAGAGAAAAGAGTGTGGACGTCCAACATTTCTAAGGAGAGAAAAGTGATTTTGTGTGGCCCATTTTACCATCCCAAAATCCTTCATCCTAGCCATTCACCTTTCATCACCTTCCATCAAAGTGAAGCACAAGGAGATTGGCTTTCCAACGAACCAAGAAGATTGAACGGTGCGTGCTTATTAGGCTAGATTTTTCATGTTTTGATGATGGGCCAAGTGAGGCCTACCGATTGATGGTATGGATCTCACTTTGGACCTTAGGTGTGGGCGATGGCCCACCTTGATCCACATGATCATTCCACGATGGGGCCATTCTCTATGGACCCCATCATGATGTTTGTTCTCCTTTCATTAATAGGGTCATCTACACCTTACATCTTAGTGGAGAAAGGATCTCCACCGTTGATTTTTGATTTGATGGGCCCACGTATAATGAGACCCACTTGATGGATGATTGATTGCAAAGGAGGGCCCATAGTGTCGGGGTCCCTCCATCACACATGTCCCTCTCTCTCTCTCTCTCTCTCTCTCTCTCCCTCTCTTTTTCATTGGTTTTGTGTATGATGATGTGGTTGTGTGGCCCACCTGGATGGACCCCACCATGAAGCATGTATTTGATCCAATCCGTTTATAGGTGGAGCCCTCTTTATAAGTGTTGTATATACACCATCCATCATTTGGTGGCCCACCTGAGCAGGCCCACCTTCTAGGCTTGAAATGGCCAAACCGTCCAGTGTCCCTGGATTCTGGACGTTAATGAAAAACACAAATATTAGCCTTGGTTCGAGGCTATTTGGGTGAGCCACTTGTTTAGGCCCCACCTTGATGTATAAACCCAACCCACACCGTCCATCCCTTTCCCCAGACCATTTTAGCCGTTAAGCTGAAAAATGGGGCCAATCCGACTTTCTGGCGGGCCATAGCATAGAAAACAGTGGTTGTCACCGTTAAAAATCCACATGATGTTTTCACACCCCAAAATATATTGAATATTAGGCTTGTTTGGCTTGTCTTGGGCTATGGAAAGCAATGGACGGGGTGGATTCTTCCGATGCGGGCCCCACGCATGAAAAACCTCAGAAAAACTAGGTTTTAAAAAAAACATATGTAGCAGACACTGCTGCTGCCAGAGGTGCACAGGCAGCGCCTGCGGCGTTCAGGCCGACAGACAGCAGGGACCCACGGTACCAGCCGTGGGCCCCACCATGATGTGTGTTCAACATCCACTCCGTGCATTCAGTGGGCCCCTTCCTGAAGTGGGCCCCCTCCAAAAATCAGCCCTATTTGGAACTTAGGTGGCCCACATCATAGTAAATAGTGGGATTAAACGCCTGCCATTGAAACCCTTTTTGGTGGTCCAGAAGTTTTGGATCGTTATGAAATTTGTTTTTCCTATTCATCTATGTCCGTGGGACCTTATCAACAGATTGGATGACATATAAATGTTGTGGTGGGCCCCACGTGGTACCCACAGTGATGTAGGTGGAACCCACCAAAATGTATGAGTTTTATCAATGTCATCTAGCCATTTGGCTGGACTGCTGGACGGCTAGTGGACCCGCACCATGATGCATGTGTTGCATCCAAACCGTCCATCCATCTTGAAAGCTCATTTTATGACATGAAGTAAAGAATGAGTCAGATCCATAGTTCATGTGGACCCCCACCATGATGCATGTGTTGCATCCAATCTGTCCAACCATTTTGAAAGCTTGTTTTAGGGCTTGAGACTAAAAGTAAGGCAGATCTAGGATTAGGTGGACCACACTATAGAAATCAGTGGGTTTGATCGTCCACCATTAAAACCCCTTTTAGGTCATTGTGACCTTATGATCAGATTGGATGGGAAATAAATGTTATCGTGTGCCTTGGGAATTTTAATGGTGGAAATCATTACCACCACTTATAATTGGGTGTGGCCCACTTGATATACATATGGCCCGTGTGATGTGGCCCACTTGCCTTATGAGTGCCCATTGTGATGTATTCTAAGGCCCATGGGTTATGGCCCATTGCAATGTACATAAGGCCCATTGGTGCGGCCTATTGATGTGGCCCACTGGTGAGGCCCATGGGTTATGGCTCATTGCAATGTACATAAGGCCCATTGGTGAGGCCCATGGGTTATGGCCCATTGCAATTTACATAAGGCCCATTGGTGCGGCCCATTGATGTGGCCCACTCGATGAATATAAGGCCCATGTGATATGGCCCATTTGATGTATTTAAGGCCCAATGGGATGTACCTAAGGTCCATTGCAATGTGTGAATCCACCATGGTTTATGTAATGATATTTATGATGGGCCGTGCCTTGGGAGCAATGATGGTTTGACGCCCACATTGTAAGTATGATATTGGTTAAATGTCCACATTACGACTCTCACTAGGGCCCATTAGTAGGCCCATACTTGTTACATGTAGGCCGTCTAGGCCCATCTTCGTTGTGAGGATAGTTCATCACTTTATAACATGCTTAGTATAATTCCATGATTCATGCCCATACGCATCATATGTATGCTTGATATGATGAATGTTTGACCATAGCATAAGCCGTTGGGCTGAAACATTTACAGGACTCCTTATGAGACGGAGTGCCCCACATGATCGCGTGGTACGCGCGGGATTGCTGCATGATTAGGTGTGACTCATGCATCTCGCATATGTGTGACTTGATCACTGCACGCCCTAGCGACATCAGGGCCGTGGCCTCCACAGGTACATCGTAGATGGTCGTATTGGATACCAGAAATATTGGCTTTAGCATTGTGAGCACTTAGGATGTCCTTGAGTGAAAATCTCAAAACCTTTTGGTACCAAGGGATGATCCAACGTCTAAACTGAGTGGATATAGGAGCGCCCGAGTGACATTGAGTTTGTGTCATCGAGTGGCCCGTCGATACAATCGAGAGTATACGCTCGATGATATCAAACTCTGTCATAAATGTGACCGTTTTATATCCGTTGGAACCTTTTACCTATATAAAGAGGACTAGTCTATTGTTGCTGGTAGAGAAAGAAGAGAGTGCTTTTGAGTGTTTAACCTTAGATCATATACCCAAAGCCCTTTCTCTCATGGAAGTTCATCCTCTAATCCACCTTCACCATTGATATTCAATAAAGTGGATTGGGGAATGAACTTTCGCATTCAAGGATCCTCTAGCAACTACCTTAATGGCAAATATTAAGCTGGGATGCCTTGAATGCATAGATGATTGGAATCACTCTATCTTCCTTAGAGGAGAACATTTAAGAGAGTAGGATTCCATCATAACCTTGACCCGACCCGTCGCCATGTATTGGTACATCATCTGAGTTGCGGATCAAGGAAGCAGAAGATTCTTCATCAACAAAGGAGGAGATCTTCGACAACGTGCTAAAAGGGACTCATCTGCTTATCTGTAAGTTATTAGAGTCTAGAGGACCCTTGTGACCATTCCTTTGTAGGATTGGGTCTAAGGTGTTTCTTACCCCTTGCAAGTCCTTTAGGAGGCCTCCGACAGGAGTGTATGTAGTGGGTGTGGTGTGTTGACCCTTGCTCTGTGGAGAGCATAAACAGTTAGGGTCTTATGGAAGATCCTTGGCCAGTGTACCTAAAAGTGGGTACGTTGTGTTGACCCTTGCTCGTGAGAGCATAAACAGTTAGGGTCTTGTGGAAGATCCTTGGCCTGTGTGCCTAAAAGTGGGTGCTTTGTGTTGACCCTTGATCATTAGAGCATAAACAGTCAGCTTAGGTGTAGGTTGTAAAGGTTAAAGGTGAACCTGATTTAAAACCTTGGGTTTGGAGTGAACCGTGTGAAACCTCCTTAGTGAAGTCCGGTACACTCAAGGGTTGAGTGCGGTTACCAGGAGTGGAGTAGACAAGTAGTCGAACCACTATAAAAATGACCGTGTTTGAGATTATTATTGTCTTTCATTTGCTCATTTGATTTCCTTAAATACTTTCATATCTGATTATCTGAGATAACACCTCACACACACGCAGTCATATCCATCATAAACTAGTTTGCATATTGTTCATCTCTCAAATAGTTTATGATTGGATCCTCTACCGGACTCAGAAGCCAGTAGAGTTACTCTTGAGTAATCCTAATATATGCTTGTTGTTAGGATTTTAAATTGGTATAAAATTATTAAAAAGTCCTATTCACCCCCCTCAGGACATATTGACATATTTCTACTTCAACTAAAGCAGTCTTCACCGCAATTTCAATTGGTATTAGAGCAGGTCTCTCTTTAAGGGCTTCACCGCCTAGAGAGTGATCTTGACTGAAGTTGGAAATATGGCCAAAGGAGAGGGCTCATCAGTTTCTAGACCTCCAGTATTTGATGGATCAAATTATGCATACTGGATGGCTAGAATGCACTACTTTTTGAGATCTTTGGATCATGATGTTTGGGATATAGTTGAAAGAGGATATGTGCCACCATCTAAATAAATAGTACTTGATAATGGCACAACTATCACCAAACCGAAGTCTAAAGAGAAGTGAACAACATTCGACAAAGAAACCCAAACTGTTAAGGCTAAAGCTATGAATGCTACTACTGTGCTATGTCCCAAGATATTTTCAATCAAATCAGTATGTGTGGGACATCCAAGGAAGCTTAGGATTTGTTAGAAACAACCCATGAAGGAACAAGCACTGTGAAGAGATCAAAACTGCAACTCCTGACATCATAGTTCGAAAGTCTCATAATGGAAGAGCATGAGACCTTTATGAAGTTTTTCACAAAACTAAATATCATTTGTAACTCCATGGCTGGACTAGGTGAGAAAGTTCCGGTACAAAAAATCTGTAGGAAAATTCTAAGATCACTACCAGAATAGTTCAACCCTAAAGTAACAACCATTGAAGAATGTAGGAACATGGATGAAATGAAAGTAGAAGAACTGGTAGGTTCCCTACAAACATTTGAACTACATTTCAAACAAACCCAAAAATCCAAAAATACTGTCCTCAAAACTTCAAAGAAAATAACAAATGAGGACATTGAAAGTTAAAGAGAAAATGAAGATGTGAAAGTGGCTTTGTTGGCTCAACGATTCAAAAAGTTCTTTCAGAGAAATCATGGCTGTCCATTTAAAGGAAGAAAGATCGACAACAAACCTTCTGCAGGTAAATTTGGTAAAAAGGCCAAAGAACCACAATGTTACGCCTGTCAGAAGTTTGGACATCTTTCTACTGAGTGCCCAAACAGAAAAACTAAGGGTAAGACAATGACATGAGATGATACAGAAGAGTAAAACTCAGAATATAACGACCCAGAGAGCAATGGAGACTAGAAATCTTTAAAAGTTCTTATGGCCTCCACTACTCCAGTCATTCCCAGTGAAACTGTGAATGAGGAAGAACCGCAAGTCACTGAATCATTTGCATCAGATAATGAGAAATCTGAAAGAGAGGAAGAGGAAGAATAAAACAAACTACAAAATGCCTACAATCAACTTTACATCCATAACATTAACATATTTAGAAGACTTGGAATATCTGAAAACAAAAGGGAATTGCTGCAAAAAGATTTGGATAAAACTCTGCAAATTAATACACATCTAATCAATGATTTACAGCAATATCATTCAGATAATGATAGACATGAACAAATCAACACCTTCCTTAAATCCAAGTCTGAAAAATTAAACAAACAGGTTGAGCTCTTAAAAGACAAAAATCTGCTCCTTCAAAGTGAAAATCATACACTCCTGTTTGATTTAGAAGAATCCAAAAAAATTGTTAAGCTAAACTATAAGTTTTCCCAGAGTGGTGAAAAGTTTGAAAAACTTTTAGGTATGGGAAGACTTGGAAAGGACAAGAGCGGCTTAGGATATGAAAAATCTAAAACAAGATCTGGAAAAATGTCTAGAGTCAACCTAGGAACATGGATAAAAGAGATTCACATCCACCACCATCTAAAATGACTAACAAGGAGTTATTGAATCAAGTGGTCGAATTAAACAAGAACACAAAATCTACCACAGTAAAAAATCCTATCACAAAATGGGTTCCAAAAGAAAAGAAGAATTATCTGGTTACTCATTCAAACCATATACCAGACAATGAAACAAAGTGGTACCTGGATAACGGATGTTCAAGACATGTCACAGGTGACAAATCCCTTCTTTTAAACTCTTCAGATCTTAATGATGGGATAGTCACCTATGGAGACGGAAGCACCGCTAAGGTAATTAGACAGGGAATCATCAAGGGAATTAATTCGCTAAAAAATGAGAATGCTTTCTGCATAAAAGGATTGACACATAATCTACTGAGCATATCTCAAATTTGTGACAATAAGCATGTGGTTACATTCAATAAGGACGAATGCGAAATCTTAGACTTATCAAGAAAAACAGTAATGAAGGGTTCTCACACAAATAGCCACTGCTATGTCATTAAAGGTAAAGGAAAGGATGATCCCTATGCCCAAAATTATTGAGCATAGAAAAACAAGTCCAAGTCATGCATCGAGACCTGGATATCTACTGAAATGATGCAATTTTTGTTGAGCTCTAAATGATACATCTGAGGTCACTCACCTCAATCTTTTTGCATATAAAATTCTAATGTTTATAACTTTGATTTGTACAAATCTTGTACAAAATTTTGCTGTATATATGGTTAATTCAAAGATAGTTTATACTATACACGAAAGTCTGTCGATAAGTCATGTGCTTTCTCGATCAAATCGATCAACAGTCGATATCATCGACACCTCTTCAGAATTTGGAAAGTCACTTGATTGAGACTATTATCGAAGCCATTATCGATAACATCGAATGAGAATCATCGATATAATCGAAACTAAGTTCGATGAAATGAAGGATGCAGCCCGATAAAAGGTGGTTGAGCGGGAAATTTTTTTTTTTTAATTTCGAAAAGGCATTTCACTTTTTCTCTACTCAGCCGGAAGTTCATTGGTGGGTCCCAAAAGCTCCACAAATCCGGTAATATCCCTCTATACATCAAGATTCCATCTTCTTTTTGGGTATCTCCTTTTCAAGTTGTGTTTTGCCCGTCTTTCCCAAAACTTTCAAATCCTCTTTTTGTTCAAATGGGAAAAGACAAAGGGAAAGTGTCTGGTGCGGAGAGTCTTCTAGAACCTCTCGACAAAAAGTGCTTGCCTTTAAAGAAAAAGCAGAAGACCCAAAACGTGAGACCCCTACAAGACAACGCACCAGATCGCATGGTGGGTCCCAGTCCGAGGCACCAGCATCTCCACCCGTTAAAGTAAATCCGGTCTTGGCAAAGTTCACTGGGAGAAAAGTTATTCATGAGAGAAAAGTCGATAGGAGTTGTTTAATTCCATATAACCTGGAACCTCTGTTTGCTGCCATAGATTGGTTACCCGTTCTTGATTTTGGCAGACCTTGTCATCTTGAACGAACATATAATTTCTTTGCTGCCTGTCATTCTCCAGTATCCGATCCACCATCCATCATTGTGACCGTCGATGGTGATGATTTGCAGATCACTCCTGAGTCTATCGCATGAATTTTTAATCTTACTCTATCGCCTGTTGGACTACCGGATCTGGATCTGGAAAATATTGAGACTCGGTCCATGGTTACCACTGTCATAATTGTGACATCCCATGGCACTAAGGCAATGCTCTAAAAGCCGAATTCATGGAACCTCGATTTCAGATTCTGCATGGTATCTTTGCCTCGAACATCTATTCTAGAGGTTCTAACAGGGCCGATCTTACAGGGTTCATGACTGTAATAATTCATTCAGTAGTATCTGGAGTCAAGTTCTGCTTGCCTACTCTTATCGTGCATCAATTGGTCTATGCCTTTCATACGGCTAGGGATGTCCACCTGCCGTACCCCTGGATCATACACAGTGTGCGACGCCATTGGTTTTTTGACTACAAGTGATCTGGAACTTCCACTTTAAGTCTTCAACAAAAGCAACATTCGAAGAATGGACTTGAAGTTCCATAGGTATCCTGAGGATCCTCTAGAGGAAGGCATTTAAGTAGAAGGAGAAGGAGGTGCAGGTGACGCTCCGAGTGAAGGGACTAAGACGGCTGGAGATGAGCCGCTGGACCCCATCAAGCACCATCGACATCAACTCCTGGGCATGCTAAACGATTTAAGATCCATCAGGATCGGACTGGAGTGATTCAGCGAGATGTCTCCCAGTTCAGGGAGTCGATGAACGAGCTGCTTATTGTCTTGGAACGGTGGTCCACGGAGTACAGCAGACTGTACAACAATTGGTTGATTTGATGACTTACCGTCAAGATGACACGACACCATCTACTTCTGCTCCTCCACCGTAGTACGGGTCTCTGAACACTATCACATTCACCCTCTCTTATCTCTCTGTATGAGCATAAGTATCTTTTTGAATGCTCTACACCCTCATGAGTGAATGTGATAACTTCCTAACAATTTGACATTTTTTTTGATATGTTGTATATGCCAATGAGTGGGTTTTCTACTGATGGTTACTTTTGGGTGCCCATGAATGGGCCTTTTTTTGGATAACTATTTCTACTGCCAAGGTTGGGCAGTTGCGCTTTGGCTATTTTGGATGTGGCCAGGTATTAATCACCGTTCCTCACTCCCATATTTATATATGTGATCTCCTGTTTTCTCTGATTATATATGGTTTGTGCTTATATCGCAAATGGTAAGTGATGCTTTTAACGTTGTGTTTATCCTATTTACCTATCTCACTACCTTACTTAATTTTCTCTACATACATTGGATCCAAATATGATATGTCTAAATTCACTGTTTTAATCATTATGCATCTATCTTTTCTATATGTATGCTTTCTGAATGGTAGTTCTCCCTAAAGCTTCAAACTTCAGTCAATATCTACTCTCATGCTATCCTTTGTCAATGACTGACAAAACGGGGGAGAATGATTCAAACACCCCAATAGAAAATGTGTCCTTGCTTGTGTATGGTGTTGCAGGTGTTAGTGGGAGCAGCTACACCAAGATAGGGGGAGTTTGCAGATAGGGGGAGCAACTTCTGAATCCTTCTGAATGATTATGTGTGTGCCCACTAGATTAAATTATAAAATTGTGTAAAGTGTATGTGCACACAATTTAGGATGTTAGTATAGAAGCTGTTCTAGGGTGTTTTGGCATTTTGTCACGTAATTGACAAAGGGGGAGATTGAAAGTGCCTAGTTTGTCAATTAGCGTAAGTGATGAGTCGGGGGGACAGAGAAGCTCCATAGGATGCCTCAACCGGATGTGCACCCGAACTTGCCACAGGTAAATCTAAGCCTCACATCCCATGTCCCAAAACACCAGGTGAATAAAACCTTTAAAATTGGTTAGAATATCATAGGGTTTTTGAGTTAGAAAAGTTTTTTAAAATTCAGAAAATCTCTAAGTTTTTTAACTTTGTCGATTTTATCTATATACTGATCGATATTATCACATGCGCTGTCGATGTCCTCGATGCCTAAACGATATCATCGAAATGAGGACAAAATATGTTCAATAACCACATACTCATCTGGACGGAATTATCGATGGATTGATATACCTGTTGATATCATCGATATTCAAATCTCGAGTCTATCGAAGTTGACTCGATATAATCGACAATAGAGAAAATGAGTCCTTGTTTTTATTAAGAAAAATCATAAGATAGTCGATATATCGAGGTTATCCTCGATATCATCGGAATTCAAATCGCGATGATATCAGAAGGTCTTCGATGATATCGGTCTTGGACTCACAAATATCTAGCAAATATTTCAGGATAATTTATCTTTGATCGAGGGTCACTCGAGAGAATCGATATTCAAAATATCGATGATATCGATACAGTATCGATTACATCGAACAAGGATATAAACTGTCCAGCAAGCTTAATAGAAAATTCGTCGGATTTGTCGATGCATCGACATGGCTATCGATATCATCGACATTCAAATTTTGATGATTTCGAAGGTCCCTCGATCATTCCTTTGAACCTGAAATATTTCAAGGCTAGTCTCTCTCATTTTCAAATATCGAGGAATCGATCCCTGTCTCGATGAAATCGGAGTTCGAAATCCAATGATATCGACACTTGTTTCAATTCCATCGACTAGCTGGTAAAAGGTTTTAAAAGCGTATGACATTGAGTTTGTGTCATCGAGTGGCCCATCGATACAATCGAGAGTATACGCTCGATGATATCGAAACTGCTCGATGATATCGAACTCTGTCATAAATGTGACCATTTTATATCCGTTAGAACCTTTTGCCTATAAAAAGAGGACTAGTCTATTGTTGCTGATAGAGAAAGAAGAGAGTGCTTTTGAGTGTTTAACCTTAGATCATATACCCAAAGCCCTTTATCTCATGGAAGTTCATCCTCCAATCCACCCTCACCATTGATATTCGATAGAGTGGATTGGGGAATGAACTTCCGCATTCAAGGATCCTCCAGCTACTACCTTAATGGCAAATCATTAAGCTGGGATGCCTTGAATGCATTGACGATTGGAATCACTCTAACTCCCTTATAGGAAAATATTTAAGAGAGTAGGATTCCATCATAACCTTGACCCATCCCGTCGCCATGTATTGGTACATCATCTGAGTTGCGGATCAAGGAAGCAGAAGATTCTTCATTAACAAAGGAGGAGATCTTCGACAACGTGCTAAAAGGGACTCATCTGCTTATCCGTAAGTAATTAGAGTCCAGAGGACCCTTGTGATCATTCCTTTGTAGGATTGGGTCTAAGGTGTTTCTCACCCCTTGCAAGTCCTCTAGGAGGCCTCCGGTGGGAGTGTACATAGTGGGTGCGTTGTGTTGACCCTTGCTCTATGGAGAGCATAAACAGTTAGGGTCTTATGGAAGATCGTTGGCTAGTGTGCCTAAAAGTGAGTGCATTGTGTTGACCTTTGCTCGTGAGAGCATAAACAGTTAGGTTCTTGTGGAAGATCTTTAGCCTGTGTGCCTAAAAGTGGGTGCTTTGTATTGACCCCTGCTCGTGAGAGCATAAACAGTTAGCCTAGGTGAAATGGCCAAGCTATATGTCCTAGAGGGGGGGGGGGGGGGGTGAATAGGACTATGCCAAATTAAAATAAAATCAGCGGAATAAAGATAAACAGATAGCCTTACAATTATAAATCAATTTACAATGCTGAAATCAATTCAACCTTAATAAATAAGTATTGAGAGGTTGATACAAATTCAGTTCTAAGGACAACCTTACACCATAATAAACAAGGGCTTATGGTAGGACAACCTTATTTCTAGAACGTCTTTTGAATCAATTACTCAATCTAAATAGAAATAACTAAATAATAAGGAATTGAAATAAATTGTAGAAATAGAGATCTAACTTATTACAACAATCCCCACACTTGCTTGAAATGTAAATTGTTACAACATTCACATCCACACGTACATTCCACAAAATTGAATGATAAATGATATGAAAATTAAACAAGCATTCAATCCACAAGACAAAGAGTTATATTGGTTCGCCTATGTGTACACCAACTGTCTTTCAATAGTCACACAGAATGCTACTCCACTCCTAATATCCTCACACAGGGGATATTAGCGTTTACTATCAAATAGGTTTTCACAGTTCACCCAAAACCTTTACAATTGTGTCTTTTTAACTTGGGCTTACACAATTCAAAAACCCACACTTCTGAGTTTTCTGGCTCTCCTCAGATAACCACACAAATTCAAATTTTTCTGGCGAATCCCAAACAAAAACCAAAGCAGAATGGAATTTACAAAATTGTAAAATACCTGGATTTCTCCTTTTCGTAGTAGCCCGGTAGAACTAATCCGAGTAGATGTTCGAATAGAAGTTCAATGTCAACTATTCACTTCAATATGGTTCTAAGTTCTAATTGATTTTAGATTTAAACCAGTTGGGCGTAGCTATATTTGATTTTGATTCCAAGAAGAAGGAATAAGACAATTCTTCTTTTCAAATGAGATTGGAATACAGGAACAAAATCAAATTAAATAAGCTAGCAAAAAGAGAAAGCAATTATGTAAAAAATAGCTTAAAAACAAACACAAACTTATCTCAGAGTGGAGCCTTGAATTCACTTAATTTTCAATGAAAAACTCTAAAATTTGTGTGCTATTTATAGCTGAAGAAATTCGTCTTCGACTGGTCCTAGGGTCACCACGACTGGTCCATGAATAAACCGATTTTTGAATTTTTGAGCGCGATCGGATCAGACCGTTGTACGACCGGTCGTAGGCAGTCCACGACTGGTCGAAGGCAGTCCACGACCGGTCGAGACCCCTCTACGACTGGTCGTGCGACACTTGATTTAGTCGCTGGAGTTTGAGTCGAAGCTTTACGACTGGTTAAAGGTCGAGTCGAGACCATCCCACGACCGGTCGAGCAGACTCCAGGACTGGTCAAAGCCGAACCAGAAAATCCGATAAAATACAATAATTTTAGGACTGGTCAAATAAGGTGCTAGGACTGGTCGAACAAGGTCTAGGACTAGTCTTAGAATAGACCATATTCATGTATTAATATTAAAATAAATTATGTAGCCAAAGTGACCTAGCCTGAGGTCAATCTAAGGTTTATCATGAAGTATGGACATTGAAAACTTCATTCGCTTAGACTTTGATCATTACGAAGCTTGAGTTCTTCTTGATGTAGCTTGACTACTTCACAAGCTTTGAAATCAATGTCACTTTGAGTTGCACTTGAGTCCCATACTTATATTTGAATCTTGAACTTCCACTTGCACTTGAACTTGAGTCTTGACCTTGAGCTCTTCTTTAATATCTTCTACATTGTAGCTTGAACTATCATGAAGCTTGAAGAATTCTTTGAACTGGACTTCAAGTGTTGACGTGGTGTCTCAAACAGATTTATCAAGATATAAACACAAGACATACGAAGACGTTTTGACACACAAAATTTGACAATCAAAGAGGAATCAAATCATAGCACTTACACTAGGTGTAGGTTGTAAAGGTTAAAGGTGAACCTGATTTAAAACCTTAGGTTTGGGATGGACCGTGTGAAACCTCCTTAGTGAAATTCGATACACTTAAGGGTTGAGTGTGGTTACCGGGAGTGGAGTAGACAAGTAATCGAACCACTATAAAAATGACTGTGTTTGAGATTGTTATTGTCTTCCATTTGCTCATGTGATTTCCTTAAATACTTTCATATTTGATTATCTGAGATCACACCTCACACACACACACAGTCATGTCCATCATAAACTAGTTTGTATATTGTTCATCTCTCAAATAGTTTGTGATTAGATCCTCTACTGGACTTGGAAGCCGGTAGAGTTACTTTTGAGTAATCCTAATATATGCTTATTGTTAGGATTAGTGTGATAGGATTTTAAATCGGTATAAAATTATTAAAAAGTCCTATTCACCCCCTCTAGGACATATTGACATATTCCTACTTCAACTAAAGTGGTCTTCACTGCAATTTCAAGCCTTGGTGTGGCTGACAGTATTCATGCCTTGCATCGCATAGCCTTGATACGGCGGATAGTATACATATTCTTCATTACTCTGATATTGCATACTTGCATTACTACCTTGCGCACACACTTTCACTACTCTCTAAACTTTATATAAGCTTATTCACGATTGATGCATGCAGGTAACGCTAGATCATAGCTAAGTAGGAGCAGGAGCGTGCCGTAGAGCTTTTGGAGTTTCTATCTTTATTATCTTTGTATTTCCCTTTATGTGCATTGTACTTAAAGTTTCGATTATAGTGGATATATGGTGATGTTTTTGGTTGTTGTTGTTTGTGGGTTATGCTTATGGTTATGCTTCTTACGAGATAAATGTACGTAAAAAATCCTCCTTGTAGGATCTTAGGATCGAAATCTGGCGTATAAGTGTTGGGAGCCAAGAACGAGGTACTACAGAGACTGTCAGTGCCGAATTCGGCGATTGGAAATTTTGTGAGCCCAGTTTCTGATTTTGGGGCGTGACATACTATCTATCGAATCTACAAGTTCAACGTTTAACATTTCAGGTATAAATGACCCCTAGAAAGACCTTAGGTTTAGGTCATTGATACCGCACATTTAATTTGGGTCATTGTGTTTATTATAAAGGTTTTGCTTCGACTGGTCCTAGTTAATGTTCGACTAGTCCAGGCTCTAGCTCGACCAGTCCAGGGTTTTTCTCCACCTGTCCAGATTTAAATTTAAAATTTTAGATTTTTCTGGTAGGTCCTCGACCAGTCGAGCACCCTGCTCGACCGGTCGTGGAGACTGGCTAGACTCAAAGTCTAGCAACCATTTTGAGCCTCACTCGACCAGTTGAGTGTCATGCTCGACTAGTCAAGCAGGCCACTCAACCAGTCGAGGGTCGGTTTATCCGCTTGCGTTAGAAATTTTGAAATTTGGTTGCTCTCAGGACCAGTCGAGGCTGACCTTGACCAGTCGAGGGACCGTTTTTCAGCCTATAAATAGAGGACTTTTCTCAGTTTTATTTATTCATTTCAAGCTAATTCAAGCCACCACTCTGAGAGATAAGTCTCTGTGTTTATCAAGCTATTCTTCGGTAATTTTAGATTCATTTATAGCTTATTTGATTGTGAAATTTCTTGATCTCTTGACTTTCAATCTAACTTTGTAAAAGGGAGTTCTACTCTACCTTTTTGAGATCCAAGGAATTCAATTGAGTAGCTCAGGTCTGAGTTTAATTAAAATTCATTTAGAACCTAAAACCCTTTTATATGTGAATTGGACATTGGACATCTACATCTATAAGTGAAGTGGTTCTACAGGACTATATCAAGCAGAATTTACAGATAAGTATATTATTTATTGCTTTTTAGTTTTTGAGATAACCAGAAAATCACTTATGGTTTTGACTGAGATAAGCCAGAAAATCTCAGCGCGGGGTTTTTAATTGTGATAGTCCATTGAAAACGCAATTGTAAAGGTTTTAAGGTTAACCTTGGAAAACCTTCTTTCATAGTGAAAGCCAATATCACGTCGGTTGTGATTATTAAGAATGGAGTAGGTGTGGCTGTTTGAGAACAATTGGTGTACACACCGAACCACCATAATTCCTAGAGTTTGGATGATGATGATAATGTTGACGTATGTGTGGTGAATGCTTGTATTTATTTCATGTACTTGTGGTGAATGTTGTAATAAATAGATTTATTTCAATTGCTTCTTTTATTAGTTTGAGTTTTTTATCTTTACTGAGTTTAAGAAATCAGGTTGTCCTACCATAAACTTTGGTTTTTGGTGTAAGGTTGTCCTTTGAACAACATTTATATCAACCTCTCAATACTATTGCAATTGAGGTTGTTATTTGTTTCAACTATCTATATTTATATTCCGCAAATTTTAACAATTTTTTTGGCATAGTCCTATTTACCCCCCCCCCCCCCCCCCCTCTAGGACTGAGAGCTCGCCATTTTCAAGTGATGTCAGAGCTAAGTGGCTCATTCTATTGGATTTATTTCCTGAACTTATCGATCTAGAGCTTTCAGTATGTTAAATTTTGATAGCCTATCTATTACTAAGCTACCACCGTTTGATGGCTCCAACTATGCTTATTGGAAAGCCAGGATGAGGATATTTCTGAAATCCATTGATGAAACCGTGTGGCAAGCCACAGTTACTAAATGGAATCCACCAACGTCTAAAGTTCTAGGCAGTGATAGAACCAAGTCCATAAAAGAAACACCATATTATATGTGGACTACTCTTCAGAAAAATGAGAGTAGTAGGAATGCTAAGGCTTTAAATGCAATCACTTGTGCACTATCACCTGATGAATTCAAAAGAATCATTTCTTGTGATATTGCTAAACAAGCCTGGGACACTCTTGAAATGACACATGAGGGTACAACTATTGTAAAAAAAGCCTAAAGTTTAGATCCTCCTCACTAGGTTTGAGGAAATTCATATTGAAGAAAATGAGTCTTTCATGAACTTTTATATGAAGCTAAATGACATAGTCAACTCTATGTGGGGTCTTGGAGATGGTATCCCAAAAAGCAAAGTCTGTGCAAAAATATTGTGATCACTTCATGAGAGATTTAATTCCAATGTGACCGCCATTCAGGAACTTAGAGACACATATCACATGAAGGTTGAGGAACTTGTTGGTTCACTTCAAACATACGAGTTAAATTTCAAAGCTCCAAAAGGTAAGTCTATAGCTTTTAAGTCATCCAAATCTATTTCTCATGATAGTAATGTTAATTCTGATTGTGAAAACTCAGAGGATGATATGGCTTTACTTGTAACAAAGTTTTATAAGATTTTTAAAAGTAAGAAAATAGTTGATGTTCAAAAACCCTCTGAGAAGAAAAAGTGTAAATCTAAATCATGAAAATCTCTAAAAGATTGCCAGTGTTTCAACTGCCATGAATATGGGCATTTGGCAAATAAGTGTCCAAAGAAGGACAAGCCAAAGAGAAAAGGCATGTTATCCACATGGGATAAATCATCCAACTCTGAAGCTTCTTTTGAGTCAGATGAATCTGAACCTGAAACTTCAAATGAAGTCAAGGCCTTAATGACTCTAACTAGAGTCACTTCCATAGATAGTTGCGATTCAACCGAATATGAAAATCTGAGAAGTGACCTTGAAAATGATAATGAAGATGATCTTCAAGATGCCTATAATGCCCTATACAGGGAAAGTTGTAAGATTGATATCAAGCTAAAACTTTAAAAAGAGAAATTTCTAAAAGTAAAAGAGGAATTTGAAAATTCTGTTTTGGAAAAATCTCATATCTTCGATTGTTTTAAAAAAGCAAAATGTGATTTGAATTTCAAAATATCTTAACTTGAAAAATTAAAATCAGAAAATCAGAAACTAAAATTTGGTCTAACCTATTGAGTTCAAAGGATACATGGAGGTATGCCCAGGGAGACCCCAAACTTGAAAAGTTACTAACCGCATATAGAACATGTGAAGACAGATCGGGCTGAGCTATGGCAAATGCATGCCTCTAAAAAATAAGAGTGTATCTCCTACATTTGTCAAAGGAGAATCCTCTAACTCAAAAGGAAAGGGCTTGAAATATAATAATCAAAACAACTCTAAAAATGTAAAACTTTTCAAGCTTCTAAAGTCAATAATAATAATAATAATAATGCTAGCTTTATAAAACAATGTTATAATCCTTTAGTTGAAGAAATTGCGGACTTACTCAAGGAGCTTCTCAAATCTAACTCTAATATGAGAGTTAATAATAATTTCAAGTGAAGGAAAACCAACAGTGCTCCAAAACCCAAAACTACAATGAAATGGGTTCCTAAGGGTACTTGTTTAGTTGCCCACACTGCCTTCAAGGCTTCGAGTTAATCAATGTGGTACCTAGACAGGGGTTTCTTAAGACACATGACAGGTGATCGAAATTTGTTCACCAACTACAAAGAAATGATAATGGTTTAGTCACTTTTGGTGATGGAAGCAATTGCAAGATAATTGGCCAAGGTACGGTTTATATTTCTAACCTTCCTCCTTTTGAAAATGTTTTATTTGAAGGACTTAAGCACAATCTTTTGAGCATATCTCAAATCCGTGATAACAAGCATAGTGTTAAGTTTACAAATCAAGGATACGAGATCTCAAATGAGAAAGGTTGTGTGATATTAAATGGTCGTAGAACATCTAAGAATTGCTATATCGTGAATGAATCTTACTCATCTAAATTATCTTGTTACATGGTCCAAACCAATGATAATGAATTATGGCACAATCGCCTTGGACATGTTAACTATCGAAATCTGTATAGATTGAGCAAAGCCGATCTTGTTAGAGGTCTACCCAAATTGAAGAAAATGGATAAAATATGTGGCGCATGTTAGAATGCAAAACAAATAAGGAGTAGTCACAAGAAAGTTGTAACATCCCGAATTTTTGCCAACCTGGGATTAGACGTCCTTAGGCAATGGGTTGCTCCTAACACCTTATTAATTCGTCAGTACTGAACCCCACAGTCTAAAGTCGCTTCTGAACCCATTTCCTTCACAAATCTCACCCTTCACTACCTTGTTCTTTCAATTTTTTAAGCACTTTCATCCTAGACACTATCCTAAACTAGCTAAATAGTATAACTTGGATCACTTTATATACAAACTACAAAGGCCCAGGTACCACCTCAGACAGAAATCATACAGGACTAAATCCTTTAGAAATTAGGCGAGAATTAGCTAGTGCTAAACTAGAGTACCTGTGAAATTAGCACCAATTGCTTTAAATACAATCTGCAAGACCTAAAACTTGTAGAATCATTGACGCTAGGTTACCCTAAAATCTAGGATCAATCTCATTACCCGGCTGCTCTCGGGAGCATCTCGAAACTCCGTATCGGATCTGGACCGCACGTCGGAAGTCCGATTAACACGAAGTTAAGGAACTAGGACCGCCTCGCTGGGCTTGATAACCATCTCGGAAATTAAATCCAGATAATGTCCCAACGCTATTCGCTTGAGCTCGGAGTGAAGAGTGTGAGAAATGTGAAATTAATTCAAAATAAAATATCTTGAATAGTAATCTGGCACCACTCGCTTGCGGATCAGTATTAAGCAACGAGACCGTCAGAATCAGACCAAATTACACCCTCGGATCAGGAGAAATTTCATACACATTTACATGTACTCGGAATCTCCGATCGAGATCCGCTGAGCGTTGAATTGAAACTGGTCCGCCACGCGTGATCTGGAATCTCGACCGAAACGAGAACTTAATAGAACGTAGATCCAGCATTGGTGAGCTTAAGTCCGACCTTTGGCTCAAGGAGGCCCGCCAGAAGTCCTCCGTTGAGCTGAAACCAGATCACTTTGGTTATAACCTATGTATACTTTGACCTGGAGTCTATTTTGGTGAGTTTTTAGACTATATAAGGACCTTAAACCCTCTCTCTTGGCAGCCATACGAATTTGAGATTGAGAGAGAGAAAAGAGAGAGAAAGTGTGGGATCAGTGGGAGAATCTCCCTGCCACTCTTCCATGCCGCTATTCGGGCTCCACCACCTGATTCTCATCACTTTCCCGAAGTTTCCAGCATCATTTCTAGGTAAGGAACCCTAACCCAAATCTGTTTTGGGGTTTAGACAGTTGTACGTTGTGAAATAGCTAACCTATTTCGTTCTATAGGTTGCCAAACTGCCGAATACGGAAGCTTAGCAAACCTATCGACTCCGTTACGATTCTACGACAAAAGGTGCGGACTTTAGGTGTATAGGTTATGGTTTTCAACGCTTTCAATGTCAGATACTGATAGATTCATGATCTGCATACAATTGCACATGTACAAAGTGCTGTCTATTTTCCGTTTCGATTAAAGATGAAAAATATCGAATTCTACATACTCTAGGTATTTGTAGAAAGTACGGTATACGTATATTTTTTAGAAATATGTTTGACATGTTTATTTGTTATATGGATATACGATATATGGATAAAATACTTATTTGGTAAAAGGATTCGCCTAAATACATGTTTTACTTATATACACTATGTATGTTGAAATTGCGTATTCTAGAAAATACTGTATACGTATAAATTTTGGAGATGTATTTTTCATGATTATTTGTTGTAGTAATATATTATACATGGATAAAATACTCGCTTTGCTAAAGGATAGCCCTAATACATGTTTTGCTAACATACACAATGTATGTTGTAATAGTGTATTCTAAGTGTTTGTGAAAATGGCTGAATGAGTATAGAATTCTCATTCGTGCTCGCCATGACTAATTGTCATGGATATATGATTGTTGTATTGGCGATACCCCTTTGACGAAAGGATTTGCCCTAAATCACGCCACGGCCAATATACACTATATATGCTAAAATGTGTGGCCCAAGTGTTTGTGGAAATGACTGAATGAATATGGAACTTGGATTCCTGCTTGCCATGACTATCCGTCGTGGGGGTACGCGTGTTATGATTGGGGCAACTCCCGAGTGAAAGGATTTGGCCTAATGCCTATGTGATCGACATATGTCATGTATGTTGATGTATGTTTGTTTAAGTGTGTCTTGAAATGTCTGAATGAGTAGTAGTTAGCAAATTGTAATGTATAAGGGTGTTGAGATATGATTCTCAACCTCTTTTAACTATGTGTATGATCTCCTTGGATAGTTGTGTGATTAGGAATTGAACATGTACAAACTCATGCTTGTGTTGTGCTTCATAACATGCTCAACTGCTTTATGATTTTAACTATTTAATGCATATGTTTAAATTTATATTTACGTTGTATGATCCATCATGGGTGATGGGGGAGTGGAGCAACGAGTGCGTGCAACAGCCCTGGCAGCCCTAAACGGATAATACCAGACCTTGATTGTATGAGTTGAATCTTGATCTACTACTGTTTTATTTATCTGCACTTGATTGTGTTTGGGGCTATGATTATAGTCCAGACAATCGTACCAGAATTGAATTCGTGGCTGTGATTCATTTGCCACGTGAGATGTGTTCGACGAACCCGAGTCGTACTTCGGTTGACGATAGTGGTTGGCCACACGAAGTACTTATGCGCTTCATATCGTCCAACTTGTTGTGCGCTCGAGCTAGCCGAGCTCGTCAAGTAACCCGATCTGTCTAATGTATGTTCACATGTTTGGACGCTACTGCTTGAACCTAGGGTACCAAACTTACCAGTGAAATCCCTTTTAACCATGGTACCTCGATCCGCTAAGACTCATGAGCCGGGCATGGTGGTATGGGACACCGTGGTCGAGCTGTCGGCCTACGCTGGGGCCATGTGCCTCCCCGTAGTGACCATTGAGCAACCAAACTCGTGAGCCGAATACGGTGGTATGGGACATTGTATTCGAGCTGTCGATACTTACGGCGAGAGCCGAGTACGGTGAGACCTGTAGTCGTACTGACGGGCGACAAGTCCTCTGTAGTATCTTCGAGTATACTCCAAGGTCTGTGATTGGCGACGAGCCCTTCACAGCAACTAGAGTATGAGTTGAGCTGAGTATGGTGAGACCTGTATTCGAGCTGAGGGCCAGCGATTGAGCCGAGTACGGTGAGACCTGTATTCGATCTGACGGCCAGCAGTTGAGCCGCATACGTTGAGATCTGTATCCGTACTGACGGGTGACGAGCCCTTTGTGATGCCTTCGCTATGCCTCTCAAACCATAATATCGTATGAGATAAACTAGGACTGACGACCCTAGAATGGATCATGTTTGGGAATGATACAAGGGAGGTACCTTAGTTTCCCAATACTACTGTTTGAAATGGACTAATAATAACTCGGTAATCATGCTCATCATCGCACCGCATGTGCCTAGTAGATGTGGAGCACTGAGGGAGGTATGCATTCGCGAACGTAAGATGATGTCGCATGAGGGTGGTTTGGCAAGGGCATACATCATCATGTCATTTCATACTTGCATTTAATAAGAGTAGCTAAACTTGTTTGATTGTACTGCTTTATCATTACTGCTTGATTGAATTGATAACATGTTAACCTATGCTTTATTGTTCCACTGAGTTGATCACTCACTCCCACGTTACGGGACGGTGTTTGCAACACCAACCAGATTTGTTGAGTTTCAGGTGTTGGCGATGCTTATGAAGCAGAGCCGAACTACTACTATGATGTTGAGGAGGAGTTCTCCTACATGTAATCTCTGACAGGTCTATGAAGACCTGGTATTGTATTGACGGGGCTACGGTACTTGGGATAAGAGACATTACACTTCCTCACATTTGGTATATTTTAGAACTGTACTTGTAATTATTTAACCTGGTAATGTTATCACACTCTGGAGACTCATCATAGTTTATATATTTTATCTATCTATCACAGTCTTCCGCTTGCAAATTTAACTGTCTCTGGAGTATGATATGCTGTTTTGGCTTAATGTCACTCATGTTCAATGCACGAATACAGTCAACATTCAATCATCATTCATTTTGTTGCATAAGTGATGTTCTGGAACTCGGGAGTTGAGTTTATGCTTGACCCCCGATTTTCAGGGCGTTACAAGATGGTATCAGAGCATGATTTGGATTAAACCAGACCTGGGTTATGGGCACACGACGCACTCTGACGCACTCTGACTTAGGAGGGAGCGACGGAACATAGAAACAGTCATAGGTATTTCGATTTCGTCAATCGGCGAAGTTCACTAAAGTCGAACGCCGAAATCGAGTCCGTATTCAACCATGGTCGCACGGGTCGACCTTAAAAACATTTCTAGGCCATCTATTAATGAGTCTAGATTACAAACCACCTCACCCCAACCGTTGACAATCGGTAGAATACGGGATAAGCGTGATGATGATAACTACTCCGAATCCTCGAAGCTTCTCTGGACTCCTCACAGAGACTTCTCGAATCCACGAGGAAAGGAAAGCAGAAAGTAGAAATAAATTCTAATAAATTCAAAATTGATTAATGAATGACAAAAGGAAAATGAGTTCACAACCCTTTAAATAGGGATACCAAGTAATGGGAAGGAAATCAGAGACAAACTACGACTAAACCCCTAGAATTCGCGACTTACTATAGGGTCATGATGTCTACTAAGTGCGCAAGGCTTTCACCCAAAAATAGTAAGTGTCCTGTTTGACTTCACCAAACCGTTCTCCTAATTATTCTAAGCTCTTTACATGATGAGCGCAACTCCTAAAGCCCAACAGATGAAGAGTAATCAAACAAAAACTACTATTTTAGTAAAATGAAATTGAAACAGGTAAATGACCGTCAATCGGAGGGTTTTTCCACAATTTCGGGCTGCGCAACCCATCATGGCTGGGTTGGTTGGCTTCATTAGCTCGTTCTACCCCAAATTCATATATTTTATGTCAGATAACTCTTTCCGGATTGCAAGATATGTCTGTTTTGTCCCGAATTACCCGAAATGGAGTCGGGGGGCCACACGAGGCAATCCGGGGAGGAACCAAGTGGACCCAGGGTGCATTTGGCACCTTGGGGGGTTGGAGAATATCACCCAACCACGGCGACAGCTCACCAGGCAAAGCGGACCGCGGTGGAACCGCGGTCAGGTTGGCCCGCTCGGGTTGGGCCGGGTCTGGTCATGGTCGGCCCGACCCCTGGGCTTGTGTGGTGCTTGCGAAATTGCGGGGGGACCCCTATTCGACGTCGTTTTGCCCCTCTCTCTCTCAAACGCCCCTCCAAGCCCCCCTTTTCTCTTTACGGTTGCTATTTTCCCTCTCAAACCTTCCCTCTAATCACTCATTTCATCGTTTCCTGCCCAACTCATCCTCCTCCAACGTTTACAACATAACCCACCCCCTACCCTCTCCATTCTCTCTCATTTGAGCACTTACATGCCTCATTTGGAGCTCAAATTCGGGTAAGCTCTCAACCCATCCCATCTACTCATTTTCCTCCTTCAATCCCTGTCCGTTGGGGCCTTTACAATCTTTGTTGAGGCTTAAACTCATGGAGGAACAAACCTCCAACCCTTACTTTCTCTCCCCTTCACTTTTCATTCACTTTCCAAGGCCCTATTCAAATTGGTTACGGCCATTTTCTCGATTTCATGGGGTTTGGGTGCATCCCATGTTTTCCAATACCATATTTGGAGTGT
The DNA here is from genome assembly GCA_021015155.1 of Magnolia officinalis. Taxonomy (NCBI): domain Eukaryota; kingdom Viridiplantae; phylum Streptophyta; class Magnoliopsida; order Magnoliales; family Magnoliaceae; genus Magnolia; species Magnolia officinalis. The sequence goes on from JAJHSJ010000002.1 coordinate 58,911,028, forward strand.
AAGCAGTTAAACGTAAATCCCGGAATTTTCTTTCAAATTACACTTAGAAATTCCTCATCGTGGGATATGGAAATCCCATCTTACACTTTCCGACACAAGGCTCATTTTCCAAAGCCTATACCACTGATTTTAATCCCCTCCCACCCTCCTACCAAACAAGCCACTCCCAATCCCGGGGTAGGATTAGCAGTGCAATCCCATTTAATGATCCCCATTTAGAGTTCTGGACCTAGGGCGGTACTCCTATTTTTCAACAGACCTGACCGTATAGGAAATCCAACAAATTAATAATGTAAACCCCAGGATCTTCTTAGCTAGTATGAACATGTGTGAAATGCTCGTGCGTAGTTAAATTCGAGTTCAGGCAACCCAATTCCAATCAGACAACTTTGACCCTAGGCGATAAAACAATTTCTTTTAATTACAAAGGGTATAAAATCATCTGGTGTATACGCATAGACTTTAGATTACAACTAGTGGATTACCACTGCTCATAAGTTGAGCCTAGGCTGCTGATTAGACTAAGAAATGTAAACGACTAAAAATGCTAAGATAATTAAGTGATAGACTTAGTTAGTTGACTTGATTAGGTTGGAACGATACCCCGTTCCTTTGTTGAATCCCCTCGGTACTCATAGGCTTATTTAACGACTCTTAGGAGGCTTGTTTGATTAGTAACTATTCACGCTTAGAGAAAACTTATATATCCCTTGGATTTAATGATAGGTCAAATCAATACACCCCTTAGAATTGCCTTCTCAAAGACTTAGTACCATCGGGACCACGGAGCAGAGAAACTACATATAAGCGAGGTATTCGCAGTTTGAATTGAATTCTCAATCCTGGTAGTGACCAATAAACTCTATGCTCTGATCAAGCAGAAGGTCGGGATCAACTATGATTAAGAACTGATACGACAATTTTCTGTCCTAGCTAGGCAGAAGGTCCATGTATCCGGCTCGGACCCACTAGGCAACTTTCTTCCGTGTTGGACGAACCACTTGCAACCAAAAGTCTATAACGTTGTCTTTGAAAAGTATTAGGAGTATATAGCCGATAACGACTTTGTCTTTTAGGCCCCAGGAATTACCCAAATGGGCAACAAATAGTTAAGAATTAAGTCCTAAATTACACCTTGTTCCGATATACGGAGCAGGACATAAATCTTGAGCCTTGAGGGTGAAAATAAATTTTTAAGGGGGGTAGAAAATTATAAGCCCAATCTAGTTAAGTCAGTTTATACACCTCTTTGATCTGGGTAGCGCAGTGGAAGCATGGTGGACCCTACCCCACTGGCCCAGGATCGAAACGGTGCTCGTTGAGTACGAACATTATAGAAGCCCTAGCAAGTTCTACTATAAGGAACTGTTTTAGGATGATCTAGTAAGATTTGATTCACCATTTCCTTGGACATAGATAATAATGACTCTCTTAGACTAATACTTAAAGGGCAACCTTAGACATAGACCATTTGAGCCTTTCAATGATGGACACTCCCTACGTTTCTAGAGTGATCGGACTATGGAGTTACTAAAATATACAACTGCGAAACATTCGCGGCTTAACCCAATTCTCAATCCTGGGTGAATACCAATGGACTCACTGCTTGGCTGAGCAGAAGACCAGGATCCACCAGGATTCGGAAGGGATACGATGAGTTTTCTACCCTGGCCCGGTAGATGATCGATGTATCGGGATTAAGCCCACCATAAACGTCTCTCCGTGTTGGTCAGACAATGAAAACAACTTAGTCTAGATAATTGGGATTTGTCGTCGAGACTCCAAATAGGTAAAGGAATAAATTGTAGCGAACCATCAGGGTATGAGAAATGGATAAAGAAATAAGTTTTAAGGGGGGTAGACTAAAATGAACCAGCTGGTATATACCCTACCACGCGTAGAAACATGGAATCAATAAGTCTTAGGCAAATGAAATAATAGAAATCTTCTCTTACTACCCTTAGCCAATTTCGGGGACGAAATTTTGTTTTAAGGGGGGTAGATTGTAACATCCCGGATTTTTGCCAACCTGGGATTAGACGTCCTTAGGCAATGGGTTGCTCCTAACGCCTTATTAATTCGTCGGTACTGAACCCCACAGTCTAAAGTCGCTTCTGAACCCATTTCCTTCACAAATCTCACCCTTCACTACCTTGTTCTTTCAATTTTTCTAAGCACTTTCATCCTAGACACTATCCTAAACTAGCTAAATAGTATAACTTGGATCACTTTATATACAAACTACAAAGGCCCAGGTACCACCTCAGACAGAAATCATACAAGACTAAATCCTTTAGAAATTAGGCGAGAATTAGCTAGTGCTAAACTAGAGTACCTGTGAAATTAGCACCAATTGCTTTAAATACGATCTGCAAGACTTAAAACTTGTAGAATCATTGACGCTAGGTTACCCTAAAATCTAGGATCAATCTCATTACCCGGCTGCTCTCGGGAGCATCTCGAAACTCCGTATCGGATCTGGACCGCACGTCGGAAGTCCGATTAACACGAAGTTAAGGAACTAGGACCGCCTCGCTGGGCTTGACAACCATCTCGGAAATCAAATCCAGATAATGTCCCAATGCTATTCGCTTGAGCTCGGAGTGAAGAGTGTGAGAAATGTGAAATTAATTCAAAATAAAATATCTTGAATAGTAATCTGGCACCACTCGCTTGCGGATCAGTATTAAGCAACGAGATCGTCAGAATCAGACCAAATTACACCCTTGGATCAGGAGAAATTTCATACACATTTACATGTACTCGGAATCTCCGATCGAGATCCGCTGACCGTTGAAATGAAACTGGTCCGCCACGCGTGATCTGGAATCCCGACCGAAACGAAAACTTAATAGAACGTAGATCCAGCGTTGGTGAGCTTAAGTCCGACCTTTGGCTCAAGGAGGCCCGCCAGAAGTCCTCCGTTGAGCTGAAACCAGCTCACTTTGGTTATAACCTATGTATACTTTGACCTGGAGTCTATTTTGGTGAGTTTTTAGACTATATAAGGACCTTAAACCCTCTCTCTTGGCAGCCATACGAATTTGAGATTGAGAGAGAGAAAAGAGAGAGAAAAGAGAGAGAAAGTCTGGGAGCAGTGGGAGAATCTCCCTATCACTCTTCCATGACGCTATTCGGGCTCCACCGCCTGATTCTCATCAGTTTCCCAGCATTTCCGGCATCATTTCTAGGTAAGGAACCCTGACCCTAATCTGTTTTGGGGTTTAGACGGTTGTAGGTTGTGAAATAGCTAACCTATTTCGTTCTATAGGTTGCCAAACTGCCGAATACGGAAGCTTAGCAAACCAATCGACTCCGTTACGATTCTACGACAAAAGGTGCGAACTTTAGGTGTATAGGTTATGGTTTTCAACGCTTTCAATATCAGATAATGATAGATTCATGATCTGCATGCAATTGCACATGTACAAAGTGCTGTCTGTTTTCCGTTTCGATTAAAGATGAAAAATATGGAATTCTACATACTCTAGGTATTTGTAGAAAGTACGGTATACGTATATTTTTTGGAAATACGTTTGACATGTTTATTTGTTATATGGATATACGATATATGGATAAAATACTTATTTGGCAAAAGGATTCGCCTAAATACATGTTTTACTTATATACACTATGTATGTTGAAATTGCGTATTCTAGAAAATACTGTATACGTATAAATTTTGGAGATGTATTTTTCATGATTATTTGTTGTAGTAATATATTATACATGGATAAAATACTCGCTTGTCTAAAGGATAGCCCTAATACATGTTTTGCTAACATACACCATGTATGTTGTAATAGTGTATTCTAAGTGTTTGTGAAAATGGCTGAATGAGTATAGAATTCTCATTCGTGCTCGCCATGGCTAATTGTCATGGATATATGATTGTTGTATTGGCGATACCCCTTTGACGAAAGGATTTGCCCTAAATCACGCCATGGCCAATATACACTATATATGCTAAAATGTGTGGCCCAAGTGTTCGTGGAAATGACTGAATGAATATGGAACTTGGATTCCTTCTTGCCATGACTATCCGTCGTGGGTGTACGCGTGTTATGATTGGGGCAACTCCCTAGTGAAAGGATTTGGCCTAATGCCTATGTGATCGACATATGTCATGTATGTTGATGTATGTTTGTTTAAGTGTGTCTTGAAATGTCTGAATGAGTAGTAGTTAGCAAATTGTAATGTATAAGGGTGTTGAGATATGATTCTCAACCTCTTTTAACTATGTGTATGATCTCCTTGGATAGTTGTGTGATTAGGAATTGAACATGTACAAACTCATGCTTGTGTTGTGCTTCATAACATGCTCAACTGCTTTATGATTTTAACTATGTAATGCATATGTTTAAATTTATATTTACGCTGTATGATCCGTCATGGGTGATGGGGGAGTGGAGCAACGAGTGCGTGCAACAGCCCTGGCAGCCCTAAACGGATAATACCAGACCTTGATTGTATGAGTTGAATCTTGATCTACTCCTGTTTTATCTATCTGCACTTGATTGTGTTTGGGGCTATGATTATAGTCCAGACAATCGGTACCAGAATTGAATATGTGGCTGTGATTAATTTGCCACGTGAGATGTGTTAGACGAACCCGAGTCGTACTTCGGTTGACGATAGTGGTTGGCCACACGAAGTACTTATGCGCTTCATATCGTCCAGCTTGTTGTGCGCTCGAGCTAGCCGAGCTCGTCAAGTAACCCGATCTGTCTAATGTATGTTCACCATGTTTGGACGCTACTGCTTGAACCTAGGGTACCAAACTTACCAGTGAAATCCCTTTTAACCATGGTACCTCGATCCGCTAAGACTCATGAGCCGGGCATGGTGGTATGGGACACCGTGGTCGAGCTGTCGGCCTACGCTGGGGCCACGTGCCTCCCCGTAGTGACCATTGAGCAACCAAACTCGTGAGCCGAATACGGTGGTATGGGACACTGTATTCGAGCTGTCGATACTTACGGCGAGAGCCGAGTACGGTGAGACCTGTACTCATGCTGACGGGCGACGAGTCCTTGTAGTATCTTCGAGTATACTCCAAGGTCTGTGATTGGCGACGAACCCTTCAAAGCAACTAGAGTATGAGTTGAGCCGAGTACGGTGAGACCTGTATTCGAGCTGACGGCCAGCGATTGAGCCGAGTATGGTGAGACCTGTATTCGAGCTGACGGCCAGCAATTGAGCCGCATACGGTGAGATCTGTATCCGTGCTGACGGGTGACGAGCCCTTTGTGATGCCTTCACTATGCCTCTCAAAACATAATATCGTATGAGATAAACTAGGACTGACGACCCTAGAATGGATCATGTTTGGGAATGATACAAGGGAGGTACCTTAGTTTCCCAATACTACTGTTTGAAATGGACTAATAATAACTCAGTAATCATGCTCATCATCGCACCGCATGTGCCTAGTAGATGTGGAGCACTGAGGGAGGTATGCATTCGCGAACGTAAGATGATGTCGCATGAGGGTGGTTTGGCAAGGGCATACATCATCATGTCATTTCATACTTGCATTTAATAAAAGTAGCTAAACTTGTTTGATTGTACTGCTTTATCATTACTGCTTGATTGAATTGATAACATGTTAACCTATGCTTTATTATTCCACTGAGTTGATCACTCACTCCCACGTTACGGGACGGTGTTTGCAACACCAACCAGATTTGTTGAGTTTCAGGTGTTGGCGATGCTTGTGAAGTAGAGCCGAACACTACTATGATGTTGAGGAGGAGTTCTCCTACATGTAATCTCTGACAGGTCTATGAAGACCTGGTATTGTATTGACGGGGCTACGGTACTTGGGATAAAAGACATTACACTTCCTCACATTTGGTATATTTTAGAACTGTACTTGTAATTATTTAACCTGGTAATGTTATCACACTCTGGAGACTCATCATAGTTTATATATTTTATCTATCTATCACAGTCTTCCGCTTGCAAATTTAACTGTCTCTGGAGTATGATATGCTGTTTTGGCTTAATGTCACTCATGTTCAATGCACGAATACAGTCAACATTCAATCATCATTCATTTTGTTGCATAAGTGATGTTCTGGAACTCGGGAGTTGAGTTTATGCTCGACCCCCGATTTTCAGGGCGTTACAAAAGTGAAATCCTTTGCCACATCTAAACCTCTTGAACTTCTCCACATGGATCTTGTTGGACCAATCAGAATGGAAAGTGGAGGTGGTAAGAAGTATTTCTTGGTAATTGTGGATGACTTTACCAGATTTACTTGGGTTGCATTCATGAGAGAAAAATCTGAAACTCTCGATGAAGTCAAAAGAATACTCAAGCGTATTCAGACCGAAAAAGAAATGAATGTTGCTAAGATCAGAAGCAATCATGGATCAGAATTCGAAAATAGCGATTTTGAGAAGTTCGGTAACGATCATGGTATATCGCATGAGTTTTCTGCTCCTAAGACACCTCAACAAAATGGGATTGTTGAAAGGAAAAATAGAGTGCTACAAGAGATGACCAATGTAATGATAAAGAGCATGACGTTACCTAAAATTTTATGGGCCGAAGCTGTTAATAATGCATGTTATATCATAAACTGTGTTTACATTAGAAAATCTAAAGGTAAAACGACTTATGAATTGTGGTTTAATAAGAAACCTACAGTTAAATACTTTTGAATTTTTGGAAGTAAGTGCTACATTTTACGAGACTGGGGAAATTTTAGGGAAGTTCGATACTAAGTGTGATGAAGGGATATTCCTAAGTTATGCTTTGAATAGTCGAGCATACCATGTTCTTAACAAGAGAACTAGTGTTATTGATGATCACCTGAACACACCAACATTTAGTTCAGATGATGATGAAGTTACTGTAATTGATAAACCTGACTCCTCATCTTGTCAAACCAATACTGAATTACGATTAGTTAAAGACCATTCTACTGATCAAATACTAGGTAACCCTCTCACTGGTGTACGTACTCGAAAACAATTGAAAAACATATGTAATTATGTGTGTTTTACTTCCTAAATCAAACCAGCCAACATAAAAGAGGTACTCACTGATGAAAATTGGATAGTTTCCATGCAAGATGAACTAAACCAATTTGTTAGGAATGATGTATGGTATTTAGTTCCAAGACCATCTGATAAACATATAATTGGAACCAAGTGGATTTTCAAAAATAAATCTGATGAGTTAGGGAATATAATAAGAAACAAGGCGAGACTGGTTGTACAAGGGTACACTCAGATAGAAGGAGTTGATTATGATGAAACCTTTTCTCCAGTAGCTCGTCTTGAATCCGTCAGATTATTCATATCCATTGCATGTTTCAAAAAGTTTAAGATCTATTAAATGGATGTTAAAAGTACATTTCTAAATGGTGATCTACACAAAGAGGTTTATGTTGAACAACCTAAGGGTTTTGAGGACCCTAAACACTCTAATGATGTGTATCACCTTAAAAAGGTACTTTATGGTTTGAAGCAAGCTCCCGGGGCATGGTATAAGAAATTGACTAAGTTCTTACTAAGTCATAATTTTGTTATGGGGAGTGTTAATAAAACTCTTTTTGTTAAAAAAATTCAATGAACACATATTAATAGTACAGATCTACATGGATGATATTACTATGGTTCTACTTGCTCTAACCTGTCTATTGAGTTTGCAGAGTTGATGAAATCCAAGTTTGAAATGAGTATGGTAGGAGAATTGAACTACTTTCTAGGTTTACAACTTAAACAATTAGAAGAGGGTATCTTCATTTCTCAAACAAGTATGCGTTAAACCTTGTTAAGAAATTTGGATTTGAGAATGGCAAAAAATTCGATACTCCTATGAGTACGATTCTTAAGCTTTCAAAGGATACAATAGGTAAATTTGTAGATCCTCGGTTATATCATAGTATGATTGATAGTTTGTTATACTTAACTACGAGCTGACCTGATATAGCATTCAGTGTAGGTATCTGTACTAGATATCAATCAGATCCTAAGGAATCTCATCTTATTGCTTTCAAGCGTATTATTAGATATGTCACAAGTACGACTAATCTTGGCCTCTGGTATCCGCATGATACTAATGCTTAATTAGCTGGATATACGGATGTTGACTAGGTTGGGAACATATATGATAGAAAATCTACCAGTGATGAATGTTTTTATGTTGGGAATTGTTTAGTTTCCTGGAACAGTAAGAAACAAAGTTCTGTATCATTATCCACAGTTGAGGCTGAATATATTGCAGCCGGAAATGCTTATACCCAGCTTGTGTGGATGAAAAGAATGCTCAATGATTATGGTATTGTACAAGATACAATGATATTGTATTTCGATAACTATAGCGCAATTAATATTTCTAAAAATCCCATCCAACATTCCCTTATCAAACACATTGACATTCAGTATCATTATATTTGGAAATTAGTAGAAGATAAAATTATTTCATTGGAATACGTTCAAAAGAAAAATCAGCTTGTGGACATATTTACTAAACCACTCGACAGGAATAGGTTTTTTAAGTTGAAAATGGATATTGGTATGTGTAATTCTAACTGAGTTTATCATGTTTGCATGCTTTTTTTAAAAATATTTTTATACAAATAAATTTGAATAAAATTGAATAAAAATTGAATTTTTAGTGCTTGCACGACCGGTCAAGCACATCCTCGACCAGTCGTGGCTCGACGAGTCAGCATGTACTCGACTGGTCGAGTTGCGCGGTTGGAAGCCTTTATGAGTGAGAAAATCACTTTTTCCCTCTTTTTTCTCTTCTTCCTCATTCGGCCCTCTTCCAACCCGTCGAACCCACCTTCGATTTGTGCTTGGTAAGTGCTCCATTTTTTATTTCCTTCCATATTTTGGTTCCTATTTGCATACAGTGCTAGATTCTTGAGTTAATTTGCGTTTTTCTTTCGATTTCTAAGGGGTTTTTGCTCAAAATCTATTCTACTTGAAACCCTAATTTCTATTATTGTTTTTCTTGATTTGTATCTTGCAATGGAAGGTCGTACTAAAAAGAAAGCTACTCGAGCTTCCTCTTCTCGATCTACACCTTTTAGGGTGAGAACCTTACGTCCTCCCGAGGAAGATCCCGAGTAAGTGCGGGATTTTTATACTCAAGAGATCATTGTTGAGCGTACGGTTGATTCGAATCATTTAGATCAGTTTCAGCTTCTTCCCATCCTAGTGACTGTAGGTTGGGAAAACATTTTGAATTGGGACAGACCGGCATATAGCTCCATTGCGTAAGGGATGTTTGCTTGCACGAGTGACATATCACTTGAAAACTTAACTTTCTCAATTAGCTTTAGAGAAGGTACTTTTCAAGTTGATCGACACTTAATTTTGGGTTTGCTAGATATAAATGTAAACGATGATGGTATTCTTATACCAACTTTAGCTGAACAATTGAATGAATTGGAAAGGCGTATGCTAACCCGTAAATTATGTTACATGGACTCGGAATGGAGTGCAGGAAATGCCCTTCGGGCCAATCAAATATTGCCCAAATACGGAGTGTTGCATCACATTTTTATTTCAAATGTCTATCCCCGATCCGGTAACAAAGCTGAACTTACTTCTTTCATGGTTCGTATTTTGCATTCCGTCGTGTGGGGTATCCCATTTATCTTCCATCCTTAATATGTTATATGATTATTCAATTCGTCTTCACCCGGGCCACAATTATATCCCATTTGCTTACTTCATGACCATCTTAGCTTTGCATTGTAATGTGGTCATGCCTCCTGGTGAAGCCCCTATTGTGCTTCTTCCGTTCAATAATTCAAATATAAACAAAATGAACCTGAAGCTCAATCCTGGTCAGAGGGATGGGGAAGCAAAGGAAGTTGAAGAAGATGCGTTACCAACCGACACCATGATGGAAGATATATTTAATGAGTAAGATTCAGATGATTTTAAGGCTAATCCTGATTATCAGCCACCTAAGTATAATAAGTGCCTTCGCGCTTTAGAGGAGAAGGTGGATGCATTAAAAATATTCCAAGATAATTAAATAAAATATATGTGAAAGTATTTTCGACGCATAACTAAGGGACTGCATCAGATTGATCCATCCATTCCACCTCCTTCTTCCTCTGGATCAGATTAGTTCGGTTTCTTTCTATTTTGGTCATGTATAACTTTCACTATTACTTTATCTTTACCTAGATTTGTATGGATTTATGACATTCTGGTGATGCCCATCTTTGTAATGTTAACATTCTGCTTGCTTTAAACTTTTACTTTAACTCTTATTCTACTATTCTCTGCTATTATCATATTCACAATTATGTTTGATCTTTCTATCTAATTCTTCCTTTGTCAAGTGTGACAAAAAGGGGGAGAGATTTGTGGTTATGTTAATTTGTGTTTGATTGGTGTATGGTGTAGAGTGGTGCATGTGTATGTGTTTTTATGTATTCAGGTACTCTACAAGTCACCAAGCTCAAATTGAGGGGGAGTATTTTGAAAGAATGTTATGTTATGAAGTAGAATCATGAAAGTTTGTGAATTTGGGCATTGTGTATAGGTTGATCTTCCAAGTTGGTTTTGTCACAAATTTGACAAAGGGGGAGATTGTAAGTACTATATTGTATATCAATCACCCTGTATTGTCAAATTTTGTAGTGACAAACCACTTTAGAATGATGGACTTGTTTATGATGGAAAGTTCACCTTCAAGTGACTTTTGAGTGATGGAAAGTTCACATTCATACGAAGATGTGTTACAAGCCATGAAGACTATTCTATGCACATCAACTTTATGTCCTATGTCTACTTCAAGTTCAAACATCAAATGATACTTCAACTTCAAGTGCAAGTTTTACTTTAAGTCAAAGTGCATGTTCAATTACAAGTTCAAGTACTAGAACAAGTATAAGTGCTACTTCAAATGCAAGATCAAGTCCAAGTACAATACATGGTCAAGATTAAGATCTAGTTTCGAGTATACAAGATCAAGCTTCAAGTACTTCAAGTATACTATCTACTGAAGCTACAGGTTCAATGTTCAACATTTTAGGTATAAATGGCCCTAGAAAGTCCTTAGGTTTAGGTCATTCATATTCCACATTTAATTTGGGTCATTGTGCTTATTATAGGCTTTGCTTCGACTAGTCCTAGTCAATATTCGACTATTCCAGGCTCTAGCTCGACCAGTCCAGGGTTTTTCTCGACTAGTCCATATTTAAATTTAAAATTTTAGATTTTTCTGGTAGGTCCTCGACTAGCTGAGCACCCTGCTCGATCGGTCGTGGAGACTGGCTCGACCAGTCGAGCTAGGCTCAACTCAAAGTCTAGCAACCATTTTGATCCCCACTCGACTAGTCGAGGTTGACCTTAGACCAATCAAGGGAAGCATTTTTCAGCTTATAAATAGAGGACTTTTCTTAGTTTTATTCACTCATTCCAAGCTAATTCAAGCCACCACTCTAAGAGATAAGTCCCTGTGATTATCAAGCTATTGTTCAATAAATTTAGATTCATTTATAGCTTATTTGATTGTGTAATTTCTTGATCTCTTAACTTTCAATCTAACTTTGTAAAAGGGAGTTCTACTCTACCTTTTTGAGATCTAAGGAATTCAATCAAGTAGCCCAGTCTAAGTTTAATTAAAATTCCTTTAGAACATAGAACCCTTCTATATGTGAATTGGACATTGAACATCTACATCTATAAGTGAAGCGATTCTACATGGCTACATCAAGCAGAATCTATAGATAAGTATATTGTTTATTGCTTTTTGGTTTTTGAGATAGCCAAAAAATCACTTGTGGTTTTGACTGAGATAAGTCAGAAAATCTCAGCACGGGGTTTTTAATTGTAATAACCCATTGAAAACGCAATTGTAAAGGTTTTAAGGTGAACCTTGAAAAACTTTCTTTCATAGTGAAAGCCAATATCACGTGAGTTGTGATTATTGGGAGTGGAGTAGGTGTGGCTATTTGAGAACAATTGGTGTACACACCAAACCACTATAATTCTTGGAGTTTGGATGATGATGATGATGATGTATGTGATGTATGTGTGGTGAATGCTTGTATTTATTTCATGTACTTGTGGTGAATGTTGTAATAGCTAGAGTTGTTTCAATTGCTTCTTTTATTAGTTTGAGTTTTTTATCCTTACTAAGTTTAAGAAATTAGGTTGTCCTACCAGAAACTTTGGTTTTTGGTGTAAGGTTGTCCTTTGAACAATGTTGGTATCAGCCTCTCAATACTATTACAATTGAGGTTGTTATTTATTTTAGCTATTTGCATTTATATTCCGCATTTATATTTTATTTGGCATAGTCCTATTCACCCCCCCCCCCTCTAGGACTGGGAGCTCGCCCTTTTCAGAAACCAAGAATTCTGAAAGGATATCTGGAAGAGAATGGACCTCGCCAAAGAGCTGGTAGGATTCATAAGATGAGATTTCTATGTCCATGCCGGGATGCTCAGTAACCTTTCCCCACCCATTATTTCGAAACTGATCAGCAAATCTTCTTTTATGAAAGATTATCTTGGAATATGGAAAAATTCTCAACAATAGGTCTTATCTCTTTGCCATTTTTATAGTGCTTGGGTTAGAGACGTTGTTAGAAAACACACCATCATTCTGGAGCAGATTAACCTATTTGATGCCATCATAGCTACATCAGAACATTTTGACACGGATATAGCTATTTTCAGAGGTTTCCTCAATCATTGGTCTCCAATTACCAACTTGTTCCATCTTCCCTCTGGCAAGATGAGTATTACCTTATGAGACCTTCTTTGCATAGTAGGTCTCCCCATCATGGGTAATATCTTTGATGCATATGTACCTTCTAATGGAGAACTCGCACTAGCTTCCGTAGGGGACAAATCTGGTATCTCAAAGACCACGCTCGAACTTTTCGGCGCACTGGCCAACTTCCCTCAACCTGATCGCATTACTTCTCTTGAATGAGTAGCTCATTTTTCTCAAAAACTGTGGTATATTTTCTCCTTCCTGCTTTTTATTTTCAAATTTTCGATCTTGTATGGTTTTGCTTTAATAATTATATCTTTATCTTGACAGCTTCGCATGCCATAATCATCAAGAACTCAAGTCCGTTCACAAGAACATTAAGAACACCACTGAATACGGTTCTTCATGTGAACTAGCTACTTTTCCAGCTTACTGGCTAAGCTTGTTAATATTTCTGAATTCTGAACAGATAGATATCATTAGGCTATCTTTCATCGTGGTCGCAGGTGCAATGGCGGAAGGCCAAAAATATTCGCTAACTCCTCTGGTTTTGTGTTCCTTGTATCACGCTTTTGGGGATGTCATCTCTGGTTCTAAAGACTCCACTTCTAAATCCTTTCCTGTCTATGTTCCATGACATTTCTTCATTGGCTAGGTAGGAGTATACTTACCTTGGACATTTGTTGATTCTGGAAGAGCGTATTCAAACCATGATCTCTTCCTCTTCAACATTTCCAATTAAGAAAGATGATTAAGAAGTCAAGTGACTTGGTCACTAGAAAGATAGAGAGCAATGGTCCTATCGATTTTCATCAATTTCCATTTACTAGATCCCCTGAAGATGTAGCAGTTGTTGATGATGATTCCATCTCGTTTGACGAACATTCATTTCTTGTCTCCATCAGGTCCAGTACTCTGCCTTTGAGAGAAGGTATAGTATTCTGACGTGAACCATACTATCCAAGTAGATTTGCTCATCAGTTTGGATTTGACCAGACCATACTTGAGACTTGCGATATTGTCACCAGAGAAATGAGAAGTTATGGAGTTGGGCCATATAATTGGGCTCTGATATGGAAATAGCTCTTGAACGTTCATACCGGATCACATTTCATAATTCCTGGCTATAATTATTCGTTTAGTGCTTTTTATTGTTAGATGTGCTGGTGGGTTTATTAATATTACTAAGTGAAACATTGTTACCCAGTAGATCATGCCATATAGATTCTTCCACCACAACTAAGCTATCGAAAAGACCAAGGCATTGGCTACTTTGAAGAAAAAGATCGTGCCCCCTCTTCAGGCCAACTTTGCATAAAGATTTCTTTTGCAGATAATATTTCTGAAACAAAGCCTGGTGATACTCTTCAAGGATGGATAGCCTTTGGTACTCCTTTGAAGAATACACCTGAATCTTCAAAATTTCCAGAAGAGAATAATAATTCTTTGCAATTCTATCGTCCTCCTCCCTTGCAGATTTTACGAGATAACTCTCTTTTGTCATCAAAAAGGCGAGAGAGAAAAAGACACCGTTGTCCTCTTCAGAAAGATAAACATATTATAATTGAAGACACATCTTCTTCAGAAAGATGAACATATCGTCATTGAAGGCTCGTAATTGATCTTGCAACATTTTGACTTTAGAATAGTAAGTAACAAACATTTTGGTCAAACTTGATATTGTTGTAATCTGAACCTGTTTCAGAAAAGATGTATTTTGTTGTTTGTTTAATCTAATCATGAGATTTTCATAATCTATTTCATCATATCAAGCAATTGCACAATTGAGCATATTTTGAATAGAACATACGAACATATGCATTCGCAATATCAATGTGTTTACAGCATTTTAATGCTACACATAGTTTAAGCTCGAGCTAATATACTTTAACTGGATATGAGTTGACTTAACTAGACTTAACTGGACTTAACTTGACTTGACTGAACTCGACTTGACATGACTTGACTAGACATTTTCACATAGTTTAAGCTCTTGAGTAGTGGAGCAAGCACAGTTTCTGTAATATGCCGAATTTTTCCCAACCTGGTGATAGACGTCCTCAGGCAATGGGTCGATCCTAACACCTGATTTACTTCTCAAACGCTCGATTCAAAAGTCTCAAATCCCTTTTCAAACCATTTTCTTCAAAATCTCACATTTCCTTCAAAATCTCACATTTCACTACCTCGTCCTTCAAAATTTTCTAAGTGCTTTCATATTAGACATAAATCTTAAAGTTTAGGTGATATTGATCAATACTTAACCTAAAAATTACTATGAATAGTAAATAAATAAATAAAATGGGTTTTTAACCATTAAACTTTTGGAATCTCACGAGATAAGTAGCCTACATGGATAGATCAGCTCCTCCTACCCCAAAAACATATATTGCACGTCAAATAACTCATCCCGGTTTGTAAAATACATCTATTTTACATATCAGACGGAAAAATCACTCCAAACAGGTCAGTGACGAGCGAGGGCATCGCCGAGTTGGCGAGGCCTCGCCAAAATGCGGGCCAGGGCGGGCCGCAGTTCATTGGCTGGCCCGTTTTCGGCCACATTTTCTGTAATTTTGGTCAAACTTCAAAAAGTCATATCTCCCTTGTTATAACTCTGAATTAGGTGATTCAAAAACTAGATTGAAGCTTAATAACTCTAGTTTTATATAAAAGTAATAGAAAAATATAATAAAAATTTTAATATTATTAAATATAGGTCGTTGTGACAACTATCCAAAAATTATTAGTTTTGACAACTGCCGCTTCTAGAATTTTTAGAATTTTTTTATAACCCGAAACCTAATAAAATTTGGTAGAGATGAAGTAGACTTGATGATGAACTATTAAAAAAATAATTAAAATAATATACTACCTCAAATCACCAGAAAGGGGCATAAAACTGCCTTAGGATCGTATTCTGTCATAATTAGGGCGGATTTGGTTAAGTACTGAACTAAACGATCAATAGAATCAGCTCGAACCACTTTAAATATGATCTGTAAGACCCAAAACTTGTCGAACTGTTGACGCTATATTACCTAAAAATCTAGGATCAATCTCATTACCCAGCTGCTCTCGGGAGCATCACGAAACTCCGTATCAGATCTGGACCGCATATCGAAAGTCTGATTAATGCGAAGTTAAACGATTAGGACCGCCTTACTGGGCTTGACAACCATCTCAGAAATCAAATCCAGATAGTGTCCCAGTGCTATTCGCTTGAGCTTGGAGTGAGGAGTGTGAGAAAACGTGGTTTTCTTTAGAAATTAAATCTAATTTAAGAAATCTGAGACTTGTCGCTTGCGGGCCAAATATAAGCAATTAGACCATCGGAATTTGACCCAAATAGACCCTCAGATCAGGAGATATTTCATACACATGGCAGTGTACTTGTGGCCCTGATCGAGTCTTAGTGACCGTTGAACTGAAACTGGTCCGCCACGAGTGATCTGTAAATCCGATCGGACTAAAAATGTAACTCGACCTAGATCCAATGTCTGTGAGCTTAAGTCCGACCTTTGGCTTAAGGGGGGCTTCCAAAAGTGCTCCATTGAGACGGAACTATCCGTATTTGGACATAACCTAAGTATACCTTGGCCCTGGGTCTAATTTGGTGAGTTTTGGGCCTATATAAGGACCTTAAACCCTCACTCTCTCATCCCATACGAATTTGAGAAAAACCTAGGAGAGACAAGAGAGAAAAGAGAGAAAAAGTGTGAGAGAAGTGGGAGCATCTTCCTGATACTCCATCCCCCTGCTATATGTGTTTAACCATCGCTATCTAATCGCTTTTTCGGCAATTTCGGCTTCGTTCGTATGTAAGAAAACCTAACCCTAAGCTATTTTAGGGTTTCCAAGAGTGTAGGTGATGAAATAGCTGACCTGTTTCATGATTCAGGTTGTTGTTGTGCCGTAGACAAAGGCGTTGGGTTTAAACTGGTTTCGGTTCAAGTTTACTGACAAAAGGTGCGGACTTTAGACGTATAGGTTATGGTTTTCAACGCTTTCAATGTCAGATAATGATAAATTCATGATCTGGATGCTATTGCACATGTACAAAGTGCTGTTTGTTTCGTTTTTCGGTTATACATTAACTATGTTGAATATACTGTATTCCTCGTATTTGTAGAAAACACCGTATACATATGAAATACGGATTTGTGCTTGCCATGATTAATTGTTGTCTAGGTATGCTAGATACATGTGTATCAACTTCTGGGTGAACGGATTAGCCCGACACCTGCTATAATAACATACGTCGTGTATGTACTAGTTGTAGCCTAAGTGTTTGCAGAAATGGTCAAATGAATATGGAACTATGATTTATGCTTGTCATGACTATTGGTCATGTATGCATGATCGTGGTTCATGTGGCAATCCTTTGCGAAAGGATTCACTACGACTTGTGTTTTAACTAGTATATTATAGGTATGTTGGAATGTGTAGTCTAAGTGTTTGTGAAAATACTTGTATAGGTATGTATTTAATCTAGTAGTGCCTCGTGTAGGTGTTGAGATAGGATTCGCAACTACCTTAGTGATGTGTATGATTTCCTTTATGTAAGTTATCTAGTTTAATCACTTACTGGTTTATGAAATGTATGTGTTTGGATTTCCTGTTTGCATTGTGTTTTAAAACATGCTTGTTAATGTTTGAATTACTTGTTTATTTAACTCTGCTCTGACCACTTCACATGTTTAAGTTATATTCCATAAAAGCCGTGAAGGGTGATGGGGGAGTGGTGTAACGATTCCGTGCAACAGCCCTGGCAGCCCTAAGCGGACAATATCGGACTTTTGATTGTATGATTTGAAATCTTGATTCATTACTGGTTTAATTGTCTTTTAGGATATTTTGTTGCAATTGAATGAGATTGGGGCTATTGTATAGTCCAGACAATCAGTAACGGGACTGAATTCGTGGCTGAGATTCCTTCGCCACGTGAGATGTGTTCGACGAACCCGAGTCGTACTTCGCTTAGCGATTGTGGTTGGCCACGCGAAGGGCTTATGCACTTCATGTCGCCCAACTTATCGTGCACTCGAGTTAGTCGAGCTCGTTAAGAAACCCAATCTGTCTAATGTATGTTCACCATGTTTGGACGCCACCGCTTGAACCTAAGCTACCAAACTTACCAGTGTAACCCCGTTAACCTTGGTACCTCGATCCGCTAAGACTCATGAGTCGGGCATGGTGGTATGGGACACCGTGTTCGAGCTGTCGGCCTACGCTGGGGCGATGTGCCTCCCCGTAGTGACTAGTGAGCAACCCAGACTCGTGAGCCGAGTATGGTGGTATGAGACACTGTATTCGAGCTGTCGGCCTACACTGTTTTGATGGGTGATGGGGGAGTGTTGTAACGATTCCGTGTAACAGTCCTGACAGCCCTGACCGTACCCGGTCTAGTGACCTGGAGCATACTTTGAATTTGCGGAGAGTCGACGAGCCTTCCCGTAGTAAACAGAGTATAAACTAGGCCTGTATTGATAAGGTGATGGGGAAGTGGTGCAACAATTTCGTGTAACAGCCCTGACAGCCCTTGGAGCGACCTAGAACTGCACTATCATATGAGATTATCTAGGATTGACGACCCTAGAATGGATCATTGTTTGGGAATGATATAAGGAAGGTACCTTAGTTTCCCAATCCTGCTGTATGAAAAGGACTAATAACAACTCGGTAATCATGTTCATATCGTACTGCATGTGCCTGAAAGATGTGGAGCACTGAGGGATGAAAGCATGCCATGAACGTAAGATGGTGTCGCATGAGGGAGTATGTTGGCGAGGGCATGCATCATGACTGCATTCTATATTTGCATTAATAAGAGTATTTAGGATTGTTTGACTGTACTGCTTTATCATTACTGCTTGACTGAATTGATAACATGTTAACCTATGCTTTATTGTTCCACTGAGTTGATCACTCACTCTTACGTTGTGGGACGGTATTCCGGACACCCACTAGACTTTGTCTGTTTGCAGATGGTGACGCTACTCCTGAGGCGGAGCCGGACTTTGTGACGACGAGGATGCTTTCTCATATATGCTATTTTCTGACGGCTTCATGTGAGTCGTGCCTTGATCGACGAGGTTATAGGGATGTTGACTAGATGACTTTACACTTTTTGTACAAGTTGGAAATGTATTTCTAATTCATTAACCTGGTAACATTATCACACTCTGGAGACTTACCATAGCTTATATATTTTATATATCTATCACAGACTTCTGCTTGCAAATTTAACTGACTCTGGAGTATGATATGCTGGTTTGGTATAATCCCATTCATGTTTCAATGCTTTCATCATAACCATCATTATCTATGTTGTATAAGTGATGTGTTGGAACTCGGGAGCTGAGCTTTCCTCGACCCCCGATTTTCAGGGCGTTACAGTTTCTTAGACTCATGTTGGAGTCGGGTCTTACACGAATGGTCGTTATAACTCTCATGAGTTCGTTGGACTTATCCCGACCAGGGAGTTCACAAACCATGATCCATCAGAGGGGCCCAATGAAGCTACCGAGGCCGTGAACTCGGTGGGATTTACGCACAAGGTTGGCTGCAGTAACTTTCTAGAGTTCACGGGGCGCGCAAGGCTACCTTGGGGTACCAAATCCAAGGTCGCCAATCCATCAATGAGTAGGCTAAAAACCCTTCCTCACGAGTTACTGCTAAAATCAAACCAAGGATCTATGGGGTCTTATGCATGGTTGACTTATCTATGTACAATGGCCGAAGAGCACACATCACAGCTTGCTTTTTCTTCACCTGCAAGGTCGAACCCATTCATGGGAGGGCATTTTAGCTCCATTCACTGCACGCATGGGTATGCATGCGATGGCCTACACAGGCTTTTTAGGGTCATTGGCTTCTCACTACTGCCTATATATATATATATATATATATATATATATATATATATATATATATATATATATATTGCCGATGATGGTTGATCGTATGTGTAGTTGGGCATATAGGCTTGACTATGCTATCGTAAATAATAAATTGCCATTGTCGATGATATGTTTATATATTGTTGATCGTATAGACTTTGCTACAAATAACAAATCGGCTTTGGTCAAGATAACAAATCGATAATTGATATATCGCCATTGTTGTTGATATGTTTATATATGGTTAGAATGGTGCATCAGCTTGACAATAATATCAATTTCGATAAATTTTGATAACAGGATAATCTTTGCGTCAGTGATATGGTGATAGCAATGGCGATGATGACTATTGCTGATTTGACAGTAATCATCGACGCTTGACGATAATATGCTTGAACTTGATATGCTTGAAAATCCACTTTTTTATTCATTCATGTTCGAGGAAGAATACATGGATTCATCTTTTGAAAATATTTCATTTCTTTCTACTTGTCTTGCCCCATTTTGATTAGGAAGCATTGTATTGATAATCTTCGTAATCAAAATCACAGTGATCTTCAGAGGCAATATATCTTGATGCAGTGAATTTCAACAAATATATTGATGCATTATCATTGTGCATGGACTATCTGTACGTGCTTGTTGTAATTCTAGCACTCGGTATTATCAAATTCTGTTGTGCTAAGCCACTTGGAGTCTGCAACTTTTTTTGATAAGATGGACTAATCACCTTCATGCATTTCAAGTCATCTTCAAGTCTTCTACATCTTCAAGTTGAACATTGTCAAAGATCAAACACAAGCTCAAGTACAAGAATATAAGTTTTATCTCAAGTTCAAGTTCATTATCATTATCTTAAGTCTAAAGAACACAAGCTCTAACTCATGCTCAAGTTCAAGATTACAAGGTCAAGCTTCATGTATTTCATGATAAACGAGTTACCGAAGCGATCGATGTTTCGATGTTTCAAACTCACAAACATGGTATGATTGACCCTAGATTGACCATAGGTCAGGTCATATTGATTGCATACTTAATTTAGGTCATTATATAAGTTTATAGGCTTTTCTTTGACTAGTCCTAGTCTTTGTTCGACTAGTCCAAGCACTGACTTGACCAGTCCAAGAAGTTTCTCGACCAGTCCAAGATTTGTTGAGAATTTTTAGAAATTTTTGGTTATGACTCGACCAATCGTGTGCACTGCTTGACCAGTCGAGTGAACAGTCTCGACCAGTCGAACAGTGCTTGACTCGATCTCCAGCGGCTTAATTTTTACTCACTCGACTAGTCGAGTGCTATGCTCAACCAATCGAGTAGGCTATTCGACCAGTTGAGCAGGCCACTCGACTAGTCGAGTAACAGGTTTATCTTATCGCGCTAGAAATTTTGAAAATTGGTTGGTGCTTCAACCAGTTGAACCGACCCTTATACCAATCGAGCGAACAAAATTTTTATCTACAAATAGAGGACAAATCTCAGAGTTTTTCATCCATTCCAAGCCTAATCAAGCCATCACTCTGAGAGATAAGTTCCTATAATTGTTAAGCTATTACTTATTCATTTTAGATTCTTTTATAGCTTTTTGTATTTAATTTTAAGATCTCATTATTCAATTCTATTCTATTAAAAGGGAATTTTGGTTTACCTTTTTGAGATCAAAATCAAATCAAGCTAGCCCCAAGTTAATTTAATTCAAAACATTTAGACCTAGAACCCTTTCATTTGTGAGATTGGACATTGAACATCTACATCTACATCGAATTGGTTCTACCTGGTTACATCGGAAGAAAAATCTTCAAATAAGTACAATTTTCATTTTCTACATTTTTGGTTTGTGATCAGCCAGGAAAACTCATTGTGGGGTTTTTGTGATTTTGTAAGCCCATTTGAAAGACACCATTGCGAAGGTTTTAAGGTGAACCTTGGAAAACCTTATTTCTTAGTGAAAGCCAATATCCCGTGGGTGAGGATATTGCGAGTGGAGTAGTTGTGTGGCTGTTTGCGAACAGTTATTGTACACACACAAACCACTATAATTCTCAGTGTTTGGATGGTGATGGTTGTGATGTATGTGTGGTGCTGAATGTTATAATTTACTTTATGCACTTTTGGTGAATGACGTAATAACTTAGTTTATTTCCTTTACCTCTTTATTGGTTTGAGTTTTTGATACTTATCAACATTCTAGTAAGGTTGTCCTACCATAAGCCTTTGGTTTTTGGTGTTAGGTTGTCCTTAGAACTGAGTTTGTATCAACCTCTTAAGACTAGTATATTTGAGGTTGCTTTTTAATTGTGTTATCTATCTTTGTATTCCAAATTTATTTTTTATTTGGCATAGTCCTATTCACCCCCCCCCCCTCTAGGACTTTGTGCTCAGACTTTTCAAGTTGTATCAAAGCCTAATAGCTCATTTACTTGGATTAATTTCCTGAGCTAACCGATCTCGAACATTTAATATGTCAAATTTTAATAGCCTCTCAATTATTAGGCCTCCACCTTTTGATGGCTCCAATTATGCTTATTGGAAAGCCAGGATGAGGATCTTTTTGAGGTCCATCGATGAGAGAGTGTGGCAAGCCACAGTGACTAGATGGAACCCACCCACGTCTGAAGTTCTAGGCACTAATGGAACTAAGTCTGTTAAAGTTACACCTTATTATTCATGGACCACTCTTCAGAAAAATTAGAGTAGTGCCAATGCCAAAACTTTAAATGCAATCACTTGCACACTATCACCAGATGAATTCAAAATAATTATATCTTGTGATACTGCAAAGCAAGCTTGGGATATCTTAGAAATGACACATGAAGGTATGACTATCGTAAAAAAGTCAAAACTTCAAATCCTCACCACTATATTTGAGGAAATACATATGGAAGAAAGTGAAACATTCATGGACTTCTGTACTAAATTTAATGACATAGTCAACTCAATGTGAGGTCTTGGAGATAACATCCCAGAAAGTAAAGTTTGTGCAAAGATACTACGCTCATTGCCTGAAAGGTTCAATTCTAAGGTGACTGCCATTCAGGAACTTCATGACACGGATAATATGAGGGTTGAAGAGCTTGTTGGTTCTTTATAAACCTACGAGTTAAATTTTAAGGCTCCTAAAGGTAAGTCCATAGCCCTCAAGTCATCTAAATGGATTTCTTAAGATAATACTAGTAATTCTGATTGTGAAAATTCAGAGGATGATATGGCACTATTAGCCAATAAGTTTTATAAAATTTTCAAAAGCAAAAAGGGAGTTGATTTTCGAAAACCTTCTGAGAAGAAAAAGAGTAAATCTAAAAATTGGAAATCTTTTAAAGACAGCTAATGCTTCAACTGCCGTGAATACAGGAATTTGGCAAACAAGTGTCCAAAGAAGGATAAATCAAAGAAGAAAGGTATGTTGGCCACATGGGATGAATTGTCTTGCTCTGAAGCTTCTTCTGAGTCAGATGATTCTGAACCCGAATCTTCTAATGAGGTCAAGGCCTTAATGCCTCTAGCCAGAGTCACTTCCTCAGGTAGTTGTGATTCAACTTATGATGAAAATCTGAGGAGTGACCCTAAAAACGATGAAGATTTATAAGATGCCTATAATGCCCTATACAGGGAAAGTTGTAAGATAGCTATAAAACTTAAACTTCAAATAGAAAAGTTTTTAAAGATAAAAGAGGATTTTGAAAACTTAGTTGTAGAAAAATCACATCTTTTTTATTGTTTTGAAAAGACTAAATGTGATTTAGATTTCAAAACGTCCCAAGTTGAAAAATCTAATATCAGAAAATGAAAAACTAAAACTAGAAGTCTCCTCTCTTAAGTTTAAAGGATACTTGGACGTATGCCCTAGGTGATCCTAAACTAGAAAAATTGCTAACCGGATCAAGGAAATATGGACATAGATCTGGTCTGGGCTATGATAAAAATTTGCTTCTAAAAAATAAGATTACTCCTCCTTAGTTTGTTAAAGGAGAGTCCTTCAACTCAAAAGAGAAAAGTCTAAATCAAAATGGTTTTAAAAATCCAAAACTTTTCAAACTACGAAACCTAATATTGCCCATAACAATTATAGAAATTAGCATTATAACCCTTTAGCTAAGAAAATTGTGGATTTACTCAAGGAGCTTCTAAAATCTAACTCTAATGGTAGAATGTATAACAACTATAAGCACAACAAAACCAACAGTGCTCCGAAATCCAAGATGGTAATGAAATGGGTCCTTAAAGTTACTTGTTTGATTGCCCACACTGCTTTCAAGGCTTCGAGTCAATTGAAGTGGTACCTAAACAGTGGTTGCTCTAGACACATGATAGGTGATAAAGATTTGTTCACCAACTTCAAAGATATGACTGATGGTTCAGTCACATTTGGTGATGGTAGCAACTGCAGAATAATTGGCCAAGGTACGGTTCAACTCTTCAATCTTCCTCCTTTTGAGAATGTTTTATTTGTAGAAGGTCTTAAATATAATCTCTTAAGCATTTCTCAAATATGTGATAACAAACATAGCGTTAAATTCACTAACCAAGGATGTGAGATTTCTAATGAGAAAGGTTATGTGATATTAATCGGTCGCAGAACATCCGAGAATTGCTATATAGTCAGTGACTCTAGCTCGTCTAAATTATCGTGCTAGATGGTCCAAACCAATGAGACTGAATTATGGCATAAACGCCTTGGCATGTACACTACCGAAATCTATATAGACTGAGCAAAGCTGAGTTAATAAGAGGTCTACCCAAATTAAAGAAAATGAATAAAATTTGTAGCGAATGTCAAATTGGGAAACAAACTAGGAGTAGTCACAAGAAAGTGAACTCCAGTGCTACATTTAAACCTCTTGAACTCCTCCACATGGATCTCATAGGACCTACCAAAACGGAGAGTCGATGTGGAACGAAATATTTTCTGGTAATTGTGGATGACTTTACTAGATATATATGGGTAGCTTTCATGAGAGAGAAGTCTAAAACTCTCGATGAAGTGAAAAGGATACTCAAGCATATCCAAACTAAGAAGGAAACAAATGTTTCGAAAATCCGAAGTGACCATGGATCGAAATTTGATAATAGCAATTTTGAGAAGTTCTATAGCGATCACAGGATATCGTATGAATTTTCTACACCTAAGACACCTCAACAAAATGGGGTTGTTGAAAGGAAAAACCGTATGCTTCAAGAAATGGCTAATGTTATGTTAAATAGCATGAAATTGCCTAAAAATCAATGGGCTGAAGCTGTGAACACTACATGCTATATAATAAATCGTGTTTATACTAGAAAATTAAATGATAAGACTGCTTATGAACTGTGGTTCGATAAGAAGCCCACAGTAAAATACTTTCGAGTTTTTGGCAACAAGTGCTATATTTTGCGTGACCGCCAAAATTTAGGGAAGTTCGACACTAAAAGTGACGAAGGGATTTTTCTAGAATATGCTCTAAATAGTCGAGCATATCGTGTTCTCAACAAGAGAACCGATATTATTCAAGAGTCCATTAATGTGGTTATAGATGATCGCCTGAATACACCTGTCTTTAGTTTAGAAGATGATGAAGTCTTTATATTTGATAAACCAGACTCGTCATCAGTCAAGATGACATTGAACTACGGTCAGTTAAAGACCATCCAACTGATCAAATTCTTGGGAACCCTTTCACTGGTGTGTGTACTCGAAGACAATTAGAAAACATATGTAATTATGTATGCTTCTCTTCCCAAATTGAACCGGCCAATGTAAAAAAAATGCTTACTGATGAAAAATAGATAATAGCCATGCAAGTTGATCTAAATCATTTCTAAGGAATGATGTATGGTATTTGGTTCCTAAACCTAATGATAAACACATACTTGAACTAAGTGAATTTTTAAAAATAAATCTTATTAGTTAGGGAACATTATAAGAAGCAAGGCAAGACTGGTTGTACAAGGGTACACTCAGATAGAAGGCATCAATTATGACGAAACCTTTGCCCCAGTAGCTCGTCTTGAATCTATCATATGATTTATATCCATTGCTTGTTTCAAAAAGTTCAAAATCTATCAAATGGATGTCAAGAGTACTTTCTTGAATTGTGATTTACATGAGAAAGTATATGTAGAACAACCTAAGGGTTTTGAAGACCCTAAACACACTAATCATGTTTATCGCCTAAAAAAGGCACTCTACGGTTTAAACAAGCTCCCAGGGCATAGTATGAGAAGTTGACTAAGTTTTTACAAACAGTGTCTTATAATGGGGAGTGTTGATAAGACACTGTTTGTAAAGAAACATAATGATCACATTCTTATAGTACAGATATATGTTGATGATATTATTTACGGTTCTACATGTTCTAACCTGTCTACTGAGTTTGCAGAATTGATGAAGTCCAAGTTTGAAATGAGCATGGTTGGAGAACTGAACTATTTTTTAGGTTTATTAGTGAAACAACTTGAAGACGGGATTTTTATTTCTCAAACCAAGAATGCTCTAAACTTGGTGAAGAAGTTTGGTTTTGAGAGCGGCAAAACCTTCGATACTCCTATGAGTACGACTCTTAAGCTCTCTAAAGATACATCAGGTAAAAGTGTAGATCCTAGATTGTATCGTAGTATGATTGGTAGCTTATTATATTTAACTGCGAGCCGACCTAATATATCATTCAGCGTAGGTATCTGTGCTAAATATCAATCAGATTATAATGAATCTCACCTAATTGTTGTCAAGCAAATTATGAGATATGTCACAAGTTCGGCCAATCTTGGCCTTTGGTATCCACATGATACTAATGTCCAATTAGTTGGTTATACGGATGCTGACTAGGCTGGGAATATAGATGACCGCAAGTCTACCAGTGGCGGGTGTTTTTATGTCAGGAACTATTTAGTTTCGTGGTACAGCAAGAAACAAAGTTCTGTTTCACTATCCACAGCTGAGGCTAAATATATTACAGCTAGAAATGCATGTATTCAGCTTACATGGATGAAAAGAATGCTATATGACTATGGATTTGCGCAAAATACTATGGTTCTTTATTGTGATAACTGTAGCGCTATCAACATCTCTAAAAATTCCATCCAACATTCACGAACTAAGCATATTGACATTAAATATCATTACATTCTTGAATTAGTAGAAGATAAAATTATTTCATTGGATTATGTTCAAAATGATAATCAACTTGCAGACATTTTCACTAAACCACTAGACAAAAATAGGTTCTCCAAGTTAAAACTTGATATTGGTATGTGTAATTTGATTTGATATTGTTGTGTCTGTTTGTACTATATTTTGTATATATTTTATTGCAAAATTTTGAATTTCAAAAATTAATAAAATTAAGAATTTTTGTGTCTGCACGACCAGTCGTGGCATGATTGGTTGAGTATGTACTCGACCAGTCGAGATGCACGGTTGGGTTGCTTTTATTGTGAGAAAAATTACTTTTTCTGCACTTTCTTCATCTTCTCCGACCGGTCGAACCCATCTCCGAATACTACTTGGTTAGTGCATCATTTTCATTTTTCTTTCGGATTTAGGTTCCTTGCATCTCATTTAGCTTTATTCTAAAGTTTATTTCAAGATTTCTTTCGGATTCCTTGCATTTTTTTAGGTAAAATCTGATTTGGGTGAAATCCATAAATGCTTCTTGCATTCTTCTATTTTATCTTGCAATGGAAGGTAGGCATAAGAAGAAAAATACTCGTGGTCCTTCTTCTCGTTCCACACCTATTTCAGTGCACACTCTTCGATCACCTGAAGAAGACCCATAATATGTGTGGAATATTCGTCTCCGCAATGTCATTATTGAACGAACTGTCAATTCCAACCATCTGGTTCCTTTCAACATCATTTCCCTCCTTGTGGCTGTAGGATGGGATAACATACTGAATTGGAGCGGTCCGGCATACCGGTCTATTGCATAAGCCATGTATGCATGTATCAGTGATTTTTCTATTAAAAATTTAACCTTCACTTTGATGTTTAAAGAAGGTACATTTTCAGTAGATCGTCACTTAATTTCTAACTTGATGGATATCCTAGTTAATGATGAAGGGATTCCAATATCCACATTGGTTGCAAAATTGAATGAATCTGAAAAATGTCTTTTAACCAGAGATCTGTGCAACATGAACTTGGAATGGAATTCAGGGATTGCGCTCTATGCCAACCATATGTTACCCAGAAACAGAGTACTTCATCATATCTTCATTTCCAATGTATACCCTAGATCTGGTAACAAGTCTGAATTAACCTCTTTCATGGTGCTTATTCTTCATTCCGTTGTTTCTGGAATTCAAGTGTGTCTTCCATCGTTGATTTGCTATATTATAATCCAATTTCGTCTTCATCCGGGGCATAGCGATATTCCACTCACTTATTTGATGACCACCCTTGCTACTCACTGTCTTGTGGTCATGCCACCTGGAGAAGCTCCTATTTCTCATATACCCTTCAACAACTCAAACATAAAAAAGATGAATTTGAAGTTGGCTCCTGGTCAAGTTGATAGGGATGCTAGAGGAGTTATAGAAGAATTTGGAGAGGAAGAAGCACTAGCCACTGATGACATGAATATGGATGACTTGTTTGATGAGTTAGAATATGATTTTGAAGTTGATCCTGATTTTTAGCCTTCCGATTTTGTTGAGAGACTTAGAACCTTATAAGAAAAGGTGGATGCTCTCCATGTATCCCATGAAACGCAATTCAAATATGTACGAAAATACCTTCGTTGCATAAACAAGGGATTGCATCAAATTGACCCATCTATTCCTGCTCCGTCTTTTACTTATGATTAGTGTTTTTGGTTATATTGGGCATGTACTAAATCTTAATCTTTACTTTTGTTTGGATAATCCTTGAATATGTTTTTATTTGCTACTCTTTGGACATGTTCATGTTTGATGATGATCTATATTGTTGATGATTGAACATGATGGTGATCTATATTCACTCTCTAACCTCATACTCTTCTCTATTATTTTTATTCTTCACTCATTTATGTATTTATTTTTCTTTCCTTTGTCATATTGCGACAAAAGGGGGAGAAATGTGGTATGATTTGAATGGTATGATGATTGTTGGATGATTGTTGGTTTTTGGATATGATTGTAGAGAAATATAGATGTGCATATTTTTCTTTGGATATGTATTTATTTAATATAGGTACTCTACAAATCACCCTGCTTGGATTGAGGGGGAGTAATGGATTGAGGGGGAGTAGTAGTAATATTATCTCTTTTGAACTGGTGCATGATTCTTTAGTCAGTTTTGTCACAAATTTGACAAAGGGGGCGATTATACGTGATATGTTGTAATTCTAGCACCCGGTATTGTCAAATTTTGTTGTGCCAAACCACTTGGAATCTGTAACTTGTTTTGATAAGATGGACTAATCACCTTCATGCATTTCAAGTCATCGTCAACTCTTCTACATCTTCAAGTTGAAGAACAATGTCGAAGATCAAACACAAGCTCAAGTACAAGAATATAAGTTCTATCTCAAGTTCAAGTTCATTATCATTATCTGAATTCTCAAGAACACAAGCTCTAACTCATGCTCAAGTTCAAGACTACAAGGTGAAGCTTCATGTACTTCACGATAAACGAGTTACCGAAGCGATCGATGTTTCGATGTTTCAAACTCACAAACATGGTATGGATGACCCTAGATTGACCATATGTTAGGTCATATTGATTGCATACTTATTTTGAGTCATTATATAACTTTATAAGCTTTTCTTCGACTAGTTCTAGTCTTTGTTCGACTAGTCTAGGCACTGGATCGACCAGTCCAAGATTTGTTAAGAATTTTTGAGAATTCTTGGTTATGACTCGACTAGTCGTGTACACTACTCGACTAGTCGAGTGAACAATCTCGACCAGTCGAACAAGGCTCGACTCGATCTCCAGCGACTTAATTTTTACTCACTCGACTAGTCAAGTGCTATACTTGACCAGTTGAGCAGGCCATTCGACTAGTCGAGGAATGGGTTTATCATATCACGCTAGAAATTTTGAAAATTGGTTGGTGCTTCAACCAGTTGAACCGACCCTTAGACCAATCAAGCGAATAAATTTTTTACCGATAAATAGAGGATGAATCTCAGAGTTTTCATTCATTCCAAGCCTAATCAAACCATCACTTTGAGAGATAAGTTCCTGCATTTGTGAAGCTATTACTTATTCATTTTAGATTCTTTTATAGGTTTTTGTATTTGATTTTAAGATTTCATTATTCAATTCTATTCTATTAAAAGGGAATTTTAGTTTACCCTTTTGAGATCAAAACCAAATCAAGCTAGCCCCGGGTTAATTTAATTTAAAAATCGATTAGACCTAAAACCCTTTCATTTGTGAGATTGGACATTGAACATCTACGTCTACATTGAATTGGTTTTACCGGGATGCATCGGAAGAAGAATCTTTAGATAAGTACAAATTTAATTTTCTGCATTTTTGGTTTGTGAGATTCAGCCAGGAAAACTCATTCTGGGGTTTTTGTGATTGTGTAAGACCATTTGAAAGACACAATTGTAAAGGTTTTAAGGTGAACCTTGGAAAACCATATTTTTTAGTGAAAGCCAATATCCCATGGGTGAGGATATTGGGAGTGGAGTAGTTGTGTGGCTGTTTGTGAACAGTTGGTGTACACACACGTACCACTATAATTCTTGGTGTTTGGATGGTGATGGTTGTGATGTATGTGTGGTGCTGAATGTTGTAATTTCCTTTGCCTCTTTATTGGTTTGAGTTTTTGATACTTACCAACGTTCTAGTAAGGTTGTCCTGCCATAAGCCTTTAGTTTTTAGTGTTAGGTTGTCCTTAGAACTCAGTTTGTATCAAGCTCTTAAGACTAGTACATTTGAGGTTGCTATTTAATTGTGTTATCTATCTTTGTATTCCACATTTATTTTTTATTTGGCATAGTCCTATTCACTCCCCCCTCCCCCTCAAGGACTTTATGCTCAGCCTTTTCACTATCCGAGATTAGAATTGCCCCCAATTTCACGAATATTTATACTCTTGCATCCCGATTACGAAGAAATGAAAAATTGCTTCAATCAGGCTTGTGTGCTCGTATCTCCTCTATTACATTGTATGCTTTCCTTATGATTATTGCGCCATTATCAATCATTTTTTGTAATATACTCTTTAGTTTCAAGCAATCCTCAGTTCGATGTCTGAGGAGACGATGATAATAGCAATAGTCACTTTTATTTATTTTCTGCAAACCCTTTGGACGTTTTGGCCATGGCAACTTGATCTTCTCTCCCACTAGCAATTTGTTCAGCATAGGAAGTATATCATCTTCTTTGAATGGATATCTCCCATAATCCTTGGACTGTCCGAATTCTTTCTTTATTCTCTGGGCTATATGTTTATTCATATATCTTCTGCTAGATTTCCTTTGTTCATCTTGTTGATTCTTCATTTTTCTTTCTTCTTCCGTGATACTGATTGAAGTTATTTTCAGATTTTTTAGTATTTCACTTTTATAAGACTCTATTCTTGCAGTGATCTTTTCTTCATGGCCAGCCTTTTCGATTAGATCCTGAAAGGTGTGTATATTCAAATCAATAAGATTCAATGCAATATCTGGTCTTATGCATCCTATGCATAGCTTGATTTGTTCTCTTTTTTCTTTCACCAATCGTAAACTTGGTGCCCCCAAGGTTCTCTATCAACTAATGAATTCTTTGACCGGTTCATGTTCTCTTTTACAAATAGAAGCTAAGTCATTACTGACTTCTTTAGAAGATGATCCAACAAATCGTGAATTATAATGAGAACTTGTAATAGAATCTATTGCAACGGGCCATTCTCTTGTCGCAACAGCCTTCCCTTTGTCTTTCCAAATTTTCGACGGATCTCTTGCAAATGTCGCGTTCACAGTCACTTTCCTATCTCATTTCTCATTCTTTTTCATTACTACTCACCTTATTGTTATCATCCTTTGCAACATATCCTTTAATGTAAAGCAATTTTTTGTTAGATGTCCCACATAACGATGATAACAACAATCTCTCTTATCTTTAGTCATTTTAACTTCTTCTGGACGTCTGGGCTGAGGTTAATGAATGGTCCTGATAGCCAATAACTGTTCCATCATTGGTATGACATCTTCTTTTTCAAAATCATATTCTTTATGATAATCATACGATCGAGTTCGCTTGTCATTTACTTGATCCTTATACCAATCCGAATCTTCTCTCTTCCTTGTCTCTCGCTTATTGTAAAAAGTATTCTTTTTCTTTTCTTGATCAACAGTATTCACCATTAATCTATTCGTTCTTCTTTCTATCTTGATCTGAAATGTTGGCATTTTCCTAGACATCAACTCCAATGTGTGTGCTTTCGTTGCGAGATCTCGAAAAGTCTTTATATGAGCACTTGCGAGCCAGAAGGGAATTCTTGGCTCCATAGAATTTAAACACATGTTTACTTGTTCTTTCTCGTCTGGCAACTATCGTCATGAGGCCCCTAAAGTCTTCCACCTATCAATAAATTTCTCCATTGGTTTGTTTTCTTTTTGTCAGACAGTGGCCAATTCTACAACACAAACATCGTGCTCTGATGAGAAGAAAATAGATATAAATGCGTCCTGTATCTGTTCCTAAGTTCTTATTGATTCTGGCGTCAGAATAGAATACCATCGAAATGCTTTGCTAGTCAAGGAAGAATCGAATATCCATAAACAATATTGTGAAACAGTAGAGAAGTTCCCCATGGTTGTGATAAAGTGTACGAGATGTTCCTTTGGAGACCCTTCTCCATTAAATTTCTAAAAATCTGGTTGCTTGAAGTTTACTGAGAAGGGAACATCTTCTACCTCTCTTGGATATGGTATTTTATATCAGAACCTCCCAATATGTTCGCGATCCCTGACGAATTTCACAACCATCTATTACATTTCCTCTTGAGTTATCGCCCTAGCAGCTGGGGCAGATTCGTGCGATCCTACTCTTGTGGCAATAACCCTCAGGATGTTGCTCTTATTCATTCATAGCGGCCATTCCTGGCAAGTTTGTCGCTTGAGCCATGTTATGAGCAAGAGTAGTCAGAGCTTCTCAGACGCTTTGACACTCCTCCATTAAGATTCTTTGAGTTTCGGCCATCTTAGTCATATATTCATCAACTTTTGGCTAGGGACCTTGATTTATTCCTGCCATGTGCACAGTGGCTTCTACACTATCTGAAGAGGCAATCGTAGAAGTAGAATATCCGGGTGTAATGGGGCATCTATTGAGAGAGGGGTTCCATTCAGACCTTCCATACTCCCGCAGAATACGGCCGACTGCGAGATTTCTTGTTGAGGTGTATTTTGAGGTGAAACAGAAATTGCATTATTCATCGGTGCTTTGCCCTTCTCTTTTCTCGTCCATCGAGTCTTCATAATAGGTAGTGCAGAGAAATCCTGTGATGTCAGTGAAGGAAGAGATATCCTTAGATACAGAGCTGGAGGAGTGAGTTCAGGATTATTTTTAACTGTATTCCGTGTTATTGGTCCCCTGATCTTATGTGGAGATGAGTTCATCTTGGCAGTTACTGTATTTCGGGTTCTTGTTTTTCAAGATGCTATGACAATCCAGTCATTGTCATTCTCTTATACCAGTGGCAAAGCGGATATGACTCTGGCCATAACTTGGGACTTGTCATTCTTACTTGTTGTAAGCTGTGCTTCATGATTTGTAATATGATTCGTTGCATACTATACTACAAACCCGATTGTCGTGATGTAGAAATTCATCTTCTTTATTGCGCTCGCCATTGATCATAACTCGCGATTTTGTCTTCTTACTTCTTACCTTCAGACAAAATATAAAATCATAATTAGTATTTGAATGATAAAACATTCTATCTTAGAGATGAAGGGGAGGATGTTCCCGTTGAGAGTCGCCATTTTGGCGTCGAGAAGACACCAAATGTAACACCCCGTACTTTCCAATACTCGGGTGTTACCGTGTAACCTAACTTGGTATAAATACAAACCTAGGTTAGACAAGTATTCACGTTCATTCTAGTCTAAATCCGACCATTGGAAACAGTCCCAATCCTTACATCAAGCCATCTATCCTATGCCCTAAGGTCTGGATCGACAGATCCATCATTAAGTTAACTTTAGAAACTCCTATAGATGTGCACCACTTCATCATTTCGATTAGGCCGCTGATTACTAAACTCTTCGATGATTTTCACCTAAATAGGCCGAGAACCCTAGAAATCACCATTGATCGTATTTTGTAATGATTTGGACGTTAGATCTCCATAGATCGTAACGTAATCTATGTATTTAGAAAACATGGCTCACTTACAAATTTAAATTCTTCCTGTTAAGCCCTACAGTAAATAAAGGACGTTAATAAAAATGCAAACCATGATAAACACTTTAGAAAATAATGATAGTAATATAATAATAATAATAATAATAATAATAATAACAATAACAACAACAGTAATTAATATAGTAATAAAGGGAAATAAATAATGATGTATATAGTTTATACTAAAGTAATAATAGTAACATTAGTATTAATGTTAATGTCTAGTTAGTAAATCATACAAACAACCATTAGACCGTTGACGTTCGATTTCGGGGTGATCCGACCGTCGGACTTGACAGAGATCCACAAATAGAGCCCAAATCAGATTATGGGCCCCACTTAGGCATCCCATCTACCCGATCCTTAGTCAGGGACCTTTCTTGGGAACCCAGAAATAGAATGGATGGTGTGGATTCTCTATAAATATCACGGAGGACCCCACCACCGACCCCGAGAGTGCACGGTGCAGGAGCACTCGCCGTGCACCGGACTTGCAAGCTTGGTCAAGCACAGCTGACCTGATGAAGCCTAAAGAGGAAATATCCTCTTCTTCTTTCGTTCTCTGCCAGCAAAATGGACAACGCCCGTTTGATTGATCAGCGGGCCACCATGATCATCCAATTAGACAATCCAAACCGTTCATCATCATTAGAGCGTGTGGCTGACCAAAACCCAACTGTCACGGAAGATTTTTCTGCACGTGTGGATGCAATATCTTCACTACAAATCGGCCCAACAAACATAAATTTGCTAAAAACAGAAATCCCATTCCGCTGCTGCCACGAGGGCGATCCGTGTGAGGAGAAAACTTCTCATCTTAGCCCTCCGTCCAAGCCTATCTCAGCCATCCATTGTAGCAGTGGTTTTGGGCTTTGTTAGAAAACCAAACCATTGCTAGTTTTGGTTTTGTTAGCCGCATTTTGGAGGCTATTACCATCCGTTTTTAATCCAGACCGTCCATTACCAGCCAACGGTATAGGATCTGTTAGGGCAACCATGGGATGGGGAATAAATCCAATAACAATGCCCCTCCTTTTGTTGTTGCGGCTGTTAGAGGAAAACGACCGCCACCTTCAAACTTGCGAACCCACCAGCCAACACTTCTCTAAGCTTCAAAACAGTGTATCTGTAAGCTTCCTAGGGTCCATTGGGACCGTTTGAAAGGAGTAGATCGGAGGAAGAAGCAGTGGGGTGGATTCCGCCATTAGAGCTGAACTCCTTCTCCTCTGTTTGAGCCACACCGAGTCACACTGATTCGGGGCGAGTTCTGGTCGGAGTTGGAGTTCCTGCTGGCCAAAGTTGGAAGATGAAAGAGAGAAGAAAGAAAAACGAGAGAGAATGGGTGTGCGTGGGTGCAACTGTTACACTTGGGCCGAGCCTGAGTCGAGCGCGGCCGACGGTTTTCACTGGGTGTTCAGCAGCAGGAAGACAGAAGAAAGAAGGAAGGGAAGAGGAAGAGGAGGTAGATAGGAAGAGAAGCAGAAAGAAAGAAATGAGGAGCAATGAAGAGATGGTGCAGACCGTTGCACCAGCACAGCCCGACCAGATTGCTGACCTGACCTATGACTCGGGCCGAGTCTAAGTCTATCCAGACCACGGAGCTGGTCATGGATGATCCAGAGTTGCTCCAGAGTTCTAGAGGAGTGAGAAGGAAGTAGTTTGAGAGGAGATCGGGCCACTGTCTCCTTCGTTCATGCTTATGGAAACCATTGCTGCGAGTCCAGCAGATTGCTGGCTGCGTTTGGATGGTACACTTTGAAAGGAAGAGAGAATGGCAGGGGAAGGAGGGAGTAGAAGGGAGAAAGAAAAGAAAATGAAGGGAGAGGAAGGAGAGGAAGAGAAACAAGTGAAGACAGCTAAGTTGACTCGGTTGTAACCGAGTACAGTTGGGTTGATTCAGGTTCGGGCCGATCCAGATGTTGCTGGAGTTCCAGCAAGGAGAAACGAAAATAGAGAAGAAGAAAAGAAAAAATAAAAGAGAGTTGGGCTTTTGAGTTGATTGGGTTGAGCTGAGTCAACTTGACTCGAACCGAGTCAACTAAGGTGAGTCCATGTCTCTCCCCCATATCGAAATTCTTTTGATTTGCAATTTCCATTTTTGCCCTTCTATGGTATTAGGATGATGAGTACTAGGAGTGAATAACATTTAGTAAATTATCTATATCGATATTAGTGTTACATATAAAATAAAATTTTCATTGATAACTATTAGCATTTTGTCATCATTAATAGTAGGTATTGACATTTATTTATTATCATTAGTATTACTATGATATTTGCAATTATATAGCATGATTAACTATTAGAAAATTTTCCATGATTATATTAGTTATTATAAATGAACAAAGGATTTTACGGTTATTAAATATTAGCATTTTAGCTATCATGCTTGAATATTATCATTGATAGCAGATTGTACAATTTGATATCATCATGATAATTATCGTTGCTGTGATATCTAGCATTTATTTGTAACATTGATGTTAATAAATATTTTATAACTATTAAATTGACATCGTGACTTATCTTACACTAACTACAATTTAAATCCTAGAATCTAAGTTTAGGGCTAAACCCTAGGAAGAAAACCCTAAATTCTACAGTAAAACCCTAAAAGATAACCTGGGCTATGATCTTAAACCCTAGGTTGTACGTAGAACTTGGATTTAATTGTACATCCTAATTTATGGTAGGATTTGATTTTAAGGGAACGCGCATTCCTTGGCGATGCTGGTAGGCGATGCAAACCTAAGGTGATGATTTCTTCCCCTTGAGCTTTCCACTTTCCCATTAGCTTAAGTTATAGTCCTTATTTTAATTTATAATTGATATCTCTATTTCATAGTCACATATGTTAAATTGTTGGAATTGAATTGTTGTATTACATACTTTATGATTATCTTGTATAATTGTTCATGCTTGTGGGTTATTTGTGGATTATGCCTAAGCTGTCGGCCTATGCTGGGTGACCAACCCCCCCATAGTGACCTTTGAGCTTTTCTAAATTGATTGTTTGAATTTGGAATAATAATGGTTGGGCTAACCATGCATTTTCATGGCATATATTATGGTCTTTTCCGGGTGGTTAGTTCTCCTTGGGTGTACCTTTGCGTATTTTTCTGGGTGACTAATCCTCCTTGGGCGATCTATGTATTATTAAGGTCTTTTCCGAGTCGTTAGTTCTCCTTGGGTGTACCTTTGCGTATTTTTCTAGGTGACTAATCCTCCTTGGACGATTATGTATTATTATGGTCTTTTTTGGGTGGTTAGTTCTCCTTGGGTGTACCTTTACATATTTTTCTGGGTGACTAATCTTCCTTGGGTGATCTATGTATTATTACTGTCTTTTCTGGGTGGTTTGTTCTCCTTGGACGTACCTTTATGTACTTTTTCGGGTGACTAGTCCTCCTTGGGCGTATCACAGTCTTTTCCGGGTGACTAGTTCTCCTTGGGTGACTTTTTACTAGCTGGATGTACATCCCCAAGTCTGTGAACGTGTGCACCCATCCATGCATTTAATAAGACTGCATCATGTACTATTTTATATGCCTTGCCATGTTTTTATAACTATGCTTACCTAATGCGATGGTGTGTAATCTTGAGGGGAATTCACACTGAGTTGGCCACTCATCCATCAAATATATAACCGTACAGGTAGCACAGGTGGCTTAAGTGATTTTTAGGTTCGGTCAGATGAAGAGCGGAGTACCATTGTTGAAGATGCATGATCGTATGGCCAAGAGTGGCTACGTGGTTTTACAGCCCCAGATTTATTATAACTTGCTTTGTTTACATGTAACATTATTTCACTTGTAATTGTAAGTATTTGGGACATTGGTTTGTATAAGTCATTATGGGCAACTTCTTGTATATTTGAATGATAATGATATTTTCCTTTATGATTGATTTGTCCATCTACGCTCATTTGCTCACTCTAATAATTGAAAAAAAAATGTACACTCGAATTTGACCCTCCTTTAAGGTTAACACTCAAGTTTTTGGGACACGGGTCGTGTACTCAGGTCCTAATAAGTCGGGATGTTACAGTTGGTATCAGAGCATAGTTTGGACAAACTTGGCCTTGGGAAATGATCTTATACAAGCCTTAAATGTCTCAAGTTAGGACGTTGAATTTAGAAATTTGAACTTAGATGAATTTCCCTTAAACTTAGGAAATGGGTGAGAATATAAAAACCTGGACCTAGGTTCCCTTAGAAATCGTTAAGATAGTTATTTGAATTGATGTGGAATCCCCTTACAATAAGAGATGTTGAGAATATAGAGACCCAAAACCTTAGGTCCCTTAGATAGTTATTTGGATAACCATAACACTTAGAAACAATCTCGGATTCCCTTAAAGATATAAATACTCAATGTTAGGCTCCTTTGAAGATTATTTGGATAATTGTGGGGCTCATATTCCCTTGAAATTGTTGGAGTAGAAATTCAAAATTTATGAGATTCCCTTGAGTCAGGGAAGGTGAAGAACTTAGGAATGAACTTAGGCCTTTTTGAATATTTTTAGTCATTTGAACTTAAAGACAAGAACTTTGGTTTCCTTATAAACTACACGACCGTTGTTTGAAAACTTAGAAATAAAAAAAAATTTGGTTCCCATGTGAACTACCAAAGATGTTGTTTGAACTTAGAAACCAAACCCAAATGCCATGTGGGGACAAATACTCACTACAATGTTTAAAAGAACAAACAAGAACATTCCTTGAACATGGCTCTCAATGAACAAGTTTCAGGAAATCCATAATTTGAAACTTCCCAAAACATCAGTAGTTATAAGTGAAACTATCACAATGTTCAAGAATGAAACGAACTTACACTTCATAGGAAATTTTGTACCCACCGTATCGTACATTGTATCGAACATAAACACCCTCTGAACTTTGAGAATCATACTATAAACATAACTTGAATCCCCTGATGCGCCTCTTCATTTACAAATAATTTTTCCTACAAATGCTCGCACGTGGAAATTATTTAGAAGAGAAACTATGTAATTCTAGGTAGATTTTCAACTTTGAGCTACAACATTATAACTAGGTTTGAAATCCCAGATAAACTTAGAAAAATTTCAAACTTAGATTTCAAGTAGAAACCTTGTCCTGCAATTTTGGTGTTTAAATAATCAGAGTGCGCAGTAGAAGCGTAATGCACCATGTAGACTTATCAATTATGAGAAAATAAGATTTCATAATATTCCTCAGGAGTCTAGAATAATTGAGGTCACAAGTTGATGGAACCATATTTAAACGATGTCTTCATGGTTTGACTCAAAGTTAAGTCCTAACAAATCTCAACGATCTCATTGCAAAGAATCAAGATTTAACAGGATTTTGAATGGATGTCAAAGTCCTCTGCTCTGCAGGCAGATGATCCACGTATCGAGCTCAAACCCACTACAACCATCTGTTCGTGTTAGCTCGAACACTGAAAACAAAAAAAAAATAAAATTGTATTGTACTCTCGATGTTGAAAGTTATCCTTTAAAGGTAAAAGAAAATAAAAGCAAAGCTAGGACGTTAGTATTAGTCACCCAAATGAACTCAAAACCCTAGTGAGTGCTATGAGAAACCCTGATGCCGATAAGCATTAGTAAGATCCCCTAGTTCCAATTAATACTGAAATGATTTCTAACATTTAGAGGAACCTAAAATGCATCAGTTGATTTGCTAGGATGGAGAGTTAAGGGTTGTGGTAGATTGGAATACGACAGTGAAATTTCACACTTAGGCATACATGAAATAGAGTACACTATTAAAATGAAATTACTTAGGGATACACGTGACAAATCTCGGG
This sequence comes from Magnolia officinalis, assembly GCA_021015155.1. Classification (NCBI taxonomy): domain Eukaryota; kingdom Viridiplantae; phylum Streptophyta; class Magnoliopsida; order Magnoliales; family Magnoliaceae; genus Magnolia; species Magnolia officinalis. The sequence goes on from JAJHSJ010000002.1 coordinate 58,950,754, forward strand.
ATGAGATTTCTGTTAAGGCGGGTAGATTGTAACACCCTGTACTTTCCAGTACTCAGGTGTTACAGTGTAACCTAACTTGGTATAAATACAAACCTAGGTTAGACAAGCATTCAAATTCATTCTAGTCTAAATCCAAACATTGGAAACAGTCCCAATCCTTACATCAAGCCATCTATCCTATGCCCTAAGGACTGGATCGACAGATCCATCATTAACTTAACTTTAGAAACTCCTATAGATGTGCACCACTTCATCATTTCGATTAGGCCGCTGATTACTAAACTCTTCGATGATTTTCACCTAAACTAGGCCGAAAACCCTAGAAATCACCATTGATCGTATTTTGTAATGATCTGACTATTAGATCTCCATAGATCGTAACGTAACCTATGTATTTAGAAAACATGGCTCACTTACAAATTTAAATTCTTCCTGTTAAGCCCTACAGTAAATAAAGGACGTTAATCAAAATGTAAACCATGATAAACGCTTTAGAAAATAATGATAGTAATATAATAATAATAATAATAATAATAATAATAATAATAATAATAATAATAATAATAACAACAGTAATCAGTATAGTAATAAAGGGAAATAAATAATGATGTATATAGTTTATACTAAAGTAATAATAGTAACATTAGTATTAATGTTAATGTCTAGTTAGTAAATCATACAAACAACCATTAGACCGTTGAAGTTCGATTTTAGGGTGATCCGACCGTCAGATTTGACAGAGATCCACAAATAGAGCCCAAATCAGATTATGGGCCCCACCTAGGCATCCCATCTGCCCTATCCTTGGTCAGGGACCTTTTTTGGGAACCCAGAAATAGAATGGACGGTGTGGATTCTCTATAAATATCACGGAGGACCCCACCACCGACCCCAAGAGTGCATGGTGCAGGAGCACTCGCCGTGCACTGGACTTGCAAGCTCGGTCAAGCACAGCTGACCCGATGAAGCCTAAAGAGGAAATATCCTCTTCTTCTTTCGTTCTCTGCCAGTAAAATGGGCAACGCCCGTGTAACGCCCTGAAATTTGGGGGTCGAGTATGAACTCAACTCCCGAGTTCCAACGCATCACTTATGCAACATACACAATGATGGTTAAATGTTGTCTGAGGTAGAGCAATAATCATGAATGAGATTATACCAAAACAGTAAATCATACTCCAGTTCAATTGTATAAAGGCAAGCGGAAGACTGAAAATTTATATTCAAGTATGTAAAGTAACAAAATTTTATGAACTCTAGAGTATGAGTACTAACTGAGTACCAATATACATGTATTGTTTCTAAGTCAAAAATCAAAATGCAACTCTGTATGTAAGCCCTGGAACCCCCGCAATGCAGTCGGCCTAAGCAAAGCCGTCAGCGTACTGCATAAAGGAGAACTCCTCCTGATCCTCATCAAAGTCGGGCTCCGGCTCCTGAACCGAGGCGCCATCTACACCTGCGACAGAGTCTGGTGGGTGTTGCAAACACCGTCCCGTAACGTGAGAGTGAGTAGCTAACTCAGTGGAACAATAAAGCATAGGTTAACATGTTATCAATTCAATCAAGCAGTAATGATAAAGCAGTACAAATCAAACATTTTTAACTACTCTTGTTAAATGCGAGAATGAAATGACATGATGCTGTATGCCCTTGCCAAACCACCCTCAAGCGACATCATCTTACGTTCGCGAATGCTTATTTCCTCAGTGCGCCACATCTACAAAGCACATGTGGTGCGATGATGCTCATGATTACCAAGTTTTTATTAGCCCATTTCAAACAGCAGTATTGGGAAACTAAGGTACCTCCCTTATATCATTTCCCAAACATGATCCATTCTAGGGTCGTCAATCCTAGTTAATCTCATACGATATTATGGTTTGAGAAGCGTAGTGAAGGCATCGCAAAGGGCTCGTCACCCGTCAGCGCGGATACATATCTCACCGTATGCGGCTCAATTGTTGGCCGTCAGCTCGAGTACAGGTCTCACCGTACTTGGCTCAATCACTAGCCGTCAGCTCGAGTACAGGTCTCACCGTACTCGGCTCAACTCATACTCTAGTTGCTGTGAAAGACTCGTCGTCAATCACAGACACTTCGAGTATACTCGAAGATACTACGGAGGACTCGTCGCCCGTCAGCACGAGCACAGGTCTCACCGTACTCGGCTCTCGCCGTAAGTATCGACAGCTCGAATACAGTGTCCCATACCACCGTATTCGGCTCACGAGTTTGGTTGTGCAATGGTCACTACGGGGAGGCACAAGGCCCCAGCGTAGGCCGACAGCTCGACCACGGTGTCCCATACCACCATGCCCGGCTCATGCGTCTTAGTGGATCTAGGTACCATGGTTAACGGGATCGCCACTGGTAAGTTTGGTACCCTAGGTTCAAGCAGTAACGACCAAACATGGTGAACACACATATACATTTCGGTTTACTTGACGAGCCTGACTAACTCGAGCGCACCACAAGTTGGGCGATATGGAGCGCAAAAGCACTCCGTGTGGCCAACCACTATCGCCAACCGAAATACGACTCGGGTTCGCCAGACACATCCTTTGTGGCGACATGAATCTCAGCCACAATCGCAAGTCTGGTACCGAATGTTTGGACTATAGACATAGTCCCAAACTCAAACAGTTCTCATCAATAGCATGTGAAGTAAAGCATGATAAACAAGCAATACAAGCATGTTAGCAGGCATGTTATAAAGCATGAAGTAAAGCATGAAGTAAAGCATGTTGTAAAGCATGTTGTAAAGCATGTAGTAAAGCACTATACACATAGGGATACAATTACATACACATCACAAGTGAGTGGTTATAGCGAACCACCGCATGGAGGGGATCCTACATGTCTCTAAGGGAGTCGGGAATCCCATATCAGCACCTCTCTAAGGCACTAACACTCAAGCATTTACACACACAAGCATCTACACAAACACTTAGAATACACTATTCCAACATACATGACGTATGTTAGCAAAATACATGTTAGGGTTGTCCCTTCGTCACGTGAGTATTTTACCCATGTATATCATAATCATACAACAAATAATCATTACAATTGTATTTCCAAAATTCACACATACGCGGTATTTCTAGAATACACAATTTCAACATACTAGGCATTTACAAGCGGACATGTATTTCAGCGATTCCTTTTGCCAAACTAGTATTTTATCCATATATTATATAATCATACATTAAATAAACATGTCAAACATTTTTCCAAAAAAAATACGTATACGGTATTTCTACGTATACCTAGAGTATGTGAAATTCCATATTCTACAACGTTAATCGAAACAGGAAACGGAAAGCACTTTGTACATGTGCATTTACATGCAGATCATGAATCTATCATTATTTGACATTGAAAGCGTTGAAAACCGTAACTTATACACTTAAAGTCCTCACCTTTGCCCTTGGAATCACAACGAATCAGCAAGGGTCGTTGAGCTTCCGTAAATGGGAGTTTTCTAGCCTAAAGAGCGGAATCGATTAGCCTTTACATAACCTACAACCAACCTACATCAAATCAGACCTAGGGTTAGGGTTTCTTACCTTCAAACGGAATGGATACCGCCGGAAAAACACCTGGAAAGGAGCGGTGTAGGCCGTGCGACAACCGAAAGCAGTAGGAGGAAGATCACCCACAAATCCCAAGCTCTTCTCTCTTTTCCTCTCTCTCTCTCTAGGTTTTTATTCCAAATTCGTATGGCTGTGAGAGGGGCTGTTCTAAGCCCCTTTTATAGCCAAAACATTCCCAAAATAGACTCAGGTTCAAGGGTTACTGCTAACATAGGATATTCGTCACTTTTCTAGCTCAAAAGAGAGGTTCTGGTGGCCCTCCTTGAGCCAAACGTCAGACTTAAGCTCACCACACATGGATCTATGTGGAATTACGTTTTCGACTCGATCGGATTCCCAGATCGCACATGGCGGACCACTTTCAGTTCAATGGTCAGTGGGCCACGATCCGAAATTCCAAGTACATGTAAATGTTCCTGAAATTTTTCTTAATCCGAGGGTGTAATTTGGTCTGATTCTGACGGTTAGGTTGCTTAATACTGACGCGCAAGCGAATGGTGCCAGATCACTATTCCTGATATTTATTTTGGAATGGGAATAGTGTTTTTCACACTCCCTCGCTCCGGATCGAAACGAATGGCCGTGGGACATTGGCTGGATCTGATTTTTGAGATGATTGTCAAGCCCAGTGAGGCGGTCCTAGTTCCTTAACTTCTTGTTAATCGGACTTCCGATGTGCGATCTAGACCTAATACGAAGTTTCGTTTCATTCCCGAGAGCAGCCGGTTAATGAGTTTGGTTCTAAACTTTAGGGTAACCTAGAGTCACTTGTTTTGCAAGTTTTGGGTCTTGTAGATCGTATTTAAAGCGATCCCAACGGATTTCATGGCTAATCGAGTTTAGCACTTAGTTAACTTTGTTAAATTTCTAAAGGATTTAATCCTAATTAATTTCTGGTCGAGGTGGTACTCGAACCAATGTACGGAAATTTACGGGTCGTTACAGCCCGTTTGATTGATCAGCGGGCCACCATGATCATCCGATCAGACAATCCAAACCGTCCATCATCATTAGAGCATGGGGCTGACCAAAACCCAACTGTCACGGAAGATTTTTCTGCATGTGTGGATGCAATATCTTCACTGCAAATCGGCCCTACAAACACGAATTTGCTAAAAACGGAAATCCCATTCCGTTGCTGCCATGAGGGCGATCCATGTGAGGAGAAAACTTCTCATCTTAGCCCTCCGTCTAAGCCTATCTTAGCCATCCATTGTAGCAGTGGTTTTGGGCTTTGTTAGAAAACCAAACCATTGCTAGTTTTGGTTTTGTTACCCGCATTTTGGAGGCTATTACCATCCGGTTTTGATCCAGACCGTCCATTACCAGCCAACGGTATAGGATCTGTTAGGGCAACCATGGGATGGGGAATAAATCCAACAACAACGCCCCTCCTTTTGTTGCTGCAGCTGTTAGAGGAAAACGGCCGCCACCTTTAAAATTGTGAACACACCAGCCAACACTTCTCTAAGCTTCGAAACAGTGTATCTGCAAGCTTCCTAGGGTCCATTGGGACCGTTTGAAAGGAGTAGATAGGAGGAAGAAGCAGTGGGGCGGATTCCGCCATTAGAGTTGAACTCCTCCTCCGTTTGAGCCACACCGAGTCACACTGATTCGGGGCGAGTTCTGGTCGGAGTTGGAGTTCCTGCTGGCCAAAGTTGGAAGATGAAAGAGAGAAGAAATAAAAACAAGAGAGAATGGGTGTGTGTGGGTGCAACTGTTGCACTTGGGCCGAGCCTGAGTCGAGCCGGCCCGACGGTTTTCACTGGGTGTTCAGCAGCAGGAAGAGAGAAGAAAGAAGGCAGGGAAGAGGAAGAGGAGGTAGATAGGAAGAGAAGCAAAAAGAAAGAAATGAGGAGGAATGAAGAGATGGTGCAGACCGTTGCACCAGCACAGCCCAACCAGATTGCTGACCCGACCTATGACTCGGGCCGAGTCTAAGTCTATCCAGACCACGGAGCTGGTCATGGATGATCCAGAGTTGCTCCAGAGTTCTAGAGGAGTGAGAAGGAAACAGTTTGAGAGGAGATCGGGCCGCTGTCTCCTTCGTTCATGCTTGTGGCAACCATTGCTGCAAGTCCAGCAGATTGCTGGCAGCGTTTGGATGCTACACTTTGAAAGGAAGAGAGAATGGCAGGGGAAGGAGGGAGTAGAAGGGAGAAAGAAAAGAAAATGAAGGGAGAGGAAGGAGATGAAGAGAAATAAGTGAAGATGGCTGAGTCGACTCGGCTGGAACAGAGTCCAGTTGGGTCGATTCAGGTTTGGGCCGATCCAGATGTTGCTGGAGTTCCAGCAAGGAGAAACGAAAATAGAGAAGAAGAAAAGAAAAAATAAAAGAGAGTTGGGCTTTTGAGTTGATTGTGTTGAGCTGAGTCAACTTGACTCGAACCGAGTCAACTAAGGTGAGTCCATGTCTCTTCCCCATATCGAAATTCTTTTGATTTGCAATTTCCATTTTTGCCCTTCTATGGTGTTAGGTGTGAATAACATTTAGTAAATTATCTATATCGATATTAGTGTTACATATAAAATAAAATTTTCATTGATAACTATTAGCATTTTGTCATCATTAATAGTAGGTATTGACATTTATTTATTACCATTATTATTACTATGATATTTGCAATTATATAGCATGATTAGCTATTAGAAAATTTTTCATTCTTATATTAGTTATTATAAATGAACAAAGGATTTTACGGTTATTAAATATTAGCATTTTAGCTATCATGCTTGAATATTATCATTGATGGCAGATTGTACAATTTGATATCATCATGATAATTATCGTTGTTGTGATATCTAGCATTTATTTGTAACATTGATGTTAATAAATATTTTATAACTATTAAATTGACATCGTGACTTATCTTACACTAACTACAATTTAAATCCTAGAATCTAAGTCTAGGGCTAAACCCTAGGATGAAAATCCTAAATTCTACAGTAAAACCCTAAAAGATAACCTGGGCTATGATCTTAAACCCTAGGTTGTACGTAGAACTTGGATCTAATTGTACATCCTAATTTATGGTAGGATTTGATTTTAAGGGAACGCGCATTCCTTGGCGATGCTGGTAGGCGATGCAAACCTAAGGTGATGATTTCTTCCCCTTGAGCTTTCCACTTTCTCATTAGCTTAAGTTATAGTCCTTATTTTAATTTATAATTGATATCTCTATTTCATAGTCACATACATTAAATTGTTGGAATTGAATTGTTGTATTACATACTTTATGATTATCTTGTATAATTGTTCATGCTTGTGGGGTATTTGTGGATTATGCCTGAGCTGTCGGCCTATGCTGGGTGACCAACCCCCCCATAGTGACCTTTGAGCTTTTCTAAGTTGATTGTTTAAATTTGGAATAATAATGGTTGGGTTAACCATGCATTTTCATGGCATATATTATGGTCTTTTCCGAGTGGTTAGTTCTCCTTGGGTGTACCTTTGCGTATTTTTTTGGGTGACTAATCCTCCTTGGACGATTTATGTATTATTACGGTCTTTTCCGGGTGGCTAGTTCTCCTTGGGTGTACCTTTGCGTATTTGTAACATCCCGGATTTTCGCCAACCTGGGATTAGACATCCTTAGGCATTGGGTCAATCTTAATACCTGATTAACTTTTCAAACGCTCAATTCAAAGCCTCAAATCCCGTCTTGAACCATTTTCTTCACAAATCCCACCCTTCACTACCTTGTGCTTTCAATTTTTCAAAGCACTTTCACCCTAGACACTAACTTAAACTAGCTAAGTAGTAAAGCTTGGATCACTTTATATACAAACTGCAAAGGCCTAAGTACCACCTCGACCAGAAATCACGTAGGATTAAATCCTTTAGAAATTTAACAAAGTTAACTAAGTACTAAACTCGGTTAGTCATGAAATCCGTTGGGATCGCTTTAAATACGGTCTGCAAGACCCAAAACTTGCAGAAATAGTGACTCTAGGTTACCCTAAAGTCTAGAGCCAAACTCATTTCCCGGCTGCTCTCGGGAATGAAACGAAACTTCGTATTAGGTCTAGACCGCACATCGGGAGTCCGATTAACACGAAGCTAAGGAACTAGGACCGCCTCACTGGGCTTGACAATCATCTCAAAAATCAGATGATTTCGATGTCCCACGGCCATTTTTCGATCCGGAGCGAGAGGGAGTGTGAAAAAACATAAATTCCATCCTAAAATAAATATCTGGATAGTGATCTGGCATCATTCGGTTGCGCGTCAGTATTAAGCAACTTGACCGTCGGAATCAGACCAAATTACACCCTCGGATTAAGAAAAATTTCAGGAACATTTACATGTACTTAGAATTTCTGATCGTGGCCCACTGACCGTTGAACTGAAAGTGGTCCGCCACGTGCGATCTGGGAATCCGATCGAGTCGAAAACGTAATCCCACGTAGATCCATAGATGGTGAGCTTAAGTCTGACGTTTGGCTCAAGGAGGGCCACCAGAACCTCTCTTTTGAGCTGGAAAAGTGACGAAATACCTATATTAGCAGTAACCTTTGAACAGGAGTCTATTTCGGTGAGTTTTGAGACTATATAAGGACCTTAAACCCTCTCTCATGGCAGCCATACGAATTTGGAATTGAGAGAGGGAAAAGAGAGAGAAAGTGAGGGAGAAGTGGGAGAATCTCCCTGCCGTCGTTCCCTGCCACCACACGGGCTGCACCATCCCTTTCTTGACGCTTTTCCCGGCGTTTCCGGCGTCGTTTCTAGGTAAGAAACCCTAACCCTAATCTGTTTTGGGGTTTAGACTGTTGTAGGTTGTGAAATAGCTAACCTATTTCGTTCTCTAGGTTGCCAAACTGCCGAATACGGAAGCTTAGCAAACCTATCGATTTCGTTGCGATTCTACGACAAAAGGTGCGGACTTTAGGTGCATAGGTTAGGGTTTTCAACGCTTTCAATGTCAGATACTGATAGATTCATGATCTGCATGCAATTGCACATGTACAAAGTGCTTTCCGTTTCCTGTTTCGATTAACGTTGTAGAATATGGAATTTCACATACTCTAGGTATACGTAGAAATACCGTATATGTATTTTTTTTGGAGAAATGTTTGACATGTTTATTTAATGTATGATTATACTATATATGGATAAAATACTAGTTTGGCGAAAGGAATCGCCGTAATACATGTTCATTTGTAAATGCTATGTATGTTGAAATTGCGTATTCTAGAAAATACTGTATACGTATAAATTTTGGATATGTATTTTCATGATTATTTGCTGTAGTAATATATTATACATAGATAAAATACTTGCTTGGCTAAAGGATAGCCCTAATACATGTTTTGTTAACATGCACCATGTTTGTTGTAATAGTGTATTCTAAGTGTTTGTGAAAGTGGCTGAATGAGTATAGAATTCTCATTCGTGCTCGCCATGACTAATTGTCATGGATTCATGTTTGATGTATTGGCGATAACCCCCTTTGACGAAAGGATTTGCCCTAAGTCACGCCACGGCCAATATACACTATATATGCTAAAATGTGTGGCCCAAGTGTTTGTGGAAATGACTGATGAATGAATATGGAACTTGGATTCTGCTTGCCATGACTATCCGTCGTGGGTGTACGCGTGTTATGATTGGGGCAACTCCCTAGTGAAAGGATTTGGCCTAATGCCTATGTGATCGACATATGTCATGTATGTTGATGTATGTTTGTTTAAGTGTTTCTTGAAATGTCTGAATGACTAGTAGTTAGCAAATCATAATGTATAAGGGTGTTGAGATATGATTCTCAACCTCTTTTAACTATGTGTATGATCTCCTTTGATAGTTGTGTGATTAGGAATTGAACATGTACAAACGCATGCTTGTGTTGTGATTCATAACATGCTCAACTGCTTTATGATTTTAACTATGTAATGCATATGTTTAAATTTATATTTACGTTGTATGATCCGTCATGGGTGATGGGGAGCGGAGAGCAACGAGTGCGTGCAACAGCCCTGGCAGCCCTAAACGGATAATACCAGACTTTGATTATATGATTTGAATCCTGATCCATTACTGCTTTATCTATCTGCAATTGATTGTGTTTGGGGCTATGATTATGGCCCAGGCAATCGATAACAGGATTGAACTCGTGGCTGAGATTCATTTGCCACGTGGGATGTGTTCGACGAACTCGAGTCGTGCGTTGCCTGTCGGTAGTGGCTAGGCCACACGAAGTTGTTTATGCACTTCATGTCGTGCAGCTCAACGGGCGATCGTGCTAGTCAAGCTCGTCAAGTAACCCGATCTGTCTTATGCATGTTTACCCTGTTTGGACGCTACTGCTTGAACCTAGGGTACCAAACTTACCAGTGAAACCCCTTTTAACCATGGTACCTCGATCCGCTAAGACGCATGAGCCGGGCATGGTGGTATGGGACACCGTGGTCGAGCTGTCGGCCTACGCTGGGGCCATGTGCCTCCCCGTAGTGACCATTGCGCAACTAAACTCGTGAGCCGAATACGGTGGTATGGGACACTGTATTCGAGCTGTCGATACTTACGGCGAGAGCCGAGTACGGTGAGACCTGTGCTCGTGCTGACGGGCGACGAGTCCTCCGTAGTATCTTCGAGTATACTCCAAGGGTCTGTGAATGGCGACGAGTCTTTCACAGCAACTAGAGTATGAGTGGAGCCGAGTACGGTGAGACCTGTACTCGAGCTGACGGCTAGTGATTGAGCCGAGTACGGTGAGACCTGTACTCGAACTGACGGTCAGCAATTGAGCCGCATACGGTGAGAAGTGTATCCGCGCTGACGGGTGACGAGCCCTTTGCGATGCCTTCACTATGCTTCTCGAACCATAATATCGTATGAGATTAACTAGGATTGACGACCCTAGAATGGATCATGTTTGGGAATGATACGAGGGAGGTACCTTAGTTTCCCAATACTGCTGGTTGAAATGGACTAATAATAACTTGGTAATCATGAGCATCATTGCACTGCATGTGCTTTGTAGATGTGGTGCACTGAGGGAGTTAAGCATTCGCGAACGTAAGATGATGTCGCTTGAGGGTGGTTTGGCAAGGGCATACAGCATCATGTCATTTCATTCTTGCATTTAATAAGAGTAGTTAGAATTGTTTGATTTGTACTGCTTTATCATTACTGCTTGATTGAATTGATAACATGTTAACCTATGCTTTACTGTTCCACTGAGTTGATCACTCACTCCCACGTTACGGGACGGTGTGTACACACCAACCAGATTTGTTGAGTTTCAGGTGGTGGCGATGCTTGTGAAGCAGAGCCGGACTACTTCTATGATGATAGGAGGAATTCTCCTATCTGTATCTCTCTGGCAGGTCAATGAAGACCTGATATTGTATTGACGGGGCTATGGTACATGGGATAGGAGGCATTACACTTCCTCACGTTTGGTACATTTTAGAACTGCACTTGTATTTATTTAACCTGGTAATGTTATCACACTCTGGAGACTCATCATAGTTCATATATTTTATTTATCTATCACAGTCTTCCGCTTGCAAATTTAACTGTCTCTGGAGTATGATATGCTGCTTTGGCTTAATCTCACTCATGTTCAATGCACGAATACAGCCAACATTCAATCATCATTCATTTTGTTGCATAAGTGATGTTCTGGAACTCGGGAGTTGAGTTTATACTCGACCCCCGATTTTCAGGGCATTACAGTATTTTTCTGGGTGACTAATCTTCCTTGGACGATTTATGTATTATTACGGTCTTGTCCGGGTGGTTAGTTCTCCTTGGGTGTACCTTTACATATTTTTCCGGGTGACTAATCCTCCTTGGGCGATCTATGTATTATTACTGTCTTTTCCGGGAGGTTTGTTCTCCTTGGACGTACCTTTATGTACTTTTTCGGGTGACTAGTCCTCCTTGGGCGATCTATATAACATGGTCTTTTCCGGGTGACTAGTTCTCCTTGGGTGACTTTTTACTAGCTGGATGTACATCCCCAGGTCTTTGAGCGTGTGCACGCATCCATACATTTAATAAGACTCCATCATGTATTGTTTTGTATGCCTTGCCATGTTTTTATAACTATGCTTACCTAATGCGACGGTGTGTAATCTTGAGGGGAATTCACACTGAGTTGGCCACTCATCCATCAAATATATAACCGCACAGGTAGCACAGGTTGCTTAAGTGATTTTCAGGTTCGGTCAGATGAAGGGCAGAGTACCACTGTTGAAGATGCTTGATTGTATGACCAAGAGTGGCTACGTGGTTTTACAGCCCTAGATTTATTATAACTTGCTTTGTTTACATGTAACATTATTTCACTTGTAATTGTAAGTATTTGGGACATTGGTTTGTATAAGTCATTATGGGCAGCTTCTTGTATATTTGAATGATAATGAAATTTTCCTTTATGATTGATTTGTCCATACTACGCTCATTTGCTCACTCTGATAATTAAAAAAAAATAAAATCTACACTCGAATTTGACCATCCTTTAAGGTTAACACTCGGGTTTTTGGGACACAGGTCGTGTACTCGGGTCCTGAAGAGTCGGGATGTTACACCAAACTATGACAAAAGTTCCCATAACCGTCTCAATGTTAATCTTAAATAAGATAAATGGTCCCCAACAGAGTCGCCATTTTGTTTCGACAAGAAACAAATGCATTTGGTTTGGACGATTATCTTATTTAATCATAATGGAGAAAATGTGTAGAGAACAATCATCATATTTATTCATACTGAGTTCATTTATATTCTTTGATTCCCTTGATTCTAATATAGCATATTCAGAATATAAGAATTGAAAGAGTTTAAATGTCAAATTTGGATGTCAAATCCAGTAGCATTTCAGTTGATGATTTGGTCATCTCTTTGAGAGGAATGTTGTGTAGATCTGATCATCTGATCTCTCTTTCTTGAGTTCATGTTCTTGTACGAAAAAAAGATCAAATATCTCATTTCACCCAGTCATTTCGGCAGAATTTCAGCTCTTGAGTATTCACTCCCGTGCAATAGCATGGTGTTGTACGGCCCTGCATAAAGCCTTCTTCTTTTCTTCCTTTCTTCTCCTCCTAATACCTTCAGACTTCTCTTATTCTTTGAAGCTCTGATCTCCTTCAGAATTTTGTCGTGTGCGAATGAGAGGGGGAGTGGGGTATTTATAGGCCTTCACACATGCGAACCCTCGATCTTCGTGCCATGGGGCCCACCCATCCATCAAATCTCAACTGTCCAAACAATTCTGCCTAATTTTCTTCTATGTAGTTGCGCTCAACCATCCAGACCATTTGTGAGGTCCCACGCAATCACTACGATTTGCGCGGGACTGCGCAGACATTATAAATTTTGCTCTTTTCTTCACTTTCTTCTGATACTTCTTCTAGTTTCCCTTTCTGAATTATTCTTGATCCTTCATTTTTATATCTCAACAACAGGTCAAGTAGGAACACGTTGTAACAATTTTATCAGTACTACCATAAAGTTGTTTGTTAAGGGTAATAAATCTTGAGATGTTCAACATTTCAAGGATCTGACAAGAGTTAACCGTCCAGATCTTCCAGTCTGTATGAGCCAAGTTGGCTCGTACTTGTTACTATGTAGGGTCCTTCCCAGTTCGGGCCCAAGGTTCCCAATCCAGGTTCCTTGGTATTTTGGAAGGTTCTTTGAAGGACTAAGTCGCCGGTTTGGAATCTTTTGACTTTTACCTTGGTATTGTAGAAACATGTCACTTGTTGTTGGCGGACAGCAGTTCGGACCCAAGCTTGCTCTCTCCTTTCTTCAAGAAGGTCAAGACTTAGCGTCATTAACTCGGTATTGATTTGTTCGTCGAATGACTTTGTTTGAGCTGTAGGCATTCTGATTTCTATTAGAGTGACCACTTCTGCTCCATATGCTACGAAAAAGGGCGTTTCCCCAGTAGATGTTCGGGTAGTAGTTTGGTATGCCTAAAGGACTTTAGGGAGTTCCTCAGCCTATGCTCCCTTGGCATTCTTGAGCTTAGTTCAGAGATGATGCTTGATGATTTTGTTAACTGCCTCAACTTGCCCGTTTTCCTGCGGATGTCTTGGCGAAGAGTAGACATTGTGAATTTCAAGATTATCGCACATCCCTTGAAATTGCTTGTTATCGAATTACTTTCCATTGTTGGAAACGATGGTCCGAGGAATTCTGAATCTGCATATGATGTTCTTCCAAACGAAGTCTGTGATCTTTTGCTCAGTTATCTTCGCCAACAGTTTAGCTTCAGCCCATTTCATGAAGTAATCGACTGCTACCAAGGTGAACTTGGTTTGACCCTTACCAGTCAGGAAAGGACCAATGATGTCGATTCCCCATTGAGCTAACAACCATGGTCCGGTCATAGGGGCAAGCTCTTCAGGCAGCTGTCGGGGTATGTTTAGGAATCGCTGACACTTATCACACTTCCGAGTGAATTGGCAAGCATCGGCTTGGATGGTCAGCCAATAATAACCTTGTTGGATAACTTTATGGGCTAAAGCTTGACCTTCAGAATGGTTTCCATAGATTCCTTCATGGGTCTCCCTTAAGATGTACTCTACTTCCTCCAATCGGATACATCTGAGGTAGGGGAGATAAAAACCTTTTTTGTAGAGGATGTCATTGAGTATGGTGTAGCGGGCTGCTTTAGTCCGTAACCTGCGTGCCTCCATTCAATCTTCGTGTAACTTATCCTCTTTAAGATAGTTGATGATTGGATCCTGAAATTACGGTGAAGAACGCTTTAGTTGAAGTAAGAATATGCCAATATGTCCTAGAGGGGGGTGAATAAGACTTTTTAAAGTTTTTATGGTTTATTTAAAATCCTATTGCACTAATCTTAACAACATGCTCATATTAGGATTACTCAAAAGTAACTTTACTGGCTTACAAGCCCGGTAGAGGATCAATCACAAACTATTTTAGAAGTGAACAATATGCAAACTAGTTTATGATGGATATGACTGTGTATGTGTGTGAGGTGTGAGTTCAGATATTCAGATATGAAATTAAAGTAAATCACACAATCAGAAGAATAGTAATCTCAAACACAGTCATTTTTATAGTGGTTCAACTACTTGTCTACTCCACTCCCGGTAACCGCACTCAACTCTTGAGTGTACCGGATTTCACTAAGGAGGTTTCACAGCGGTTCACCTCAAACCTAAGGTTTTAAATCAGGTTCACCTTCAACCTTTACAACCTACACTGAGGCTGACTCTTTATGCTCTCAGGAGCAAGGGTCAACACAACGTACCCACTTTTAGGCACACTGGCCAAGGATCTTCCATAAGATCCTAACTGAGGTTTCACACAGTTCATCTCGAACCTAAGGTTTTAGACAGGTTCACCTTCAACCGGAAGTCTATGCTCTCTACTTAGCAAGGGTCAACACTAAGTACCCACCACGTACACTCCCGCCGGAGGCCTCCTACGAGGGCTTGCAAAGGTGGGAACCACCTTAGACCCAATCCTAAAAAGGAATGATCATAAGTGTCCTCTGGACTCTAGTTACTTATAGATAAGCGGATGAGTCCCTTTTTGATCGTTGATGAAGATCTCCTCCTTTATTGATGAAGAGTCTTCTGCTTCCTTGAACCGCAACTCAGAAGATATATCGATGCATGGCGACAGGTTGGGTCAAGGTTATGATGGAATCCTACTCTTAAATATTTTCCTATAAAGGAGATAGAGCGCTTCCAATCATCTTATGCATTCAAGGCATCCCAACTTAATGATTTGCCATTAAGGTGGTAGCTAGAGGATCCTTGAATGTGGAAGTTCATTCCCCAATCAACTCTATTGAATATCAAAGATGAGGGTGGATTGGAGGATGAACTTACCTGAGGGAAAGGGCTTTGGGTATATGATCTAAGGTAAAACACTCAAAAGCACTCTCTTCTTTCTCTACCAGCAACAATAGACAAGTCCTCTTTATATAGGCAAAAGGTTCCAACGGATATAAAACGGTCACATTTATGACAGAGTTCAATATCATCGAGCGGGTTCGATATCATCGAGCGTATACTCTTGATAGCATCGATGGTCTGCTCAATGACACAAACTCAAATGTCATACGCTTTTGAAACTTCTTGCCAGCTGGTCAATGAAATCAAAACAGGTGTCGATGTCATTGGATTTCGAACTCCGATTCTATCGATACTAGTGTCGATTCATCGACATTTAAAAATGAGAGACACTTGACAAGAAATATTTCAGGTTTACAAGAATGATCGAGGGACCTTCAAGATCATCGGAATTTGAATGTAAATGATATCGATAAATGTGTCGAGGCATCGATAAATCCAATGGATTTCTCATTAACCTTGCTGGACAGTCTATGTCCTTGTTCGATGCCATCGAAACGGTACCAATATCATTGATATTTGAATATCGATTCTATTGAGTGACCCTCGATTCTAGATAAACAATCTAGAAATATTTTACTGGAAGAACTTGGTGCCCATGACCGATATCATCGGGAGCCTTTCGATATCATCGAGATTTGAATTTCAATGGTATCGAGAGGGCTTCGATATATCAATGCACATATGATATTCTTAAGTTGAAACGGGGGTACCAGAGATCTGCTTGTCCCTATTATCGAGTCACCTTCGATGGACTCGAGATTTAAATATCGATGATATCGATACATCGAAAAATCCGTCCAGATGTACATGTGGTTGCTGGACACTTTTGTCCTCATTCCGATGGAATTGATTTATCATCGTGGACATCGACAGTGCAGGTTGATCATATCGAGATGTGTTTCGATAAAATTGACAAAGCAAGAAAACTTAGAGATTTTCTGATTTTGAAAAATTTTCTTAACTTAAAAACCCTATGATATTCTAAATTGTTTTAAGTGTTTTATTTACCTGGTGTTTTAGGACATGGGATGTGAGGCTTAGATTTACTTGTGGTGAGCTTGCACACATCCGGTTGAGGCAGACGCTTTGAATTGATCTTCCTATGAGGCACTGCAGTCTAGCTGACTCAAAACTCATGCTAATTGACAAACCAGGGTCCTTTCAATCTCCCCTTTATCAATTACGTGACAAAATACCAAAACACCCTAAAGTAGTATCTAAATAAACACATCCTAAATTGTGTGTACATGCATTTTACACAATTTTACAATTTCTAGTGAAACCATGTACACAACTAGTAGCCCATTTATACAACTAGTAGATGCTCCCCCTTACAACATTCTCCCCTTATCTTGAGGCAGCTGCTCCACCTAACACCTGCAACACCATTCAAGCAGATATACAATTTTCTGTTCGGGGTGCTTGAACTATTCTCCCCTTTTTTGTCAGTCATTGACAAAGATATAACAGTTGATATTGACTGAAGTTAAAGTAACGTGGGAGAACCGTCATTCAGAGGAATATGCATATAACAGATAGATGTAAAATGTTTAAATAGTTAATTAACAGACATCATTTGCAGTAAGTATGTATGCATAACAGATTAGAGCAGTGATATTGCAGATGGGATAATCATTAAGAAACATCACATGCATTCCACATATCATAAACTAGATAAACTAGGGGATCTGAGAACCTAATTATGGCAGTAAATATGAGAATTACATTCAACCATATACAAAAATATCTAAATATTCAAAACACATACTGCCACAGACAGCAGTTAGATTACCAGTTATCCCAATAAAAAATCACCAAGCCCATTTAAGAGCACCCAGAAATAACTATCAGTATTTAGCCCAACCGTGGGCATATACAACCAAAAATAGAAAACAAAACGTCAGCCTTTGCAAATTAGAGAGTTGTCACATACACCCATGAGAGCGTAGTATAGTAAAAAAAGATACTAATGTTCATACGCGGAAATAAGAGAGGTGTGTGTGATAGCATTCAAGGCACAACATTATGGGGCAGAGTAGGATGGCGTCGTGATGTCCCGTCGGTAAGTCATCAAATCTGCTAATTGTTCGACCGTCTGCTGCACTCCTTGGACCAGTCATTCTAGGACGGTAAGCCTCTCGTGCACCGAGTGGACATCCCTCTGAACTACCCCACTCCTGTCCAGCTTGAACTGTTTGACATACCTGGGCGTTGACGTTGACGGTGCTGGATCGGGTCCAGGGGGTTTATCTTTGGCCATTTCAGTCCCTTTAGTGACACTTGCACCTCCTTCTTCTTTTGCTTGAATACCTTCCTTTTAGTCCTCAGGGTACTTGTGGAACTTCAAGTCCATTTTATGAATGTTGTTTTTGTTGAAGCTTTGGAGAGGAAGAACCGGATCAGTGGTCGTTGGGAAGCAGATTGCCTTGCAAACCATGTTTATGATCCAGGGATAGGGCAGATGAAGGTCCCTGGATGTATGAACGACGTATACCAATTGATGGACAAGCAGAGTCGGAAGACAGATCTTTATCCCTCTGGCGATTGAGTATAATAGCATGGTCATAAAACCTATGAGATCGGACCGGTTGGTACTTCTGGGGTATATATTTGTAGTGAAGATACCGTGGTGTAATGCCCTGAAAATCGGCAGATTTTTGCCAACCTAGAGTTAGATGTCCTTAGGCAAGGGGTTGATCCTAATCACTTATTAACTTCTCAATCCTCAAATCCTTTAGAAATTAAACGAGAATTACCAAAGTGCTAAACTATAGTACCGGTGAAATTGGCACTAATCACTTTAAATACGATCTGCAAGACCCAAAACTTGTAGAATCATTGATGCTAGGTTACCCTAAAATCTAGGATCAATTTCATTACCCAGTTGCTCTCGGGAGCACATTGAAACTCCGTATCAGATCTGGACCGCACGTCGAAAGTCCGATTACTGTGAAATTATATAATTAAGACCGCCTTGCTGGGCTTGACAACCATCTCGAAAATCAAATCCAGATAGTGTCCCGGGGTTATTCGCTTGAGCCCGGAGTGAAGTGTGTGAGAAACGTGAATATTTTAAAAATAAAAATCTAAATTTAAGTCATTTGAGACTTGTCGCTTGCGGCCCGACTATAAGGATTCAGACCGTCAGAATCTGACCCAAATACACCCTCGGATCAGGAGAAATTTCATACACAGGTCAGTGTACTTGTGGCCCTGATCGGTGATCGTGGATCGTTGAACGGAAATTGGTCCGCCACGGGCGATTGGTAAATCTGATCGGACTGAAAACTTAACGCAACCTAGATCCATGGTCAGGGAGCTTATGTCCGACCTTTGGCTCAAAGGGAGGCTCCGGAAGTGCTCCGTTGAGCTGAAACAGACTCCCTTTGGCTATAACCTAAGTATACATTAGCCATGGGGCCATTTTCATCAGTTTTAAGCCTATATAAGGACCTTAAACCCTCACTCTCTCATGTCATACGAATTTTTGAAACCTAGGAGAGAGGAGAGAAAAGAAAGAGAAGGAAAGAGAGAGAAAAGGTGAGGGAAGTTAGGGCTTCGCTACAGGGATTCCTCCCTGTCGTTCTACATATCAAATCGCCACTACCGTATCTCTAGTTCAGCGATTCTAGTTCCGTTCTTAGGTAAGAAAACCTAACCCTAATCTGTTTTAGGATTTCAGGTAGTGTACGTTATGAAATAACTAACCTAATTCATGCTATAGGTTGCCAATCCGCCGTTGACAAAGACTACATGTTTAAAACGAATTCGTTACGCTTCTACGGCGTAAGGTGTAGACTATAGACGTATAGGGTATGGTTTTCAAGGCTTTCAATGTCGGTTAATGATTTATAACTGACATGGGTGCTATTTCACATGCAAAATGCGTCGTCTGTTTCGCTTTACAGTTATACATGAACTATGTGGAATGTAGTGTATTCTATGAATATGTTGAGATGTTTGAATACGTATGGAATTTAGATATGTGCCTAACATGATTATCTGTCGTGAATATATGCTTGTTACATGTGCGACAACTCCTTAGTGAAAGGACTTGCCCTAAATCACATCACGACAAATATACGTTATATGTAATACAGTGTGTAGCCCAAGTGTTTGTGGAAATGAATGAATGAATATGGGACTTGGATTCATGCTTGCCATGCCTATCCGTCGTGGGTGTACGCGTATTATAAATGGGGCAACTCCCTAGTGAAAGGATTTAGCCTAATACCTATGTGATCAACATACATCATGTATGTTGATGTAAGTAGTCTAAAGTGTTTGCTGAAATGTCTGAATGAGTAAGTAGTTAGTAAATTGTAATGTATAAGGGTGTTGAGATATGATTCTCAACTCCTTTAACTATGTGTATGTTTTCCTTCATGTACCGTATATTATAGTGTATGTTTATCTATGTAATGCATATGTATAAATCCATGTTTAAGTTGTATTCCATAAAATGCAAAAACGAAGCCGTGAAGGGTGATGTGGGAGTGGCGTAACGATTCCGTGCAACAGCCCTGACAGCCCTAAAGCGGATAATATCGGACCTTTGATTGTATGATTTGAAATCTTGATCCATTACTTCTTTAACTATCTTCTAGGATATTTTGTTCTAATTAAATGTGATTGGGCTATTGTATAGTCCAGGCAATTGGTAACCGATCCTAGATTGGTGGATGATGTTGTTTCGCCACACAGGATGTGTTCGACGAATCCGAGTCGTACTTCGGTTGTCGACCGTGGTTAGGCCACACGGAGTGCTTACGCACTTCATGTCGATCCACTTGATGTGCGCTCGTGCTAGTCGAGTTCGTCAAGTAACTCGATTGACCCGATGTATGTTCACCATGTTTGGACGCTACTGCTTGAACCTAAGGTACCAAACTCACCAGTGGACACCCCGTTAACCTTGGTACCTCAATCCGCTAAGACTCATGAGCAGGGCTTGGTGGTATGGGACACCGTGGTCGAGCTGTCGGCTTACGCTGGGGCGACGAGCCTCCCCGTAGTGACCAGTGAGCAACCTAGACTAGTGAACCGAATACAGTGGTATGAGACACTGTATTCGAGCTATCGGCCTACATTGATTTGGTGACGAGCCCTTTGTAGTGGCCTCGAGCGTACTCTGAGTCTACGTGGAGGCGACGACCCTTCCTTAGCAACAAGAGTATAAACTAGGCCTGCACTGATTTAGCGATGAGCCCTTTGCAGCGACCTAGAACCGCAACATCGTATGAGATTAACTAGGACTGACGACCTTAGAATGGATCAATGTTTGAAAAATGATATAAGTGAGGTATCTTAGATTCCCAATCCTACTGTATGAAAGGGACTAATAACAACTCGGTAATCACGCTCATAACATTACACTGCATGTGCCCCGGGTTGAAGAGTACAGAGGGAAGAAAGTATGCCGCGACCGTAAGATGGTGTTGCACGAGGGAGTGTAGGCGAGGGCATACATCATGAATACATTTCATCCTTGCATTAATAAGAGTATCTAGGAATGTTTGATTGTACTGCTTTATCATTACTGCTTGACTGAGTTGATAACATGTTAACCTCTACTTTATAGTTCCACTGAGTTGATCACTCACTCCCACGTTACGGGACGGTGTTGTACACACTAAACAGACCCTGTCTTAGTTTCAGATGATGGCAATGCTTGCGAAGCGGAGCTGGACTTTTATGATGACGAGGAGAGTTTCTCCTGTGTACAGCTATCAGGCGGGTCTATGTAGACCATCTTCTAATCGATGGGATTACAGGGTTGCTGATTAGACGCCATTACACCTTAGTTTGCACTTTTGGAACACCCATGTATATTCATTTTGTTCATTTTTGGTGTATACATGTCTACATTTAACCTGATAACATGTTCATACTCTGGAGACTTACAACAGTTTATAAATTTTATATATCTATCACAGTCTTCCGCTTACGTAATTTAACTGTCTCTGGAGTATGATATGCTTTTTTGGTCTAATTCCATTCATATTTTAATGCACTCATCATAATCATCATTATTTATGTTGCATAAGTGATGCGTTATGATATGCTATTTTGGTCTAATCCCATTCATGTTTCAATGCACTCATCATAATCATCATTATCTATGTTGCATAAGTGATGCGTTAGAACTCAGAAGCTGTGCTCTACTCGACCCCCGATTTTCAGGGCGTTACAAGATGATATCAGAGCATGATTTGGATTAAACCAGACTTGGGTTATGGTCACACGACGTACGTTGACGCATTTCGACTTAGGTGGGTGCGAGGAAATGTAGAAACAGTCATAGGTGTCCCAGTTTCGCTAATTGGCGAAATTCACCAGAAATGGTCGCCGAGATCGGGTCCGTACTCATCCATGATCGCATGAGTCGATCCCAAATCACCCCTAGACCATCACTTGACGGGTTTAGACCACAATTTACCTCATCCCAGCCGTTGAAAATTGGTACTTACGAACGTACATCAGAAACTACCCGAAATGACCTGAAACGGCTCAAAATGGAGTCGGGGGCCAAACGGGGCACTTCCGGGGGGACCTAGGGTGGGACCCACATCTTTTTAGAGTCCATGGGGGGAGGACCTCGCCCAAGTGGCGTGCCCTTGCCGAGAGCTCTAGAGACCGGCGAGGACCTCGCCACCCAACAGGCCGGCTCAGGCCGCCACCTTTGGGGTGTTGTGGGGCCCACTGATCTAGGGTGGATCGATTAAAACCCCCCAAACACGTCCCTCCTTCACAAACCACCACTACAAGCTCTCCTTTTCTCCAAAACTTTCTGATTTCTCTCTCAAACCTCCCCTCCATTCACCCATTTCATCATTTTCTGTTAAAACACACATACCACCACCGTTTTCAGCAATACCCACCCTCCAACCTTTCCATTCTCTCTCATTTGAACTCTTAAACCCCCCATTTGAGTCTCAAATTCGTGTAAACTCACTAACCTATCATATTTCTTCATTTTCCCTCTCTATTCCCTTTCGTTAAGCCTTTACCACCTCCTTTGAGGTTCAAATCCATGGAGAACCAAAGAACCCATCCCTTTCTTCTCTTTTCTCCACTTTTCCATCACCCTATTCGAGTTTATTACAGCCATTTTCTCGATTTCCTCCATTCTTTCTCTCATAGGAAAGAAAAGAGCTCATGTGGAAGAAGCTGGGCCTAGTCGCCCCACTCGTTCGAGGAGACCGAGAGGTGTCGCCGCGAGTACAAGCACCACTCGGGAGTTTCAGACGAAGTGGGATCTTAATCCCCAGGCTCTCATTGGAAGGACTCTGCTGGCGGAGCTGTCCCATGGAGTTCGAGTACCTGGGAGAAGCCAAGTGGGGTTCACTATTTGAGGGCGAGTACCGCGCCAATGCAAGCACTGTTCAAGCTTTCAATGGCCACATTGAAGAGCCTATGCTGGAGCCCTTGCAATTCCCGATCCCATGTGGAAGGGATCGGTTGGCCACAATTGACGTCGGATTAATATCTTGGCTTATGAAGGTGCCCCTTGGCGAGGTACATGCAAGTGAGACGAATCTGAAGAGTGTACGTGAAAGGGATCGCCGCACACGGTTCCTTTATGGTGGGCTGGTTCAGTGGCAGCCAAACAATAGCCTTCGAGTGATAATATGACTGACGACTTCCGTTTACTCCATCACATTTTCACGTTCAATGTCTACTCCAGGTGGAACAATCGCATCGAGTGTACGCGACTGATGATAGATTTTCTGTACTAAGTGGTTAGAGAGCGAAGTTGTGCATGCCTACGTTCATGTTGCGACAGATAGTTCTTACCGTACGCTCCAATAGAAGGACTAATTTGCTCCCCATCGGCCGACTCATATGCAAGATTGCATGTGAGTTTGGCTACAGACTTGGGGTGGAAAGGCCGGTGCTGATTTATCACATCAATGAGACTACTCTTAACCAGATGGACATCAGGCCACGGCAACGCCAAGCTCGACTTGAGGAGAGCAAGGATGAGACAGAGAGCGAAGAGGAAGAGAGTGAGGGAGAAAGTGGAGCTGAAATAGAGGAACAAGAGGAACAAGAAGAAGAAGAGGAGGCCCAGGATATAGAGGAAAGCTCACCTCCTACGGCACCGGAGCAGGACACTGATCAGGCTGTTAGGGATGCTCGTTTAGCTCGACTTGAGGAGGGTCAGGCTGTCCTACGACAGGACTCTATGGATCTTCGGAGCCTCATGAAACATAAATTTAAGAAAGTGACTCGCACTTTGAAGTCTATCATGTGCTGCTTGCAGTATAAGGGTGCCCCTCATCTGTGCCGTTGTCTCGTAGTTTGTTTGTTGTTGTGTTAGGACCTTTCTATTTTCATGTTGAGAGGCTTCGTAGTGTGGTAGTTTGGTAGTATGTTTTAGTGTTTGAAGCCTAATTGTATTAGCTCGCATGCATCTTCTGTCATGGTCCATGTAAGGCTACATCCCGTGTATTGTGACGATTTTAGGTTAAATGAAATGCATGAAGCTCCTTTTATTATCGAATGTGTAGAATGCTTGACAAGTTGGAGTTGTACTTGACAATTGTGAACTCCTTCCACCCTCCACCATTACTCCTCTAAACCCATCTCTTACTCCTCTTGGCCTCACCATTCCACACTCATATGAGCACAAAACCCAACTTTTGTGTCTCATAACTTTCCAAACCCACAAATCTCACCTCACACTTTCCAACACAAGACTCATTTTTCAAAGCCTATGAAATTGATTTTAATCCCATCCCACCCTTCCTTCCCAATCCCTAACAAAACAAAACACCCAATCTCCATTAATATAATAACTTTAATACAACCTAATACCATGTCCAAACAGGACCTTAGAGTTTTGGACCTAGAGTTGGTACTCCTAGATTTTGCAAACAAATCTGGCAGTATAGAAAATTCAACAAATTAATAATGTGAACCCTAGGACCTTCTTAGCTAGTATGAGCATGTGTGTAGTGATCGAGTGTAGCTAAATTCAAGTTCTGACAACTCAATTCCAATCAGACAACGTTTGACCCTAAGCGATAAATAATTTCTTGTATTAGGAAGGGTATGAAATCATCTAACGTATAAGCATAGACTTTGGATTACACCTATTGGTTGGTTATACTAAGGAATGTAAAACACTGATTATGATAAGACAATTGAAAGATAGACTTAGTCAGTTGGCTTGATTAGGTTGGAGTGAGATCTCATTCCTTCGTTGAATCCCCCTAATACTTATAGGCTTATTTAATAACTCTTAGAAAAGTTGTTTTAACTTAGAAACTATTCACGCTTAGAGAAAAGTTATATATCCCTCTGATTGAACGTTAGATCAAATCAACACACCCCTTAGAATTGCCTTCTCAAGGGCTTATTACAATCAGGAACACGGAGTAGAGAGCTATATATAAGCGAGGTATTCGCAATTTGAATTGAATTCTCAATCCTAGTAGTTACTAATGAGCTCAATGCTCTGATCTAGCAAAAGGTCAGGATCAACTAGGATTAAGAACTGATACGACAATTTTTTGTCCTAGTTAGGCAGAAGGTTTATGTTTTCGGCTCAGACCCACTACACAACTTTCCTTCCGTGTTAGCCGAACCACTTACAACCAAAAGTTTGTTACTTCGCCTTTGAGAAGTTTTAAGAACATATAGGCAATAGGGATACTTTGCTCGGGCCTAAGAAATTTCTCAAATGGGCAACAGAGAGTTAGGGATTAGGTCCTGAATCACAGACCATTTGGGCATACATATTGTGCATATGGCCTTGGAAAGATAATCTGTCCGTTAACCTATTTTGTCCAAATTCCTTATGCACTAATAATGTTTAGATTATCTTACAGTGTTCAACTAGACATGATTAAAGAGGTAAGTCGGGACCATGACAAAGGTCCTTCCCTAGTATAGTTAGGCACCTTACCACAAACTCACACTCGTCCCTGAAACCAACCACAACACACATCATTTTATCATATAACCATAGGTACCAATGCCATAACACACATCACCGATAGAAGGAAGACCGATGTATTAAGAGATCGTTTCCCATTTCCTGCCAAGAATAGGTCTAAATTACACCTCGTTCTGTTGTAAGGAGTGAGACATGGATTCTTGAGCTTTAAATAAGTTTTTAAGGGGGGTAGAAAGGTTATGAATGCGGTCGAGTTAGGTAGGTATACTCGTCTACCCACTCACAGGCGCAACAGAAGCTTGGTGGGCCGATAGCCCACTGGCCCAGGATCGAATGGAATTGATCCAGACTATACGTAAAGATAGGTCATTAAATAGGATTTGGACCTTTCTTAGAATGTCAATAATAAAGTTACTAGAAGAAAAGTAATTAAGGTTTAAGTATTAAACCAATTCGTATTACAGAAAGGGCCTAACAATGATATGAGTTTAACTACTACCATGGACATAAATTAAGATGAGGACTCTCCTAGACTAAGACCCAACGGGCAACCTTATGACTAGGAAATTTGAACCTTTCATTGATGATCATTCCCTAAGTTTTTAGAGTGATCAGACTATGGAGTTACTGGAATATACAACTGCGAAGCATTCGCGGCTTGACCCAATTCTCATCCTAGACGACTACTAATGGATTCACTACTTTGACCGAGCAGAAGATCAGGATCTACCAGGACTGAGAAGGGATGCTATGAGCCTTCTACCCTGGTCAGGTAGACGATCGATGTATCGGGATCAAGCCCACTACAACCGTCTCTCCGTATTAGTCGACCATTGAAACAAAATATCTTACTCTAAATAAATGGGAATTGTCATCAAGATGCTAAATAGATAAAGGAATAAATTGTAGCAAACCACCCGGGTATAAGAAAGAGATAAAGGATAAGTTTAAGGGGGAAGACGAAGATGAGCCAGACTAGCATAGATAGTATACGTTGTACCACGCATATAAACTTGAAATCAGTAAAACTTAAGCAAGAGGAATAATAAAATCTTTACTTACTACCCTTAGGCAATTTCGGGGACGAAATTATTTCTAAGGGGGGTATATTGTAACGCCCCAGATTTTTGCCAACCTGGAGTTAGATGTCCTTTGGCAAGGGGTTGATCCTAACCCCTTATTAACTTCTCAAACCTCAAATCCTTTAGAAATAAACGAGAATTACCTAAGTGCTAAACTATAGTACCTGTGAAATTGGCACTAATCACTTTAAATACGATCTACAAGACCCAAAACTTGTAAAATCATTGACGCTATGTTACCCTAAAATCTAGGATCAATCTCATTACCCAGTTGCTCTTGGGAGCACATTGAAACTCCGTATCGGATCTGGACCACACGTCGAAAGTACGATTACTAGGAAATTATATAATTAAGACTCCTTACTAGGCTTGACAACCATCTCAGAAATCAAATCCAAGTAGTGTCCCGGGGCTATTCGTTTGAGCCCGGAGTGAAGTGTGTGAGAAACGTGGATATTTTAAAAATAAAAATCTAAATTTAAGTCATCTGAGACTTGTCACTTGTGGGCCGACTATAAGGATTCAAAATGTCAGAATCTGACTCAAATACACCCTCGGATCAGGTGAAATTTCATACACAGGTCAGTGTACTTGTGGCCCTAATCGGTGATCATGGACCGTTGAACGGAAATTGGTCAACCATGGGCGATCGGTAAATCCGATCGGACTAAAAACTTAACTCAACCTAGATCCATGGTCAGGGAGCTTAAGTCCAAACTTTGGCTAAAGGGGTGGGGGGGGGGGGGGGGGGGGGGGGCTCCGGAAGTGCTCCGTTGAGCTGAAAAAAACTCCCTTTGGCTATAACCTAAGTATACCTTGGCCCTGGGGTGATTTTCATCAGTTTTAAGCTTATATAAGGACCTTAAACCCTCACTCTCTCATGTCAAACGAATTTCCTAAACCTAGGAGAGAGGAGAGAAAAGAAAGGGAGGAAAGAGAGAGAAAAGGTGAGGGAAGTTCGGGCTTTGCTACAGGGATTCCTCCCTGTCCTTCTATGTATCAAATCGCCACTACCATATCACTAGTTCAACGATTCTAGTTCCGTTCTTAGGTAAGGAAACCTAACCCTAATCTGTTTTAGGGTTTCAAGTAGTCTAGGTTATGAAATAACTAACCTAATTCATGCTATAGGTTGCCAATCCGCCGTTGACAAAGACTACGTGTTTAAAACGAATTCGTTACGCTTCTACAGCGTAAGGTGAGGACTATAAACGTATAGGTTATGGTTTTTAAGGATTTCAATGTCGGTTAATGATTTATAATTGACATGGTTGTTATTTCACATGCAAAATGTGTCGTCTGTTCGCTTTACAGTTATACTAGAACTATGTGGAATATAGTGTATTCTATGTATATGTTGAGATGTTTGAATACGTATGGAATTTGGATATATGCCTAACATGATTATCTGTCGTAAATATATGCTTGTTACATGTGCGATAACTCCTTAGTGAAAGGACTTGCCCTAAATCAAGTCACGGCAAATATACGTTATATGTGATACAGTGTGTAGCCCAAGTGTTTGTGGAAATGAATGAATGAATATGGGACTTGGATTCATGCTTGCCATGCCTATCCGTCGTGGGTGTACGCGTGTTATAAATGGGGCATCTCCCTAGTGAAAGGATTTGGCCTAATACCTATGTGATCAACATACGTCATGTATGTTGATGTAAGTAGTCTAAAGTGTTTGCTGAAATGTCTGAATGAGTAAGTAGTTAGTAAATTGTAATGTATAAGGGTGTTGAGATATGATTCTCAACTCCTTTAACTATGTGTATGTTTTCCTCCATGTACCGTATATTATAGTGTCTGTTTATCTATGTAATGCATGTGTATAAATTCATGTTTAAGTTGTATTCCATAAAATGCAAAAACAAAGCCGTGAAGGGTGATGGGGGAGTGGTGTAACTATTCTGTGCAACATCCCTGACAGCCTTAAAGCGTACAATAACGGACCTTTGATTGTATGATTTGAAATCTTGATCCATTACTTCTTTAACTATCTTCTAGGATATTTTGTTGTAATTGAATGTGATTGGGGCTATTGTATAGTACAGGCAATCGGTAACAGATCCTAGATTGGTGGATGATATTGTTTCGCCACACAGGATGTGTTCGATGAATCTGAGCCGTACTTCAGTTGTCGACAGTGGTTAGGCCACACGGAGTGCTTACGCATTCATGTTGATCCACTTGATGTGCATTTGTGCTAGTCGAGCTCATCAAGTAACCTGATTGACCCTATATATGTTCACCATGTTTGGACACTACTGCTTGAACCTAAGGTACCAAACTCACCAGTGGACACCCCGTTAACCTTGGTACCACAATCCGCTAAGACTCATGATCCGGGCATGGTGGTATGGGACACCGTGGTCGAACTGTCGGCCTACGCTGGGGCGACGAGCCTCCCCGTAGTGACCAGTGAGCAACCTAGACTCGTGAGCCGAATACGGTGGTATAGGACACTGTATTCGAGCTGTTGGCCTGCATTGATTTGGTGACGAGCCCTTTGTAATGACCTCGAGCGTACTCTGAGTCTACGTGGAGGCGACGACCCTTCCGTAATAACAAGAGTATAAACTAGGCCTGCACTGATTTGGCGACAAACCCTTTGCAGCAACCTAAAACCGCAACATCGTATGAGACTAACTAGGCCTGACGCCTAGAATGGATCAATGTTTGGAAAATGATATAAGTGAGGTATCTTAGATTCCCAATCCTGCTGTATGAAAGGGACTAATAACAACTCGGTAATCACGCTCATAAAATTGCACTGCATGTACCCCGGGTTAAAGGGCACAGAGGGAAGAAAGTATGTCGCGACCGTAAGATGGTGTCACATGAGGGAGTGTAGGCGAGAGCATACATCATGAATACATTTCATCCTTGCATTAATAAGAGTATCTAGGAATGTTTGATTGTACTGCTTTATCATTACTGCTTGATGGAGTTGATAACATGTTAACCTCTGCTTTATAGTTCCACTGAGTTGATCATTCACTTCCACGTTAAGGGACGGTGTTGTACACACCAACCAGACCCTGTTTTAGTTTCAGATGATGGCGATGCTTGCGAAGCGGAGCCGGACTTTTATGATGACGAGGAGGGTTTCTCCTATGTGCAGCTATCAGGCGGGTCTATGTAAACCATCTTTTGATCGATGAGATTATAGGGTTGCTGATTAGATGTTATTACACCTTAGTTTGCACTTTTGGAACACCAATGTACATTCATTTTGTTCATTTTTGGTGTATACATGTCTATATTTAACCTGATAACATGTTCATACTCTGGAGACTTACAACAGTTTATAAATTTTATATATCTATCACAGTCTTCCGCTTGCGTAATTTAACTGTCTCTGGAGTATGATATGTTGTTTTAGTCTAATCCCATTCATGTTTCAATGCACTTATCATAATCATCATTATTTATGTTGCATAAGTGATTCGTTGGAACTCGGGAGCTGAGCTCTGCTCGACCCCCGATTTTTAGGGCGTTACACGTCCAAAACCCGAAATCTTGGTTCCATGTACCTAGATTTTAGTGCATTCCCTTGATACTAAGGGATGTCCCTACCATGACTGAGATACTTAGTCACTATGGACCGAATTTCAACATTTTCGAGGTCCATTTCAGGGAGACCCTCTGGTGCCATTGTCAGTCTAAGGATATTTAGCATTGTAGCAGGCGTGATCAGCACATCGACACCATCCAGGGAGACCATGATAGAAGGAGGATCAGACACGGGTGAGTGACACGCTACAAGGAAGTTGCGTGTTCGTTCGAGTTGGCATGGCCCACCAAAATGTAGAACCGACAACCAATCGATTGCAACAAATAGGGATTCGAGATTGTATGGTTGTAGACAATCCCTGTCTACCCTTCTCTCGTGGATAAGCATCCTACCTGTGTATTTTGGTGGATGTGAAGTTACTCCATTCGGAGGAGGTGCCGGTGTTTCAGATTGGGACCCACCATGTGAAGTTTGTCGAGATCTTTGACGAGTGGGGGTCCCTCGTTTGGGAGCTCTTGCCTTTTCTTTTGAGGCAAGGGTCTTTCGTCGAGAGGCTTTGGACGACTCCCCAGGTCTCGACACTGTTTCTTTGTCCTTACCCATAAAGACAGATTTAGAAAGAACGGACAAAATTTTCTCTTTTAAAGAGACTAACAATACCCGATCAAAAAGCAAGATAAACTCTAGAATGGAAGGAATGGAAGGATAATACCAGTTCTTGAGGAGCTTCCGAGACCCACGATGTACCACCGGATGAGGGGATGAGCAGAAAAAAATTGGAATGCCCTTTTTCGAAAAAAAAAGATAAAAATTTTTTCCGCTCGACCGCCTTTTACCGGGCGACAGTCTTCGATATCATCAACCAGTGTTTCAATGATATCGATTTAACTCCCTCGATGTTATCGAGACCATCTTCGATATCATTCTCAATCATATGACTTTTTACATTCTAAAGAGGCATCAATGATATCGACCCTGGATCGATTAATCGAGAATGACTTATCGATAGATATATCGAGGATGAATGTTTTCAATTTTCAGCATTCATACAACCCTTTATGTATACTTTTAGTATATCTATTAGTCAACAGTATACACATCAACATTTTGTACAATCACTGTACACATCAAAATTATAAACATCAGACTATTTATATGCACAAAAAAATTGAGGAGAGGATCCTCAGATATATCATTTAAAGCTTCAGCAAAATTGCATCTTTTCAGTAACTATCCAGATCTGGATGCAAGAGCTGGACATGTTCATTTCATGCTTTGATATTTTAGGGTATATGGATAGAGTTAGTTATCAGACAATTCAATTTTTCTTTTACTATCAATTTTGAGACAAAATTCTTTTTAGTCTTTATGTTTATCTCTCTAACTTGATCCAATGATTTCATTTCAGGTGGTGATGGGTGAGTGTTTCTCCTAGGTGGACTTTTGTCATTTCTTATTTCTCTGGCTGGTGTGAATTTATTAATGTGATTTTGACCAGAGTTATGTGAAGTCCTTCTAGGTGTCAAACATTCAAACTTATAATGACACCTATCACCACATAAATGACAAACTGGAAAAGTTCTCATGTTGCTACCTGAAGCAGCAGATTTTTTAGTTGTTCGGGCTGCATTTCCATTTTTCCTTTTATTTTTATCATACCCTAGGCCACTCTTGTCTTTTCCTCATCTTCCTATCCCTAACAACTTTTCTAGCTTTTCACCACTCTGAGAAAATTTATAGTTTATTTTAGCAAATTTTTTGGATTTCTCTAAGTCAAAACGGAGTGTGTGATTCTCATTCTTGAGTTGCTCATTTTCATATTTTAATAATTCAACTTGTTTAGTAAGCTTTGATGATTCCATTTCTAGGGATAGATTGACTCTTTCCGACTTATCATTGTCTGAATGATATTGTTGTAGATCTTACATTAGTTGTGTGTTGATTTCTAGTGTTTTATCTAAATCTTTTTACAGTAATTTACTTTTACTTTCCGTTATTCCGAGTCTTTTAAGGATATTTATGCTATGAATGTAGAGTTGATTATAAGCATTTTGCAGTTTATCCCTTTCTTCCTCTTCTTCTTCTCCAGTTTCCTCATTATCAAACGGAAATGATTCAGTGGCTTGTGGTTCCTTCTTATTTTTAGTTTCAATGGGAATGATTGGAGTGGTGGAAACTATAAGAATTTTTAAGGATTTTTTGTCATCATCGCTCTCTGAGTCATTAGATTCTGAGTTTGACTCTTCTGTATCATCACATGTGGCAGTCATTGCCTTGCCCTTAGTTTTTTTTTTGTTTAGGCAATCAGTAGATAGCTGTCCATATTTCTGACAGGCATAACATTATGGTTCTTTGTTTTTTTTACCAAATTTGTCTGTAGAAGGTCTGTTGTTCATCTTCCTTCCTCTAGTAGGATGGCCACGATTCTTCTGTAAGAATTTCCTGAATCTTTGTGCCAGCAAAGCCACTTCCTCATCTTCATCTTCTCTTTCACTTCCACTGTCCTCATTCATTGTTTTCTTTGAGGTTTTTATGACAGTTGTTTTGGATTTAGGGGTTTGTTTGAAGTGTAGTTCAAAAGTCTGTAGGGAACCTAACAGTTGTTCTACTTTCATTTCGTCTATATTCCTACATTCTTCAATGGTTGTTACCTTAGGATTGAACCATTCTGGTAGGGATCTTAGAATTTTCCTACAAATTTTTGGTATCGGAACTTTCTCTCCTAATCCACCCATGGAGTTGCAAATGATATTCAACTTAGTGAAAAACTCCATAAAGGTCTCATGCTCTTCCATTCTAAGACTTTCGAACTGTGAAGTCAGGAGTTGAAGTTTAGATCTCTTCACAGTGCTTGTGCCTTCATGGGTTGTTTCCAATAAATCTCATGCGTCTTTGAATGTCCCACACATACTTATTTGATTGAATATATCTTGAGACACGGCACAGTAGATGGCGTTCATAGCTTTAGCTTCAGCTGTTTGTCTTTCTTTATCGAACGTCGTCCTCTTCTCTTTGGGTTTAGGTTTTGTGATGGTTGTGCCACTATTAAGTACAATTTGTTTAGATGGTGGCACATATCCACTTTCAACTATATCCCAAACATCATGGTCTAAAGATCTCAAAAAGTAGTGCATTCTAGCCTTCCAGTATGCATAATTTGAGCCATCAAATACTGGAGGCCTAGTGACCGATGAGCCCTCTCCTCTGGCCATATTCCCAACTTCGGTCAAGATCACTCTCTAGGCAGTGAAGCCCTTAGGAGAGACCCACTCTGATACCATTTGAAATTGCGGTGAAGATAGGTTTAGTTAAAGTAGGAATATGCCAATATGTCCTAGAGGGGGGTGAATAGCACTTTTTAAAGTTTTTATAGTTTATTTAAAATCCTATTGCACTAATCCTAACAACTTGCTCATATTAGGATTACTCAAAAGTAACTCTACTGGCTTCCAAGCCCGGTAGAGAATCCCATCACAAACTATTTAAGAAGTGAACAATATGCAAACTAGTTTATGATGGATATGACTGTGTATGTGTGTGAGCTGTGAGCTCAAATATTCAGATATGAAATTAAAGTAAATCACACAATCAGAAGAATAACAATCTCATATACAGTCATTTTTATAGTGGTTCGACTACTTGTCTACTCCACTCCCGGTAACCGCACTCAACCCTTGAGTGTACCGGATTTCACTAAGGAGGTTTCACAGCGGTTCACCTCAAACTAAGGTTTTAAATCATGTTCACCTTCAACCTTTATAACCTACACTGAGGCTGACTGTTTATGCTCTCATGAGCAAGGGTCAACACAACGCACTCACTTTTAGGCACACTGTCCAAGGATCTTCCATAAAACCCAAACTGAGGTTTCACATGGTTCACCTCGAACCTAAGGTTTTAGACAGGTTCACCTCCAACCGGAAGTTTATGCTCTCCACAGACCAAGGGTCAACACTACATACTTACCACATACACTCCCGCCGGAGGCCTCCTACGAGGGCTTGCAAAGGTGAGAACCACCTTAGACCCAATCCTAAAAAGGAATGATCACAAGTGTCCTCTGGACTCTAGTTACTTACAGATAAGCGGATGAGTCCCTTTTTGCTCAGTGATGAAGATCTCCTCCTTTGTTGATGAAGAGTCTTCTGCTTCCTTGAACCGCAACTCAGAAGATATACCGTTGCATGGCAACGGATTGAGTCAAGGTTATGATGGATCCTACTCTTAAATAATTTTCTATAAAGGAGATAGAGCGATTCCAATCATCTTATGCATTCAAGGCATCCCAACTTAATGATTTGCCATTAAGGTGGTAGCTGGAGGATCCCTGAATGCAGAAGTTCGTTCCCCAATCCACTCTATTGAATATCAATGATGAGGGTGGATTGGAGGATGAACTTTCCTGAGAGAAAGGGCTTTGGGTATATGATCTAAGGTAAAACACTCAAAAGCACTCTCTTCTTTCTCTACCAGCAATAATAGACAAGTCCTCTTTATATAGGCAAAAGGTTCCAACGGATATAAAACGGTCGCATTTATGACAAAGTTTGATATCATCGACCGGGTTCGATATCATCGAGCGTATACTCTCGATGGCATCGATGGTCCACTCTATGACACAAACTCAAATGTCATATGCTTTTGAAACCTCTTGCTAGCTGGTCGATGAAATCGAAACAGGTGTCGATGTCATCAGATTTCGAACTCCGATTCTATCAATACTAGTGTCGATTCATCGATATTTGAAAATGAGAGAGACTTGACATGAAATATTTCAGGTTTACAAGAATGATCGAGGGGCCTTCGAGATATTGGAATTTGAATGTCGATGATATCGATAACTGTGTCGAGGCATCGATAAATCTAACGGATTTCTCATTAAGCTTGCTGGACAGTCTATGTCCTTGTTCAATGCCATCGAAATGGTACTGATATCATCGATATTTGAATATCGATTCTATCAAGTGACCCTCGATCATAGATAAACAATCCTGAAATATTTTGCTGGAAGAACTTGGTGCCTATGACCGATATCACGAGAGCCTTCCGATATCATCGAGATTTAAATTTTGATGGTATCGAGAGGGCTTCAATATATCGATGCACATATGATATTCTTAAGTTAAAATAGGGGCACCGGAGATCTGCCTGTCGATATTATCGAGTCACTTTCGATGGACTTGAGATTCAAATATCGATGATATCGATAGGTATATCGATACATCGATAAATCCGTCTAG
Organism: Magnolia officinalis; assembly: GCA_021015155.1. Lineage (NCBI taxonomy): Eukaryota > Viridiplantae > Streptophyta > Magnoliopsida > Magnoliales > Magnoliaceae > Magnolia > Magnolia officinalis. Next base: position 58,985,942 of record JAJHSJ010000002.1, read on the forward strand.
ATGTACATGTGGTTGCTTGACACTTTTGACCTCATTTCGATGGAATCGATTTATCATCGAGGACATCGACAATGCAGATCATATCGAGATGTGTTTCAATAAAATCGACAAAGCAAGAAAACTTAGAGATTTTCTGATTTTGAAAAAGTTTTCTTAACTTAAAAACCCTATGATATTCTACCTTGTTTTAAGGGTTTTATTTACCTGGTGTTTTGGGACATGGGATGTGAGGCTTAGATTTACCTGTGGCGAGCTTGCACACATCCGGTTGTGGCAGATGCTTTGAATTGATCTTCCTATGAGGCTTTGCAGTCTAGCTGACTCAAAACTCACGCTAATTGACAAACCAGGGTACTTTCAATCTCCCCCTTTGTCAATTACGTGACAAAATACCAAAACACCCTAGACTAGTCATCCTAAATTATGTGTACATGCATTTTACACAATTTTACAATTTCTAGTAAAACTATGTACACAACCAGTAGCCCATGTACACAACCAGTAGCTGCTTCCCCTTACTATATTCTCCCCCTATCCTGAGGCAGCTGCTCCCCCTAACACCTGCAACACCATTCAAGCAGATATACAATTTTCCGTTCAGGGTGTTTGAATTGTTCTCCCCCTTTTTATCAGTCATTGAAAAAGATATAACAGTTGATATTGACTGAAGTTAAAGTAACATGGGAGAACCGTCATTCAGAGGAATATACATATAACAGATAAATGTAAAATGTTTAAATAGTTGATTAACAGACATTATTTGTAGTAAGTATGTATGCATAGCAGATTAGAGCAGTGATATAGCAGATAGGATAATCATTAAGAAACATCACATGCATTCCACATATCATAAACTAAATAAACTAGGGGATCTGAGAACCTAATTATGGCAGTAAATATGAGAATTGCATTCAGCCATATACAAAAATATCCAAGCATCCAAAACACATACTGCCACAGACAGTAGTAGATTAACATTTATCCCAATAAAAAATCACCAAGCCCATTTAAGAGCACCCAGAAATAACTATCAGTATTTAGCCCAACCGTGGGCATATACAACTAAAAACAAAAAATAAAACGTCAGCCTTTGTAAGTTAGAGAGCTATCACATACACCCATGAGAGCGTAAAACATTCAAAAAGATACTAATGTTCATACACGGAAATAAGAGAGGTGTGTGTGATAACATTCAAGGCACAACATTATGGGACAGAGTAGGATAGTGTCGTGTCGTCCCGTCGGCAAGTCATCAGATCTACCAATTATCAGACTGTCTGCTGCACTCCTTGGACTAGCCGTTCTAGGATCGTAAGCCTCTCATGCACCGAGTGGATATCCCTCTGAATTGCCCCAATCCTATCCAGCTTGAACCGTTTGACATACTCGGGCGTTGACGTTGATGGTGCTGGATCGGGTCCAAGGGGATCTCTGGCCATTTCAGTCCCTTCAGTGACACCTGCACCTCCTTCTTCTTCTGCTTGAATACCTTCCTCTGGGTCCTCAGGGTACTTGTGGAACTTCAAGTCCATTTTGCGAATGTTGCTTTTGTTAAAGCTTTGGAGAGGAAGAACCGGATCAGTGGTCGTTGGGAAGCCGATGGCATTGCAAACTATGTTTATGATCCAGGGATAGGGCAGATGAAGGTCCCTGGATGTATGAATGACATATACCAACTGATGGACAAGTAGAGTCGGAAGACAGATCATTATCCCTCTGGTGATTGAGTATACTGGCATGGTTATGAAACCTATGAGATCGGACCGGTTGGTACTTCTGGGGTATATATTTGTAGTGAAGATACCGTGCAAAACCTGAAATCTTGGTTCCATATACCTAGATTTCAATGCATTCCCTTGATACCAAGGGATGTCCCTACCATGACAGAGATACTTAGTCACCATGGACCGAATTTCAACATTTTCGAGGTCCATTTTAAGGAGACCCTCTGGTGCCATTTTCAATCCAAGGATATTTGCTATTGTAGCAGGCGTGATCAGCGCATCATCACCATCCAGAGAGACCATGATAGAAGGTGGATCAGACACGGGTGAGTGACACGTGGCAAGGAAGTTGCGTGTTCATTCGAGTTGGCATGGCCCACCAAAATGTAGAACAGGTAACCAATCGATTGCAATAAACAGGGATTCGAGATTGTATGGTTGTAGACAATCCCTTTCTACCATTCTCTTGTGGATGAGCTTCCTACTCATGTATTTTGGTGGAAGGCCTGTGTTTCAGACTGGGACCCACCACGTGAAGTTTGTCGAGATCTTTGACGAGTGGGGGTCCCTCGTTCGGGAGCTCTTGCCTTTTCTTTTGAGGCAAGGGTCTTTCGTCGAGAGGCTCTGGATGACTCCCAAGGTCCCGACACTGTTTCTTTGTCCTTACCCATAAAGACAGATTTGGGAAGAACGGATAAATTTTCTCTTTTAAAGAGACTGACAATACCCGACCAAAAAGCAAGATAGACTCTAGAATGGAAGGAATGGAAGGATAATACCAGTTCTCGAGAAGCTTCTGGGATCAACGATGTACCACCGACTGAGGAGATGAGTAGAAAAAAATTAGAATGCCCTTTTTTGAAAAAAAAAAAAAAAGATAAAAAATTTCCGCTCGACCACCTTTTATCGGGCGGCAGTCTTCGATATCATCGACTAGTGTTTTGATGATATCGATGTAACTCCGCCGATGTTATCGAGACCATCTTCGATATCATTCTCCATCATATGACTTTTTATATTCTGAAGAGAAGTCGATGATATTGACCCTGGATCGATTAATCGAGATTGACTTATCGATAGATATATTGAGGATGAATGTTTTCAATTTTTAGCATTCAGACAACCCTCTATGTATCCTTTTAGTATATCTATTAGTCAACAGTATACACATCAAAATTTTTTACAATCATTATACACAACAAAATTATAAACATCAAACTATTTATATGCACAAAAAAATTGAGGAGAGGATCCTCAGATATATCCTTTAAAGCTTCATCAAAATTGCATCTTTTCAGTAACTATCCAGATCTGGATGCAAGAACTGGACATGTTCATTTCATGCTTCGATAGTTTAGGGTATATGGATAGAGTTAGTTATCAAACAATTCAGTTTTTCATTTACTATCCATTTTGGGATAGAATTATTTTTAATCTTCATGTTTATCTCTCTAACTTGATCTAATGATTTCATTTCAAGTGGTGATGGGTAAGTGCTTCTCCTAGGTAGACTTTTGTCATTTCATATTTCTCTAGCTGGTGTGAATTTATTATTGTGATTTTGACCAGAGTTATGTGAAGTCCTTCTAGGTGTCAAGCATTCAAACTTATAATGACCCCTATCACCACATAAATGACAAACTGGAGAAGTTCTCATGTTGCTACCTGAAGGATCAAAATTTTCAATTGTTGGGGCTGCATTTTCAGTTTTCCTTTTAGTTTTATCATACCCTAGGCCACTCTTGTCTTTTCCTCATCTTCCTATCCCTAACAACTTTTCTAGCTTTTCACCGCTCTGAGAAAATTTATAGTTTATTTCAGCAAATTTTCTGGATTTCTCTAAGTCAAAACGGAGTGTGTGATTCTCATTCTTGAGTTGCTCATTTTCATCTTTTAATAATTTAACTTGTTTAGTAAGCTTTGATGATTCCGTTTTTAGGGACAAATTGACGCTTTCCAACTTATCATTGTCTGAATGATATTGTTGTAGATCATACATTAGTTGTGTGTTGATTTCCAATGTTTTATCTAAATCTTTCTGTAGCAATTTACTTTTACTTTCCATTATACCAAGTCTTTTAAGGATATTTATACTATGAATGTAAAGTTGATTATAAGAATTTTATAGTTTATCCCTTTCTTCCTCTTCTTCTTCTCCAGTTTCCTCATTATCATATGGAAATTATTCAGTGGCTTGTGGTTCCTTCTCATTTTCAGTTTCAATGGGAATGATTGGAGTGGTGGAAACCATAAGAATTTTCAAGGATTTTTTGTCACCATCACTCTCTGAGTCATTAGATTCTGAGTTTGACTCTTCTGTATCATCCCATGTGGCAGCCATTGCCTTGCCCTTAATTTGACTCTTCTCTAGGCGGTGAAGCCCTTAAGAGAGACCCGCTCTGATACCAATCGAAATTGCGGTGATGACAGCTTTAGTTGAAGTAGGAATATGCCAATATGTCCTAGAGGGGGGTGAATAGGACTTTTTAAAGTTTTTATAGTTTATTTAAAATCCTATTGCACTAATCCTAAAAACATGCTTATATTAGGATTACTTAAAAGTAACTCTACTGGCTTCCAAGCCCGGTAGAGGATCAATCACAAACTATTTAAGAAGTGAACAATATGCAAACTAGTTTATGATGGATATGACTGTGTATGTGTGTGAGGTGTGAGCTCAGATATTCAAATATGAAATTAAAGTAAATCACACAATCAGAAGAATAGTAATCTCAAACATAGTCATTTTTATAGTGGTTTGACTACTTATCTACTCCACTCCCGGTAACTGCACTAAACCCTTGAGTGTACCGGATTTCACTAAGGAGGTTTTACAACGGTTCACCTCAAACCTAAGGTCTTAAATCAGGTTCACCTTCAACCTTTACAACCTACACTGAGGCTAACTGTTTATGCTCTCACGAGTAAGGGTCAACACAACGCACCCACTTTTAGGCACACTGGCCAAGGATCTTCCATAAGATCCTAACTGAGGTTTCACACGGTTCACCTCGAACCTAAGGTTTTAGCCAGGTTCACCTTCAACCGGAAGTTTATGCTCTCCACAGACCAAGGGTCAACACTACATACCCACCACTTACACTCCCGCCGGAAGCATCCTACGAGGGCTTGCAAGGGTGAGAACCACCTTAGACCCAATCCTAAAAAGGAATGATCACAAGTGTCCTCTGGACTCTAGTTACTTACAGATAAGTGGATTTGTCCCTTTTTGATCGTTGATGAAGATCTCCTCCTTTGTTGCTAAAGAGTCTTCTGCTTCCTTGAACCGCAACTCAGAAGATATACCAATGCATGGCGACGGGTTGGGTTAAGGTTATGATGGAATCCTACTCTTAAATATTTTCCTATAAAGGAGATAAAGTGATTCCAATCATCATATACATTCAAGGCATCCCAACTTAATGATTTTCCATTAAGGTGGTATCTAGAGGATCCTTGAATGTGGAAGTTCATTCCCCAATCCACTATATTGAATATCAATGATGAGGGTGGATTGGAAGATGAACTTCCCTGAGAGAAAGGGCTTTGGGTATATGATCTAAGGTAAAACACTCAAAAGCACTCTCTTCTTTCTCTACTAGCAACAATAGACAAGTCCTCTTTATATAGGCAAAATGTTCCAACGGATATAAAACGGTCGCATTTATGATAGAGTTTAATTTCATCGAGCGGGTTCGATATCATCAAGCGTATACTCTCGATAGTATCGATGGTCCGCTCGATGATACAAACTCAAATGTCATACGCTTTGGAAACCTCTTACCAGTTGGTCGATGGAATCGAAATAGGTGTCGATGTCATTGGATTTTGGACTCTGATTTTATCGATACTAGTGTCGATTCATCGACATTTGAAAATGAGAGAGACTTGACATGAAATATTTCGGGTTTACTGTAACGCCCTGAAAATCGGGGGTCTAGTAGCAATTCAACACCCGAGTTCCAAAACATCACTTATGCAACATAAATGCTTGTGATTGAATGTTGTTTATGTTAGTGCAATAATCATGAGTGGGATTATACCAAAACAGTAATTCATACTCTAGATCAAGTTATAAAACGCAAGCGGAAGACTGAAATACGTATATAAATGTATATAAAGCCAGAAACGGTTACAATCGGTCTCCAGAGTATGAACACCTTACTGAGTCCATATACATGTATTAGTTTCAAAATCAAAATGCCAAAAAATGGTACAACTATAATGGTAAACCCTGTAGCCCCGTCATCTGAATGGACTAAGCGAAGCCTCCAGAGAACTGCATGTAGGAGAACTCATCCTGATCATCATAGTAATCAGGCTCAACCTCCTACGTCTCGTCGATACCTGCATCTAAGATAGTCTGGTGGGTGCCCAGAACACCGTCCTATAACGTGGGAGTGAGTAGCTAACTCAGTGGAACGATAAAGCATAGGTTAACATGTTATCAATTCAGTCAAGCAGTAATGATAAAGCAGTGCAATCAAACACTTCTAAATACTCTTATTAATGCAAGTATGGAATACAGTCATGATGCATGCCCTCGCCAAACCTCCCTCTTGCGACAACATCTTACTTCCGCAGTATGCGTTCATCCCTCAGTACTCCACAACGCTAGGCACATGCAGTGCTATGTTATGAGCGTGATTACCGAGTTGTTATTAGTCCTTTACATACAACAGTATTGGGAAACTAAGGTACCTCCCTTACATTATTCCCAAATAATGATCCATTCTAGGGTCGTCAGTCCTAGATAATCTCATACGATGATGTAGTTCTAGGTCGCTGTAAAGGGCTGCCAGGGCTGTTACACGAACTTGTTGCACCGCTCCCCCATCACCTTATCAATACAGGCCTAGTTTATACTCTGTTTACTACGGGAAGGCTCGTTGCCTCACCGCAGATTTAAAGTATACTCGAGGTCACTACAAAGGACTGTCAGGGCTATTACACGCAATCGTTATACCACTCCCCCATCACCTTATCAGTGTAGGCCGACAGCTCAAATACAGCGTCCCATACCACCGTATTTGGCTCACGAGTCTGGGTTGCTCACTGGTCACTACGGGGAGGCACATCGCCCCAGCATAGGCCGACAGCTCGACCACGGTATCCCATACTACCACGTCCGGCTCATGAGTCTTAGCAGATCGAGGTACCAAGGTTAATAGGGTTTTCACTGGTGAGTTTGGTACCTTATGTTCAGGCAGTAGTATCCAAATATGGTGAACATACATAGGGCCAATCAGGTTACTTGACGGGCTCGACTAGCACGAGCGTACATTACATCAATCGACATGAAGTGCATAAGCACTTCGTGTGGCCTAACCACTGCCGACGACCAACACACGGCTCGAGTTCGCCAAACACGTCCTACGTGGCAAAGGAATCTCAACCACGAACTCAAGTCTGTTACCGATCGCCTAGACTATAACATAACCCCAATCACATTCAGTCCTTAACCAGAAGCATGTAGAGTAAAGCAGAATAAACAAAATAATTCAAACATGTTAACAAGCTTGTTATAAAGCACAAGGTAAGCAGGAATTACAAACACATATATTTCATAAGCAAGTAATTTAAACAACTTGCATGGACGAAATCATACACGTCTCTAAGGTAGTTGAGAATCCTATCTCAACACCTATCTAAAGCACTATTATCTAAGTACTTACTCTTACAAGCATTTTCATAAACACTTAGAATACACTCATTTAACATACATAACGTATATTAGCCAAAACATGTATTTGGGCGAATCCTTTCCCAAGTAAGTATTATACACGTATATAGCATATACATAGAGTAATTTATCATGGCAAACACACTTTCATAATTTGTACGTATACGGTATTTTCTACAAGTATACAGAATACACTAAATGCCATAATTTGCATACGTAACTGAATCACAAAACAAACATCACAATTTACATGTACAATAACACCCAGATCATGAATTTATCATTATCTGACATTGAAAGCTTTGAAAACCTTAACATATACGTCTAAAGTCCGCACCTTATGCCTAGGATCGCAATGAATTTAATAGAAACTCTACACTTTCATCAACGTTCATATGACGACCTATAACACAAGGTAACTCAGCGACTCCGCTACTTGTACCAATAGAAACCCTAAAACAGGTTAGGGTTAGGGTTTTCTTACCTAGAAATGATGCCAGAATTGACGGAAAAGTGATTAGATCGCGATGGTTAAGCACGTGGATAACAGGGTAGAGTATCAGAAAGAATCTCTCACTCTTCTCACACTTTCTCTCTCTTTTTCCTCTTCTCTCTCCTAGGTTTTCTCAAATTCGTATGGGATAAGAGAGTGAGGGTTTAAGGTCCTTATATAGGCTAAAAACTCACCAAATTAGACTCAGGGCCATGGTATACTTAGGTTATGTCCAAAGGAGGACTGTTCCGTCTCAACGAAGCACTTCTGGAGCCCCCCCTTGAGCCAAAGGTTGGACTTAAGTTCACTGACCTTGGATCTAGGTCAAGTTAAGTTTTCGTTCCAGTCGAGTTCCTAGATCACACGTGGCGGACCAGTTTCAGTTCAACGGTCACTGAAACTTGATCAGAGTTACAAGTACCTGGACATGTATGGGAAATGTTCCCTGATCCGAGGGTGTATTTGGGTCAGATTCAGACGGTCAGATTACTTATATTTAGCCCGCAAACGACAAGTCTCAGATTACTTAAATTAGATTTAATTTCTAAAGAAAACCATGGTTTCTTACACTCCTCGCTCTGGGCTTAAGAGAATAGCCCCAGGACACCATTTGGTTTTAACTTCTGAGATGGTTGTCAAGCCTAGCAAGGTGGACCTAATTTTATAACCTCGTAATATTCAGATTTTCGATGTGCGGTCCAGATCTGATACGGAGTTCCATGATGTCCCTAGAGCAGTCGGGTAATGAGATTGATCTCTTGAGTTTTGGGTAATGTAGCGTCAACGATTCCACAAGTTTTGGGTCTTGCAGATCGTATTTAAAGTGATTAGTGCGGATTTCGTATGTAATCTAGTTTAACACTAGTTAATCCTCGCCTAATTTCTAAAGGATTTGGTTCTGAGTGATTTCTGCCTGAGGTGGTACTCGGGCCTTTGTACTGGATTTTTCAAGTCGTTACAATCTACCCCCCCTAAAGAAAAATTTCATCCTCGAAATTAGTACCTTTTCGTACTCCTCGAGAATCTGAGGATAGTTCTTTCTGACCTCGGTTTCTGTCTCCCACGTAGCTTCCTCCTCTGTATGATGCGTCCACAGTACCTTCACGAGTGGAATCACCTTACTGTGCAACACCTGCACTTTTCTGTCTAAGATACGCGTCGGACGTAGTACATATGTAGCATCCTCGCTCAACTGCACTTGCTCCCAATGGATGATGTGTGAAGGATCAGGGATGTATTTCTTCAACATAGATATGTGAAATACGTTGTGCATGCCCGCGAGTGGTGTGGGCAAAGTGAGACGATATGCCACCGCTCCCACTTGATCAAGTATCTGAAATAGGCTAATGAACCGCGACGTAAGTTTCCCCTTCTTCCCAAACCGAAGGACTCCCTTCATAGGGGAAACTCGGAGGAATACATGGTCTCCAACCTCAAACTCAAGCAGTCGCCGCCTCGTATCGGCGCGCGTAGCTCTTGGTTTGGGTTGGCAGAAGGACAGGGTGATTGCGTATGCCTTGAGACAATTAAGGAAGCACGAGGAGAATTACCCTACGCACGACCTTGAGTTAGCCCTTGCTCTGGCAATACTAGCACAGAGGCAGACGTCAGTCTGTCCTTCAGCTCCTGAAAAGCTGCTTCCACCTTCTCATTCCAGGCGAACTTCATATCCTTTCGTGTCAACTGTGACAACAATCTGGCTATCTTTGAGAAGTCCGGAATGAATCGTCGGTAATAGCCTGTCAGGCCCAGAAAACTCCTCACCTCAGTAACTGAACCAAGCTGCTTCCATTCCTGAACGGCGACTACCTTAGCAAGGTCCACCGCTATCCCTTCCTTGGACACCACATGTCCTAGGAACTTGATTTCCTCCTGCCAGAAGTCGCACTTCATATACTGCACGAACAACGGTTCTTCCTTAGAGTATCTAGGACTACCTGTAGGTGTTCCTCTTGCTCTTCCCGACTCATGGAGTATATCAGGATGTCATCTATAAATACGATGACGAATCAGTATAGAAATGGCTGAAATACCCGGTTCATCAAGTCCAGGAACACAGCCGGTGAGTTCGTGAGACCGAACGACATCACAAGGAACTCATTATGCCCAAAACTAGTTCTGAAGGCCATCTTTTGTACACCTTCATCCCTGACACGCAACTGATGATGCCCTGACTGTAAATCGATCTTCGAAAAACACTTTGCCCCCTTCAACTGATCAAACAGGTCGTCTATCCTAGGCAAAGGATATTTGTTCTTCACGGCCAATTGATTCAACCTACGATAATCAATACATAATCGTAGCGATCCATCTTTCTTCTTGACAAACAACACAGGTGCCCCCCAAGGAGACACACTGGGTCGTATGAAGCCCTTCTCTATGAGTTCATCAATCTATTTCCGCAGTTCTTCCATCTCACATGGAGGCATCCGATACATAGGCAATGAAATGGGGGTCGCACCGGGCACAAGATCAATAGTAAAATCGATCTCGCGTCGAGGAGGCAATCCAGGGATCTTCCTGAACACATCCTCAAATTCCCGAACTACTGGCATGTTCCCTAATGTCGGCCCATCAACATGCAAACACACACATATCCTAAAGCAGTAATTAAAATGAGCTGCAAGACGCCGGCATGGATGACTAAGCATCTGAGTCAGGCGATGAAGAAGGGGCACCCTTATCCTTCAGGTAACACATGATAGTTTTCAACACGCAAGTTACTTTCTTAAACTTATTCTTCACAAGGCCCCGAAGATCCATAATGTCCTGTCGCAGGACCGCCTGACCCTCCTCAAGTCGGGCTATACGGGCATCCCTAGTAGCTTGATCAGCATCTTGCTCTGGTGCTGTAGGCGGTGAGCTCTCCTCTGTATCTTGGGCCTCCTCTTCCTCTTCTTCTTCTTCTTGTTCTTCCTCTTCTATCTCAGCTCCATCTTCTTCCTCACTCTCTTCCTCCACACTCTCTGTCTCATCATCGCTCTCCTCAAGTCGAGCTTGGCGTTGTCGTGGCCCGATATTCATCTAGTTGAGGGTATTCTCGTCGTTGTGATGGACCGGCACCGACATCTCCGCCCCAAGACTGTACCAAACTCATGTGCAATCTTGCATATGAGTTGATCGAAGGGGAGCGAATCAGTCCTTCTAGCGGAGTGCGTAGTCTTAATTATCCATCATAACACGAACGTAGGTACGCACAAGTTCGTTCTCTACCCCACTTGATACAGGAAGTCTACCATGAGGCGCGTACACTTACTGTGATTGCTCCACCGAGGGTAGACGTTGAACGTGAAGATGTGGAGTAAATGGAAGTCGTCAGACATATCGGTCGCTAGAAGACTTTTGTTCGGCTGCCACTGGACTAGTCGGCCACCACAAAGGAAACGGGTGTGGCGATCCCTTTCATCTGTACTCCTCAGATTCAGCTCGCTAGGATGCACCTCGCCAAGGGGCACATTCAGAAGCCGAGATATCAATCTGACATCAACTGTGGCCAACCGATCCCTTCCACATGGGATCTGGAACTGCAATGGTTCAAGCGTAGGCTCGTGAATGTTGGCATAGAAAGCTCGGATAGAGCTCGCATTGGCGCGATACCTACCATCAAATAGTAGCCCCAATGGGCCCATTCCAGAAACTCGAACAACAAATATTCCCTAAAGATCCGTCTATCCACTTGAGCTTCAAAAAGGACCCTACGGTCCTCATAAACTCCATGAGACAGCTCCGCCAAAAGAGCCCGTCCAACAGGAGTCTGGGGATCAAGGTCCCGCTTCATCCGAAACTCCCGATTGGCGCTTGTGCTCGCAGCGGCGCCTCTCGACCTCCTTGAACGCGTAGGGCGACTAGGCCCGGTCTCATCCACGGCCCCCTTTCTCTTTCCCATGAGAGAAAGGACGATGGAAATCGAGAAAATGGCCGCAATGAACTCAAAGAAGGCCATGGAAGGTGAAGATAAGGGAGAATAGGGGCTGAAGCTTTTGGTTCTCCACAGATTTGAGCCTCAACAGAGGTTGTAAAGGCCCAAATGACAGGGATTGAAGAAAGAAAATGGAGAGATGGGATGAGTTGAGAGCTTACACGATTTTGAGCCACGAATGAGAGATGTAGGGGCTCAAATGAGAGAGAACGGAGAGGGTAGGCAGTAATGGAGGAGGGTTTACGCAAGGTGATGGAGAGGATGCACGAAAATGGGAGAGGGATCGATTGGTGGGGCGGTTTTTGTCAAAAATCAGGAACTTGGAAGAGAAAAGAGAGTTTGGGGGTGTGGTTTATTAAGGAGGTAGGTGTTTGGGAGGGCTTTAAGCCACGACTCACACCTCAGGGGGGTCACCGTAGGCCCCAAAGACCATCGGCCCGAGCGGCCCGCCCAGGCCAGTCCGTTAATCGGCGAGGCCTCGCCAACTCGGCGAGGGCCTCGCCACTCTCTGGATAAAGTGGCGACGCCTCGCCACTTGGGCAAGGTCCTCGTGCCCCCTAGGCCCCAAAAAGGTCTGGGTCCCACCCTGGGTCCCTCTGGATTAGCGTGGGTAGGCCCACGACTCCGTTTTGAGTCGTTTCGGGAAGTTTCTGATATATATTTGTATTTACCGAATTCTAACGGTTGGCATGGGGTGAGTTGTGACCTAAACCTGTCTGATACCAACTTGTAACGCCCTGAAAATCGGGGGTCGAGTAGCAACTTAACACCCGAGTTCCAAAACATCACTTATGCAACATAAATGCTTATGATTGAATGTTGTTTGTGTTAGTGCAATAATCATGAGTGGGATTATACCAAAACAGTAATTCATACTCTAGATCAAGTTATAGAACGCAAGTGGAAGACTGAAAGACGTATATAAATGTATATAAAGCCAGAAACGGTTACAATCGGTCTCCAGAGTATGAACACCTTACTGAGTCACCATATACATGTATTAGTTTCAAAATCAAAATCCAAAAAATGGTACAACTATAATGGTAAACCCTGTAGCCCCGTCATCTGAATGGCCTAAGCGAAGCCTCCAGAGAACTGCATGTAGGAGAACTCATCCTGATCATCATAGTAATCAGGCTCAACCTCCTGCGTCTTGTCGATACCTGCATCTAAGACAGAGTCTGGTGGGTGCCCAGAACACCGTCCCGTAACGTGGGAGTGAGTACCTAACTCAGTGGAACGATAAAGCATAGGTTAACATGTTATCAATTCAGTCAAGCAGTAATGATAAAGCAGTGCAATCAAACACTCCTAAGTACTCTTATTAATGCAAGTATAGAATGCAATCATGATGCATGCCCTCGCCAAACCTCCCTCGTACGACAACATCTTACATCCGCGGTATGTGTTCATCCCTCAGTGCTCCGCAACGCCAAGCACATGTCGTGCTATGTTATGAGCGTGATTACCGAGTTGTTATTAGTCCTTTTCATACAGCAGTATTGGAAAACTAAGGTACCTCCCTTATATCATTTCCAAACAATGACCCATTCTAGGGTCGTCAGTCCTAGATAACTCATACGATGATACGGTTCTAGGTCGCTGTAAAGGGCTGTCAAGGCTGTTACATGAACTCGTTGCACCGCTCCCCCATCACCTTATCAATACAGGCCTAGTTTATACTCTGTTTACTACGGGAAAGCTCGTTGCCTCACCGCAGATTTAAAGTATGCTCGAGGTCACTACAAAGGGCTGTCAGGGCTATTATACGTAATCGTTATACCACTCCCCCATCACCTTATCAGTGTAGGCCGACAGCTCGAATACAGCGTCTCATACCACCGTATTCGGCTCACGAGTCTGGGTTGCTCACTGGTCACTATGGGGAGGCACATCGCCCCAACGTAGGCCGATAGCTCGACCACGGTGTCCCATACTACCATGTCCGGCTCATGAGTCTTAGCGAATCGAGGTACCAAGGTTAACAGGGTTTTCACTGTTGAGTTTGGTACCTTAGGTTCAGGCAGTAGCATCCAAACATGGTGAACATACATAGGGCCAATCGAGTTACTTGACGGGCTCGACTAGCATGAGCGTACATTACATCAATCGACATGAAGTGCATAAGCACTTCGTGTGGCCTAACCACTGCCGACGACCAACACACGGCTCGGGTTCGTCAAACACGTCCTACGTGGCAAAGGAATCTCAACCACGAACTCAAGTCTGTTACCGATCGCCTAGACTATAACATAGCCTCAATCACATTCAGTCCTTAACCAGAAGCATGTAGAGTAAAGCAGAATAAACAAAATAATTCAAACATGTTAACAAGCTTGTTATAAAGCACAAGGTAAGTAGGAATTACAAACACATATATTCATAAGCAAGTAATTTAAACAACTTGCATGGAGGAAATCATACACATCTCTAAGGTAGTTGAGAATCCTATCTCAACACCTATCTAAAGCACTATCATCAAGTACTTACTCTTACAAGCATTTTCACAAACACTTAGAATGCACTCATTTAACATACATAACGTATATTAGCCAAAACATGTATTTGGGCGAATCCTTTCGCCAAGTAAGTATTATACACATATATAACATATACATATAGTAATTTATCATGGCAAACACACTTTCATAATTTGTACATATACGGTATTTTCTACAAGTATACAAAATACACTAAACGCCATAATTTGCATACGTCACTGAATCGCAAAATAGACATTGCATTTTGCATGTATAATAACACCCAGATCATGAATCTATCATTATCTAACACTAAAAGCTTTGAAAACCTTAACCTATAACGTCTAAAGTCCGCACCTTACGTCGTAGGAGCGCAATGAATTTAATGGAAACTCTACACTTTCGTCAACGTTCATATGACGACCTATAACACAAGGTAAGTCAGCAACTCCGTTACTTGTACCAATAGAAACCCTAAAACAGGTTAGAGTTAGGGTTTTCTTACCTAGAAATGATGCCGAAATCGCCGAAATCGCTGAAAAACTGATTAGATCGCAATGGTTAAGCACGTAGGATAGCAGGGTAGAGTATCAGAAAGAATCTCTCACTCTTCTCACACTTTCTCTCTCTTTTCTCTCTTCTCTCTCCTAGGTTTTCTCAAATTCGTATGGGATGAGAGAGTGAGGGTTTAAGGTCCATATATAGGCTAAAAACTCACCAAATTAGACTCAGGGCCATGGTATACTTAGGTTACGTCCAAAGGAGGATTGTTCCGTCTCAATGGAGCACTTCTGGAGCCCCCCTTGAGCCAAAGGTCGGACTTAAGTTCACTGACCTTGGATCTAGGTCAAGTTAAGTTTTCATTCCGGTCGGGTTCCTAGTTCACACGTGGTGGACCAGTTTCAGTTCAACGGTCACTGAAACTCGATCAGGGTTACAAGTACACGGACATGTATGGAAATGTTCCCTGATCTGAGGGTGTATTTGGGTCAGATTCCGACAGTCTGATTGCTTATATTTGGCCCGCAAATGACAAGTCTCAGATTACTTAAGTTAGATTTAATTTCTAAAGAAAACCATGGTTTCTTACACTCCTCACTCTGGGCTCAAGAGAATAGCCCCAGGATACCATCTGGTTTTAACTTCTGAGATGGTTGTCAAGCCTAGCAAGGTGGTCCTAATTTTATAACCTCGTAATATTTAGACTTTCGATGTGCGGTCCAAATCTGATACGGAGTTCCATGATGCTCCCTAGAGTAGCCGGGTAATGAGATTGATCCTAGAGTTTTGGGTAATGTAGCATCAACGATTCCACAAGTTTTGGGTCTTGCAGATCGTATTTAAAGTGATTAGTGCGGATTTTGTATGTAATCTAGTTTAACACTAGTTAATCCTCGCTTAATTTCTAAATGATTTGGTTCTGAGTGATTTCTGCCTGAGGTGGTACTCGGGCCTTTGTACGGGATTTTTCGAGTCGTTACATTTACAAGAATGATCGAGGGACCTTCGAGATCATTGAAATTTGAATGTCGATGATATCGATAACTGTGTCGAGGCATCGATAAATCCAACAGATTTCTCATTAAGCTCGCTAGACAGTCTATGTCCTTGTTCGATGCCATCGAAATGGTACCGATATCATCGATATTTGAATATTGATTCTATCAAGTGACCGTCGATCATAGATAAACAATCCTGAAATATTTTACTAGAAGAACTTGATGCTCATGACCGATATCATCGAGAGCCTTCTGATATCATCGAGATTTGAATTTTGATGGTATCGAGGGGGCTTCGATATATCAATGCACATATGATATTCTTAAGTTAAAATAGGGGCACCGGAGATCTGCCTGTTGATATTATCGAGTCAGATGGACTCGAGATTCAAATATTGATGATATCGATAGGTATATCGATACATCGATAAATCCGTCCAGATGTACATGTGGTTGCGGGACACTTTTGTCCTCATTCCGATGGAGTCGATTTATCATCGAGGACATCGACAGCGTAGGTCGATCATATCAAGATGTGTTTCGATAAAATTGACAAAGCAAGAAAACTTAGAGATTTTCTTATTTTGAAAAAGTTTTCTTAACTTAAAAACCCTATGATATTCTAACTTGTTTTAAGGGTTTTATTTACCTGGTGTTTTGGGACATGGGATGTGAGGCTTAGATTTACTAGTGGCGAGCTTGCACACATCCGGTTGAGGCAGACACTTTCAATTGATCTTCCTATGAGGCTCTGCAGTCTAGCTGACTCAACACTCACGCTAATTGACAAACCAGGGTACTTTCAGATCCATCCAAGCTGGTTTTGAGCTCATAGGAAGTGCTACGTGAGGTCGGCATTGTCGATGTTAGGTTGCGTAAGGAACTCAATTAGGACAGATGTTGGATTGTCGTCTTCATCTGCAATGGCTAGTTTTACCAGCATGTCTGCTTTGAAATTCTCGGCCGGAGGGATCAAGGCCACACTGCATTTTTAAAACTTTTCGATCAATTCTTTGGCCTTCCGTAGATACACTTTCATGTGTTCCTTCTTGGCCTGGTATGCTTTAGCTATTTGATTGACGACCAATTGGGAATCATTGAAGGCTTCGTGATGCTGAGTCCCCATGTTGGTTGCTAGTTTAAGTCCGACGAGCAAGGCTTCGTATTCTGCTGTATTGTTGGAGGCTTGAAATCTGAATCTTAAGGCATATTGCATGCATGTATGATCTGGTGTCTTGAGGACTATCCCATCCCCACTTGCCTTAGAGTTGGATGAGCCATCAACGTAGAGCGTCCACCTAGGTGGGTCAGGTAGTGCGTAGGAGTCAGACGATTATGTAGATGTTTGGTCGGGTGTTATACTTGGGACGAGCTCCAGCCTGGGTAGGTTGGTAACTTGCCTGGGTGTAGGAGTTACCTCGACAATAATGTCAACCACTGCTTGGCCTTTGATGGCTGATCCGGGCTGATACTTGATGTCGAACTCACTTAACTCGATTGCCCATTAGTCAGCCATCCTGAAGCTCCAAGTTTTTGGAGTACTTGACGTGATGGTTGACCAGTTAAGACGACGATGGCATGAGCTTGGAAGTACGACCATAAGCGTCAAGAGGAAACGACAAAAGCCAATACTAATTTTTCCAGGGTTGGATATCTTGTCTCGGCTGAAACTTGGGCTTTGTTAATGTAGTATACTAGGAATTACTTTCCCTCGTGTTCCCTAATTAAAGCTGAGCTGACTATCGCATCAGAAACAACCAAGTATAACAGTAGGGACTCCCTGCTCGGGTTTGTAGAGTAGTGGTGGCAACCCTAGATATTGCTTAAGCTACTGAAAGGCCGCCTCACATTCTTCTGTCCAGTCTACCACTTGTTTCCTCTTTAACTATTTGAAGAAGGGGAGACATTTGTCGGTAGCTCGGGACACGAAACGATTGAGTGCAGTGATCCTCCCTGTGAGTCATTGAACATCTTTGGTCATCTTTGGCAATTGCATATCAAGGAGAGCCTTGATCTACTCGGGGTTTGCTTCAATTCCTCGTTAGCTAACTAAAAATCCAAGGAACTTTCCCAAGCTAACCCCGAAGGCACATTTGTTCGGGTCTAGCTTCATTTGGTACTTGCGAAAGATGAGGAACATTTCCTCGAGGTCAGTGATATGGTTTGTAGCTTTGATGCTCTTAACGAGCATGTCATGACATAGACTTCCATTGTTCGTCGTATCTACTGGGCGGACATTTTGTTGACCAATCGTTAATAGGTGGCACCTGCATTTTTTAATCCAAAGGCATGGCTCGGTAATAATAAAGACATTTATCAGTGATAAAGGCGGTTTTTGTTTTATCATGTGAATGCATTACAATTTGATTATAACTAGAGTAAGCATCCATAAAACTTAGTAGCTCATGCCCAACTATGTTGTCGACCAGTTGGTTAATTCGAGGGAGAGGAAAGCTATCTTTGGGACAAGCCTTGTTCAGGTCTGTATAGTCCACACAAACCCGCCATTTCTCGTTCACTTTCTTTACCAATGCGATGTTCGTTATCCAGTCTGGATAATTAACTTCCTCGATGAACCCAGCCTTAAGGAGTTTGTTGACTTCTTCTCCGATCACTTCGTATCTTTTGGGACCAAGTGCACGACGCATCTGTCGAATTGGTTAATGAGAAGGGTCGACGTTCAGCCAGTGTACAATGATCTTGGAGTCGATGTCGGGCATGTCTTCATGAGACCATGCGAAGATGTCTGCGTAACTTCGGAGGAGATCTATCATGTTGTCCCATAGTGGTGTTGTCAAGGATGACCCAATTTGAACAGTTTTAGAAGGGACGAATTCATCCAGTGGGATGGGAACAAGGTCTTCCACAAGGAGACCTCTTTCGTCAAAGTCCTCAGGAGGATCCAGAGAAGTGATAGTCATCGTTTGATGCAGAGCTTTTAGTGCCAATGCATAACACTGCTAGCGTCATGTTGATCGCCCTTCATTGATCCAACAGCTTGCTCGGTCGGGAACTTCATAGCTAAGTGGTAGGTCGAGACCACAGCTCGCAGGGCATTCAGGGATGGTAGGCCAAGGATTTCATTGTAAACTGACGGATAGTCTACCACTAAGAAGTCAATCATCTTGGTGGTTTGGTTTTGTCCGTCTCCAGCCGTAAGTGGGTGCTAAATTGCCTCCTTGGGTATGACCTTACCACCAGAGAAACCGAGCAACGAGTTTTTAATCAGTTGAAGTAGAGATCGACCAATTCCCATCTTGTCGAAAGCCTGGGCGAAGAGCACATCAGCAGACGATCCGGTGTCGACGAGGTTTTAGAATACCTTTCAATTAGCTATGGTCAGGGTGACCACAAGTGCATCATCGCGTGGGTGGTGGATTCCTAAAGTATCTTCTTCAGTGAAGGTCAGGCATGGGTCTCCACTTTTTGCTCTTTCATAGGTCTTCTGATCAGTCGAACTTCATTTTCGGGACGACCAATGCTTCTGTCATGCACCTTCTGGGCATTATTTAAGTCTCATCTGCCTCCGTGGTCCCAGAAGATAGTGCAGATCTCCGCAATGGGTTCGTTACTGACGGGTTGATCATCTTTCGTCGTGACCCGATTTCCTCTATGGTTAACATACTCCTCAAGATGGCCGCTACGGATGAGTGCTTCGATCTCTTGTTTAAGATCAAAACAATCACTCGTGTTATGTCCGTGATCCCGATGAAAGTGGCAATACTTGTTCTTACTTTTGTTTTTAGGGTCGGACTTCAACTTATTCTGCCAATAGAGGATACGCTTGTCCTAGATTTCCATCAGGACTTGTTCGGGAGTTTTGTTGAGGGGAGTGTAAGTTTTAAACTTACTGTCGGGCCGCTTGTTCGGGCGGCGATTGTCCCGCAATTAGTCATCCTTCCTCTTCTTGTTCGTATTGGCCGAACTCGGTTTTGCCCTT
The DNA here is from genome assembly GCA_021015155.1 of Magnolia officinalis. Classification (NCBI taxonomy): domain Eukaryota; kingdom Viridiplantae; phylum Streptophyta; class Magnoliopsida; order Magnoliales; family Magnoliaceae; genus Magnolia; species Magnolia officinalis. The sequence goes on from JAJHSJ010000002.1 coordinate 59,005,680, forward strand.
GCACGTTGCTCCTTGGTCGGAGGAACCTTGTTCTAGATGGCCTCTCATATGATTTAGGATTCCTTGGCATTGGCGTCGTTCTGTGACCTGTTCAGTAGTTCGGCCATCGTTGTAGGAGGATTCTTGTCCAGCGAGAAGAGGAACTGCTTATGTTTCAATCCAGTTATGACAGCATTGAGGGCGAGCTCTCCCAAGTGCTTACAGACCTATAAGGCTTCTAGCTTGAAGAGTTTGATGTAGTCCTTCAGAAGCTCGCCATCTTTCTGAATGATAAAATTTATGATGAAGGCTTGGCGGAGTTGAGAGAATGAACTAATGGAGTTTGGCTTTAACTGCTTGAACCATAGTCGGGCAGCTTCAGCCAGAGTTAGGGAAAAGGCTCGGCACAATATCAAGCACCCTGTGTTATCAAATTCCATAGTGACTAATCACTTTAGAATGATGGACTTGTTCAAAGATGAAAAGTTAACCTTCATAAGAAGAATTGCTACAAAGATCAAGTCATGAAGATTGTTCTACCTTGTTCAAGATCAACTTCAAGTGCTACTTCTAGTTCAAGCGCAAGTTCTATTTCAAAGTTCAAGTTAAAGTGCATGTTCAAGTTCAAGAACAAGACCAAGTTCAAGTGTTACTTCAAGTATATGTGCTAGTTCAAGTCCAAGTGCACTACATGGTCAAGATCAAGTTAAAGCTTCAAGTGTAAAAAGATCAAGCTTCAATTAAATCAAGTTGAAGATCAACTGAAGCTACAAGTTCAATGTTCAATATTTCAGGTATAAATGACCCAAGAAAGACCTTAGGTTCAGGTCATTCATATTGCACATTTAATATGGGTTATTGTGCTTGTTATAGGCCCTATTTCGACTAGTCCTAGACTATGTTCGACTAGTCCAGGCTCTGGCTCGACCAGTCTAGGGTTTTTCGACCAGTCTAGGATTTGTTGTAAAATTTTGAATTTTTCTAGTAGGATCACGACCAGTCGATCATCCTACTCAACCAGTCGTGGACACTGGGTTGACCAGTCAATAAGGGCTCGACTCGAACTCCAGCAAGCTACTTTGACCCCACTCGACTAGTTGAGTAGCCCGTACCATTCCGTAGGCCTCTGCGGTCCTCTCGGTCGAATTCTAGCAACTCGCGACCTGTAATCGGTAGTTGCGCATGACCCTGAGTCATATCCCATATTATAGAGTCAGCTCAACTTTAGACTTGTACCAGTGCGACCGCGCCGTCGCTGCAGTTCCGGCGCTGCATCTCACACGCCGAGGCGATACTCGGGCCAGGAGATGTGGGCCCGCATTCAGTTCGAGGAAAACACAGCACATTGTAATTCTGAGAGAATCTTTATGAAATGTCACATCAATCCATCAATCAAGTACAAGCAATCCAACCCATCCCTCTCTTACACAAACTTACCTAAAGTCAACTCTCCCCCTTACACAAGTACACCCATCCATCACTTCCTATCACTCCATCACTCACTCTCATCCCAACACTCCACCTCACCACTCCTCTCTCTCTCATTTCTCTATCATTCCAAGTAACTCCCATGGGAGTAACCCACGTCCAAACAAGCTCCATGGGAGAGAGCTTTGTGTGGCCCACTTTCTATCTCCCATCTCCACCATCCAAAGATCATCTAGACCATTGAAATCGTTCCCTTGGAGCTCTAAAGGCTATAGGCAGAAGGAAGAGAGATCAAAGGTGGGTTCTTTTACTTGTTGATTTTGTGATTTGAGGGCCCACATATGTGGGACCCATCTTAATGTATGCAATGTAGAGAGGGGCCAAGAGTGGCAGGGTCCCTCTATCTCACCGTTTCTCTCTTTCTCTCTCTCTCTTCCTCTCTCTCTTATATGGATCGTGTGTGTGTGTGTGTGTGGACCACCATGAAATATGTATTTTATCCATGCCATCCACTACGTGGCCCACATGGCAGTCCATTTGGACAGGCCCAAATGAAGGAAAAACACAAATATTAGCTTGATCCAAGAGTGTGGCCCACTTGACGTGAGGTCGCAATATTTCGTAGGGCCATCCAAACCGTCCATGTGGGGCCCACAAGTGGGGTGTACCTACTTTATCCAAGCCATCCAGCGTCCAGGGACGCTGGACGCTACCACCCACATAGTTTCACACACCCACACATACATATATACATATATGCATTATATATATAATAGAGAAAATGACCACGGTAGACAAAACCTTTTGTCCAACGGTTCTTATGAAGGAATACAAACATAAGTGACCAACTTAGACTAGCAAGTGCAGACAGCGAATTTAAGGACGAAACTACCCCTGCTTTCTATTGCTACGGATTTGGCGAACCTCTATGGCTACGGATTATAACCATAGCCATAAGCACCGTAGTCGATCTGACAGCCGACCCCAACATTGGGACAAGACATTGAAATGGGGTTGACTAGGTAGACCCGGTCGACCGGGTCAGTGGGACAGTGACTTAGGGTCGACCGGGTAGACTCGGTCAACCGGGTCAGTGGGACAGTGACTTAGGGTCAACCGGGTAAACCCGGTCGACCGAGTCAGTGGGATGTGGCTTTTTGGGCCATGCTCCATCCACATTAAGTTTATTCAAGTAGCATTTTTCTATTGCAATATGAAAAGTGGCAGTTGCAATTTGAATAGCAATTTTCTAATGCAAGATGAAAACAACATGAATTTGCGAATCTTTTCTTTCAAAATCATGCATCATGCTGCATTCTTCTTGCATTTGGGCATCAAATACAATGGGGCAAATTTCACATGCATCATTTACTGAATCACCTCTGAACCTAAACACGTATTGAACAATCATTCTTGTAAAAGAAATAAATTAGAGAGGCAAAGAACAAGAAGCAATCAATTTCTTAGAGAAGAAAATGAAAAATGATCCAACATTCTCATATGATGGTTAAATGATTTAACATGCATAAAATCCATCCCATCCCTCAGGTAGACCATTCTTTGTTTGGCCTTGATCCAAAAATCAATTGATTCAACAATCAACCTATTTAAAAGTATACAGAACGTCAGAAACCAATAAATTCTCATGGTATGGCCAATACTGGGAATCGAAAAAGAAGAAGAAGAAGAAGAAGAGACTTCTCTATCCATGACACTCTCATTCTAGAAACTCAGATTCCATTGAACTTAAGTGGGGAGTCCACACATCAAAACAACCCCTAAGGCACTTCATCGAAACCAACTAACCATGTGAGACACCGAGGAAAGGAATTGATGGCAGGCCAAGCATACTCATTCAACTAAACAAATAGAATAAAAAAACCCAATTGATCATGGATACATATTGTATAAATGAAAGAAAAGGAAACATAAGATTTACTAATAATGAGAGCAACAGCATGCAAAGTATGTATTTTAGTACTAGTTAAAGTATGCTTTTTAATTAGTGGTAGTTAAAAACCATGTCTCTGCCTAAAGTTAGAACAACCAGTAGTTAGGCATAAGCAACCATCCACCTGTAAGATAACTCAGATTTCGATATAACCAGCTAAAAGTCAGTGCAACCAGAACCAGCACGGTGGAAGCAGCCTTCCAACAAAAGGTTAGGTTCAAAAATTAATTGAATGGGTTAGTTTGTAATAGCTTTAAAAAATTACTGAAATAACAGTATTCCAAGCATACTATGAATTGGACTAAGCCATGTGGCATATTGACCATTATCTTAAAGCTTAGATAGTCCAAAAGGGTCATACCCTAGCCAAAGGTGCATCTGAAATCTTATCCAAAATCAGGACCACACTCTCCTAGGAATTGAGTGAGGCAACCTACGAATTGAACGAGGCAAGATAAAAATTGAGCAAGACAACTTAGAAATTGAGCGAGGCAACCTAGGAATTGAGCGAGGGAAGCTAGAAATTGAGTGAGGCAACCTAAGAATTGAGCGAGGCAGCTAAAAATTGAGCAAGGCAACCTCACAATTGAGCGAGGCAACCTAAGAATTGAGTGAGGGAAGCTAGAAATTCAGCGAAGCAAGCTAAAAATTGAGCGAGGGAACCTAGGAATTGAACGAGGCAACCTAGGAATTGAGCGAGGGAAGCTAGAATTTAAGCGAGGGAACTTAGGAATTGAGCGAGGCAACCTAGGAATTGAGTGAGGGAAGCTAGAATTTAAGCGAGGGAACATAGGATTTAAGCGAGGCAACCTACAAATTGAATGAGGCAACCAGGGAATTGAGCGAGGGAAGCTAAGAATTGAGCGAGGGAAGTTAGAAATTGAGCGCGACAACCTAGGAATTGAGCGAGACAACGTAGGAATTAAGTGAGGGAAGCTAGAAATTGAGCAAGGGAACCTAGGAATTCAGCGAGGGAACATAGGATTTGAGCGAGGCAACCTACGAATTGAGTGAGGGAAGCTAGAATTTGAGCGAGGGAAGATAGAAATTGAGCGATGGAACATATGAATTGAGCGAGGCAACCTAGGAATTGAGTGAGGGAAGTTAGAATTTGAGCGAGGGAACCTATGAATTGAGCGAGGGAACCTATGAATTGAGTGAGGGAAGCTAAAATTTGAGCGAGGGAACATAGGATTTAAGCGAGGAACCTACAAATTGAACGAGGCAACCTAGGAATCGAGCGAGGGAAGTTAGAAATTGAGCACGACAACCTAGGAATTGAGCGAGGCAACCTAGGACTTAAGTGAAGGAAGCTTGAAATTGAGCGAGGGAACTTAGGAATTGAGCAAGGGAATATAGGATTTGAGCGAGGTAACCTACGAATTGAGCGAGGGAAGCTAGAAATTAAGCGAGGGAAGGTAGAAATCGAGTGATGAAACATAGGAATTGAGCGAGGCAACCTAGGAATTGAGTGAGGGAAGCTAGAAATTCACCAAGGCAAGCTAACAATTGAGCGAGAGAACCTATGAATTGAGCGAGGCAACCTAGGAATGTCTGTAATGTTTGACGCAATGTGTGAGGCCCGTATCTTAGACCGTACTATTCCGGAGGCTTCCGCGGTCGTCCCAGTCGAATTCTGGTGACTCACGATCTGTAATTGGCAGTTACACGTGACCCTAGTTGTTTCCCATTTTCTAGAGTCAGCTCGACCCGAGACCTGTACCCTTATGACCATGCTGTCACCACAGTTTCGATGATGCATCCCGCGCGCTGAGGCGATACCCGGGCCAGGTGATGTGGGACCGCGTTCAGTTTGAGAAAACGCCGTGTGTTTGCAATCCCAAGAGAATCTCTACAACATGTCTCATCAATCAATTATATTTTTGCATCGCATAGTCTGGATAAGGCTGATGGTATTTATGGGCTTATCAGCATGTTTTCACATTACTATGATATTATATGATTTATGGGCTTGTCAATATTTCTGTTTACTCTGATTACTCTAATATTGCTTACGTGGCACTTACCTTGTGCACACACTTTCACCACCCACTAAGCTTTTTATAAGCTTATGCATGATAGATACTTGTAGGTGACGATAGGATGCAATCGAGCTGGGGCAGGAGCGTGCGACAGAGTTTCTGGAGATTTTATTATATGCATGTATTTTCTTTTTAGTATTGTACTCAAATGATTATATTAGTGGATATGTGGTGATGATGTTGTTCTTATGATTTGGGTATACTTGTGGTTATGCTTCTTATGAAATAAATTTATGTTAAAAATCCTCCTTGTAGGATCCCAGGAACAAAATTTGGCATATGAGCATTAGGAGCCGAGAATGGGGTAATAAGGAGGCTGTCGGCACCGGATTTGGCGATCAGGAATTTGTGAGCCCGGTTTCTGAGTTTGGGGCGTGACATAATGTTTATACTAAACCCGTGAAATTATATATTTTACCTCAAAATGAAGAAATTTCAAGTCTTGGATATGCCACAAGCATATGATCACATTCGAGTGACTTACCAACGATTTTTATCTATTAATTTACATGAATAATATTTAGACTATGCAAATTATTGAGCGAGGGAACCTAAAAATTGAGTGAGGCAACCTAGGAATTGAGCGAGGAAAGCATGAAATTAAGCGGGGCAAACTGAAAATTGAGTGAAGCAAGTATGAAATTGAGCGGGGCAAACATGAAATTGAGCGGGGCAAATATGAAATTTAGTGGGGCAAACATGAAATTGAGTGGGGCAATCATGAAATTCAGTAGGGCAAACTACAATTTGAGCAGGGCAATCACAAAATTGAGTGGGGCAAACATGAAATTCATTGTTAATCAATGGTAGGTTAATATCATTCCTTGCCTTTACAACTGAACCATACAAGTAATAGGCAAAACTTAGGAAAATCCCACTATTTGGTATTTTGGAATTAAGGTAGTTGCCAAGGATACACATAGTTCTGACACTTGGATCATCTTCGAAACACAGAATACAATGCCAGTTTCTGATTCTCTAGCCTTGGTGAATAGATATCTAGAAGAGATTCTGGTTATTGGAAATCCCATATAATTGATGTGGAAATTGCCATTAATGTCCTTAGTTCTGATATGTGATAACAGATGAGAAAATAAAAATGTGGAGTAGCTGGACATTGAATGATTAAAAGCATTAACCACTTTTGTTGCTTTTCTGCATATACACAAGATTCATAGGTTGAAAAATTGTCATTGAGTTCGTGTTTTATGTTCGGTTAGTAGAGAAGGACAAGCTCCTTATACCAGATGACTTATGACTAAAGAAAATTTTCAAGTAATTTGTACGAAGTTTACAGTAATCTTGTAGTGTAGAAAATTTCCAAGTAAAAGCATTAACCACTTCGAGTTCTTTCTCTAATCACGATAGCTTTGAGAGGGTTGATCTGAGGGATGAGTTGATTGCAAAAGGACTGATTAAAACTATATTGGGTTATCTTGCTGGCATAATGATTTCAGGACCAGAAAGATAATCCAATATAGTTTTAATCAGCCCTTTTGCAGTCAATCCATTCCTCGGATCTACCCTCCCAACGCTATCATGATTAGAGAAGGAATTTGGACTGAAATGCACAGACTTGAAAATTTTTTACACTCCAAGATTACTATAAACCTCGTACAATATATATTCAACGATGTATATAATACAATGTATATAACATAAAATGGTACATGAGTGGGACAACAATGTACAATGTATATTCAACAATGAAATTAATACAATGTATATAATACAACATCTCTTCAAAATTCCTCCCATGCCCTTGACAAATATCATCTATAGACTAGAAACAAGCAATCATATGCTATTGACTTCCTCCTATCGGCGGTAAATTTTTGCAAGTCTATTCTTGCCAAGGTGAGACCGCTACACAAAATGTTGATGAATTTCATTATGAATATGCCGCATTTATAACCATTATCCTGCTTCGGCGCCGATTCATCGACTCTGACGGTCCACTTATTCCCTTCAAGCGCAGTGCTGTCTCCAGTGGCATGGAAGAGAACGGGGAGTGCATCGGTCATCTTTTTCATCTTCTGCTTGTACTTTAGTAATGGATTTGTGCATAAACTATCCATAATAACGATTTCTCTTACTCTAAGATAGGTGACCAGCAAAAACTAATGTGAATTTTCATAATTTATGGGTGCATACACCTATCCATGATTCAGAAAATAATATATTAGTTAAAACATGATAGAACACATAACAGTCAGAGATGATGTTATGTGACGAGTGCGTTACCTGTTCATAACACCAAATCGCTTTGACGTATGGTTTATCTCGCTGCTTAGCAATTGCATAGGCCGTGGTCAGCTCGCCTATTAACAAAGCCCGTTTTGACGTCGATTTGGAGGCCTGGTATGCGATCAAAACTGGCAAACACCCCTCAAGGCTTTGCTGTTACAAACATGATCAAAGTTCAATACATGTAAGAAAATAGAAAAGGAAAACACATTAAGGAATGTCTCTCTTAATGTACTCATAGTGCAACGATTTTTTGGTACAGTAAGATCTCTAGTCTTAAGACCCGTAATAAGGGCAAAGTCCATCTTAGTAAACTGCAATCGTCTCCCCCTGATCTTAAATACTAGATCACCTTTGTATCTTAGAAAAAGAAGGTAAAATAGCGCCCCTATAAATCTAAAAGATGTAACATGTAATAGAAACAATAAAGGGGATTGGCTAAACAAATTTAGGAATTGAGCGAGGCAACCTAGCAATTGAGCGAGGCAACCTAGGATTTGAGTGAGGTAACCTAGATTTGAGTGAGGCAACCTAGGAATTGAGTGAGGGAACCTAGAAATTGAGCGAGGCAACCTATCAATTGAGTGAGACAACCTAAGAATTGAGCGTGGGAAGCTAGAAATTGAGTGAGGGAACCTAAAAATTGACCGAGGTAATGTAGAAATTCAGCGAGGCAACCTAGGAATTAAGCGAGGGAAGTTAGAAATTGAGCAAGGGAACCTAGAAATTCAGCGAGACAACCTAGGAATTGAGCGAGGGAAGCTAGAAATTGAGTGAGGGAACCTAGAAATTCAGCGAGGAAACCTAGGATTTGATCGAGGCAAGCTAGGAATTAAGTGAGGCAACTTAGGAATTGAGCGAGGGAACTTAAAAATTGAGTGAGGAACCTAGAAATTCAATGAGAAAACCTAGGATTTGAGCGAGGCAACCTAGGAATTGAATGAGGGAAGTTAGAAATTGAGCAAGGGAAGCTAGAATTTAAGTGAGGGAACCTAAAAATTCAGCGAGGCAACCTATAAATTAAGCGAGGCAACCTAGGAATTGAGCGAGGCAACATGGAAATTCAGCAAGAAAATCTAGGAATTGAGCTAGGGAAGCTAGAAATTAAGCAAGGGAAGCTAGAAATTGAGAGAGGAAACCTAAAAATTCAGCGAGGTAACCTATAAATTGAACGAGACAACCTAAGAATTGAGCGAGGGAAGCTAGAAATTGAGCAAGGCAACCTAGAAATTGAGCGAGGGAACCTAAGAATTGAGTGAGGCAACGTAAAAATTCAGCGAGGCAACCTAAGAATTGAACGAGGGAAGCTAGAAATTGAGCGAGGGAACCTAGAAATTCAGCGAGGCAACGTAAAAATTCAGTGAGGCAACCAACGGATTGAGTGTTAGTTAAATCATCAACAAAGATGAGAACGACTTTGTTTGAGAGACTATATATCCTCTCATAGATAGAGGTATAAATAGAAGAGAGAAGATCTCTATATCTTTTCTCATAGATATAATATAGAAGAGAGATCCCTCTCATTTTTTATCAAGAGAGAGATCCCTCTTCTCTGAGGGCTTTGGATTCAACGATTTTTAAGAGCAAGACAGAGAAAAGAAGCGTTGAGATAATACCTTTCACCCTAATCTCATCTATTAGAAAAGGGGGCCCTCTTGATCACTTAAAGAGATTTGTAGGCAGAATTAGCATAATTATGGCCGTGAGGATTGAGTTGCCAAATGAGATTATCCTCATTCCTTGGCTGGGGTTCTGGAAGATAAGATTTATGCAGTAAAGAAAAGTCTTCTGAATTGAGTGAGGGAAGCTAGAAATTGAGCGAGGGAACATAGGAATTGATTGAGGCCACCGAGAAATTGAGCAAGGGAAACATGAATTTGAGCGAGGTAAGCTTGAAATTGGGTGAGGCTAACATGAATTGGAATGAACTTTAAATGTAATTGAACCAGCCTAACAATTTGCTCTTTGGTGAATTTGACTAGCAGTTAATGAAATTGATCGAGCTTTACATGAAATTCTCTTTGGTGAATTTGACCGAGCGATTCATAAAATTTTTCATTACATTACATATATCCGTGGAAGTTCTTCATCATATTTTTTTGATATCTCCGTCAAATTTATGAATTGCTCGGGGAATTTCACCAATCATGAACTGAGAAGTAGGTCAAATGGACCAAAACCTCTCACAAATTGGATTTATAGTTTGCTCAGTACACTCTTATAGTGTTGAGTTAACTGAGTTGGGCACACCCAGATCCATAGCTCAATTAGCAGATTGAGTGGAGATACCTCGTGTTAACACTTGAGGTCTTAGTATCGATCCCTAGCGGGGGTGGCTAACATGGAGTGTGTGTACTGACATGGGTGTGTACTAACAAGCTAACCCAAAAAAAAAAAACTGAGTTGGGCCCGCCTTGAATGTATGTGGTCTATCCACGACGTTCATCTATTTTTCCGTCTAAAGTAAGGGTTTCAGCCCGAAATGGTGGCATATTGAAATATCAAGCGGATCATACCACAGGAAGCAGTGCTTCCACCATAGAAACCTTGTTATGCCCGCACAATGATGTTTTATTTGTAATCCATCATGTTCATAAGATGATTTTTGCATGGATGAAATGAAAACCAAGATGCGACCTTCATCCAGCAGTTCAATGGCCCACAAAAAATTTACACCATTTAGGTAAATGTGCTACATTATACCTATAGTGCATGCTTTCTTTCGTGGAGGGACCATTTTTAGAAAAACGAGATTATGCTGATGAATAGGGAGGGTGGGATCTAGCTAGAGGGTGGTGCGATCCAAGCAATGGAAGTAGTGCAGGATTTTTCGTCTTTTTTTATTTTTTTCGAAAATGGAGCGAGGGAAGGGAGGGAGAGGAAATGCAACAGTAGTGAAAAGGAGGGGTAGTTTCGTCCTCAAATTCGCTGTTCGCACGTGCTAGTCTAAGTTGGTAACTTAAGTTTGTATTCCTTCGTAAAAACCACTGGACAAAAGGTTTTGTCTACGGTGGTCATTTTCTCTATATAATATTATATATTATAATATATTGTATTATATAATATATGCTATGGTGGGCCAATGCTACGTGTGGACCCACCATGATATGTATGTTAGATCCCCACCGTCCAGAACATACAGAGGGTCTGGACGGTGGGCACTTTAGATATATGTATATTACATTATAATATATTATATTATATTATATTATTTTATATTACTTTTTATATATCAGAGGGATAGAAGGTAGTGGGGTGGCCCACCTATGTGGGACCCATCGTTGGCAATGTGTTGCATTCCAGCCATCCATTTCTGGACGATGCTGGATGGGTCGCACCAGATGTGTGGGTCTCATCCACACCGTCCAGCAATCTGGACGGGTGGAGCCCACTATGATGTATGATTATATCCACGTTGTCCATCCATTTGGTGGATTCAGGACCGTCCATCTGTTGGACGATCAACACCCCACCACCAATGGGTGTATTGCATCCAAACCATCCATCCATTGGAGTGGCCCCACCATGTTACATGTGTTGTATCCCTACCGTTCATCCATCTGATGTGCCATGCACGATCACACCATGATGCATGTGTTGTATCCTTATCGTCCATCCAGTTTTGAGGGGCCACACATGATGTATGGGTCTCCACACCGTCCATATGGTGGGACGGTGGGCCCCTTTTGATGCATGTATTCTATATTCAGCCGTCCATTAGATTGGACATGGACCCACCATGCCGCATGTGTTTTATCCAAACCGTCAATACATTTGGTGAGCTCGTCCTTTGGCTTAAGACTAAAAATATGTCAGATCTATATCAAGTGGACCACTCTGTAGAAAACAGTGGGATGAACGCCCACCAGTGAAAACCTTTAGGATTTTTTAAAAGGTTCTGGGCCTATATGATATTTGTTTTTCCTCTATATCTAGATCTTTGCAATCTTATGCACTGACTGGATGGAAAATAAAAACTATGGTGGCCCATTGGAATTTAATTGTGGCAATCATTATTACCACTACTATTTGTAGTATGGTCCAGATGATCTTGTGATAAGATTCAATTTTTAGCAATAGTGTGGCCGACTTGATGTATATGAGGCCTACTAGTGCGGTCCATGTGATATGGCCCATTTGATATGTATGAGGCCCATATGATGAGGCCCAACTTGATGAACAGGAGGCCCATTATGATGTGTATTAGAGCCTTATCGTGCGGCCCATTGTGACGTGTATTAGGCCTATGACGCATGGCCCATTTAATGTATTCGAGACCTAGATACGTGGCCCATTTGATGCATACAAGACCCATGAGTAGGACCCACGTGTTGTGTATTTGAGGCAGAGGAGCAGGGCCCACCTGTTGTGTATGAGGCCCATGAGTGAGACCCATTGTGATGTATTCAAGGCCCATGTGATGTGGCTCACCATGACGTGTATTAGGACCATATGATGCGGCCCATAGTGATGTGTATGTAGCCCTTGTATGAGGCCCATTGTGATGTATATTAGGTCCTTGTGCGAGGCCATGGGCCCATTTTATGTTTTGCCCTATGTGGGCCACTCCTTGGGAGCAATGTTGGTTAAATGCCCACATTAATGGGCAATGATGGTTTAATGTCCAAATTATGACCTTCCCTTAGGCCTTGTTTGGCCGATTATCAAGGCCGATTCCGATTGTCGATACCGATTCCAATTTGTCGAGGCCGATTCCGATTGTCGATACCGATTCCAATTTGTCGAGGCCGATTCCGATTTGTCGAGGCCGATTGTATAAGTCGATTCCGATTATTGAGGCCGATTGTATAAGCCGATTATGATTGTTGAGGCCAAGTATCGAGGCCCATTGTATAGGCTGATTTCGATTGTCGAGGCTGATTCCGATTTGTCGAGGCCGATTGTATAGGCCAATTTCGATTGTCGAGGTCGAGTATCGAGGCCGATTTCGATTGTCGAGGCGATTCCGATTGTCGATACCGATTCCGATTTGTTGAGGCCGATTGTATAGGCCGATTCTGATTGTTGAAGTCGAGTATCGAGGCTGATTCTAATTTGTCGAGGCCGATTGTATAGGCCGATTCTAATTATCGAGGCCGAGTATCGAGGCCGATTGTATAAGCTGATTCTGATTGTCGAGGCCGAGTATCGAGGCTGATTCCGATCATCGAGGCCGATTTCGATTGTTGTAGCCGATTGCCGATTCTGGTCATCGAGGCCAATTATTGATCGATTCCGATTATCGTGGTCGATTGCCGATTCTGATTATCGATCGATTCCGGTTGTCATGGCCAATTGTCGATTAGTGATTGAGGCTGATTATCGTGACCGATTACCAATTTCGATTGTCATGGCCGATTGCCGATTCTGATTATCGAGGCCGATTATCGATCGATTCCGATTGTTATGGCCGATTGCCGATTCCGATCATCGAGGCCGATTCCAATTGTTAAGGCCGATTATATAGGTCGATTATCGAGGCCAGATATCGAGGCCGATTATCGAGGCCCAATGTGATGTATATGCAACCCATAGTTGAGGCCCATTGTGGTGTGTATTTCTAACGCCCTGAAAATCGGGGGTCGATCAAAGCTCAGCTCCTGAGTTCCAACGCATCACTTATGCAACACAGATAATGATGATTATGATGAGAGCATTGAAACATGAATGGGAATATACCAAAACAGCATATCATACTCCAGAGACAGTTAAATTTGTAAATGGAAGACTGTGATAGATACATAAAATATAAAAACTATGGTGAGTCTCCAGAGTGTGATAATGTTACCAGGTTAATTATTTACAAGTACAATTTCAAATTATACCAAGTTGTGTAAGGTCATCTAGTCAATATCCCAGAAAGTCCCGTCGATCAGGACACAGCTCACAGGAACCCGCCTGAAACTGCATAAAGGAGGAATCCTCCTCATCCTCATAAGAGTCCGGCTGCGCTTTGCAGCATCGCCATCATCTAAAACTCAAACCAGTCTGGTTGGTGTGTACAACACCGTCCCGTAACGTAGGAATGAATGATCAACTCAGTGGAACAATAAAGCATAGGTTAACATGTTATCAATTCAATCAAGCAGTAATGATAAAGCAGTACAATCAAACAATTCTAAATATTCTTGTTAATGCAAGTATGAATGCAGTCATGATGCATGCCCTCACCACATACTCCCTCATGCGACACCATCTTATGTTCGCGGTATGCTTGCATTCCTCAGTGCTTCACATCTTCCAGGCACATGCAATGCGATGATGAGCATGATTACCGAGTTGTTATTAGTCCATTTCAAACAGCAGTATTGGGAAACTAAGGTACCTCCCTTGTATCATTCCCAAACATGATCAATTCTAGGGTCGTCAGTTCTAGTTAATCTCATACGATGGTGTGTTTCTAGGTCGCTGCAAGGGCTGTCAGGGCTGTTACACGGAACCGTTACACCACTCCCCCATCAACCTTTTAACGGTTCATCACTAAATTGATACAGGCCCAGTTCATACTCTATTCACCGCGCCAAAACTCGTTGCCTCACCGCAAATTCAGAGTATGCTCGAGGTCACTACAAAGGGCTTGTCACCAATCAGTGTAGGCCGACAGCTCGAATACAGTGTCCCATACCACCATAATCGGCTCACGAGTCTGGTTGCTCAATGGACACTACGGGGAGGCACGTGGCCCCAGCGTAGGCTGATAGCTCGACCACGGTGTCCCATACCACTATGTCTGGCTCATGAGTCTTAGCGGATCGAGGTACCATGGTTAAAGGGATTTCACTGGTAAGTTTGGTACCCTAGGTTCAAGCAGAGGCGTCCAAACATAGTATACATACATAAGACAGATCAGGTTGCTTGACGAGCTCGGCTAGCTCGAGCGCACAACAAGTCGAACGATATGAAGCGCATAAGCACTTCGTGTGGCCAACCACTATCGCCAACCGAAGTACGACTCGGGTTCGTCGAATACATCTCACGTGGCAAATGAATCTCAGCCACGAATTCAATCCGGTTACCGATTGCCTGGACTATAATCATAGCCCCAAACACAATCAATCTATGACCAGAAGTATGTAGAGTAAAGCAGAATAAACAAAGTGATTCAAGCATGTTGACAAGCATGTCATAAAACATGTAATAAAGCACAATATAAATAGGAAATACGAACACCTATATTTCACAATATAAACAGGAAATACAAACACCTATATTTCATAAGTAAGCGGTTAAATTAATCAAGCAACATGGTGGAAATCATATACATCTCTAAGGTAGTTGAGAATCCTATCTCAACACCCTATTAAACTTAGTTCGGCACACAATTTCTCACACAGGCATTTTAGCAAACACTTAAACTACACCACTCCAACATACATGACGTATGTTGGTTTCAACATAGAATAGGACAAATCCTTATAGCAAGGAGTTGTCGCATACACATCAATCATGTTCTTACATTCAATTCATTTGGCAGGAATACATCATAAATCCATATTTATTTAGTCATTTCACAAACACTTAGAATACACTATTTTAACATACATAGTGTATATTAGCAAGAACATATATTAGGGCAAACCCTCTCGCCAAGTAAGTGTTATACACATATATAATATGTTTATACAGCAAATAATCATGGCAAACACATTTCCAAAATTTATACGTATACGGTACTTTCTACAAATACCTAGAATACACAAAATTCCATATTCTTCGTATTTAATCGAAACGGAAAACAGACAGCACTTTGTACATGTGCAATTGCATGCAGATCATGAATCTATCATTCTCTGACATTGAAAGCGTTGCAAACCATAACTTATACGTCTAAAGTCCGCACCTTTTATCGTAGAATCGTAACGAATCCAATAGTTTTGTTAAGCTTTCGTATTCGGCAGTTTGGTAACCTATAGAATGAAATAGGTTAGCTATTTCATAACCTACAACCATCACAACCCCAAAACAGATTAGGGTTTGGGTTTCTTACCTAGAAACGAGGTCGAAATCGCCGGAAAAGCGACGAGAATGGAGTGGTGAAGCTTGTGTAGCGGCAGGGAAAGAGGGTAGGAAGAATCCTCCCACAACTCTCTAACTTTCTCTCTCTTTTCTCTCTTCTCTCTTAGGATTTTTCTCAAATTCGTATGGCTGGATGAGAGAGGGTTCTAAGGTCTTTATATAGCTTAAAATCACACCAAAACAGACTTATGGTCAAGGTATACTTAGGTTATAATCAAAGTGAGCCTGTTCGAGCTCAACGGAGCACTTCTGGCGGGCCCCTTGAGCGAAAGGTCGGACTTAAGCTCACAGACTCTGGATCTAGGTGAAGTTAAGTTTTCGTTTCAGTCGGATTCCCAGATCACGCGTGGCGGACCAGTTTCAGTTCAACGGTCAGTGGATCTCGATCGGAGATTCCGAGTACATGAATATGTTTGGGGAAATATCCCTGATCTGAGGGTGTAATTTGGTCTAATTCTGACGGTCTGGTTGCTTAATATTGACCCGCAAGCGTCACATGCCAGATTTCATAAATTTATATTTTATTTCTAATTAATTTCACATTTCTCACACTCTTCACTCCGGGCTCAAGCGAATAGCCACAGGACACCATCTAGATTTGATTTCCGAGATAGTTGTCAAGCCCAGCGAGGCGGTCCTAAGTCTATAACTTCGTATTATTCGGACTCCCGATGTGCGGTCCAGATCAGATACGGAGTTTCAATGTGCTCCCTAGAGCAGCCGGGTAATGAGATTGATCCTAGATTTTAGGGTAACCTAGCGTCAATGATTCTACAAGTTTTGGGTCTTGCAGATCGTATTTAAAGTGGATCAAGAAGATTTCGTAACTAATCTAGTTTAGCACTTAGTTACTTTGTGAAGGATAAGGTAGTGAAAGTTGAGATTTGTGAAGGAAAAGGGTTAACAAGCGATTTTAGACTATGGGATTCAGTTCTGACAAGTTAATAAGGCGTTAAGATCGACCCATTGCCTAAGGACGTCTAATTCCAGGTTGGCAAAAATCCGGGATGTTACAATCTACCCCCCTTAAAAATAATTTCATCCCCGAAATTGGCTAAAGGTAATAAGTAAGAATTCTATTATTTCATTTGCCTAAAACTTATTGATTTCAAGTTTATATGCGCGGTAGGGGTATATTGTGCATGCTAGTCTAGTACATTTTAGGCACTACCCCCCTTAAAATTTAGATCCTATTTAATGACCTAACCTTGTGCATAACTGGGAGTAATTTCTTTCGATCTTGGGCCAGTGGGGCAAGGGCCAACCATGCTAACGCTGCGCCTATGAGCGGGTAGACATGTATACCTACTTAACTCAACTGGGTTCATAACTTGTCTACCCCCCTTAACATTATTTCTATTCTCAGGGTTCAAGATCTATGTCCTGATCTGTATGTCGGACCAATGGGTAATTTAGGACCTATCCTTAACATGAAATGGGAAACGTTCCCTCAATACATTTGTCTTCTTTTCATCGATAATGCGTATTATGGCATTGGTACCTATGATTATAGAAAGAAGCTAAAGATGATAGGTATTGTGGTTGATTTCAGGGGCAGGTGTGAGTTTGAGGCAAGATGCCTAATTTTACCAAGGAGTTTTACCACGGTCCAGACTTATCCTATTTAATCATGTCTAGCTTAACAGGCAGGCTATCTTTCTACGTTCATATGCACAAAATGTATGCCGACATGGCATGTAATTTGGGACCTAATTCCTAACTATCTGTTGCCCATTTGGACAATTCCTTGGGCCTAAAAGATAAAGTCTCTATCGGCTATATACTCTTAATACTTTTCAAAGACGAAGTAATAAACTTTTGGTTGCAAGTGGTTCGGCCAACACGGAAGAAAGTTGTGTAGTGGGTCTGAGCCGGATACATGGACCTTCTGCCTAGCTAGGACAAAAAATTGTCGTATCAGTTCTTAATCCTAGTTGATCCCGACCTTCTGCTTAATCAGAGCATAGCGTTCATTGGTCACTACCAGGATTGAGAATTCGATTCAAACCGCGAATACCTCGCTTATATGTAGTTTCTCTACTCCGTGTTTCTGATTGTACTAAATCCTTGAGAAGGTGATTCTAAGGGTGGATAGATTTGACTTGTAAGACCCGTATCCTAGACCGTACTATTACATAGACTTCTGCGGTCTTTCCGGTCATATTTTGGCAACTTTCGACCCTTAACCGAGCTTACGCGCCACCCTGATTCACACATCATCAACCCGAGTCAACTCAACCTAAGACTAGTACCTTAGTGACCGCGCCGCCATCGCTGCGGTTCCAATGTCGCGACTCGCGCGCCGAGGCGATACTCTGTCCATGAGATGTGGGCCAGCGTTCGGTGCGAGGAAAACGCCGCACGTGCGAAACCCAAGAGAATCTCTATGAGATGTCACATCAATCATCCATCAATCAATCCCATCAAGGGTCAAGTACACATCACTTTTCACCCATTTCCAAGCAACCCCAAAGTCAAAAAGTCTCTTACAAGCCCATATTTTTCTTACACCAATGGCCATAAAAGTCAAAAAGTCTCTTACACCCATCACTCACCAATTCATCACTCTATCAAACATCACCCATCTCTCTCTCCCTTTTACAAACCTCTCTTGTTTTCAAACCTCATTCCAAGCAAGAGAAATCCCCATACGTATGAGCCTCTCCCTCTCTTTCAAAGCTCCAAGTGTGGCCCACCTTTTCCTCCCAAGATCTCCCATCCTAGCCATCCATTCCTCATCTCCTCCATTGGAATCGAAGCTAAGGAGCTAAGGAACCCATAGGAGTAAGAAGATCAAACGGTGGATGCTTGATAATAGTAGTTTTTCATGTTTTTAAGATGGGCCAAGTGAGGCCAACCGATCAATGGTTCGGATCTCACTTGGGACCCTAAGTTGTGGATGATGGCCCGCTTTGATCATCATGGTCATTCCATGATGGGGGCCATTCTCCATGGCCTCCATCATGATGTTTATTTTCCTTCCTTTAAATAGGTCATCTAGACCGTCCATATTGGTGGGTGATCTTGGATCTCCACTTATTTTATCATTTGTTGATTTAAGGGCCCACTTGTAGTGAGACCCACCTTGATGTATGCTTATGATCAAGAGGGGCCCATAGTGGAGGGGCCCCTCCGATATTGCCGGTGCCTCTCTCTTTCTCCCTCCATCTCTCTTTCACATTTTGTGGTGTGATGAAGTGGCCATGTGGCCCACCCGGGTGAACCCCATCTTAATATATGAATTACCCACGCCATCCAACCATTTGGTGGCCCACCCTGATTGCATGTCTGTGGGTGGGGCCCACCTTAAATACATGTGTGATCAACCGTCCAGCGTCTAGGGACGCTGGACGTTACCGAACACTGAAGTGCGAACCGACAGTGGGTGTGCTAACGGCATCAGAGAAAAAAAATAAATAAATTTGGTTTTAGGAAGGGCTGCCTATGTAGGCCCCACCCTGATGTAAGGGTTTGATCCATGCCATCCATCCCAATCCTTGCCTCATTTTAGGCGTTGAGCCCAAAAATGAGGTCAATCCGATAATCAGGCGGGCCATACCATGGAAAACTTTGTTTCTTACCGTTCAAAGCTTTTAAGGCCCACCTTGCTGTATCTACACACCAAATATATTGTATATTGGGCTTGTTTTGTGTATTTTGAGCCCTAGAATCTGTTGGACACTGTGGATTTACCTAAGGCGGGCCCCACATGTAATTTTCCCAAAAAAAACAATAAAAAAAAAGAAAGAAGAAAGGAGGCAGCTGCTGCTGCAGCACTGCCGCTGTCAAAGGTCAGGCACAGCCTGCACCTGCGGCCTGCGGCTGACGGTCGAGCGAGCAGCCACCCACAGATCCAGCCGTGGGCCCCACCATGATGTATATGTGTTATCCATCACGTTCATTGGGTGGGCCCCTCCAAAGATCAGGCCCATCCACCGTTCTGGCGGCCCACACCAAAGGAAACAGTGTGAATTGAAGGTCTGCCATTGAAACCCTTCTTGAGCCCATAGAAGTTTCGGATCAAGCTGAAATTTATTTTTACCCTTCATTTAGGTCTGCGTGACCTTATGAATGGGTTGGATGGGAGATAACCATTAAGGTGGGCCCCAAGTGGAGCCCACATGATGTATGTATTTTGCCTCCACCATCCGCCTGGACGGTGGAGCCCACAGTTATGTATTTATTAAATCCCCACCGTCCAGGGACGGTGGGTGTGTGTACGTGGGTGTGTGCGTGGGTGCATGCATGTGTGTGCGTGGGTGCGTGTGTGCGTATATATATGTATGTATATATATATATATATATATATATATATATATATATATATATATACCTCTCAAGGAGCCTTGTCCCGAGGCTTGGCTTGTATGCTATTTGAAAAGGAGAGAGAAAGAGGCACTTGCCCCACTTTGTATGGGAGACCTTTGCACGTCTGCGCGCAACTGTCCGAAGGAGAGCCTTCCTGCACCACTTAGTATGGAAGCTTGTCTTAATGCAAGCCTTCCTACGACACTTGATGTGGAAGTTTGCCTTGAAGTAATGCTTTTGCGCGACTGCGTGCAATTGAAGATTGGAGAAAAGACTCCTGCGCCCAACCGTGCAAATATTCCTGGAGAAAAGCTTCCTTGAGCCCATCCGCGCAAATATTCCTGGAGAAAACCCTCCTTCTGTTCATCCGCGCAAACGCTCCTGGAGAAAAGCCTCCTTATGCCCATCCATGCAAATGCTCCTGGAGAAAAGTCACTTGCGCGCTTCCGCGCAATCCCCTCAAAAAATGGCCCTTGCGCCACTCCTCATGGACTCTTGTCCTAAAAAATAATTTGCGCGACTGAGCGCAATTGAAATTGGAAAGAAAATTCCTCCTGCGCCATTTTATGTGGAAGCCATTGTCCTGAAGATAGGCTTTGTGCACCACTTGGAGAGGAATCTTGTCTTAATGCATCCTCCATGCGCTACTTCTCTCTCCCCTTTGTCCTGAAGACTCCTCCATGCGCCACTTTGGATGGAAAGTTGTCCTAATGTCTCCCTGGTGCGCCACTTTGCATGGAAAGTTGTCCCGAAGCTTGCCTCTTGCGCCATTCTCCATGGGAACTTGTCCTAATGAGAGCATTGCATGACATTCTCCCTGGACTTTTGTCTAGAAGTAAGCCTTGTGCACTCCACCTTGACTAAAGCTTGTGCGCCCCACTTATGATGGAGGGTCTCAAGGAGCTCATAGAGGAGAAAGAAGAGTTTGTCCGCACAACTCAAGTCTGTGAAATTAAGCCTCTTCAAGTCCGCATAACCCATTTGCCTTTGCAATGAATATCAAAAGTGTCAAAATACTTCTAAAATTGCCATAAGACTATCCTTTCTTTTATTCACTATAATTTATCTTAGAATCAAGGGAAATCAAAGGATGTAAATGAACTCAGACTGAATAGGAAACTTTGTGATCATTGTTCTCTCATCCTTTCTTTGTTATCATTGAATGAAATCCCTCAAATCGTGCATTTGTTTCTTATCGAAACAAAATGGCAACTATACTGGGGATTCTTTTCAATGATAACTTAGAAAATATTCTGAGAACATTTATCACTTTTTGGTGTTGTATAGATGCCAAAATGTCGACTCTCAGTGGGAACATCCTCCCCTTCATCTCTAAGATAGAATGTTTTATCACTTGGGTACTAATTGCAATTTTATATTTTGTCTACAGGTAAGAAGAAAGCACCAGAGAAAGCAAAATCCGCTGTGATCAAAAGTAAGAAATTTCATGTAATGGACGGTTGATTTTTGTTTCACTATTAGCTCATCAAGACGAAGGAGGATGGAGGATAGTAACATCCAAAAGATGAAAAGTTCGATCTACCTCCACAAGAAGCATCATCCCGCCAAGTACATGGTCGATTATGCGAAGTGTCGTGAGACACAGTCTTGTCTCGGTCATGCAATCAATTCATTCGAGAAAAACAGAAAGGCCCATCACTCCAAAAAGTCTTCCAGTACCATTAACTACAATCGTACAGACATTTTCTATAGAATCATGATGCGTTTAAAAGAATAAAGGGAAAGTCATCGCGACTAGCGAATGTTCTCTTATAGCACCCCCTGCAAAAGATTTCAAGCAAACTCATGCATTAAGAATACCACAATCTGAGTCAGCTAGTCCTTCGAAGTGACAGTACACTAGTTTCAAATCAAACAATAGTTCATCTTCTTCAACAGTGTCAGCAGTGCAACACTCGCTTCCTCCTTCAATATCAAGACGGTCGAAGAATAAGAAAACAAAAATTTTATCGGCGGATATCAATCAGCCTAACCAACCTTCACCGAATAAACACGTAGCTGAAGGAGTCTCTAATTTTCCAACAGTGACTGTTAAGAACAACATTGAACCACAAGAAAAAAAAGGCCACAACCGCAAGCGGTTAGATTTCAAGAACCGACGCCTAATATTACTCAGAATATAACGTAGGAAGAAATCCAATAGATGGTTATCGAAACTATTCATCTAGAGAAGGAGCGAAGTCAGAATAAAAAATTTCAATACCAGACACATATCCTCGTGAAATAGAAGAAATGTCGTTTCCCACTGATTTTAGACACCCAGACTTTTAGAAATTTAATGGGAACAGATCATCAGAAGAGCATATGATGCATTTCATAATAACAAAGATGGAAAATTTCTGTAGAGTTCCTCAATATTGTCTGCGATTATTCGGATCTTCTCTAATAGGAAGAGCTTTCAGATGGTTTTCAGGTTTAATCCCAGGATCTATTCATACTTGGGAACAGATGCAGGATGTTTTTATGTCAAACTTTTTCTCTTCTGATCAAGAAGTTAGTTTGACTGAGCTGGCCACTATTCGCCAAGAAGAAAATGAATTAGTCGAAGAATTCATCAATCGATGGAAGGACTTATGGGCATCATGTCGACATCCTCTGTAAGAATCAGAATAAGTAAAACTATGTTTAAAAGGCATGAGACCAGAACTAGAATGCCACCTGATGAGTAAAGATTGGAAAACCTTTTGTGATCTTTCTACAAAGGCCTATGCTCTTAAAAAGATGATTGGAAGAGTGTCTGCTTTTCAGCCAACATCACTAGGAAAAAAGAAAATGAAGAAGATTATCAAGACGTTAAAAGAGACAGCGATGAAGAAGATAAAAATGGTCATGTGGTATAATGATATATAAAAGGTCCAGGAAAAATAAAGACCATATGAAGTATTCGTTCACAAGAAAAGATGTACTTCATATGCTGAAACGATTGTTGGCTATGAAGAGTATTGAATTACCTCGGTTAAAACACCTCGAAGAAATTAAAAATACAAGAGGAATGGATTATTGTCATTATCACCATACATTTGGGCATCACATAGAAATTGTAATGCCCTCAGGAAAAAGCTACAAAAGATGATCATAAGGGAGAAATCGTGATGGAAGAATATGACAGAAAGAGAAGAAAGGCGATTCCAAAACATTGATAATCTCTCGATGGTTCATCATGCTGATGTGCATGAAGAAATAAGAGTACACACGCATGATTAGTTCAAGACTGGAGGCAATACTAATCTCAGATGATCGGTATGAGGTGATGTGGCATCAACATACTTGTTAAAGATCTCAACATCGTGATTTTGATTACAAAGATTATCAGAATAATACTTCTTAATCAAAAGGGGGCATGACAATTAGAAAGATGAATGAATAAAAGGACGCATCGACTACAAAAGACAGTCATGTATTCCTTTTCATCTGAATGAATAAAAAGGGCACAAATTTTCAAGCAAAGCTTCTCAAGCATACCAGGCATATTAAGACTGAGCATAGCATCGATGAATGTTGTCAAGCGTCGATGATTGTTGTCAAACGTTGATGATTTTTGTCACACGCCGCACCGATGATTTTTGTCAAATTCACCAAGTATCGATGGTTATCACCAAAATTAGCAACTATTGCCGCTATCATCATCAATCGCTCATATAAACTCATCTTATCGAAATTGCTATCATCGCCAAGCTAATACATTATCTTGAACATAATACGAGTGTTCTCAGAACATTATCAGCAGTGGCGAAATATCAATTATTGATTTACCCTTTTTTATAGTGGACTTAAGCTATATAGCCAACCACATATAAAGTTGACGACATTAATGATAGCTTACAATTTAAGGTAGCCTAACCAAGCCCTATATGACCAACTACGCATAAGACCTATCATCATCATCTATATATGACAGTAGTGAACGCTTGAGCAGGTCTATATACAAAGCTTTAATGACTTAAAGAGCCCGAAATCGGCACTAAACTATAATTGTTCTTTAAGCCCAGCCAAAAATCAGCAGTAAACTATAATTGCTCTTTAAGCCCAAGTCTTATCCAAGTCTAGTTTAGTTCGGTCTAGTTGTGTTTAGTCACGGTCAGTCAAAGTGCACTATTAACTTCATTATGCATGAGCTTAAACTATGTGTAGCATCAAAATGCTGCAGATATATATCTCACTTTAGATATGCTCAAATATGCAATTGCCTGATAAAAATTTCAAATATTGAGTAAACAATATACAAAAATGTGTTTGTTTTGAATCAGGTTCAAATCACAGCAATAGTAAATGCCTTCAAAATACTAGTAGTCCTCTATTCGAAGGTTCAAATCTTCAAAATCAATTACTGGCCTTCAATTGCAATATATGTATTCTTCTGACAAGAGCCGTGAGGTCTTTCTGTCTCTTACCTTCTTGATGATAAAGAAGTATTATCTCACAAAATTCTCAAAGGCGGCAGAGAATAAAGCTAGCGATGAATTATCATTCTCTTTTGGACCATCTAAAGATTTACATATATTCTTCAGATTCTTTAAAAGGAGCAATGAGGGTTATTCATCCTTCAAAAGTAGCAACAGATTTTATTTCATGAATATTATCTTCCAAAGAAATCATTATACAAAGTTGACCTGGAGAGGGGGCATGATCTATTTCTTCAAAGTAATATATGCCTTGGTCTTTCTGATAATTTCTTATGTGTGGCAGAAGGATCCATATGTATAATCTACTGAGCAATAATCGCGCACTAAGTAGTATTAATGACATCAACACATTCAATTATAAGAAGTATGAGCTGGATAATTATAGCCGAAAAATATGAAGCATGATCTAGTTCTCCGAGTATTGGACCTGATGTAGACAAGGAACAAATGATTATCAAAAGAGATAGAATCATCATCAGTAATTTATATGGCCTTCGGAAAGCTATTAAATGGGAATTGAGAGAAGTCTTATCTATTTTTCTGAATCAGCAAAGATCCAGATATATTCCTAGCCAGCTTATGAAGAAACGCCAAGGAAGCACAAACTAGAAAAGACTCAGTGATTAAACCACTCAAGCCAGAAATGACATCTCTAAAAGTGTGATATAATGAGAAGCACGATGACAAGCACAAAGAGAGGATAATTAAATCATTATTATATTTATATAAGTTTTCAATATATTTCAAAATTATATATACTTCATGAAACTAAATTGAAAATCATGACTTCTTGAGATACTAATTTTGATTAATTTGGCAGGAAAGATTACCATTTGAAAGCATGAGTTATGCAGATCATAAATAAACGAGACAATCGAAAAGGTTATTGCAGCAAGAGCAACATTAAAGAACAACTCCCTAGACACAGAGTTCAAGGAAAGAGTTGCAGGAGCTATTCAAAGAGACCGTTGCAGTAGTAGCAACATTGAAAGATAGTTCCCTGGTCAAGTTACTCAAAGATGAAGTCATCACAATTGTTATAGTGACGAGTTTTCGATGAAAAGAGAATTTATACTCTTTAAAGAAAGCAATCGCTTGACACTACTAGCTAGGGGCATGCAGTCTTTCGTTCGAGCACGATCATTCAGTCTTCCGTTCAAGCGTGACCATTCAGTCTTCCGTTCGAACGCGATCATTTAGTCTTTCGTTCGAGCGCGATCATTAAGTCTTTTGTTTGAGTGCGATCATCCAGTCATCCTTCAACCGTAATCCATTCAAATATGATTCCTTTGAGCTTAATTATTTCAAAATCAACTATTGAAGATATTCATTCAAGCGACCCTTCTCCAATATGCAATTAGCTCTATTCATGAAGAATCCTTTTCTGATATAAAGGGGATTTTGTACAGAAGAGGATCGATCCTCCATTTGATCTCATGAAATTAATCAAAGAAGGATCGAGGGAGCATCTGTTGAGGCATAAAAAAATATTTCATCTTTCTCTCTCTAGAAATCTCATTTTGGGACAGAAGAAGAATGGATAGGCGTCATCTGATGTAGAAGAATGGGTAGGCATCATCTGATGTAGAAGAATGGACAGGCGTCATTTGATGTAGAAGAATGGATAGGCATCATCTGAGGTAGAAGAATGGATGGACAAATGTCATCTGGGATAGAGGAATGGATGGGTGTTGTCCTGTACAGAGGAATGGATGGGCGTTGTCTTGTGCAGAGGAATGGATGGGTGTTATTTTGAATGAAGGAAGCTTATGGGCTAGCTGGTATGAAGGACGGCTATGCTTTATCTCAAGGAAAGAAGGAGGAATGGAAATTGCCTTGTATTAAGGAACGAGTGGTTGTACACCACTATTTAATAAAGAAGTGGGTGAACACCACTGTTTAAGGAAGAAAGGGTGGGAGTTGTCTTAAAGAGAAAAGTGGTGGTGATCACAACTATTTAAGAAGTAAGGGGCCTAGGAGGCCTATAAATACCCCTCCCCACTCTTCATTTGAGGATGATGGATAGAAGGATAGAAGAGAGAAAACTAGGAGATAGGGAGAAGGTTTACGTGTCTGCGCTCAACTGAAGGTATGTTTAAGCGAGTGCTTACAAATGAAGTTGGAAAGAGAAGCTTTACCGGATTTCGCACAACAAAAGGGAGAAAAGCCCTTTTACGCCACTTCTAAAGGGAGTGCGCCACTTTGTGTGGGAACCTTGTCTTAAAGAGAAGTCTTATACGCCACCTTTTGTGGACTTCTTGTTCGAATGAAAGGCTTTTGCGCAAGTGCGAACAAATGAAGATCGAAAGAGAAGGTGGTTGCGCCACCTCTCAAGGAGCCTTTTCCTGAGGCTTGGCTTTTATGCTATTTGAAAAGGAGAGAGAAAGAGGCACTTGCGCCACTTTTTATGGAAGACCTTTGCGCGTCTGTGCGCAACTGTCCTAAGGAGAGCCTTCCTTCGCCACTTAGTATGGAAGCTTGACTTAATGCAAGCCTTCCTGCGCCACTTGATGTGGAAGTTTGTCTTGAAGCAATGCTTTTTCGTGACTGCACCCAATTGAAGATTGGAGAAAAGCCTCCATGCGCCCATCCGTGTAAATATTCCTGGAGAAAAGCCTCCTTGCGTCCGTCCGCGCAAATATTCCTAGAGAAAAGCCTCTTGGGCCCATCCGCACAAATATTCCTTTAGAAAAGCCTCCTTGCGCCCATCCGCACAAAATTCCTGGAGAAAAGCCTCCTTGCTCCCATCCGTGCAAATGCTCCTGGAGAAAAGCATCCTTGCGCCCATCCGGCTCCTGGAGAAAAGTCTCCTTGCTCGCATCCACACAATCCCTCAGAAAAATGGCCCTTGTGCCACTCCTTATGGACTCTTGTCCTAAAGAAAGGGTTTCGCGGCTGAGCACAATTGAAATTGGAAAGAAAAGTCCTCCTGCGCCATTTTATGTGGAAGCCTTTATCATGAAGACAGGCTTTATGCGCCACTTGGAGAGGAATCTTGTCTTAATGCATCCTCCATGCGCCACTTCTCTCTCCCCTTTATCCTGAAGACTTCTCCATGCGCCACTTTACTTGGAAAGTTGTCCTAAAGTCTCCCTAGTGTGCCACTTTGCATGGAAAGTTGTCCCGAAGCTTGCCTCTTGCGCCATTCTCCATGGGAACTTGTCCTAATGAGAGCATTGTGTGACATTCTCCCTAGACTTTTGTCTAGAAGTAAGCCTTGTGCAGTCCACCTTGACTAAAGCTTGTGCGCCCCACTTATGATGGAGGGTCTTAAGGAGCTCACAGTGGGGAAAGAAGAGTTTGTCCGTACAAATCAAGTCTGTGAAATTAAGCCTCTTCAAGTCCGCATAACCCATTTGCCTTTGTGATGAATATCAAAAGCATCAAAATACTACTAAAATTGTCATTAGACTATCCTTTCTTTTATTCATTGTAATTTATCTTAGAATCAAGGGAAATTAAAGGATGTAAATGAACTCAGACTGAATAGAAAACTTTGTGATCGTTATTCTCTCATCCTTTCTTTATTATCATTGAATGAAATCCCCCCAATCGATGAAATACACTCCAAAGAACTCAGCGCCCTTCCAGGTCAACCTGGTTAATCGGGTTGTAATACGGGAGAATCCCTTAATGAAATGCCAATAGTAGCCCGCTAAGCTAAGGAAACTAAGCATCTCGAAAGCGTTCATGGGCTGGCCCCACTGATGCACGACATCAATCTTCAAAGGGTCTACTATTATGCCCTGCCTCGTCACCATGTGATCGAGGAACTTCACCTCCTCCTACCCGAACTCGCAGTTCTCCATCTTCACATAAAGCTGGTGTGCACGGAAGGTCTACAGAGTGATCTCCAAATGCTG
The DNA here is from genome assembly GCA_021015155.1 of Magnolia officinalis. Taxonomy (NCBI): domain Eukaryota; kingdom Viridiplantae; phylum Streptophyta; class Magnoliopsida; order Magnoliales; family Magnoliaceae; genus Magnolia; species Magnolia officinalis. The sequence goes on from JAJHSJ010000002.1 coordinate 59,033,938, forward strand.
ATCATGCTCCTCTTGGGTCTTCGAATATATCAGGATGTCATCGATGAATACCACAACAAACTGATCAAGATATGGACGGAAGACCTCATTCATCAACTGCATAAACACTACAATCGCATTAGTCAGTCCGAAGGACATGACCTTAAACTCAAAATGATGGTAGAGCATCCTAAATGCTATCTTCGAGATATCCTCCTCTCGGACACTAACCTGATGATAACCAGACTGCAAGTCTATCTTCGAAAAGAACTGTGCCTCTTGCAGCTGGTCGAAAAAATCATCAATCCTACGAAGTGGTACTTATTCTTAATCGTGACCTTGTTGAACTCGCGGTAATCCACGCAAAGCCTCAACAAGCCATCCTTCTTCTTCACAAAGAGTACCAGTGTTCCCCATGGTGAGCTGCTCGGACGGATAAATCCTAACACGTGCAACTCGTCCAATTGCTTCTACAACTCCCGTAACTCCAATGGGGCCATACGATACGGGGCCTTTGAAATAGGCGTAATACCGGGCATGAGATCAATTTGGAACTTAGTATGCGGACGAGGTGGCAACCCCAGAATCTCCTGAAACACATCGAGAAAATCACAAACAACTGGCAGTTGGTCGATGCTCAAGACAATTGGCTCTTCTATAGCAGATGACATAATGCAAAAGAACTGCTCATCTCTAGGCTCGACTAAAAACTGAAACTGTGGCACATTGGGTATATAAAATGTGATTATTTTTGCAGAGCAATCTAATATGGCATGATACTCGGCAAGCCAATCCATGCCCAGGATAACATCGAATTTGGACATCGGTAAGGCAAACATGTTAGTCGACAAAAAGATCTCCACTATCAGAACAGGGCAAGACAAGCAAAACCAACCTAATACTACAGTCTTCCCTAAGGGCGTCGACACTGACAGACCCTCACGTGTAGACTCTAGCGGCAAACCAGTCAATCAGTAAAAATCCTCGGATAGAAATGAATGTGATGAACCAGAATCAAACAAGACATGTGTTATGCATGAGGAAACAAGGAGTGTACCCTCGACGACTCTTCCTAATGCCTGAGAATCCTGCTGGGCTACATAAAACCTGCCTTAAGCCTGCTGGGGAGGTGCATGTCCCCTCTGTTATTGTCGTTGCTACTGCTGCTGCTATGGCGGCCTGTCCTGCTGCCTCTATTGTTGTGGGGGAGGTCTCGGTGGCTGATGCGGATGCCCCTGCTGCTACTGCTATTAGGGTATCTGCGACGGATACTGTTGTCGCTATTGCTAGTGAGGTGCTTTCGGCTATTGCTGTGGGTGGGGGCACTCGTGCCTACGATGCCCTGTCCCACCACATTCGTAGAAAACACCTGAGAACTGTGTCTATGGTGGTACTAGGGGTGCTGATGGTACTCGAAAAGGATGGATGGGTCGTGCGCCTCTGTGGTGGTCGAAGCTGCTGCTGCTGGAAGCCACCAGAGGGGGCCTTCCTCTTCTGGTCTCCTCCCTGATTGTGGATCTACTGTGAATTAGTTCACTCTGCCTCATAGATCTGGACCCGCTCTATAACCTCCTCAAATGACGGGAGCTTGTGTCCAGTGGCATGACTCCGAAGGCCAAGGCACAAGCTACCCTCAAAAAGACGGGTTGTCTACCCCTCCTCATCCATAAGATATGGTGCGAATCTAGATAGCTCAATGAATCGAGCCTCGTACTAAGACACATTCATGTCTCCCTGGACTAGAGTCTCGAACTCTAACGTGCGCTGTTGTTGAACATGCTCAGGGAAAAACTTTCAGTCGAACCGGTTTACAAAGTCCTCCTAGGTCCACTCAAAATCAACTCCTGCTACTCGGGTAACCGATGCCCACCAATGCTCGGCCTCACCCTGCAAAAAGAATACTATCAAAGGGACCCGCTGCTCCATCATACATGTCATCATGTCGTAGATCTTCTCTACCTCAGATCTCCATTGCTCTACTGTCATTGGATGAGGCTCACCCTGGAAACGTGGGGGATCAAGCTGTCTAAAGTCATGCAGAAGGGAGCTCGCGTGCTCCTTCTCGGTCTGGACTGGCGTATCAGTGGGTCGCCTACCCTGCCTCTGTAGTATAGAGGTCATTGCATGTAACATCTGCTGAAGCTAGTCTACACTCACTGATACATCTGGGGCCGCACCTGACTGGGATGTGTGAGCCCCTCTCCTCGGCCTCTTGGGTGTCATGTCCTACAGGAAGGAACAAGGACCTTTTTAGCCTTGAGTACTCTCGAATGCACACACGTTAGGGAGCTATATCAGAAAGTTTTTGAGTTCGCATCAGTGAATCCTATGTTAAACTAAGTTTGAAAATGGATCCTAAGGTGAGTTTCGAAGTATTCAAGCTCGGGAACCTAATCATTATAAGTTCACAACAGTCATATAGTGAAGGGTAGTTATTCTAATACCATTAGCAAATACGTGATGTTATTCTCAGGTATTCCCAAGTTATGCTCCGATACTAACAACTGTCATGCCCCAAACTTGGGAACCAGGCTCACAAAATTTTCAACCGATGAATCTGATACCGACAAACTCCGTAGTACCCCATTCTCGGCTCCCAGCTCCCATGCGCCAGGTTCCGATCCTTGGATCCTACAAGGAGGATTTTTAGGGTGATTTTTTAAAAAGGAGCATAATCACAAGTGTACCTAAGTCACCAAAACATCATCACTATGTATCCACTAATATAATATTTGAGTACTGTGCTGAAAGGGAAATGCATCATATAGCAAAATTTCAAAAGATCGGTCACATACGCTTGCCTCAATACTACTGCGGTCTAGCATAACTTGTAAGTAACGAACATGCATAAACTTACTACGAAACTTAGAGAGTGCGTGCGTGTGTGCACAATGCATGTCCTAAGCATACAAATGTCAGAGTAAGCAGAAATGATGGAAGGTAAAACTAGCAAGTCCATAAATTATGTTAGTCATACCAAGGCTATGCAATATAAGGCCTACATGGCCGAATGTCATATGCTAGAGATGTAACGCATGCATGAAAATCCTCAACTAGTCCACGTATCAGTACGGTTTGTCAATGGAAACATCATCGGGGTCCAGTAGACTTTAACACTGGCTGCCGGCCCATCGCGCGCATGACCAAGTAAGTGGAAGAGACCTCACTATCCGCCTTGCCAGTGGTATACCAATGCCCACCCGGCTCGTTGATAGCAGACCCATTAATGAGCTGGTCAAATTCAACCTAGCTTACAGCCCCCTACCCTTGGGCGGATAAGGTCACACCCCTTTTCAACCGACCACGACACAGTGGGAGATGCGGCCTACTGGTATTCGGCACTCGGGCGCTCATGTTATCCACTCAGTCTCGACGTTGAAGCATCCTACTTGTACTACAAGGTTTAGGGACTTTCACCCAAGGACATCTATAACGCCTTAAAGTTAGAACAAATATTTTCGGTATCCAAACTGGTCATCCACGATATGCCTGTGGAGGCCATAACCCTGATGTCGCTAGGGCGTAAAGTGATCATGACATATAAGATGAGAAATGCATAAGTCATGCATCAAACATGCGCATACTGCGCGATCATGTGGGACAACCCTATCTCATATGGGGTCCCCTAAGTATCTCAGCCCAATGACATATGTTATGATCAATCACCACCCACAAAATGCATACAAATGATGCGTATGGGCAAATGTTTGGGCATGATGTCGTTATACTAAGCATGTTTTTAATGTGTCATACTAGGTCAAGTACACTAGCATGTTATCAGACATATCAAACAATAATCGGCATTAATCGGCACATCATATATAGAGAGTGGGAACTGAACGACATGCCCCACTAGAAATATAGAAGTCTATGTGGCATGACCCACATTAGACTAACATTAGCTTCTCATGTAGCCTGCAAGGCATGAATAGAATATATATAACAAGGCGGGGTCCACTGGGAGTGACCTGGATGGACACCCACATGTACAACACGTGTGTCACTTGGCTACCAATCCATTTGGGCACATGGCCCACTAATGATGTCCTAAAATAATCAGATTATCAATGACATCACCATAATTACTTTAGTAAAATGATCTACACCGTCTAATCATTACTAATGTAAATTGACGGTTACCGATCATTGGTTAGTCACTAGGATGTGATCATATGTTCATGGCCCATCTGAGTCTTGGGAATTCATCAATTCGGGCAAAGTATATGCTTAAATGGATTTAATAAAACCATAGTTTCAACATTCACACGTCAACTAATCTAAGGATTTGAATTAAAGATGCTAAATATAACCAAAGACATAAGGGATCTTGATTCCAGGGATTCCCAAGTCCAAGGGATCCCAAAACTAAGAAATCCCAAAGTCCAAGAGGTTTCTAGCCCCATATTACCATATGGTACGACCCACCTGAGATCTGGATCAACCTGAGTTTTGGGCCCATGGCCTAACATGGTATGATAAGACATATGAATGGAGTGTATATGATACATACATTATGTAGGGTCCCATTTGTGGGGGCAGCCCATGGAGGCTTCCTCCCTCACGTCACTGGGCAGTGACACCTTCCATTTTCCTTTGTTTCTCTTTTTTATTTATGCACCATCGGTGTGGGCCCCATGTTGATTTTCTACTATGTTCACCACGTAGTTTACGTCTAGCGGGTCTAATGGGCTCTAATTTGGGTTGATTTGGATGAACAGGGATTCCACAGTGGGCCTTGGGAGATTTCAACAACGATGGTTTGTTTTCCTCATTATGGCTTAATTGAGACCTGAATCCGTCTTATCTTTTGGCCTAAGGCCTAAAATGATCTTACAAAGACGGTGGATGTTGTGGATTCAATATAAACATCAGAACAGGGTCCCACCTATGAGATCTAAAATTGGCCAAGAATGGGCTAACTCCCACGTGCATGGCATTCATGTATTTTTCATCTTATTAGTATGTTTTGTATATACTATTAATGTGGGCCCCAAGTTGATGATCTAATCCGTTCATCGTCTTGGCCACCTCGAATGAGGTCAAATAGACTATAACTAGGACTGGTCTGGATAATCATGGACTCCAAAGTGGGCCCTAGAAGGTTTCGACAGATGACCATTATTCCCCTTAGTATGGCCCACTCGAGACTCAGATTTGCCTCAAAATTTAACACATGGCCTAAAATTATATGGAGAAGATGGTGAACGGTGTGGATTAAACAAATTCATCATGGTGGGTCCATGTGTGGTGGTAGCCCAATGAGGCTTCCACCCTCACTGTCACTGGACAATAACGCCCAGTGACTTACTCTTTTTTTCTTATTTTTCTCTTTCATCCTTTATTTTTATTTTATTCTACTATGTGGGGCCTACTAGTAGATAATCCATTCCATCCATTATATCGACTAGCTCTCTATGGACCAAAGTAGTCTAATGATGGATAGGTCCACCACTTATACACACAACAGTAGGCCTTAGAGAGTTCCAACAGTGGGACTTTGTTTCCCTCGGTGCGGTCCACTAGGAACTCAGATTTGTCTCATTTTTCGACTCATTACCTAAAACGACATGGTAAGCTGGAAGGTGGTGGACGGTGTGGATTAAACAAATACATCAAGGTGGGGTCCATGGTTGGGACGCCCCCACCCCACGTGGCGTGGTTGATGTGAGGGGGTGCTCCCACTCCCACCATCAGTTGTGGTGTGGTCCACATGATGGTTGGATAAACTAGATCTTTGGGCTTCATGGTTAAAATGAGCCAACAGATGGATGGATGGTGTGGGTCTAAGAAATACATCAAAATGGGTCCCATGAGTGAAAATTCACTCCAAATTAACATCCATGTAAAGTAAGAAATGACATGAGTAACCCAACCCCTTAACATTTGTGGTATGGCCCTCCTGGGATTTGGATTAGCTTCATTTTTTATCTCAACGCCAAAAATGAGAAGGGAAATCGGATGGATGGTGTGGATGATATATATATATATATATATATATATATATATATATAGAGAGAGAGAGAGAGAGAGAGAGAGAGATACCGCATGAGATTTCGTGCGCACTAAGGCATTCATATAAGCCGTAAGAGACTTCGTGCACTGCACATTGAGGCTAGCTTACTAGCTTGTAGGCTAGGGGTGAGCCCACCACAATAATTTTGTGAAATCCACTATGACCACAAGGTCTATGATGAAAATTTACCCACATAATTCAAAACCTAGTTAGACTCATGATTTAGGTGGGAAACACTAAAGGAAAAATTGGGAGAAGGGAATGCTTACCGTTGAATTTTTAAAGGGCCTACGAATCCACTCCAACCATTACCTGTCTCATGAATATTCATGCATGGTTATAAAAGAAATAGGCACATATATAATTTACGTGGGCTATAACAAGTGAATTAATTTGGATGGTAAGCATCCTCACACACTATTTCCATTAATGTGCCCTACCTAAATTATGGATCATGCTGATGTTTAATCCCTACTGATAATTTTTATCACCCACTTCATAGCTGGAGTGGATTTCACATACACGTCGATGTGGGCATCCCCAACACATCCTATTGGCATAGGATTGTAGGACTACCAGGACGTGGATTCCGTTACACATGTTAACGTCTACCATTAAAAATTTCTTAGGGCCACAGAAGTTTTGGATCAAGATTATAATTGTTTTATTTCCCTTCATTCATGTCTTTATGTAACGCCCTGAAAATCGAGGGTCGAGCATAAACTCAACTCCCGAGTTCCAACGCATCACTTATGCAACATAATGAATGATGATTGAATGTTGTCTGTATTAGTGCATTGAACATGAGTGAGATTAAGCCAAAACAGCATATCATATTCCAGACACAAGTGAGATAGAAAGCGGAAGACTATGATAAATATATAAACTATATAAACTGTGGTGAGTCTCTAGAGTGTGATAATGTTACCAGGTTAACTATTTACAAGTATAATTCCAAAATATACCAAATTGAGGAAGTGTAATGTCTTCTATCCCAAATACCATAGCCCCGTCAATGCAATTTCAGGTCTTCATAGACCCGTCAGAGAGTTACATGTAGGAGAACTCCTCCTCAACATCGTAGTAGTAGTCCGGCTCTACTTCATAAGCATCGCCATCACCTGCAGCTAAGCCAGTCTGGTTGGTGTTGCAAGCACCGTCTCGTAACATGGGAGTGAGTGATCAACTCAGTGGAACAATAAAGCATAGGTTAACATGTTATCAATTCAATCAAGCAGTAAGTCAAACACTCCTAAATACTCTTATTAATGCAAGTATGAAAATCCAGTCATGATGCATGCCCTCACCAACATACTCCCTCATGCGACACCATCTTACTCTGTGGCATGCATCATCCCTCAGTGCTCCACATCTTCCAGGCACATGCAGTGCGATGATGAGCATGATTGCCGAGTTGTTATTAGTCCTTTTCATATAGCAGTATTGGGAAACTAAGGTACCTTCCTTATATCATCCCCAAACAATGATCCATTCTAGGGTCGTCAATCCTAGATAATCTCATACGATGATGCGGTTCTAGGTCGCTGTAAAGGGCTGTCAGGGCTGTTACACGCACTCATTGCACCGCTCCCCCATCACCTTATCAATACATGCCTAGTTTTTACTTTGTTTACTACGGGAAGGCTCGTCGCCTCTCCGCAGATTTAGAGTATGCTAGAGGTCACTACACCGGGTACGGTCAGGGCTGTTACACGGAATCGTTACACTACTCCCACATCACCCATTAAAGCAGTGTAGGCGATAGTTCGAATACAGTGTCCCATACCACGGTATTCGGCTCACGAGTCTGGTTGCTCAATGATCACTACGAGGAAGCTTGTGGCCCCAGTATAGGCCGACAGCTCGACCACGGTATCCCATACCACCATGCTCGGCTCATGAGTCTTAGCGGATCGAGGTACCAAGGTTAACGGGGTTGCACTGGTAAGTTCGGTACCTTAAGTTCAAGCAATAGCGTCCAAACATGGTGAACATACATTAGACCGATCGGGTTACTTGACGAGCTCGGCTAGCTCGAGCGCACCACAAGTTGAACGACATGAAGTGCATAAGCACTTCATGTGGCCAACCACTATCGCCAACTGAAGTACAACTCAGGTTCGTTGAACACATCTCACGTGGTGAATGAATCTCAGCCGCGAATTCAATCCCGTTACCGATTGCCTGGACTATTCAATAGCCCCAATCACATTCAATTACGGAACAAATAAAGCAGTAATAGATCAAGATTTCAAATCATACAATCAAATATCTAATATTGTCCACTTAGGGCTGTCAGGGCTGTTGCACGGAATCGTTACACCACTCCCCCATCACCCTTCACGGCCTTTATTGAATACAACTTAAACATGAATTTAAACATATGCATTACATAGATAAAATTGTACAATCAGTTGAGCATGTTATGAAGTACAACATACGCATGAGTTTGTACATATTCAATTCATAATCACACAGATATCTAAAGAAATCATACACATAGTTAAAGGAGTTGAAAATCATATCTCAACACCCTTATACATTACAATTTACTAACTACTACTCATTCAGACATTTCAACAAACACTTTAGACTACATACATCAACATATATGACATATGTTGATTACATAGTTATTAGGCCAAATCCTTTCACTAGGGAGTTGCCCCAATTATAACACGTGTGCACCCACGACGGATGGTCATGGCAACCAGGCATCCAAGTTCTATATTCATTCAGTCATTTCCACAAACACTTGGGCTACACATTTTAACATATATAGTGTATAGTGGCCGTGGCGTGATTTAAGGCAAGTCCTTTCGCTAGGGAGTTGTCGCATATATACAAGCATATAGTCACGACAAATAATCATGTTAAGCACAAATCCGTATTTCATACGCATACGGTATTTTCTACAAATACGAAGAATACAGTATATTCAACATAGCTAACGTAAAATTAAAAAATGAAATGGATAACACTTTGTACATGTACAATTGCATGCAGATCATGAATCTATCATTATCTGATATTGAAAGCGTTGAAAACCATAACCTATACGTCTAAAGTCCACACCTTACGCCGTAGAAGCGCAATAAACTCGATAGATTCGTAAGCTTTCGTATACAGCAGTTTGGCAACCTATAGAATGAAATAGATTAGCTATTTCATCATTTGCATATTCATAACCCTATATCAGATTAGGGTTAGGGTTTCTTACCTAGAAACGAAGTTGAAAATGCCGGGAATGCGATAAGAATGATGTGGTTAGGCACGGATAGCAACAGGGTAGAGTGGCAGGGAGATGCTCCCACTTCTCTCACACTTTCTCTCTCTTTTCTCTCTTTTTTCTCCTAGGGTTTTTTCAAATTCGTATGGGTTGAATGGGAGAGGGTTTAAGGTCCTTATATAGGCTAAAACATAACCAAAATAGACCCTGAGTCAAGGTATACTTAGGTTATATCCAAAGTGGGTCCATTTCGATCCAACGGAGCACTTCTGGAGCCCCCCTTGAGCCAATGGTCGGAATTAAGCTCACTGACTATGGATCTAGGTCGAGTTAAGTTTTCATTCCAATCGGGTTTTCAGATCGCATGTGGCGGACCAGTTTCAGTTCAACGGTCAGCGGATCTCGATCAGAGATTTCAAGTACATGAATATGTTTGGGCAAATATCCCTGATCCGAGGGTGTAATCTGGCCTGATTCTGACAGTCGGAATCCTTATAACTGATCTGCAAGCAACACGTTCCAGATTACTTAAATTTATATTTTATTTTTAATTATTTTCACATTTCTCACACTCCTCCCTCCGGGCTCAAGTGAATAGTACTAAGTCACTATCTGGATTTGATTTTCGAGATGGTTGTCAAACCCAGCAAGGCGGTACTAACCGTTTAACTTCGCGTTAATCGGACTTCCGACGTGCGGTCCAGATCTGATACGGAGTTTCAATGTGCTCTCGAGAGCAACTGGGTAATGAGATTGATCCTAGATTATAGGGTAACCTAGCGTCAATGATTCCACAAGTTTTGGGTCTTGTAGATCGTATTTAAAGCGATTGGTGCTAATTTCACAGGTACTCTTAGTTTAGCACTAGCTAATTCCTGCCTAATTTCTAAAGGATTTGGTCCTGAGTGATTTCTGCCTAAGGTGATACTCGGGCCTTTGGCAGTTTGTATAGAAGGAGATTCAAGTTATTGATACTCAACTGAATCACGGCCTAATTACAACAGGAGAAGGTCCTAGGGCAGGAGAGGCTAATGTTTCCAACTAACCTATTCGTTTTGTGAGATTTCATAAGGGTAATGGTCGAAAGCCCATTTTATAGTAATTTTTAGTTTAAGTGTTGTTCTTCATCACCTAAACTTTACGCTTAGTGTCTAATGTAAAAATACTTAGAAAGATTTAAAGAACGAGGTGGTGAAAGGTGAGATTTGTGAAGGAAAAGGGTTTAAAAAGCGATTTTAGACTGTGGGATTGAGTTCTGACAAGTTAATAGGGTGTTAGGATCGACCCATTGCCTATGGACGTCTAATTCCAGGTTGGCAAAAATTGGGGATGTTACAATCTACCCCCCTTAAAAATAATTTTTCTCCAAAATTGGTTAAAGGTACTAAGTAAGAATTCTATTATTTCATTTGCCTAAGATTTATTGATTTCAAGTTCATATACGCGATAGGGTGTATATTGTGTATGCTAGTCTAGTACATTTTAGGCTACCCCCCTTTAAAAAAATAATCTTTATCTCTTACTTATATCCTGATGGTTTGCTACAATGGATTTCTTTATCTATTTGGAGTCTTGACGGCGATTCCTAACTAGTTAGAGTAAGATAGCTGTTTTCAATGTTTGACCAACACGGAGAGACAGTTTTAGTGGGCTTGATCCCGATACATCGATCATCTACCTGGTCAGGGTAGAAAGCTCATCATATCCCTTCCTAGTCCTGGTGTCTCCTGGTCTTCTGCTTGGCCAAGCAGTGAGTCCATTGGTAGTCGCCCAGGATTGAGAACTAGGTCTAGCCACGAATGCTTCGCAGTTTATATTTCAATAACTCCATAGACCGATCACTCTAAAAATGTAGGGAATGTCCATCATTGAAAGGTTCAAATGTTCTATTTCTCGGGTTGCCCTTTAGGTCTTGGTCTAAGAGAGTCCTCGTTATTATCTATGTCCAAGAAAATGGTGAATCAAATCTTACTAGATCATCCTAAAATGGTTTCTTGTAAGTGTTATGGTCTCATGCTCCTTTGGTTGTCAAATTTTGATGTGTCAAAACATCTATCTGTGTCCTGTACTTGTATGATGATTTATTTGAATTCAAGACACTGCATAAACTCTTCAAGAAGCTACATGTTGAAGCCTCAAGAAGCTACATGTTGAAGCCTCAAGAAGCTACAATGCTAAAGTTCAAGTCTGAAGAAACAACGCATGAAGTAGTTTTTATGTTGATGAAGATCTTAAGTTTAAAGCTACAACAATAAGTTCAAGATCTCAAGCATGATATGGTTCAATCTCAAGCATGATATGGTTCAAGATCTCAAGCCTGATATGGTTCAAAATATCTACATTCGTTGAATGGTTGAAGTTCAATGTCCATACGACATGGTTCAGGTTTGAATGACCTTAGGTTGACCCTTTAAGTAGGTCACTTTGGATACATAAATCAAATATTTAATTTACATAAGGTTGGTCTATTCTACGACCAGTCCTAGCTCTTGTTCGACCAGTCCTAGCATTGGTTCGACTAGTCCAAGAAATTCCACGACCAGTCCTAAGTAGTTGAAGATTTTTCGGAATTTTTGTACGCCCACGACCAGTCCTGGAGGTCCTTCGACCGGTCGTAGGTGTGGCTTCGACTCGTCCACGACCAGTCGTGGAGCTACGACTCAAAGTCCAGCAACGTAATCTCTGGTCCTACGACCAGTCGTAGGGATCTACGACCAGTCGTAGGTGACCCACGACCAGTCGTAGGATCCACGACCAGTCGTGGAACGACTTTCAAAGATCGCGCTTATTTTTTCAAAAATCTGTTAGAGCTACGACCAGTCGTAGGTTTCTAAGACCAGTCGTAGGAGCGATTTCTGCTTCTATAAATTGAACACGAAATTCAGAGTTTTCACACTTCAACTCCATTCAATTCAAGAAATTTCAAGTGATCACTCTGAGATAAGTCTGTGTTTATTTTAAGTTAGATTGTGCTTATTTAATATTCCTTTTTGCTAGCTTATTTAATTTGATTTTGTTTCTATATTCCAATCGTATTTGAAAAGAGGAATTATCTTATTCCTTCTTCTTGGAATCAAAATCAAATATAGCTACGCCCAACGAGTTAAATCTAAAATCAATTAGAATTTAGAACCTTATGAATGTGAGTATTGGAAATTGAACTTTGACATTCAATCATCTACTCCGATTGGTTCTACTACCGGCTGCTACGAAAAGGAGAAATCCAGGTATTTTACAATTCTGTAAAATTTCATTTCTTTTGGTTTTGTTTGAGGTTAAGCCAGAAAATCTCATTGTATTGGTTGTCTGAGGAAACCAGAAAACTCAGAAAAGAGGGTTTTTGAATTGTGTAAGCCCAAGTGAAAAAGACACAATTGTAAAGGTTTTTGGTGAACCTGAAAACCTATTTGATAGTGAACGCTAATATCCCCTGTGTGAGGATATTAGGAGTGGAGTAGCTTTTTGTGTGGCTGTTGGAAAACAGTTGGTGTACACACAGGCGAACCACTATAACTCTTTGTCTTGTGGTTTGAATGCTTGCTTAATTTTCATATCTTTTATCATTCGATTGTGTGGAATGTACAAGTGGATGTGAATGTTGTAACTATTTACATTTCAAGCAAGTGTGGGGATTGTTGTAATAATTTAGATCTTACTTCTGCATTTAATTTCAATTCCTTGCTATTTCATTTACTTATATTAAAATTGAGTCCTTGATCCAAAAGGGTTCTAGAAATAAGGTTGTCCTACCATAAGCCCTTGTTTATTATGGTGTAAGGTTGTCCTTAGAACTGAATTTGTATCAATCTCTCAATACCTATTTATCAAGGTGATTTAAATTTAGCTTGTGAATTGATTCAGATTGTAAGGCTATTGGTTTAATTTATTTCCGCTAATTTTATTTTAAATTTGGCATAGTCCTATTCACACCCCCCCTCTAGGACATATAGCTTGGCCTTTTCAAGTGGTATCAGAGCCTAATAGCTCATTTTTGTTGCTTTTTATTTGGATTTATTTCCTGAGCTAACGATCTAAGCTATATAAAAAGATGTCAAATTTTGATAGCCTTTCAGTTACTAGACCTCCTCCCTTTGATGGCTCCAACTATGCCTATTGGAAAGCCAGAATGAGGATCTTCCTCAAATCAATGGATGAAAGTGTGTGGCAAGCCACAGTGACTGAATGGAAACCTCCTATCATGGAAGTAACTGGTGTTGATGGTTCAAAATCTATGAAAATTACACCGTATTTCCAATGGACCACACTTCAGAAAAATGAGAGTAGTGCTAATGCTAAAGCACTAAATGCAATCACTTGCGCACTATCACCGGATGAGTTCAAAAGAATCATATCCTGTGATACTGCAAAGCAAGCCTGGGATATTTTAGAAATGACACACGAAGGTACATCAATTGTCAAGAAATCTAAAGTCCAACTCCTCACAACTAAATTTGAAGAAATTCATATGGAGGAAAATGAAATGTTTATGGACTTTTACACTAGATTGAATGACATTGTAAACTCAATGTGGGGTCTTGGCGATAAGATCCCAGAAAGTAAAGTGTGTGCAAAAATACTACGCTCTCTTCCTGAACGGTTCAATTCAAAGGTAACCGCAATCCAGGAACTTCGTGATACGGATAATATGAAGGTAGAAGAATTAGTTGGTTCTTTACAAACCTATGAATTAAGTTTTAAAGCTCCTAAAGGTAAATCTATTGCTTTGAAGTCATCTAAATATTATTCAAGAAAATTCAGATTCAGAAAAGTCTGAAGATGATATGGCCCTTTTGGCGAAAAAGTTTTATAAGATTTTCAAAAGTAAGAAAAGAGTCGATTTTCAAAAGGGAAATGAAAAGAAACGTTCCAAACCTAAGTCTAAAACTTGGAAATCATTGAAAGATAGTCAATGCTACAACTGTCAAGAATATGGGCATTTAGCAAACAAATGTCCTAAAAAGGACAGATCCAAAAGGAAGGGTATGTTGGCTACTTGGGATGAATCGTCTGATTCTGAAGCCTCTTCTGAATCAGAAAATTCAGAAACCGAGTCGGGCAGTGAACTTAAGGCCCTTATGACTCTAGCCAAGTTTACTTTTTCCGATCACGATGATTCAACAAGTGAAGAAAATTTGGATAGTGATCATGAATATGATGAAGATCTCAAGATGCTTACAATGCCTTATATAAGGAAAGTTGTAAAATTGCTGTCAAACTTAAACTTCAAAAAAAAGTTTTTTAAACTTAAAGAATGTTTTGAAACTCTTGTTTTAGAAAAATCCCAAATTTCAGATTGTTTTGAAAAATCAAAGTGTGATCTAGAATTCAAAACCTCCCTAATTGAAAATTTGAAATCTGAAAATGAGAAACTTAAAAATGAAGTATCTTCTCTTCTTTGAGTTTGAAGGACACATGGAGATATGCCCAAGGTGATCCAAAATTAGAAAAATTATTATCCGGATCAAGAAAATGTGGCGATCGATCCGGGTTGGGCTATGATAAAACACATCTCCTAAACAGAAGAATACTCCTTCCAATTTTGTGAAAGGAGAGACTTCTAACTCAAAAGGAAAAGGTACTAGTCAAGTTTTTTCTAAAATACAAAAACTTTTCATAAACCCAAAAGCAGCTATATAAATTTCAAAATCAGATTCGAAACCCACTAGCTGAAAAATTGTTGATTTACTTAAGGAGCTATTAAAATCTAACTCAGTAGGTCACTCTTACAACTATAAACAAAAGAAGACCAATTATTCTCCTAAACCCAAAACAGTACTGAAATGGGTTCCTAAGGTTGCCTGTTTGGTTGCTCACACTGCTTTCAAAGCTACAAGCCATTCGAAATGGTACCTAGACAGTGGATGCTCCAGACATATGACAGGCGACAAAGCACTATCACCGATCTTAAAGATATGGCTGATGGGTCAGTCACATTTGGTGATGGTAGCAACTGCAAGATAATTGGCAAAGGTACGGTCCAACTCTATAACCTTCCCTTATTTAAAAATGTTTTATATGTTGAGGGTTTAAAACACAACCTGTTGAGCATATCTCAAATATGCGATAACAACCATAATGTTAAATTTTCTAATCAAGGTTGTGAAATTATAAATGAAAAGGGTTCTGTAATATTAACTGGTCGCAGAACTTCTGAAAACTGCTATATAGTAAGCGATAGTAGCTCATCTAAACAAACGTGTTACATGGTCCATACCGATGAGACAGAATTATGGCATAAACGCCTCGGACATGTACACTATCGAAATTTATACAGATTGAGCAAATGTGAACTAATTAGAGGTCTACCTAAGATACAAAAGTAGACAAGATTTGTGGTGAATGCCAGTATGGTAAACAAACTAGGAGCTCTCACAAAAAGGTGAACTCCAATACCACCACAAGACCACTCGAGCTTCTCCACATGGATCTTATAGGACCAACAAGAATGGAAAGTCGAGGTGGCAAAAAATACATCCTAGTTATTGTAGATGATTATACAAGATTCACTTGGGTTTCATTCTTGAGAGACAAATCAGAAACCCTTGATGAAGTGAAAAAGATTATAAAACGGATTCAAACTGAAAAAGTTCTCAAGTCAACAAGATCCGTAGTGATCATGGATCCGAATTCGAAAATAGCGGTTTTGAGAAATTCTGTAGCGATCAGGGAATATCGCATGAATTCTCTGCACCTAAACTCCTCAACAAAATGGAATTGTCGAGAGGAAGAATAGAGTGCTTCAAGAAATGGGAAATGTTATGTTAAATAGCATGAAGCTCCCTAGGAATCTCTGGGCTGAAGCAGTGAATACAGCCTGCTACATTATTAACCGTGTTTATATCTGTAAATCTAATAATAAAACGGCTTATGAAATGTGGTTTGAGAAAAAGCCTTCTGTCAAATACTTTCGAGTTTTTGGCAGCAAGTGCTATATTTTGCGTGACCGTGAAAATTTGGGAAAATTCGACACTAAAAGTGATGAAGGGATCTTTTTAGGATATTCTTTAAACAGTCGTGCATATCGTGTTCTGAACAACAGGACCGGTGTGATTCAAGAGTCAATAAATGTTGTGATTGACGATCTTTTGAATACACCTGTCCCTAGTTCAGATAATGATGAAGTGCTTATACTTGAAAAACAAGAAACTTCATCAAGTGAACCTAATTCTGAATTAAGGACTGTTAAAGATCATCCAACTTCTCAAATACTTGGAAACCCTCTCACTGGTGTGCGCACTCGTAGACAATTAGAGGACATATGTAACTACGTATGCTTTACATCCCAGATTGAACCGGTTAACGTAAAAGAAGCACTTTCGGATGAAAACTGGATTCTTGCGATGCAAGAAGAACTTAATCAGTTTGTCAGAAATGATGTCTGGTACCTTGTTCCTAGACCTAAAGATAAACATATTATTGGAACAAAATGGATTTTCAAAAACAAATCTGATGAACTTGGAAATATTATTCGAAATAAAGCAAGACTAGTTGTACAGGGGTATACACAAATTGAAGGTATTGACTATAATGAGACATTTGCCCCTGTAGCTCGTCTTGAATCAATCAGACTTTTTATCTCCATTGCATGTTTTAGAAAGATTAAAATTTATCAAATGGATGTAAAGAGTGCCTTTCTGAATGGTGATTTACATGAAGTATATGTTGAACAACCTACAGGGTTTGAAGATCCTAAATTTACTGATCATGTGTATCGTCTTAAGAAGGCTCTCTATGGTCTGAAACAAGCTCCCAGAGCATGGTACGAAAAACTGACTAAGTTTTTACTGAGTCATAATTTTCAGATGGGATGTGTTGATAAGACGCTCTTTGTTAAGAAACATACGATGATATTCTAATGGTTCAAATATATGTTGACGATATTATTTATGGATCAACCTGTACTAACATGACTGTTGAGTTTGCAGATTTGATGAAGTCTAAATTCGAAATGAGCATGGTTGGAGAATTAAACTATTTCCTAGGGTTGCAAGTTAAACAACAACCTGATGGAATTTTTATCTCTCAAACCAAATATGCTCTGAATTTAATCAAGAAATTTGGATTTGAGAAAGGTAAAAATTTTGATACTCCTATGAGTACAACTTTGAGACTCTCAAAAGACTCTACAGGTAATGATGTGGATCCTAAATTGTATCGTAGTTTGATTGGTAGTTTACTTTATCTGACTGCTAGTAGACCAGATATCGCTTTGAGTGTTGGTATTTGTGCTCGTTATCAATCAAATCCTAAAGAATCTCACTTAACTGCTGTTAAGCGGATTATGCGATATGTCGCAAGTTCTACTAAACTGGGTCTCTGGTATCCACATGAGACTAATGTTCAATTAGCCGGGTACGCAGATGCTGACTGGGCTGGAAACATTGATGATAGGAAATCAACCAGTGGTGGTTGTTTCTACATTGGAAATTGTCTTGTTTCTTGGTTTAGTAAGAAGCAAAGTTCTATATCGCTATCAACAGCTGAGGCTGAATACATTGCTGCTGGAAATGCATGTACTCAACTTGTTTGGATGAAACGAATAAGCGATTATGGAATTACTCAGGATTCTATGATTTTATTTTGTGATAATTCCAGTGCAATAAATATCTCTAAAAATCCAGTTCAGCATTCACGTACTAAGCATATTGATATTAGATTTCATTACATTCGTGAATTAGTGGAAGAAAGGTAATATTTTGGATTACATTCCAACCGAGACTCAACTTGCGGACATTTTCACTAAACCGCTCGACAAAAGCAGGTTTAATAATTAAAGTTTGATCTCGGTATGTGCAATTTAAATTGAATTTGCATGATTTGGTGTATCATAATGTACATAAGTTTGATGATTTATTTGCTTAAATTTGAAAATTATTTGAAAAAAAATTGCAAATTTTGAGTCGTACTCGACCAGTCGTGAGTGTACACGACCGGTCGTGCTACGACCGGTCGAACACTTACACGACCGGTCGTGAAACTCGGGATTTCACTTTAATTTGGGGATTTTGACTCTTCTTCCTCATTTCTTTTTACCCTCCAACGGCTCTAGCTACGACCGGTCGAACCCACCATCTTAGTACTTCAAGGTTAGTGGTTCCTTTGCATTTTTATTGTAGATTCTTGATATTAGTGTTTCAAATCACATTCTTGTAGAATCTATTTGGTCGTTCATTGCAAGATTGGGGTTTTATCTTGAAAAATCTGTTCTATCTAAAACCCATTTCTTCTATCTTGCATTTTGTTGTTTCCTTGAAATCCTCATTTGAAAATGGATGCTAGAGGTAAAAAGAAAACTACTAGAGGTCCCTCTTCATCTAGATCAACTTCTATTGCACAACGTCATCTTCGGTCTCCCGAAAATGATCCTTCTAATGTTCGGGATTTGCGTATGCAAATGTTATTGTTGAGCGTCCTGTGAATGTTAATCACATTGCTTCATTTGGTATCCCTCCTCTGTTGGAATCTGTGGGATGGGATAACATCTTGCATTGGGGTGGAGCTGCATACCAGTCCATTGCCCAATCCATGTTTGCATGTATCTGTGATTTCTCTTGAGAATTTAATTTTTAAAGTTGATACTCAAGAAGGATTGTTTTTAGTGGATCGACATTTGATTGCTGACATTATGGAAATACCTGTCAATGATGAGAGCATTCCAATTAATATTTTACATGACAGTCTCTCAGAATCTGAACGAAGAAATGCTTACTAGAGATTTATGTAATTTGGATGTTCACTGGACTCATAAAGGTCATGCACTTCCCTCAAGTTTTTTGTTACCCAGACACAGGGTACTTCATAGGATTTTCATCTCTAATCTTTATCCACGTTCTGGTAATAAAACCGAACTCACTGCTTTTATGGTTCGTGTTTTGCATTCTGTCATCTCTGGTGCAAAAATATGTTTACCTTCTTTAATTTGTCATTCCATTATTCTGTCTCGTCACCATCCTGGACATAGTGATATACCCTTTGGTTATTTATTGACTATGCTGGCAAATCATATGCTCGTGGCTATGCCTACTAGAGAAAAACCCATCCATCATCTCCCTTTTAATAATTCCAATATTAACAAGATGACTTTAGAATTGGCTGATGGCCAAGTGGATGCTGGTAGGTGGTGCTGAAGCAGGAGATGCAGGTCAAGCTGGTGATCCTACTGAAGACGTGAATATGGATGATTTATTTGAAGAACTTGAGTCAGACTCGGCTGATGATCCTGATTTTCAGCCCTCTGATTTTGATGAGAGATTGAATTCCCTTCAAGAGCAAGTGGCTCAAATTCGTGTTACCCAAGACACGCAATTCTCTTATCTACGCAAATATATGAGGCGGATTGCTAAGGGTTTACACAAAATTGATCCTTCTAATCCTGCTCCATCCTCGGGTTCTGACTGAATTTTTGATGGGTCTGTAATATTTTTTTTGTTGAACTTTACATACTCACTGACTTTTTGAATTATGCACTAAGCTCTCTTGAATTTATATTCTAACTGCTATATTCATTATCATTGCTGCCCTTCTTCCTTTGTCATTTTGTGACAAAAGGGGGAGAAGTTTTGGGAGATGTGCTTCTATTACTATTACTCAGGGGGAGTTAAGCTTCTCAGGGGTAGTTATGGGAGAATGATGCTAGTTATTATTCCATATTAACATATATATCTGTGCATGCTTCTCTATTGTTGAACTTGTTGTGAGTACTTCGTTTCAATTGAAGTATTATAATTTGGGTGTTTTGTCACAATTTGACAAAGGGGAGATTGTAAGTGTTATGGTCTCATGCTCCTTTGGTTGTCAAATTTTGATGTGTCAAAACATCTATCTGTGTCCTGTACTTGTATGATGATTTATTTGAATTCAAGACACTGCATAAACTCTTCAAGAAGCTACATGTTGAAGCCTCAAGAAGCTACATGTTGAAGTTCTAGTCTGAAGAAAGAAACAATGCATGAAGTAGTTTTAATGTTGATGAAGATCTTAAGTTTAAAGCTACCAAGTTCAAGATCTCAAGCATGATATGGTTCAAGATCTCAAGCATGATATGGTTCAAGAACTCAAGCCTGGTATGGTTCAAAATATCTACATTCGTTGAATGGTTGAAGTTCAATGTCCATACGACATGGTTCAGGTTTGAATGACCTTAGGTTGACCCTTTAAGTAGGTCACTTTGGATACATTAATCAAATATTTAATTTACATAAGGTTGGTCTATTCTACGACCAGTCCTAGCTCTTGTTCGACCAGTCCTAGCATTGGTTCGACTAGTCCAAGAAATTCCACGACCAGTCCTAAGTAGTTGAAGATTTTTCAGAATTTTTTGTACGCCCACGACCAGTCTTGGAGGTCCTTCGACCGGTTGTAGGTGTGGCTTCGACTCGTCCACGACCAGTCGTGGAGCTACGACTCAAAGTCCAACATCGTAATCTCTGGTCCTACGACCAGTCGTAGGGATCTACGACCAGTCGTAGGTGTCCCACGACCCGTCATAGGATACTCACGACCAGTCGTGGAACGGCTTTCAAAGATCGCGCTTATTTTTTCAAAAATCTGTTAGAGCTACGACCAGTCGTAGGTTTCTAAGACCAGTCGTAGGAGCGATTTCTGCTTCTATAAATGAACACGAAATTCAGAGTTTTCACACTTCAACTCCATTCAATTCAAGAAATTTCAAGTGATCACTCTGAGATAAGTCTGTGTTTTTTTAAGCTAGATTGTGCTTATTTAATATTCCTTTTTGCTAGCTTATTTAATTTTATTTTGTTTCTATATTCCAATCGTTTTGAAAAGAGGAATTATCTTATTCCTTCTTCTTGGAATCAAAATCAAATATAGCGAATCGACACTCGGAATTGGCCTCGAATACTCGACTCGGGACAATTGCGAATTTGCCTATACAATCGACCTTGACAAATCAGAATCGGCCTCGATAATCAGAATCAGAATTGGCCTCGACAATCGGCCTCAAACATCGTAGTCAGAATCACAATCAGCATTGACATACATCGATAATCGGCCTCGACAATCAGAATCGGCAAATCGGTCCACGTAACGGTAATTGGCAATCGGCCATAACAATCGAAATCGCAAATCGATCATTGTTTCAATCGGAATCGGCAATCGGCCACGACAATCGCAATCGGCCTACTCAATCGGCCTCGACAAATCGAAATCGATAATCGGCACCGACAATTAGCATATAACAAGGCGGAGTCCATAAATCGAACAGCCGATCATTTTATAGTATAAAGATTGACACTCGGCCGTGGTTATATCAAATCCGATAGCATGAAGTAAATTGTCTACGGTGAATGGGGCCCCTTATTTGGGTTAACCCATGAAAGAAGGGCCTAACAAGGCCTAAGGGAAGGTCACGATAAGGACATCTAGCCTTCATTGCCACATCAATGTGGACATCTAACCGACATTACTCACCAATGAGTAGCCCACATAAGGGATTCATACGGCCACCATACATCACATCGAGCCCCGCTCATGACCTCACATACTTCGCATAAGGCTTTATACAAGGCCAAATGTACCACAATGGACTATGCCATGGGCCTCGAATACATCACAATGGGCCTCACCCATGAGCTATAATTGCATTTCAATAGCCACAGCACCTTGGGCCTCGAGTACACACAATGGGCCTCAACCGACGGGCCCAATACATCATAATGAGCATCAATCCATGGCCCTAAAATACAACAAAATGGGCCTAATCACATGGTCCTCATATGTCAAGGTGGCCTTAACAACGGGCCTCATACTCATGACGGTGGGCCTCAATAACGGGCCCTCATACACATCAAGGTAGGCCTCTATAATGGGCCCCCATACACATCAATGTGGGCCTCAATATCGAGCCCTCATACACATCAAGATGGGCTCAATAACGGGCCCTCTTGCATATCATGGTTGGCCTCAATAATGGGCCTTGAATACATCACAATGGGCCTTAACCCATGGCCCCCAAATACATCGCAATGGGCCTCAATACACGAGCCTCAAATATATAACAGGTGGGCCCAACACCTGGGCCTCAAAACACACAATAGGTGGGCCCTGCTCATGGGTCAAAGATACATCCTGATAAGTCACATGTATATCAAAGTGGGCATCTCGATTAGGCCACAAAATACATCAAAGTGGGCCTGACGGATGGGCCACAAAGTACATCAAGGTGGGCCTCACAGTTGGACTATAAACACATCAAAGGTGGGCCTTAAGGATGGACCATAAACACATCAAAGTGGGCCTCAACAATGGGCCTCATACACATCAAAGTGGACCTTACAGATGGGCCACAAAACACATCGAAGTGGGCCCGACGGATGGGCCACAAAATACATCGTGGTTGAGATCCAACCAATTCATAAGTTAACATAGACCTAGATGAAGTGAAAACAAAATATAAGCTTAATTGGAAGCTACTGTGGCTCCTAAGAAGTTTGAATGGTGGAGGTCACTGTCCACATTGATGTGGGGTCCACTTGAACTTTAGATCTAACTCATCTTTTATTCTCAAACCTTAAGACGAGCTATCAAAATCGTTGAACGGCTTGGATGCAACACATGCATCATGGGTGGGGTCCAGGAGCGTGGCCAGCACGCAAGATGGAAGGACGATTTGGATGCAACACATGCATCATGGTGGGTCCCATATAGATGGACGACATGGATGAAGCAGGAGGGACCCACATAACTTGGTGACGTCACATACACCAGCTATATAGCTGGTGTGTGGTACCCCAACCAATTCGCTTCATAAGGTGGGTCCACACGTGTGGCCCACCATAACATATATTTTCCATCCAATGTTGATAGGGTCACGCAGACCCTGACGAAGAGGAAAAAACAAATTTCATAACTGATCCAACACTTCTGCTACCCAAACAGGGTTTCATTGGCAGACCTTCAATTTCCACTGCTTATTACTGTGTGGTCAACTAACAGGCATATCTGCCTCATTTTATCTCAAGCCTTAAGGCAGCTCATGGCCAGCACGCAAGATGAATTGACAGTTTGGATGCAACCCCCCACATCAAAGATGGGGTCCACTGACCGTCCAACAGTCCATGGTGGACGGCATATATAAAACACATACAACGTGGTGGGTTCCACCGTCCACAGCCGTGGATGGTGTGCATAAAATACATTCATCAGTGGGTCCCACCATAACGTATATTGGTCATCCAAACTGTCGATAAGGTCGCACGGACCTGGCTGAAATTGGAAAAACAAATTTCATATTGATTTAAAACTTCTGTGAACCCAAAAATGGGTTTCAATGGCAGCCATTCAATCACCATTGTTTCCAATGATGTGGGCCACCTGAGCCACGTATACGGCTGAGATTTGGAGGGTGGCCCATTTCCCTAAGGGCCTACGAAAAGGATGGTGTGAATACACAGAACACATCATGGTGGGGCCCACTTTTGGGGACACACGGTCGGCCAGAGACCGCCCAGCGCAGCAGCACCTGCTGCTCTGTCAGTGGCAGCAGGTGCTGCCTTTCTTATTTATTTATTTATTTGAAAATCTTGGTCTTTTAATAGTTTTTCATATGTGGGGCCCGCATCAAGTGAATTCGATCCAACCATTGGTCGCAAGGACTCAAGACAAGACAAATGAGCCCAATATTGAGCATATTTCAGAGTACAAAAATTTGGAGTTAATTTCCAATGGTACAGCCACTACCTTTTCTGCTATGGCCCACCAGAAAGTTGGATTGGCCCCATTTATCGGCTCAATGCCTAAAATGGTCTGAGGAAAGGAATAGACAACATGGATTGAATGCATACATCAAGGTGGGGCCTGTGGGAGCTGTCCACCCCAAAACCAAAAGAAATCTCTCTCTATTTTTTATTTTTTTTTACAATTTACGTCCAGCGTCTCTGGACGCTGGACGGCTTGTCATGGCACATATATGTAAGGTGGGCCCTACTTAGGTGGGCCACCAAATGATAGATGGTGTGGATACAATACATATGTGAAGTGGGCCCCACCTACAGATGGCTTGGATAAAATATTTGCTTCATGGTGGGGTCCATCCGGGTGGGCCACCTAGCCACATCATCACATATAACAAAGGGAAAAAAAATGAAAGAGAGAGCGAGGGAGAGAAATAGAGGCACCCACCTCAAGGCTCTAGATCTCTTTCTTCTTCCTCCTTCGCTCTTCTCAACTTCAAGGAAGGGATTTTAATGGTGGAGATGGGGTTTGGAGGGTTGGATTAGGAGGGGCTAAAGCTTGAAGTTGCTGGATTAGGGAGCTTCAATGGACGGTTAGAGATTGCAAGGAATAGAAATGGAGAAGGAGAGAGAGAGGTAAGAGAGAGAGATATGCAATGATGGCTTTGTAAGGCCATCATTATTTGTAAGGAGGCATGCCATAATGAGATGTAAGACAATCAATGCTTTGACTAAAAAGTGATGATGACTTTGGGTGATGTCACCCCAGTCGGGAATGGTGCCATGTGATAAGTGGATCCCGTAATAAGTGGTCCACGACCTTTATAGTGCGCGGGCCACAACTTATGATCTAGACGTTGGATTGGCGCATGAGACGCGGCGTCGGAACCGCGTCGACGACGCCGTCGCAATGGTATAGGTCTCCGGTCGAACTGACTCGAGTGTACATGGTGTGATTCAGGGTCATGCGCAAATGAAATCTACAGGTCGTGGGTCGCAGAAAATCGACTGAGAGGACTGCGGAGGCATACAGAACGGAATGAGCTAGGATACGGGTCTCACAAATCTCCCCTCCTAATAAAAAATTTCATCCTCGAAATTTATAGAAAAGACTAAGGAAGGGGAAACATCATCAAGTATATAAGTCAAGGCACAATCAATCTATTAAAGGATTAAGATAGCGCTCTCTAACTTCAACAAGCCCTCCCAAGACCCATCATCAACACTATGGTGACCCTAATAATCTTTAGATCCCGGATCAGAAATGATTGTAAATGGAATACTACACAGCCTCACAATTTCAACGGTAGGGAGCTATACTAAAAAATTTCTTAGTTATTCGAACTTAGGGATCTAACCATTCTAGGTTCTCAACAATCATACAGTGCAAGGTAGCTATCAGCAGATATGTGATGTTATCTTCAGGTATTCCTAAGTTATGCTCTAATATCATCTTTTGTCATGCCCCAAACTCAAAAACCGGGCTCACAAAATTTTTGATCGCCGAATCCAGTGCCGACAGCCTCCGTAGTACCCCATTCTCAACTTTCAGCGTATGTACGCCAGATTCCGGTCCTGGGATCCTACAAGGAGGATTTTTCAATGTACATTTATCTCGTAATAAGCATAAGCACAAGATTACCTGAATCACAAAGGCAACATCATCATCACATATCCACTAATATAATCATTTAAGTACAATGCTGAAAGGAAAAATACATAAATCGAAAAATCAAGATCTAAAAGACCGCTGCACGCTCCTCGCTCCTCGCTGCTGTCACCTAACGCCACCTGCACGCATCTATCGTGCATAAGCTTATAGAAAGCTTAGAGGGTGGTGAAAGTGTGTGTGCAAAATAAGTGCCAAGCACACAAATACAATGTCACAATCATACAATACAGGTAAGATCATGAATCGTACGATATCAGAGTAAGCGAAAATACTAACAAGTCCATGAGTCAAGCAATATCAGAGTACGTGATACAGATCTGCTATGCAAATGAGGAGTCATAAAGAGCTAAATATCAGATGCCGAGGATGCACTACCATATGCAATTCCGAAGAGCTACAAGTACCATCAGCCTCATCTCAGTCATATGAATGCAGAAACACAGTAACCTAAAAATGCTATATGCCGCAGATGTAATGCAATATGCGGTGTGAATGGAATGACCATGTTGGAGTGTGAAGTCGGGATGATGGTACGTAGTATCGCAAGCTATGGGGTCCACCATAAGGAACTTCTTTCCAAACCAGTCTCATACCTAAATTTGGATAGTCAAACTCAATGTGGTAGACTCCTGATCTAAGGTTAGTCACTCGCCCAACCAAAATCCTTGCCATGTGAAGGTACACAACAATTAGTTGTGCACCACCAACCTAAGTGGATAGTGAATGAAATGAATGTATGAGTATCAACTCCTACTCAATAAGTCCACATATCAGTACGATTCCTCTTTGGGAAATCACCGGGGTCTATTACACTCTAAACCAGATTACCGCCCCATCGTGTGCAACAAGGTGAGTGGAAGAGACCTCACTATCCTCCTATCAATATCGGGCCCGGATCGTCGATAGCGGACCCATTCCTCAAGCTGGTCAGACTCTGCCTAGCATTGCCCCCTCCTCTCGGGCAGGTAAGGCCGTACCCCCTTATAACCGACCACGACACAGTGCAAGACGTGGCCTAACGGTATACGACCCTCATGCGCTCATGCATCCACTCAGTCTAGATGTTAGAGCAACCTCTGAAACTAAGAGTGTTTTGGGACTTTCACCCAAGGATATCTATAGCACCCCATGTATAACAGATTTTTGGTGTCCCATCTAACCATACACGAAATACCTGTGGAGGCTACGACCTTGATGTCACTAGGGCGTATGGTGGTCATGTCACACAAATGCGAGCTGCATGAGTCACATAGTCCAATCATGCATCAATCCTGTGCATGCAATGCTCTCATGTAGGGTAACTCCGCCTATCAGGGAGCCCTATGAACAACCTGCCCTATGGCATATGCATCTCATAACAAACATGCAGATGATGCGTATGGACATGTATTATGATGCTATGCTGTCACATACTCATAATCGGTATCAATAACCGGCATCAACAATCGGCCTTGACAATGTGGACATTTAACCAACATTGCCCCCAAGGAATGGCCACATAGAGCTAAACATATAATGGGCCCACGGCCTCACACAAAGGCCTAATATACAACACGATGGGCCTTACTCAAGGGCCACATATACACAACAGGTGGACCCTGCTCAGTGGCGTAATACATATCACAATGGGCCTTGCCCATGGGCCATGAATACATCATAATAAGCCTTACCCATGGGCCATGAATACATCACAATGGGCCTTGCTCATGGGCCTCAAATACATGACATGTGGGCCCTACACATGGGTCTCGAATAGATTAAATTGGCCATGCATCATGGGCCTAATATGTGTCACAATGAGCCTCAACTACAGGTCACATGTACATCATATAGGTCACGACAATTGGCCTTGGCAATCGAAATCGGCCTTGACAATCGAGGTCGGCCTCAACAATCGGAATCGACACTCGGAATCGGCCTCGACAAACAGAATCGGCCTATATAATTGACCTTGACAATCAGAATCGGCCTCGATAATCAGAATCAGAATCGACCTCGAAAATTGGAGTCGAAATCAACAATCAACATTGACATCGGCCTTGACAATCAGAATCAACAAATCGGTCACATTAATCAGAATCGACAATTGGCCACGACAATCGGAATTGGCAACTCGGTTATGTCAATCGGCCATGACAATCGGAATCGGCCTACTGAATCGGCATCAACAAATCGAAATTGATAGTCGGCACCTACAATTGGCATATAAACAAGGCGGAGTCCATAGATGAACAACAGATCATTCATAGTGTAAAGATCGGCACTCGGCCGTGGTTATATCAAATTCGATAGCATGGAGTAATTCGTCTACGGCGAATGGGCCCCACTTATTTGGGTTAACCCATGAAGAGAAAGGACCTAACAAGACCTAAGGGAAGGTCACGATGAGGACATCTAACCTTCATTGCCCAACAATGTGGACATCTAACCGACATTGCTCCCAATGAGTGGGCCACATAAGGGATTCATATGGCCACACATACATCACATCGAGCCCCGCTCATGAGCCTCACATGCATCTCAACGGGTTCATACCAGGGCCTCGAATGTACCACAATGGACCATGCCCATGGCCTCGAATACGTCACAATGGGCCTCGCCCATGGGCCGTAAATGCAATTCAATGGGCCATGCCCATGGCCCTCGGGTACATCACAATGGGCCTCAAACGACGGGCCCTAATACATCACAATGAGCCTCAACCCATGGGCCTTAAAATACATCAAAATGGGCCTAATCACATGGCCCTCAAATATGTCAAGGTGGCCTTAACAACGGGCCTCATACTCATGACGGTGGGTCTCAATAACGGGCCCTCATACATATCAAGGTAGGCCTCAATAACGGGCCCTCATACACATTAATGTGGGCCTCAATATCGAGTCCTCATACACGTCAAGGTGGGCCTCAATAACTGGCCTTGAATACATCACAATGGGCCTCAACCCATGGGCCCAAATACATCATAATGGGCCTCAATACACGTGCCTCAAATATATAACAGGTGGGCCGTACACCGGGGCCTCAAAACACACAACAGGTGGGCCCTGCTCATGGGTCAAAGATACATCCTGATGAGTCACATGTATATCAAAGTGGGCCTCTCGATTGGGCCACAAAATACATCAAAGTGGGCCTGATGGATGGGCCACAAAGTACATCAAGGTGGGCCTCACAGTTGGACTATAAACACATCAAAGGTGGGCCTCAAGGATGGGCCATAAACACATCAAAGTGGGCCTCAACAATGGGCCTCATACACATCCAGGTGGACCTTACAGATGGGCCACAAAATACATCGAAGTGGGCCCGACGGATGGGCCACAAAATACATCGTGTTTGAGATCCAACCAATTCATAAGTTAACATAGAGCTAGATGAAGTGAAAACAAAATATAAGCTTAATTGGAAGCTACTGTGGCTCCTAAGAAGTTTGAATGGTGGAGGTCACTGTCCACATTGATGTGGGGTCCACTTGAACTTTAGATCTAACTCATTTTTTATTCTCAAACCTTAAGACGAGCTATCAAAATCGTTGAACAGCTTGGATGCAACACATGCATCATGGGTGGGGTCTAGGAGCGTGGCCAGCACGCAAGATGGAAGGACGATTTGGATGCAACACATGCATCATGGTGGGTCCCATATAGATGGACGACATGGATGAAACAGGAGGGACCCACATAACTTGGTGACGTCACATACACCAGCTATATAGCTGGTGTGTGGTACCCCAGCCAATTCGCTTCATAAGGTGGGTCCACACCTGTGGCCCGCCATAACATATATTTTCCATCCAATGTTGATAGGGTCACACAGACCCTGACGAAGAGGAAAAAATAAATTTCGTAACTGATCTAACACTTCTGCCACCCAAACAGGGTTTCATTGGCAGACCTTCAATTTCCACTGCCTATTACTGTGTGGTCCACTAACAGGCAGATTTGCCTCATTTTATCTCAAGTGTTAAGGCTGCCCATGGCCAACACACAAGATGAATGGAGAGTTTGGATGCAACCCCCCACATCAAAGGCAGGGTCCACTAACCGTCCAGCAGTCCATGGTGGACGACATATATAAAACACATACATTGTGGTGGATTCCACCATCCACAGCCGTGGACGATGTGCATAAAACACATACATCAGTGGGTCCCACGTGGGGCCCACCATAACGTTTATTGGTCATCCAAACTGTTGATAAGGTCGCACGGACCTAACTGAAATAGGAAAAACAAATTTCATATTGATTTAAAACTTTTGTGAACCCAAAAATGGGTTTCAATGGCAGTCATTCAATCACCATTCAATGACAACCATTAATCACCATTCAATCATCATTCAAACCCAAAAATGGGTTTCAATGGCAGCCATTCAATCACCATTATTTCCAATGATGTGGGCCACCTAAGCCACGTATACGGCTGAAATTTGGAGGGTGGCTCACTTCCCTAAGGGCCTACGAAATGGACGGTGTGGATACACAAAACACATCAGGGTGGGCCCACTTTTGGGGACCCACAGTCGGCCAGAGATCGCCCAACGCAGCAACGCCTGCTGCTCTGTCAGCGGCAACAGGTGTTGCCTTTCTTATTTATTTATTTATTTACTTTTTTAAAATCTTGGTCCTTCAATAGTTTTTCATAAGTGGGGCACGCATCAAGTGAATTCGATCCAACCATTGGTCGCAAGGGCTCAAGCAAGCCAAACGAGCCCAATATTGAGCATATTTCGGAGTACAAAAATTTGGAGTTAATTTCCAACGGTACAACCACTACCTTTTATGTTATGGCCCACTAGAAAGTTGGATTGGCCCCATTTTTTGGCTCAATGCATAAAATGGTCTGAGGAAAGGAATAGACGGCATGGATTGAATACATACATCAAGGTGGGGCCTGTGGGAGCGATCCACCCCAAAACCAAAAGAAATCTCTCTGTTTTTTTTTTTTTTACAATTCACGTCCAGCGTCTCTGGATGCTAGATGGCTTGGCATGACACATATATGTAAGGTGGGCCCTGCTCAAGTGGGCTTCCAAATGATGGATGGTGTGGATACAATACATATGTGAAGTGGGCCCCACCTACAGAGGGCTTGGATAAAATATATGCTTCATGGTGGGGTCCATCTAGGTGGGCCACGTAGCCACATCATCACATATAACAAAGGAAACAAAAAAGAATGAAAGAGAGAGGGAGGGAGAGAAATAGAGGCACCCACCTCAAGGCTCTAGATCTCCTTCTTCTTCCACCTTCGATCTTCTCAGCTTCAAGGGATGGATTTTAACGGTGGAGATGGGGTTTGGAGGGTTGGATTAGGAGGGGCTAAATCTTGAAGTTGCTGGATTAGGGAGCTTCCATGGACGGTTAGAGATTGCAAGGAATAGAAATGGAGAAGGAGAGAGAGAGGTAAGAGAGAGAGAGATATGCAATGATGGCTTTGTAAGGCCATCATTAATTGTAAGGAGGCATGCCATAATGAGATGTAAGACAATCAATGCTTTGACTAAAAAGCGATGATGACTTTGGGTGATGTCACCCCAGTCGGGAATGGTGCCATGTGATAAGTGGATCCTGTAATAAGCGGTCCACGGCCTTTATAGTGCGCGGGCCACAACTTATGATCTAGACGTTGGATTGGCGTATGAGACGCGGTGTCGGAACTGTGGTGACGACGTGGTCTTAATGGTATAGGTCTCGGGTCGAACTGACTCGGGTGTACATGGTGTGATTCAGGGTCAAGCTCAAATGAAATCTACAGGTCGCGGGTCACCGAAAATCAATTGATAGGATCGCGGAGGCATACGGAACGATACGGGCTAGGATACGGGTCTCACAAGTTACAAGAATTTATACTCGCGGTCACTACGGGGAGGCTCGTCACCTCAGCGTAGCCGACAGCAAGAACGCGGTGTCCCATACCACCATTGTCAAGCTCACGAGTCTTAGTTGCTCATTGGTCACTACGGGGAGGCTTGTCACCCCAGCGTAGGCCGACAGCTCGAACACGGTGTCCCATACCACCATGCCTGGCTCATGAGTCTTAGCGAATCGTGGTACCATGGTTAAAGTGGGCCTTTACATTGGTGAGGGGTACCTTAGATTCAAGCAGTAGTGTCCATACATGGTAAACACACAATAAGCCAATCGGTTTATTAGGCAAGCTCGATTGGTATGGGCACACGCTGATTTGATTGACTTGGAGCGCGTAAGTTCCTCTCGTGGCCTAGCCACTGTCAACAATCGTCGTGCGACCCGGATTCATCGAGTATACCCAATGTGGCGAGACTAATTCGGCCACCCAAACAGGGACTGTTACCGATTGCCTGGGCTATGTTGTAGCCTCATTCCTACTCATATGCAACTAACAAACACATGCAATATTCATCTCAGCATTTAACAAACAATCTAAGTGGATTCCTCACTTGGGCATTTCATCGAACGCATTGAGCATGTTACCAAATACTTGCATTTGATCAATTAATTACATAAAGGAAAATATGATTACATAAAGGAAATTATACATATGCATATGGCAATAAAGAATCCTAACTTAATACTCGTAGTAGATACAAATCATCAACAATTTCTCATTCAGGCAATTCATCAAACACATAGACTAGATTAGTTACAACATATGTTTTATCAATTCATTATACAGAGAGATCAACACGCATATGACCATGACGAATCCTAGATCAGTTACAAATCATTTTCAAATACTCATTCAAACATTTCTACAAACACATGGGATGCATCTTTTACTCATCACAGTTCATATGTGTATATCATACAAAAATCGATGTATCTAAGATAGTACAGTAGCAATCAAGTTAGACATAAATCATTAGCTCACATGAAAGCATTGATAACCGCAACCTAAGTGTTTATAATCCGCACCTTTCGTCGGGATGCTCGACTCTGACTAGGTCCAAATCCTACATTTCTAAAAATGGAATGTCGGGCACCTAAATGACGAAATAGGTTAGATAGGTTGATGAACAACTATCCTGGATCTCTACAACGATATTAAGGTTAAGATTTCTTACCCAAAATCGTAACTGAAAAAGGTTGGGTAGCGCAACGAGGCAGAGATTTGGTTCGTGGATTCGTAGGAGAGGATTCCTACAGTGTTCTCCCAAAATCTATCTCTCTTTTTCCTGTCTTCTCTTCTTTTCTCCTCTCTCTCCCTTAGGGTTTTTGTAAAATCCGTATATGTGAGAGGAGGAGTGAAATAAGGGTTATTTATAAGCCCATAAGTATACGAATGGCCCAGGGCCACTGTATACATAGTTTATACCCTTTGGGCGGCTGTTTTTTATGAACATGGCATAAAGGGAGGCCCACGACTCATCTACGTCATAGGGTATGCTCCCTGACAATGGATCCATGCCAGGAGATAATTTTGGTGCGATTGGTAAGCCTATCGACCGTGGGGAGCCTGTGTCAGATCAACGGTCATACTTACTCAATCAGGGCCACAGTTATACGGATATATGCAGGGAAATTTCCTTTCCCCATGGGTGAAGTTAGGTCACAAACTAACGGTCCAAAATCCTCAATTTCACGTGAGAGCGAATGACCTAATTCACTTAAGTTTTGGTTCGTTTTCTAAAGGTATTTGCGTTTCTCATGCACTTTACTCATGGCTCAAGTTGTACATTTCTGGACACTATTTGGGCTTGATTCCCGCAATGGTTGTCAAGCCCAGCAGGACGAACGTAGTCCTATAGTTTAGCGGTCATCGGACCCTCGACATGCGGTTTAGGTTCGATACGGGGTTTCAATGTACTCTCGAGAGCGACAGGCTCTTGGAATTTCTCCTACGTCTTTAGGTGACATTGAGTCAGTGGTACTCATGGTTTTAGGCCTTCCTATTTGTGAAAATGGTGGCCCAAGACACCGATTATTTAGTACTTAACTAAATTCTGCCTAAATTATACGACAGGATGCGGTCCTCGAGTAGTTCTGCCTAAGGTGGTACTCGGGTATTTGTACTGATTTTTTCGGGACGTTATAGATGCATAAGAATGTTGAATGTTATGTAGATGATTTGGTAGTCAGATCGAATGACCATGAAGAACATTGCAAACATCTGACTTCAGTCTTCTATTGGCTGAGAAAGAAATAGTTAAAGATGAATCCGACAAAATGTGCTTTTGGTGTCTCATTAGGAAAATTCCTTGGCTTTGTTATCAGACATAGAGGGATTGAAATTGACCTAGTGAAAGTCAAAGCTATTCAAGAAATGCCACCGCCGAAAACATTGAAAGAATTAAAAAGTTTGCAAGGACAGTTAGCATATATTTGTCGTTTTATCTCTAACTTAGCTGGAAGATGTCATCCATTCTCTCACTTAATGAAGAAAGGAACACAATTTGTATGGGAGAAGTCGTGTCAAAATACATTTGATTCAATCAAAGAATTGTTGAAACAACCTCCAGTGTTGGTAGCTCTTATGAAAGGTAAACCACTCATTCTATACATATATGTAGTTGAGAATTCGTTAGGATCTCTACTGGCATAGGTAAATGAACATGTGAAGGAAATCGTGGTCTATTATTTGAGTCGAACTCTGATAGGCACAGAATGCAATTATTTGTCAATTAAGAAAGTGTGCTTGGCATTAATATTCATAGTGCAGAAACTAAGACATTATTATTGTTGAGGCATAAAAATAAAGGACCAATAATGAATCAAAGAAGGGAAAATTATGAAAATAAGGAGAAAAAGAATGAAGAAAGTAAAGACGAAAGGTGCAGACTCATGCTGTTGCGCAAACTCGTGCAAAACACATTGTTTATGCAGGTTGACGAAATCCCCTTTTTAGTTGTGTGCTCTTGCACAAAAGGAAGAATGACTAAAGTGGGTTGAGACCTTATGCCGAACCGTGCAAAAGGGGTTGGGTGTTGCGCACACAGATTCAATGAAGATTTGAGCATGATGACATGGATGGCTGAGATTTGATGAAAGGTGGGCCCACAACACGAATATCGAGGGTTCGCACGTATGAAGGCCTATAAATACCCTACTCCCCCTCTCATTTGTGGACATTGAAGATTTTGGGGAAGGTCAGAGCTCTAGAGAAGAGAAGGTATTAGAAGGAGAAGGAAGGAAGGCAGAGAGATAGAATGCTCAAAAGCTGAAATGCTGTCAAAATTATTGTTGATTTGATCTCCGAAGTCTTCATAATCTTCGGTCTTCCTTTTGCACAAGGACATGAGCTCAAGAAGGAGAGATCAGATGATCGAATCCGCACAACATTCCTCTTGATGAGATGATCAATTCGCAAGCCGAAATGCTGCCGGATTTGATATCCAGATTCAATATTCGAACTCTTTTAGTTTCTATATCTTAAATAATCTATCATAAAATCAAGGGAAATCAAAGGATGTAAATGAACTTAGTATGAATAAATATGATGATTGTTCTCGATACACTCTCTGTTATAATTGAATAAGATAGTTTCCCAAATTGAATACATTTGTTTCTTGTCGAAACAATTGCCTTTCTCATGATATAATTCTAATCTCACAAGCCGATCCCATAAAATTCTCAATGGCCAGGTCGATGTTGTCATGCCCCAAACCCAGAGATCGGACCGATCTCTGGGTTTGGGGCATGACAACATCGACCTGGCCATTGAGAATTTTATGGGATCGGCTTGTGAGATTAGAATTATATCATGAGAAAGGCAATTGTTTCGACAAGAAACAAATGTATTCAATTTGGGAAACTATCTTATTCAATTATAACAGAGAGTGTATCGAGAACAATCATCATATTTATTCATACTAAGTTCATTTACATCCTTTGATTTCCCTTGATTTTATGATAGATTATTTAAGATATAGAAACTAAAAGAGTTCGAATATTGAATCTGGATATCAAATCCGGCAGCATTTCGGCTTGCGAATTGATCATCTCATCAAGAGGAATGTTGTGCGGATTCGATCATCTGATCTCTCCTTCTTGAGCTCATGTCCTTGTGCAAAAGGAAGACCGAAGATTATGAAGACTTCGGAGATCAAATCAACAATAATTTTGACAGCATTTCAGCTTTTGAGCATTCTATCTCTCTGCCTTCCTTCCTTCTCCTTCTAATACCTTCTCTTCTCTAGAGCTCTGACCTTCCCCAAAATCTTCAATGTCCACAAATGAGAGGGGGAGTAGGGTATTTATAGGCCTTCATACGTGCGAACCCTCGATATTCGTGTTGTGGGCCCACCTTTCATCAAATCTCAGCCATCCATGTCATCATGCTCAAATCTTCATTGAATCTGTGTGCGCAACACCCAACCCCTTTTGCACGGTTCGGCATAAAGGTCTCAACCCACTTTAGTCATTCTTCCTTTTGTGCAAGAGCACACAACTAAAAAGGGGATTTCGTCAACCTGCATAAACAATGTGTTTTGCACGAGTTTGCGCAACAGCATGAGTCTGCACCTTTCGTCTTTACTTTCTTCATTCTTTTCTCTCCTTATTTTCATAATTTTCCCTTCTTTGATTCATTATTGGTCCTTTATTTTTATGCCTCAACAATAATAATGTCTTAGTTTCTGCACTATGAATATTAATGCCAAGCACACTTTCTTAATTGACAAATAATTGCATTCTGTGCCTATCAGAGTTCGACTCAAATAATAGACCACGATTTCCTTCACATGTTCATTTACCTATGCCAGTAGAGATCCTAACGAATTCTCAACTACATATATGTATAGAATGAGTGGTTTACCTTTCATAAGAGCTACCAACACTGGAGGTTGTTTCAACAATTCTTTGATTGAATCAAATGTATTTTGACACGACTTCTCCCATACAAATTATGTTCCTTTCTTCATTAAGTGAGAGAATGGATGACATCTTCTAGCTAAGTTAGAGATAAAACGACAAATATATGCTAACTGTCCTTGCAAACTTTTTAATTGTTTCAATGTTTTCGGCGGTGGCATTTCTTGAATAGCTTTGACTTTCACTAGGTCAATTTCAATCCCTCTATGTCTGATAACAAAGCCAAGGAATTTTCCTAATGAGACACCAAAAGCACATTTTGTCGGATTCATCTTTAACTATTTCTTTCTCAGCCAATAGAAGACTGAAGTCAGATGTTCGCAATGTTCTTCATGGTCATTCGATCTGACTACCAAATCATCTACATAACATTCAACATTCTTATGCATCTATAACGTCCCGAAAAAATCAGTACAAATACCCGAGTACCACCTTAGGCAGAACTACTCGAGGACCGCATCCTGTCGTATAATTTAGGCAGAATTTAGTTAAGTACTAAATAATCGGTGTCTTGGGCCACCATTTTCACAAATAGGAAGGCCTAAAACCATGAGTACCACTGACTCAATGTCACCTAAAGACGTAGGAGAAATTCCAAGAGCCTGTCGCTCTCGAGAGTACATTGAAACCCCGTATCGAACCTAAACCGCATGTCGAGGGTCCGATGACCGCTAAACTATAGGACTACGTTCGTCCTGCTGGGCTTGACAACCATTGCGGGAATCAAGCCCAAATAGTGTCCAGAAATGTACAACTTGAGCCATGAGTAAAGTGCATGAGAAACGCAAATACCTTTAGAAAACGAACCAAAACTTAAGTGAATTAGGTCATTCGCTCTCACGTGAAATTGAGGATTTTGGACCGTTAGTTTGTGACCTAACTTCACCCATGGGGAAAGGAAATTTCCCTGCATATATCCGTATAACTGTGGCCCTGATTGAGTAAGTATGACCGTTGATCTGACACAGGCTCCCCA
This sequence comes from Magnolia officinalis, assembly GCA_021015155.1. Taxonomy (NCBI): domain Eukaryota; kingdom Viridiplantae; phylum Streptophyta; class Magnoliopsida; order Magnoliales; family Magnoliaceae; genus Magnolia; species Magnolia officinalis. Next base: position 59,071,291 of record JAJHSJ010000002.1, read on the forward strand.
CGGTCGATAGGCTTACCAATCGCACCAAAATTATCTCCTGGCATGGATCCATTGTCAGGGAGCATACCCTATGACGTAGATGAGTCGTGGGCCTCCCTTTATGCCATGTTCATAAAAAACAGCCGCCCAAAGGGTATAAACTATGTATACAGTGGCCCTGGGCCATTCGTATACTTATGGGCTTATAAATAACCCTTATTTCACTCCTCCTCTCACATATACGGATTTTACAAAAACCCTAAGGGAGAGAGAGGAGAAAAGAAGAGAAGACAGGAAAAAGAGAAGATAGATTTTGGGAGAACACTGTAGGAATCCTCTCCTACGAATCCACGAACCAAATCTCTGCCTCGTTGCGCTACCCAACCTTTTTCAGTTACGATTTTGGGTAAGAAATCTTAACCTTAATATCGTTGTAGAGATCCAGGATAGTTGTTCATCAACCTATCTAACCTATTTCGTCATTTAGGTGCCCGACATTCCATTTTTAGAAATGTAGGATTTGGACCTAGTCAGAGTCGAGCATCCCGACGAAAGGTGCGGATTATAAACACTTAGGTTGCGGTTATCAATGCTTTCATGTGAGCTAATGATTTATGTCTAACTTGATTGCTACTGTACTATCTTAGATACATCGATTTTTGTATGATATACACATATGAACTGTGATGAGTAAAAGATGCATCCCATGTGTTTGTAGAAATGTTTGAATGAGTATTTGAAAATGATTTGTAACTGATCTAGGATTCGTCATGGTCATATGCGTGTTGATCTCTCTGTATAATGAATTGATAAAACATATGTTGTAACTAATCTAGTCTATGTGTTTGATGAATTGCCTGAATGAGAAATTGTTGATGATTTGTATCTACTACGAGTATTAAGTTAGGATTCTTTATTGCCATATGCATATGTATAATTTCCTTTATGTAATCATATTTTCCTTTATGTAATTAATTGATCAAATGCAAGTATTTGGTAACATGCTCAATGCGTTCGATGAAATGCCCAAGTGAGGAATCCACTTAGATTGTTTGTTAAATGCTGAGATGAATATTGCATGTGTTTGTTAGTTGCATATGAGTAGGAATGAGGCTACAACATAGCCCAGGCAATCGGTAACAGTCCCTGTTTGGGTGGCCGAATTAGTCTCGCCACATTGGGTATACTCGATGAATCCGGGTCGCACGACGATTGTTGACAGTGGCTAGGCCACGAGAGGAACTTACGCGCTCCAAGTCAATCAAATCAGCGTGTGCCCATACCAATCGAGCTTGCCTAATAAACCGATTGGTTTATTGTGTGTTTACCATGTATGGACACTACTGCTTGAATCTAAGGTACCCCTCACCAATGTAAAGGCCCACTTTAACCATGGTACCACGATTCGCTAAGACTCATGAGCCAGGCATGGTGGTATGGGACACCGTGTTCGAGCTGTCGGCCTACGCTGGGGTGACAAGCCTCCCCGTAGTGACCAATGAGCAACTAAGACTCGTGAGCTTGACAATGGTGGTATGGGACACCGCGTTCTTGCTGTCGGCTACGCTGAGGTGACGAGCCTCCCGTAGTGACCGCGAGTATAAATTCTTGTAACTTGTGAGACCCGTATCCTAGCCCGTATCGTTCCGTATGCCTCCGCGATCCTATCAATTGATTTTCGGTGACCCGCGACCTGTAGATTTCATTTGAGCTTGACCCTGAATCACACCATGTACACCCGAGTCAGTTCGACCCGAGACCTATACCATTAAGACCACGTCGTCACCACAGTTCCGACACCGCGTCTCATACGCCAATCCAACGTCTAGATCATAAGTTGTGGCCCGCGCACTATAAAGGCCGTGGACCGCTTATTACAGGATCCACTTATCACATGGCACCATTCCCGACTGGGGTGACATCACCCAAAGTCATCATCGCTTTTTAGTCAAAGCATTGATTGTCTTACATCTCATTATGGCATGCCTCCTTACAATTAATGATGGCCTTACAAAGCCATCATTGCATATCTCTCTCTCTCTTACCTCTCTCTCTCCTTCTCCATTTCTATTCCTGGCAATCTCTAACCGTCCATGGAAGCTCCCTAATCCAGCAACTTCAAGCTTTAGCCCCTCCTAATCCAACCCTCCAAACCCCATCTCCACCGTTAAAATCCATCCCTTGAAGCTGAGAAGACCGAAGGTGGAAGAAGAAGGAGATCTAGAGCCTTGAGGTGGGTGCCTCTATTTCTCTCCCTCCCTCTCTCTTTCATTCTTTTTTGTTTCCTTTGTTATATGTGATGATGTGGCTACGTGGCCCACCCAGATGGACCCCACCATGAAGCATATATTTTATCCAAGCCCTCTGTAGGTGGGGCCCACTTCACATATGTATTGTATCCACACCATCCATCATTTGGAAGCCCACTTGAGCAGGGCCCACCTTACATATATGTGTCATGCCAAGCCGTCTAGCATCCAGAGACGCTGGACGTGAATTGTAAAAAAAAAAAACAGAGAGATTTCTTTTGGTTTTGGGGTGGATCGCTCCCACAGGCCCCACCTTGATGTATGTATTCAATCCATGCCGTCTATTCCTTTCCTCAGACCATTTTATGCATTGAGCCAAAAAATGGGGCCAATCCAACTTTCTAGTGGGCCATAACATAAAAGGTAGTGGTTGTACCGTTGGAAATTAACTCCAAATTTTTGTACTCCAAAATATGCTCAATATTGGGCTCGTTTGGCTTGCTTGAGCCCTTGCGACCAATGGTTGGATCGAATTCACTTGATGCGTGCCCCACTTATGAAAAACTATTGAAGGACCAAGATTTTAAAAAAGTAAATAAATAAATAAATAAGAAAGGCAACACCTGTTGCCGCTGACAGAGCAGCAGGCGTTGCTGCGTTGGGCGATCTCTGGCCGACTGTGGGTCCCCAAAAGTGGGCCCACCCTGATGTGTTTTGTGTATCCACACCGTCCATTTCGTAGGCCCTTAGGGAAGTGAGCCACCCTCCAAATTTCAGCCGTATACGTGGCTTAGGTGGCCCACATCATTGGAAATAATGGTGATTGAATGGCTGCCATTGAAACCCATTTTTGGGTTTGAATGATGATTGAATGGTGATTAAATGGTTGTCATTGAATGGTGATTGAATGACTGCCATTGAAACCCATTTTTGGGTTCACAAAAGTTTTAAATCAATATGAAATTTGTTTTTCCTATTTCAGTTAGGTCCGTGCGACCTTATCAACAGTTTGGATGACCAATAAACGTTATGGTGGGCCCCACGTGGGACCCACTGATGTATGTGTTTTATGCACATCGTCCACGGCTGTGGATGGTGGAATCCACCACAATGTATGTGTTTTATATATGTCGTCCACCATGGACTGCTGGACGGTTAGTGGACCCTGCCTTTGATGTGGGGGGTTGCATCCAAACTCTCCATTCATCTTGTGTGTTGGCCATGGGCAGCCTTAACACTTGAGATAAAATGAGGCAAATCTGCCTGTTAGTGGACCACACAGTAATAGGCAGTGGAAATTGAAGGTCTGCCAATGAAACCCTGTTTGGGTGGCAGAAGTGTTAGATCAGTTACGAAATTTATTTTTTCCTCTTCGTCAGGGTCTGTGTGACCCTATCAACATTGGATGGAAAATATATGTTATGGCGGGCCACAGGTGTGGACCCACCTTATGAAGCGAATTGGCTGGGGTACCACACACCAGCTATATAGCTGGTGTATGTGACGTCACCAAGTTATGTGGGTCCCTCCTGTTTCATCCATGTCGTCCATCTATATGGGACCCACCATGATGCATGTGTTGCATCCAAATCGTCCTTCCATCTTGCGTGCTGGCCACGCTCCTAGACCCCACCCATGATGCATGTGTTGCATCCAAGCTGTTCAACGATTTTGATAGCTCGTCTTAAGGTTTGAGAATAAAAAATGAGTTAGATCTAAAGTTCAAGTGGACCCCACATCAATGTGGACAGTGACCTCCACCATTCAAACTTCTTAGGAGCCACAGTAGCTTCCAATTAAGCTTATATTTTGTTTTCACTTCATCTAGCTCTATGTTAACTTATGAATTGGTTGGATCTCAAACACGATGTATTTTGTGGCCCATCCGTCGGGCCCACTTCGATGTATTTTGTGGCCCATCTGTAAGGTCCACCTGGATGTGTATGAGGCCCATTGTTGAGGCCCACTTTGATGTGTTTATGGCCCATCCTTGAGGCCCACCTTTGATGTGTTTATAGTCCAACTGTGAGGCCCACCTTGATGTACTTTGTGGCCCATCCGTCAGGCCCACTTTGATGTATTTTGTGGCCCAATCGAGAGGCCCACTTTGATATACATGTGACTCATCAGGATGTATCTTTGACCCATGAGCAGGGCCCACCTGTTGTGTGTTTTGAGGCCCCGGTGTACGGCCCACCTGTTATATATTTGAGGCACGTGTATTGAGGCCCATTGTGATGTATTTGGGCCCATGGGTTGAGGCCCATTGTGATGTATTCAAGGCCAGTTATTGAGGCCCACCTTGACGTGTATGAGGACTCGATATTGAGGCCCACATTAATGTGTATGAGGGTCCGTTATTGAGGCCTACCTTGATATGTATGAGGGCCCGTTATTGAGACCCACCGTCATGAGTATGAGGCCCGTTGTTGAGGCCACCTTGACATATTTGAGGGCCATGTGATTAGGCCCATTTTGATGTATTTTAAGGCCCATGGGTTGAGGCTCATTGTGATGTATTAGGGCCCGTCGTTTGAGGCCCATTGTGATGTACCCGAGGGCCATGGGCATGGCCCATTGAATTGCATTTACGGCCCATGGGCGAGGCCCATTGTGACGTATTCGAGGCCCATGGGCATGGTCCATTGTGGTACATTCGAGGCCCTGGTATGAACCCGTTGAGATGCATGTGAGGCTCATGAGCGGGGCTCGATGTGATGTATGTGTGGCCATATGAATCCCTTATGTGGCCCACTCATTGGGAGCAATGTCGGTTAGATGTCCACATTGTTGGGCAATGAAGGTTAGATGTCCTCATCGTGACCTTCCCTTAGGTCTTGTTAGGTCCTTTCTCTTCATGGGTTAACCCAAATAAGTGGGGCCCATTCGCCGTAGACGAATTACTCCATGCTATCGAATTTGATATAACCACGGCCGAGTGCCGATCTTTACACTATGAATGATCTGTTGTTCATCTATGGACTCCGCCTTGTTTATATGCCAATTGTAGGTGCCGACTATCAATTTCGATTTGTTGATGCCGATTCAGTAGGCCGATTCCGATTGTCATGGCCGATTGACATAACCGAGTTGCCAATTCCGATTGTCGTGGCCAATTGTCGATTCTGATTAATGTGACCGATTTGTTGATTCTGATTGTCAAGGCCGATGTCAATGTTGATTGTTGATTTCGACTCCAATTTTCGAGGTCGATTCTGATTCTGATTATCGAGGCCGATTCTGATTTGTCAAGGTCAATTATATAGGCCGATTCTGTTTGTCGAGGCCGATTCCGAGTGTCGATTCCGATTGTTGAGGCCGACCTCGATTGTCAAGGCCGATTTCGATTGCCAAGGCCAATTGTCGTGACCTATATGATGTACATGTGACCTGTAGTTGAGGCTCATTGTGACACATATTAGGCCCATGATGCATGGCCAATTTAATCTATTCGAGACCCATGTGTAGGGCCCACATGTCATGTATTTGAGGCCCATGAGCAAGGCCCATTGTGATGTATTCATGGCCCATGGGTAAGGCTTATTATGATGTATTCATGGCCCATGGGCAAGGCCCATTATGATATGTATTACGCCACTGAGCAGGGTCCACCTGTTGTGTATATGTGGCCCTTGAGTAAGGCCCATCGTGTTGTATATTAGGCCTTTGTGTGAGGCCGTGGGCCCATTATATGTTTAGCTCTATGTGGCCATTCCTTGGGGGCAATGTTGGTTAAATGTCCACATTGTCGAGGCCGATTGTTGATGCCGGTTATTGATACCGATTATGAGTATGTGACAGCATAGCATCATAATACATGTCCATACGCATCACTGCATGTTTGTTATGAGATGCATATGCCATAGGGCAGGTTGTTCATAGGGCTCCCTGATAGGCGGAGTTACCCCACATGAGAGCATTGCATGCACAGGATTGATGCATGATTGGACTATGTGACTCATGCAGCTCGCATTTGTGTGACATGACCACCATACGCCCTAGCGACATCAAGGTCGTAGCCTCCACAGGTATTTCGTGTATGGTTAGATGGGACACCAAAAATCTGTTATACATGGGGTGCTATAGATATCCTTGGGTGAAAGTCCCAAAACACTCTTAGTTTCAGAGGTTGCTCTAACATCTAGACTGAGTGGATGCATGAGCGCATGAGGGTCGTATACCGTTAGGCCACGTCTTGCACTGTGTCGTGGTCGGTTATAAGGGGGTACGGCCTTACCTGCCCGAGAGGAGGGGGCAATGCTAGGCAGAGTCTGACCAGCTTGAGGAATGGGTCCGCTATCGACGATCCGGGCCCGATATTGATAGGAGGATAGTGAGGTCTCTTCCACTCACCTTGTTGCACACGATGGGGCGGTAATCTGGTTTAGAGTGTAATAGACCCCGGTGATTTCCCAAAGAGGAATCGTACTGATATGTGGACTTATTGAGTAGGAGTTGATACTCATACATTCATTTCATTCACTATCCACTTAGGTTGGTGGTGCACAACTAATTGTTGTGTACCTTCACATGGCAAGGATTTTGGTTGGGCGAGTGACTAACCTTAGATCAGGAGTCTACCACATTGAGTTTGACTATCCAAATTTAGGTATGAGACTGGTTTGGAAAGAAGTTCCTTATGGTGGACCCCATAGCTTGCGATACTACGTACCATCATCCCGACTTCACACTCCAACATGGTCATTCCATTCACACCGCATATTGCATTACATCTGCGGCATATAGCATTTTTAGGTTACTGTGTTTCTGCATTCATATGACTGAGATGAGGCTGATGGTACTTGTAGCTCTTCGGAATTGCATATGGTAGTGCATCCTCGGCATCTGATATTTAGCTCTTTATGACTCCTCATTTGCATAGCAGATCTGTATCACGTACTCTGATATTGCTTGACTCATGGACTTGTTAGTATTTTCGCTTACTCTGATATCGTACGATTCATGATCTTACCTGTATTGTATGATTGTGACATTGTATTTGTGTGCTTGGCACTTATTTTGCACACACACTTTCACCACCCTCTAAGCTTTCTATAAGCTTATGCACGATAGATGCGTGCAGGTGGCGTTAGGTGACAGCAGCGAGGAGCGAGGAGCGTGCAGCGGTCTTTTAGATCTTGATTTTTCGATTTATGTATTTTTCCTTTCAGCATTGTACTTAAATGATTATATTAGTGGATATGTGATGATGATGTTGCCTTTGTGATTCAGGTAATCTTGTGCTTATGCTTATTACGAGATAAATGTACATTGAAAAATCCTCCTTGTAGGATCCCAGGACCGGAATCTGGCGTACATACGCTGAAAGTTGAGAATGGGGTACTACGGAGGCTGTCGGCACTGGATTCGGCGATCAAAAATTTTGTGAGCCCGGTTTTTGAGTTTGGGGCATGACAAAAGATGATATTAGAGCATAACTTAGGAATACCTGAAGATAACATCACATATCTGCTGATAGCTACCTTGCACTGTATGATTGTTGAGAACCTAGAATGGTTAGATCCCTAAGTTCGAATAACTAAGAAATTTTTTAGTATAGCTCCCTACCGTTGAAATTGTGAGGCTGTGTAGTATTCCATTTACAATCATTTCTGATCCGGGATCTAAAGATTATTAGGGTCACCATAGTGTTGATGATGGGTCTTGGGAGGGCTTGTTGAAGTTAGAGAGCGCTATCTTAATCCTTTAATAGATTGATTGTGCCTTGACTTATATACTTGATGATGTTTCCCCTTCCTTAGTCTTTTCTATAAATTTCGAGGATGAAATTTTTTATTAGGAGGGGAGATTTGTGAGACCCGTATCCTAGCTCATTCCGTTCTGTATGCCTCCGCAGTCCTCTCAGTCGATTTTCTGCGACCCACGACCTGTAGATTTCATTTGCGCATGACCCTGAATCACACCATGTACACCCGAGTCAGTTCGACCGGAGACCTATACCATTGCGACGGCGTCGTCGACGCGGTTCCGACGCCGCGTCTCATGCGCCAATCCAACGTCTAGATCATAAGTTGTGGCCCGCGCACTATAAAGGTCGTGGACCGCTTATTACGGGATCCACTTATCACATGGCACCATTCCCGACTGGGGTGACATCACCCAAAGTCATCATCACTTTTTAGTCAAAGCATTGATTGTCTTACATCTCATTATGGCATGCCTCCTTACAAATAATGACGGCCTTACAAAGCCATCATTGCATATCTCTCTCTCTTACCTCTCTCTCTCCTTCTCCATTTCTATTCCTTGCAATCTCTAACCGTCCATTGAAGCTCCCTAATCCAGCAACTTCAAGCTTTAGCCCCTCCTAATCCAACCCTCCAAACCCCATCTCCACCATTAAAATCCCTTCCTTGAAGTTGAGAAGAGCGAAGGAGGAAGAAGAAAGAGATCTAGAGCCTTGAGGTGGGTGCCTCTATTTCTCTCCCTCCCTCTCTCTTTCATTTTTTTTTCCCTTTGTTATATGTGATGATGTGGCTAGGTGGCCCACCCGGATGGACCCCACCATGAAGCAAATATTTTATCCAAGCCATCTGTAGGTGGGGCCCACTTCACATATGTATTGTATCCACACCATCTATCATTTGGTGGCCCACCTAAGTAGGGCCCACCTTACATACATGTGCCATGACAAGCCGTCCAGCGTCCAGAGACGCTGGACGTAAATTGTAAAAAAAAATAAAAAATAGAGAGAGATTTCTTTTGGTTTTGGGGTGGACAGCTCCCACAGGCCCCACCTTGATGTATGCATTCAATCCATGTTGTCTATTCCTTTCCTCAGACCATTTTAGGCATTGAGCCGATAAATGGGGCCAATCCAACTTTCTGGTGGGCCATAGCAGAAAAGGTAGTGGCTGTACCATTGGAAATTAACTCCAAATTTTTGTACTCTGAAATATGCTCAATATTGGGCTCATTTGTCTTGTCTTGAGTCCTTGCGACCAATGGTTGGATCGAATTCACTTGATGCGGGCCCCACATATGAAAAACTATTAAAAGACCAAGATTTTCAAATAAATAAATAAATAAGAAAGGCAGCACCTGCTGCCACTGACAGAGCAGCAGGTGCTGCTGCGCTGGGCGGTCTCTGGCCGACCGTGTGTCCCCAAAAGTGGGCCCCACCATGATGTGTTCTGTGTATTCACACCATCCTTTTCGTAGGCCCTTAGGGAAATGGGCCACCCTCCAAATCTCAGCCGTATACGTGGCTCAGGTGGCCCACATCATTGGAAACAATGGTGATTGAATGGCTGCCATTGAAACCCATTTTTGGGTTCACAGAAGTTTTAAATCAATATGAAATTTGTTTTTCCAATTTCAGCCAGGTCCGTGCGACCTTATCGACAGTTTGGATGACCAATATACGTTATGGTGGGACCCACTGATGAATGTATTTTATGCACACCATCCACGGCTGTGGACGGTGGAACCCACCACGTTGTATGTGTTTTATATATGCCGTCCACCATGGACTGTTGGACGGTCAGTGGACCCCATCTTTGATGTGGGGGGTTGCATCCAAACTGTCAATTCATCTTGCGTGCTGGCCATGAGCTGCCTTAAGGCTTGAGATAAAATGAGGCAGATATGCCTGTTAGTTGACCACACAGTAATAAGCAGTGGAAATTGAAGGTCTGCCAATGAAACCCTGTTTGGGTAGCAGAAGTGTTGGATCAGTTATGAAATTTGTTTTTTCCTCTTCGTCAGGGTCTGCGTGACCCTATCAACATTGGATGGAAAATATATGTTATGGTGGGCCACACGTGTGGACCCACCTTATGAAGCGAATTGGTTGGGGTACCACACACCAGCTATATAGCTGGTGTATGTGACGTCACCAAGTTATGTGGGTCCCTCCTGCTTCATCCATGTCGTCCATCTATATGGGACCCACCATGATGCATGTGTTGCATCCAAATCGTCCTTCCATCTTGCGTGCTGGCCACGCTCCTGGACCCCACCCATGATGCATGTGTTGCATCCAAGCCGTTCAACGATTTTGATAGCTCGTCTTAAGGTTTGAGAATAAAAGATGAGTTAGATCTAAAGTTCAAGTGGACCCCACATCAATGTGGACAGTGACCTCCACCATTCAAACTTCTTAGGAGCCACAGTAGCTTCCAATTAAGCTTATATTTTGTTTTCACTTCATCTAGGTCTATGTTAACTTATGAATTGGTTGGATCTCAACCACGATGTATTTTGTGGCCCATCCGTCGGGCCCACTTCGATGTGTTTTGTGGCCCATCTGTAAGGTCCACTTTGATGTGTATGAGGCCCATTGTTGAGGCCCACTTTGATGTGTTTATGGTCCATCCTTAAGGCCCACCTTTGATGTGTTTATAGTCCAACTGTGAGGCCCACCTTGATGTACTTTGTGGCCCATCCGTCAGGCCCACTTTGATGTATTTTGTGGCCTAATCGAGATGCCCACTTTGATATACATGTGACTTATCAGGATGTATCTTTGACCCATGAGCAGGGCCCACCTATTGTGTGTTTTGAGGCCCAGGTGTTGGGCCCACCTGTTATATATTTGAGGCTCGTGTATTAAGGCCCATTGCGATGTATTTGGGGCCCATGGGTTAAGGCCCATTGTGATGTATTCAAGGCCCATTATTGAGGCCAACCATGATATGCAAGAGGGCCCGTTATTGAGCCCATCTTGATGTGTATGAGGGCTCGATATTGAGGCCCACATTGATGTGTATGGGGGCCCGTTATAGAGGCCTACCTTGATGTGTATGAGGGCCCGTTATTGAGGCCCACCGTCATGAGTATGAGGCCCGTTGTTAAGGCCACCTTGACATATATGAGGACCATGTGATTATGCCCATTTTGTTGTATTTTAGGGCCCATGGATTGATGCTCATTATGATGTATTAGGGCCCGTCGGTTGAGGCCCATTGTGATGTACCCGAGGCCCAAGGTGCGTGGCCTATTGAAATGCATTTATAGCCCATGGGTGAGGCCCATTGTGATGTATTCGAGGCCCATGGGCATAGTCCATTGTGGTACATTTGAGGCCCTTGTATAAAGCCCTATGCGATGTATGTGAGGCTCATGAGCGGGGCTCGATGTGATGTGTGGCCGTATGAATCCCTTATGTGGGCTACTCATTGGGAGTAATGTCGGTTAGATGTCCACATTGATGTGGCAATGAAGGCTAGATGTCCTTATCGTGACCTTCCCTTAGGCCTTGTTAGGCCCTTTCTCTTCATGGGTTAACCCAAATAAGTGGGCCCCATTCACCGTAGACAATTTACTTCATGCTATCGGATTTGATATAACCACGGCCGAGTGTCAATCTTTATACTATGAATGATCGGCTGTTCATTTATGGACTCCGCCTTGTTTATATGCTAATTGTCGGTGCCGATTATCGATTTCGATTTGTCGAGGCCGATTGAGTAGGCCGATTGCGATTGTCGTGGCCGATTACCGATTCCGATTGACATGATCGATTTGCCAATTTCGATTGTTGTGGCCGATTGCCAATTCTGATTAACGTGACCGATTTGCCGATTCTGATTGTCGAGGCCGATTATCGATGTCAATGCTGATTGTTGATTCTGACTCCGATTGTTGAGGCCGATTGTCGAGGCCAATTCTGATTCTGATTATCGAGGCCGATTCTGATTTGTCAAGGTCGATTGTATAGGCCGATTCCGATTGTCGAGGTCGAGTATCGAGGCCAATTCCGAGTGTCGATTCCGATTGTTAAGGCCGACCTCGATTGTCGAGGCCGATTTCGATTGCCAAGGCCGGTTGTTGTGACCTATATGATGTACATGCGACCTGTAGTTAAGGCCCACTGTAACACATATTAGGCCCATTATGCATGGCCAATTTAATGTATTCAAGACCCATGTGTAGGGCCCACATGTCATGTATTTGAGGCCCATGGGCAAGGCCCATTGTGATGTATTCATGGCCCATGGGTAAGGCTCATTATGATGTATTCATGGCCCATGGGCAAGGCCCATTGTGATATGTACTACGCTAATGAGCAGGGTCCACCTGTTGTGTATATGTGGCCCTTGAGTAAGGCTCATCGTGTTGTATATTAGGCCTTTGTGTGAGGCCGTGGGCCCATTATATGTTTAGCTCTATGTGGCCATTCCTTGGGGGCAATGTTGGTTAAATGTCCACATTGTCGAGGTCGATTGTTGATGCCGGTTATTGATACCGATTATGAGTATGTGACAACATAGCATCATAATACATGTCCATATACATCATCTGCATGTTTGTTATGAGATGCATATGCCATAGGGCAGGTTATTCATAGGGGTCTCTGATATGCAGAGTTGCCCTACATGAGAGCATTGCATGCACAGGATTGATGCATGATTGGACTATGTGACTCATGTAGCTCACATTTGTGTGACATGACCACCATACGCACTAGCGACATCAGGGTCGTAGCCTCCACAGGTATTTCGTGGATGGCTAGATGGGACACCAAAAATCTGTTATACATGTGGTGCTATAAATATCCTCGGTTGAAAGTCCCAAAATACCCTTGGTTCCAGAGGTTGCTCCAACGTCTAGACCGAGTGGATGCATGAGCGCATGAGGGTCATATACCATTAGGCCACATCTCCCACTGTTTCGTGGTCGGTTAGAAGGGGGTATGCCCTTACCTGCCCGAGAGGAGGGGGCAATGCTAGGCAGAGTCTGATCAGCTTGAGGAATGGGTCCGCTATCGACGATCCGGGTTCGATATTGTCAAGCGGATAATGAGGTCTCTTCCACTCACCTTGTTGCACGCGATGGGGCGGCAATCTATTTTAGAGTGTAATAGACCCCAGTGATTTCTCAGAGAGGAACCGTACTGATATGTGGACTTCTTGAGTAGGAGTTGCATACTCATACATTCATTTCATTCACTATCCACTTGGGTTGGTGGTGCGCAACTAATTGTTGTGTACCATCACATGGCCAGGATTTCGGTTGGGTGCGCGACTAACCTTAGATCAGGAGTCTACCACATTGAGTTTGACTATCCAAATTTAGGTATGGGACTGGTTTGGATAGAAGTTCCTTATGGTGGACCCCATAGCTTGCGATACTACGTACCATCATCCCGACTTCACACTCCAACATGGTCATTCCATTCGCACCGCATATTGCATTACATCTGCGGCATATAGCATTTTTGGGTTATTGTGTTTCTGCATTCATATGACTTAGATGAGGCTGATGGTACTTGTAGCTCTTCAGAATTGCATATGGTACTGCATCCTCGGCATCTGATATTTGGCTCTTTATGACTCCTCATTTGCATAGCTGATCTGTATCACGTACTTTGATATTGCTTGATTCATGGACTTGTTAGTATTTCTGCTTACTCTGATATCGTATGATTCATGAGCATACCTGTATTGTATGATTGTGATGTTGTATTTGTATGCTTGACACTTCTTTTGCGCACACACTTTCACCACTCTCTAAGCTTTTTATAAGCTTATGCACGATAGACGTGTGTAGTTGGCGTTAGGTGACAGCAGTGAGGAGCGAAGAGCGTGAAGTGGTCTTTTGGAGCTTGATTTTTCAATTTATGTATTTTTCCTTTCAGCATTGTACTCAAATGATTGTAGTAGTGGATATATGATGATGATGTTGCCTTTATGATTCGGGTAATCTTGTAGTAATGCTTATTACGAGATAAATGTACGTTGAAAAATCCTCCTTGTAGTATCCCAGGATCGGAATCTGGCGTACATACGCTGAAAGTTGAGAATGGGGTACTACGGAGGCTGTCGGCACCGGATTCGGCGATTAGAAATTTTGTGAGCCCGGTTTTCGAGTTTGGGGCGTGACAGAAGATGATATCAGAGCATAACTTGGGAATACCTGAAGATAACATCACATATCTACTAATAGCTACCCTGCACTGTATGATTGTTGAGAACCTAGAATGGTTAGATCCCTAAGTTCGAATAACTTAGAAATTTTTTAGTATAGCTCTCTACCGTTGAAATTGTGAGGCTGTGTAGTATTCCATTTACAATCATTTCTGATCCGGGATCTGAAGGTTATTAGGGTCACCATAGTGTTGATGAAGGGTCTTGGGAGGGCTTGTTGAAGTTAGAGAGCGCTATCTTAATCCTTTGGTAGATTGATTGTGCCTTAACTTATATACTTGATGATGTTTCCCCTTCCTTTGTCTTTTCTATAAATTTCGAGGACGAAATTTTTTATTAGGAGGGGAGATTTGTGAGACCCGTATCCTAGCCCATACCGTTCTGTATGCCTCCGTGGTCTTCTCAGTCGATTTTCGGTGACCCACAACCTGTAGATTTCATTTTTGCTTGACCCTGAATCACACCATGTACACCCGAGTCAGTTCGACCGGAGACCTATACCATTGCGATCGCGTCGTCGACGTGATTCCGACGCCGCGTCTCATGCTCCAATCCAACTTCTAGATCATAAGTTGTGGCCCGCGCACTATAAAGGTCGTGAACCGCTTATTACAGGATCCACTTATCACATGGCACCATTCCCGACTGGGGTGACATCACCCAAAGTCATCATTGCTTTTTAGTCAAAGCATTGATTGTCTTACATCTCATTATGGCATGCCTCCTTACAATTAATGATGGCCTTACAAAGCCATCATTGCATATCTCTCTCTCTTACCTCTCTCTCTCCTTCTCCATTTCTATTCCTTGCAATCTCTAACCGTCCATCGAAGCTCCCTAATCCAGCAACTTCAAGCTTTAGCCCCTCCTAATCCAACCCTCCAAACCCCATCTCCACCATTAAAATCCCTCCCTTGAAGCTGAGAAGAGCGAAGGTGGAAGAAGAAAGAGATCTAGAGCCTTGAGGTGGGTGCCTCTATTTCTCTCCCTCCCTCTCTCTTTCATTTTTTTTTCCCTTTGTTATATGTGATGATGTGGCTAGGTGGCCCACCCGAATGGACCCCACCATGAAGCATATATTTTATCCAAGCCATCTGTAGGTGGGGCCCACTTCACATATGTATTGTATCCACACCATCCATCATTTGGTAGCCCACTTAAGTAGGGCCCACCTTACATATATGTGTCATGACAAGACGTCCAGCGTCCAGAGACGTTGGACGTAAATTGTAAAAATAAAATAAAAATAGAGAGAGATTTCTTTTGGTTTTGGGTTGGACAGCTCCCACAGGCCCCACCTTGATGTATCCATTCAATCCATGCCATCTATTCCTTTCCTCAGACCATTTTAGGCATTGAGCCGATAAATGAGGCCAATCCAACTTTCTGGTGGGCCATAGTAGAAAAGGTAGTGGCTGTACCATTGGAAATTAACTCCAAATTTTTGTACTCTGAAATATGCTCAATATTGGGCTCATTCGTCTTGTCTTGAGTCCTTGCAACTAATGGTTGGATCGAAGTCACTTGATGTGGGCCCCACATATGAAAAACTTGTAAGTGTTATGGTCTCATGCTCCTTTGGTTGTCAAATTTTGATGTGTCAAAACATCTATCTGTGTCCTGTACTTGTATGATGATTTATTTGAATTCAAGACACTGCATAAACTCTTCAAGAAGCTACATGTTGAAGCCTCAAGAAGCTACATGTTGAAGCCTCAAGAAGCTACAATGCTGAAGTTCAAGTCTGAAGAAACAACGCATGAAGTAGTTCTATGTTGATGAAGATCTTAAGTTTAAAGCTACAACAAGTTCAAGATCTCAAGCATGATATGGTTCAAGATCTCAAGCATGATATGGTTCAAGAACTCAAGCCTGCTATGGTTCAAAATATCTACATTCGTTGAATGGTTGAAGTTCAATGTCCATACGACATGGTTCAGGTTTGAATGACCTTAGGTTGACCCTTTAAGTAGGTCACTTTGGATACATTAATCAAATATTTATTTTACATAAGGTTGGTCTATTCTACGACCAGTCCTAGCTCTTGTTCGACCAGTCCTAGCATTGGTTCGACTAGTCCAAGAAATTCCACGACCAGTCCTAAGTAGTTGAAGATTTTTCAGAATTTTTGGTACGCCCACGACCAGTCCTGGAGGTCCTTCGACCGGTCGTAGGTGTGGCTTCGACTCGTCCACGACCAGTCGTAGAGCTACGACTCAAAGTCCAGCAACGTAATCTCTGGTCCTACGACCAGTCGTAGGGATCTACGACCAGTCGTAGGTGTCCCACGACCAGTCGTAGGATACTCACGACCAGTCGTGGAACGGCTTGCAAAGATCGCGCTTATTTTTTCAAAAATCTGTTAGAGCTACGACCAGTCGTAGGTTTCTAAGACCAGTCGTAGGAGCGATTTCTACTTCTATAAATTGAACACGAAATTCAGAGTTTTCACACTTCAACTCCATTCAATTCAAGAATTTTCAAGTGATCACTCTGAGATAAGTCTGTGTTTATTTTAAGCTAGATTGTGCTTATTTAATATTCCTTTTTGCTAGCTTATTTAATTTGATTTTGTTTCTATATTCCAATCGTATTTGAAAAGAGGAATTATCTTATTCCTTCTTCTTGGAATCAAAATCAAATATAGCTACGCCCAACGAGTTAAATCTAAAATCAATTAGAATTTAGAACCTTATGAATGTGAGTATTGGAAATTGAACTTTGACATTCAATCATCTACTCTGATTGGTTCTACCGGGCTGCTACGAAAAGGAGAAATCCAGGTATTTTACAATTCTGTAAAATTTCATTTCTTTTGGTTTTGTTTGAGGTTAAGCCAGAAAAATCTCATTGTATTGGTTGTCTGAGGAAAACTAAAAAACTCAGAAAAGAGGGGTTTTTAGAATTGTGTAAGCCCAAGTGAAAAAGACACAATTGTAAAGGTTTTTGGTGAACCTGTGAAAACCTATTTGATAGTGAACGCTAATATCCCCTGTGTGAGGATATTAGGAGTGGAGTAGCTTTTTGTGTGGCTGTTGGAAAACAGTTGGTGAACACACAGGTGAACCACTATAACTCTTTGTCTTGTGGTTTGAATGCTTGCTTAATTTTCATATCTTTTATCATTCGATTGTGTGGAATGTACAAGTGGATGTGAATGTTGTAACTATTTACATTTCAAGCAAGTGTGGGGATTGTTGTAATAATTTAGATCTTACTTCTGCATTTAATTTCAATTCCTTGCTATTTCATTTACTTATATTAAAATTGAGTCCTTGATCCAAAAGAGGTTCTAGAAATAAGGTTGTCCTACCATAAGCCCTTGTTTATTATGGTGTAAGGTTGTCCTTAGAACTGAATTTGTATCAATCTCTCAATACCTATTTATCAAGGTGATTTAAATTTAGCTTTGTGAATTGATTCAGATTGTAAGGCTATTGGTTTAATTTATTTCCGCTAATTTTATTTTAAATTTGGCCTAGTCCTATTCACCCCCCCTCTAGGACATATAGCTTGGCCTTTTCAAGTGGTATCAGAGCCTAATAGCTCATTTTTGTTGCTTTTTATTTGGATTTATTTCCTGAGCTAACGATCTAAGCTATATAAAAAGATGTCAAATTTTGATAGCCTTTCAGTTACTAGACCTCCTCCATTTGATGGCTCCAACTATGCCTATTGGAAAGCCAGAATGAGGATCTTCCTCAAATCAATGGATGAAAGTGTGTGGCAAGCCACAGTGACTGAATGGAAACCTCCTATCATGGAAGTAACTGGTGTTGATGGTTCAAAATCTATGAAAATTACACCGTATTATCAATGGACCTCACTTCAGAAAAATGAGAGTAGTGCTAATGCTAAAGCACTAAATGCAATCACTTGCGCACTATCACCGGATGAGTTCAAAAGAATCATATCCTGTGATACTGCAAAGCAAGCCTGGGATATTTTAGAAATGACACACGAAGGTACATCAATTGTCAAGAAATCTAAAGTCTAACTCCTCACAACTAAATTTGAAGAAATTCATATGGAGGAAAATGAAATGTTTATGGACTTTTACACTAGATTGAATGACATTGTAAACTCAATGTGGGGTCTTGGCGATAAGATCCCAGAAAGTAAAGTGTGTGCAAAAATACTACGCTCTCTTCCTGAACGGTTCAATTCAAAGGTAACCGTAATCCAGGAACTTCGTGATACGGATAATATGAAGGTAGAGGAATTAGTTGGTTCTTTACAAACCTATGAATTAAGTTTTAAAGCTCCTAAAGGTAAATCTATTGCTTTAAAGTCATCTAAAAATATTATTGAAGAAAATTCAGATTCAGAAAAGTCTGAAGATGATATGGCCCTTTTGGCGAAAAAGTTTTATAAGATTTTCAAAAGTAAGAAAAGAGTCGATTTTCAAAAGGGAAATGAAAAGAAACGTTCCAAACCTAAGTCTAAAACTTGGAAATCATTGAAAGATAGTCAATGCTACAACTGTCAAGAATATGGGCATTTAGCAAACAAATGTCCTAAAAAGGACAGATCCAAAAGGAAGGGTATGTTGGCTACTTGGGATGAATCTTCTGATTCTGAAGCCACTTCTGAATCAGAAAATTCAGAAACCAAGTCAAGCAGTGATCTTAAGGCCCTTATGACTCTAGCCAAGTTTACTTTTTCCGATCACGATGATTCAACTAGTGAAGAAAATTTGGATAGTGATCATGAATATGATGAAGATCTCCAAGATGCTTACAATGCCTTATATAAGGAAAGTTGTAAAATTGCTGTCAAACTTAAACTTCAAAAAGAAAAGTTTTTTAAACTTAAAGAATGTTTTGAAACTCTTGTTTTAGAAAAATCCCAAATTTCAGATTGTTTTGAAAAATCAAAGTGTGATCTAGAATTCAAAACCTCCCTAATTGAAAATTTGAAATCTAAAAATGAGAAACTTAAAAATGAAGTATCTTCTCTTCTGAGTTTGAAGGACACATGGAGATATGCCCAAGGTGATCCAAAATTAGAAAAATTATTATCCGGATCAAGAAAATGTGGCGATCGATCCGGGTTGGGCTATGATAAAAACACATCTCCTAAACAGAAGAATACTCCTTCCAATTCTGTGAAAGGAGAGACTTCTAACTCAAAAGGAAAAGGTACTAGTCAAGTTTTTTCTAAAAATACAAAAACTTTTCATAAACCCAAAAGCAGCTATGTAAATTTCAAAAATCAGATTCGAAACCCACTAGCTGAAAAAATTGTTGATTTACTTAAGGAGCTATTAAAATCTAACTCAGTAGGTCATTCTTACAACTATAAACAAAAGAAGACCAATTATTCTCCTAAACCCAAAACAGTATTGAAATGGGTTCCTAAGGTTGCCTGTTTGGTTGTTCACACTGCTTTCAAAGCTACAAGCCATTCGAAATGGTACCTAGACAGTGGATGCTCCAGACATATGACAGGCGACAAAGCACTATTCACCGATCTTAAAGATATGGCTGATGGGTCAGTTACATTTGGTGATGGTAGCAACTGCAAGATAATTGGCAAAGGTACGGTCCAACTCTATAACCTTCCCTTATTTAAAAATGTTTTATATGTTGAGGGTTTAAAACACAACCTGTTGAGCATATCTCAAATATGCGATAACAACCATAATGTTAAATTTTCTAATCAAGGTTGTGAAATTATAAATGAAAAGGGTTCTGTAATATTAACTGGTCGCAGAACTTCTGAAAACTGCTATATAGTAAGCGATAGTAGCTCATCTAAACAAACGTGTTACATGGTCCATACCGATGAGACAGACTTATGGCATAAACGCCTAGGACATGTACACTATCGAAATTTATACAGATTGAGCAAAGGAGAACTAATTAGAGGTCTACCTAAGATACAAAAAGTAGACAAGATTTGTGGTGAATGCCAGTATGGTAAACAAACTAGGAGCTCTCACAAAAAGGTGAACTCCAATACCACCACAAGACCACTCGAGCTTCTCCACATGGATCTTATAGGACCAACAAGAACGGAAAGTCGAGGTGGCAAAAAATACATCTTAGTTATTGTAGATGATTATACAAGATTCACTTGGGTTTCATTCTTGAGAGACAAATCAGAAACCCTTGATGAAGTGAAAAAGATTATAAAACGGATTCAAACTGAAAAAAGTTCTCAAGTCAACAAGATCCGTAGTGATCATGGATCCGAATTCGAAAATAGCGGTTTTGAGAAATTCTGTAGCGATCAGGGAATATCGCATGAATTCTCTGCACCTAAAACTCCTCAACAAAATGGAATTGTCGAGAGGAAGAATAGAGTGCTTCAAGAAATGGGAAATGTTATGTTAAATAGCATGAAGCTCCCTAGGAATCTATGGGCTGAAGCAGTGAATACAGCCTGCTACATTATTAACCGTGTTTATATCTGTAAATCTAATAATAAAACGGCTTATGAAATGTGGTTTGAGAAAAAGCCTTCTGTCAAGTACTTTCGAGTTTTTGGCAGCAAGTGCTATATTTTGCGTGACCGTGAAAATTTGGGAACATTCGACACTAAAAGTGATGAAGGGATCTTTTTAGGATATTCTTTAAACAGTCGTGCATATCGTGTTCTGAACAACAGGACCGGTGTGATTCAAGAGTCAATAAATGTTGTGATTGACGATCTTTTGAATACACCTGTCCCTAGTTCAGATAATGATGAAGTGCTTATAATTGAAAAACAAGAAACTTCATCAAGTGAACCTAATTCTGAATTAAGGACTGTTAAAGATCATCCAACTTCTCAAATACTTGGAAACCCTCTCACTGGTGTGCGCACTCGTAGACAATTAGAGGACATATGTAACTACGTGTGCTTTACATCCCAGATTGAACCGGTTAACGTAAAAGAAGCACTTTCGGATGAAAACTGGATTCTTGCGATGCAAGAAGAACTTAATCAATTTGTCAGAAATGATGTCTGGTACCTTGTTCCTAGACCTAAAGATAAACATATTATTGGAACAAAATGGATTTTCAAAAACAAATCTGATGAACTTGGAAATATTATTCGAAATAAAGCAAGACTAGTTGTACAGGGGTATACACAGATTGAAGGTATTGACTATAATGAGACATTTGCCCCTGTAGCTCGTCTTGAATCAATCAGACTTTTTATCTCCATTGCATGTTTTAGAAAGATTAAAATTTATCAAATGGATGTAAAGAGTGCCTTTCTGAATGGTGATTTACATGAAGAGGTATATGTTGAACAACCTACAGGGTTTGAAGATCCTAAATTTACTGATCATGTGTATCGTCTTAAGAAGGCTCTCTATGGTCTGAAACAAGCTCCCAGAGCATGGTACGAAAAACTGACTAAGTTTTTACTGAGTCATAATTTTCAGATGGGATGTGTTGATAAGACACTCTTTGTTAAGAAACATAACGATGATATTCTAATGGTTCAAATATATGTTGACGATATTATTTATGGATCAACCTGTACTAACATGACTGTTGAGTTTGCAGATTTGATGAAGTCTAAATTCGAAATGAGCATGGTAGGAGAATTAAACTATTTCCTAGGGTTGCAAGTTAAACAACAACCTGATGGAATTTTTATCTCTCAAACCAAATATGCTCTGAATTTAATCAAGAAATTTGGATTTGAGAAAGGTAAAAATTTTGATACTCCTATGAGTACAACTTTGAGACTCTCAAAAGACTCTACAGGTAATGATATAGATCCTAAATTGTATCGTAGTTTGATTGGTAGTTTACTTTATCTGACTGCTAGTAGACCAGATATCGCTTTGAGTGTTGGTATTTGTGCTCGTTATCAATCAAATCCTAAAGAATCTCACTTAACTGCTATTAAGCGGATTATGCGATATGTCGCAAGTTCTACTAAACTTGGTCTCTGGTATCCACATGAGACTAATGTTCAATTAGCCGGGTACGCAGATGCTGACTGGGCTGGAAACATTGATGATAGGAAATCAACCAGTGGTGGTTGTTTCTACATTGGAAATTGTCTTGTTTCTTGGTTTAGCAAGAAGCAAAGTTCTATATCGCTATCAACAGCTGAGGCTGAATACATTGCTGCTGGAAATGCATGTACTCAACTTGTTTGGATGAAACGAATGTTAAGCGATTATGGAATTACTCAAGATTCTATGATTTTATTTTGTGATAATTCCAGTGCAATAAATATCTCTAAAAATCCAGTTCAGCATTCACGTACTAAGCATATTGATATTAGATTTCATTACATTCGTGAATTAGTAGAAGAAAAGGTAATATATTTGGATTACATTCCAACCGAGACTCAACTTGCGGACATTTTCACTAAACCGCTCGACAAAAGTAGGTTTAATAAATTAAAGTTTGATCTCGGTATGTGCAATTTAAATTGAATTTGCATGATTTGGTGTATCATAATGTACATAAGTTTGATGAGTTATTTGCTTAAATTTGAAATTTATTTGAAAAAAAAATTGCAAATTTTGAGTCGTACTCGACCAGTCGTGAGTGTACACGACCGGTCGTGCTACGACCGGTCGAACACTTACACGACCGGTCGTGAAAATCGGGATTTCACTTTAATTTGGGGATTTTGACTCTTCTTCCTCATTTCTTTTTACCCTCCAACGGCTCTAGCTACGACCGGTCGAACCCACCATCTTAGTACTTCAAGGTTAGTGGTTCCTTTGCATTTTTATTGTAGATTCTTGATATTAGTGTTTCAAATCACATTCTTGTAGAATCTATTTGGTCGTTCATTGCAAGATTGGGGTTTTATCTTGAAAAATCTGTTCTATCTAAAACCCATTTCTTCTATCTTGCATTTTGTTGTTTTCCTTGAAATCCTCATTTGAAAATGGATGCTAGAGGTAAAAAGAAAACTACTAGAGGTCCCTCTTCATCTAGGTCAACTTCTATTTCACAACGGCATCTTCGGTCTCCCGAAAATGATCCTTCTAATGTTCGGGATTTGCGTATGCGAAATGTTATTGTTGAACGTCCTGTGAATGTTAATCACATTGCTTCATTTGGTATCCCTCCTCTGTTGGAATCTGTGGGATGGGATAACATCTTGCATTGGGGTGGAGCTGCATACCAGTCCATTGCCCAATCCATGTTTGCATGTATCTGTGACTTTTCTCTTGAGAATTTAACTTTTAAAGTTGATACTCAAGAAGGATTGTTTTTAGTGGATCGACATTTGATTGCTGACATTATGGAAATACCTGTCAATGATGAGAGCATTCCAATTAATATTTTACATGACAGTCTCTCAGAATCTGAACGAAGAATGCTTACTAGAGATTTATGTAATCTGGATGTTCACTGGACTCATAAAGGTCATGCACTTCCCTCAAGATTTTTGTTACCCAGACACAGGGTACTTCATAGGATTTTCATCTCTAATCTTTATCCACGTTCTGGTAATAAAACCGAACTCACTGCTTTTATGGTTCGTGTTTTGCATTCTGTCATCTCTGGTGCAAAAATATGTTTACCTTCTTTAATTTGTCATTCCATTATTCTGTCTCGTCACCATCCTGGACATAGTGATATACCCTTTGGTTATTTATTGACTATGCTGGCAAATCATATGCTCGTGGCTATGCCTACTAGAGAAAAATCCATCCATCATCTCCCTTTTAATAATTCCAATATTAACAAGATGACTTTAGAATTGGCTGATGGCCAAGTGGATGCTGGTAGTGGTGGTGCTGAAGCAGGAGATGCAGGTCAAGCTGGTGATCCTACTGAAGACGTGAATATGGATGATATATTTGAAGAACTTGAGTCAGACTCGGCTGATGATCCTGATTTTCAGCCCTCTGATTTTGATGAGAGATTGAATTCCCTTCAAGAGCAAGTGGCTCAAATTCGTGTTACCCAAGACACGCAATTCTCTTATCTACGCAAATATATGAAGCGGATTGCTAAGGGTTTACACAAAATTGATCCTTCTAATCCTGCTCCATCCTCGGGTTCTGACTGAATTTTTGATGGGTCTGTAATATTTTGTTTTATCTGAACTTTACATACTCACTGACTTTTTGAATTATGCACTAAAGCTCTCTTGAATCTATATTCTAACTGCTTTATTCATTATTTATTGCTGCCCTTCTTCCTTTGTCATTTTGTGACAAAAAGGGGGAGAAGTTTTGGGAGATGTGCTCCTATTACCTATTACTCAGGGGGAGTTATGCTTCTCAGGGGTAGTTATGGGAGAATGATGTGCTAGTTATTACTTAACATATATATCTGTGCATGCTTCTCTATTGATGAACTTGTGGTGTGTATGCTTCTCTATTGTTGAACTTGTTGTGAGTACTTCGTTTCAATTTGAAGTATTATAATTTGGGTGTTTTGTCACAAATTTGACAAAGGGGGAGATTGTAAGTGTTATGGTCTCATGCTCCTTTGGTTGTCAAATTTTGATGTGTCAAAACATCTATCTGTGTCCTGTACTTGTATGATGATTTATTTGAATTCAATACACTGCATAAACTCTTCAAGAAGCTACATGTTGAAGCCTCAAGAAGCTACAATGCTGAAGTTCAAGTCTAAAGAAACAACGCATGAAGTAGTTTTATGTTGATGAAGATCTTAAGTTTAAAGCTACAACAAGTTCAAGATCTCAAGCATGATATGGTTCAAGATCTCAAGCATGATATGGTTCAAGAACTCAAGCCTGCTATGGTTCAAAATATCTACATTCGTTGAATGGTTGAAGTTCAATGTCCATACGACATGGTTCAGGTTTGAATGACCTTAGGTTGACCCTTTAAGTAGGTCACTTTGGATACATTAATCAAATATTTATTTTACATAAGGTTGGTCTATTCTACGACCAGTCCTAGCTCTTGTTCGACCAGTCCTAGCATTGGTTCGACTAGTCCAAGAAATTCCACGACCAGTCCTAAGTAGTTGAAGATTTTTCGGAATTTTTGGTACGCCCACGACCAGTCCTGGAGGTCCTTCGACCGGTCGTAGGTGTGGCTTCGACTCGTCCACGACCAGTCGTGGAGCTACGACTCAAAGTCCAGCAACGTAATCTCTGGTCCTACGACCAATCGTAGGGATCTACGACCAGTCGTAGGTGTCCCACGACCAGTCGTAGGATACTCACGACCAGTCGTGGAACGGCTTGCAAAGATCGCGCTTATTTTTTCAAAAATCTGTTAGATCTACGACCAGTCGTAGGTTTCTAAGACCAGTCGTAGGAGCGATTTCTGCTTCTATAAATTGAACACGAAATTCAGAGTTTTCACACTTCAACTCCATTCAATTCAAGAATTTTCAAGTGATCACTCTGAGATAAGTCTGTGTTTATTTTAAGCTAGATTGTGCTTATTTAATATTCCTTTTTGCTAGCTTATTTAATTTGATTTTGTTTCTATATTCCAATCGTATTTGAAAAGAGGAATTATCTTATTCCTTCTTCTTGGAATCAAAATCAAATATAGCTACGCCCAACGAGTTAAATCTAAAATCAATTAGAATTTAGAACCTTATGAATGTGAGTATTGGAAATTGAACTTTGACATTCAATCATCTACTCCGATTGGTTCTACTGGGCTGCTACGAAAAGGAGAAATCCAGGTATTTTACAATTCTGTAAAATTTCAATTCTTTTGGTTTTGTTTGAGGTTAAGCCAGAAAAATCTCATTGTATTGGTTGTCTGAGGAAAACCAGAAAACTCAGAAAAGAGGGGTTTTTAGAATTGTGTAAGCCCAAGTGAAAAAGACACAATTGTAAAGGTTTTTGGTGAACCTGTGAAAACCTATTTGATAGTGAACGCTAATATCCCCTGTGTGAGGATATTAGGAGTGGAGTAGCTTTTTGTGTGGCTGTTGGAAAACAGTTGGTGAACACACAGGCGAACCACTATAACTCTTTGTCTTGTGGTTTGAATGCTTGCTTAATTTTCATATCTTTTATCATTCGATTGTGTGGAATGTACAAGTGGATGTGAATGTTGTAACTATTTACATTTCAAGCAAGTGTGGGGATTGTTGTAATAATTTAGATCT
This sequence comes from Magnolia officinalis, assembly GCA_021015155.1. NCBI lineage: Eukaryota > Viridiplantae > Streptophyta > Magnoliopsida > Magnoliales > Magnoliaceae > Magnolia > Magnolia officinalis. The sequence continues at coordinate 59,097,436 of JAJHSJ010000002.1, forward strand.
TACTTCTGCATTTAATTTCAATTCCTTGCTATTTCATTTACTTATATTAAAATTGAGTCCTTGATCCAAAAGAGGTTCTAGAAATAAGGTTGTCCTACCATAAGCCCTTGTTTATTATGGTGTAAGGTTGTCCTTAGAACTGAATTTGTATCAATCTCTCAATACCTATTTATCAAGGTGATTTAAATTTAGCTTTGTGAATTGATTCAAATTGTAAGGCTATTGGTTTAATTTATTTCCGCTAATTTTATTTTAAATTTGACATAGTCCTATTCACCCCCCCTCTAGGACATATAGCTTGGCCTTTTCAAAACTATTGAAAGACCAAGATTTTCAAATAAATAAATAAATAAGAAAGGCAGCACCTGCTGCCACTGACAGAGCAGCAGGTGCTGCTTGCACTGGGCGGTCTCTGGCCGACCGTGCGTCCCCAAAAGTGGGCCCCACCATGATGTGTTCTGTGTATCCACACCGTCCATTTCGTAGGCCCTTAGGGAAATGGGCCACCCTCCAAATCTCAGCCGTATATGTGGCTCAGGTGGCCCACATCATTGGAAACAATGGTGATTGAATGGCTGCCATTGAAACCCATTTTTGGGTTCACAGAAGTTTTAAATCAATATGAATTTTTTTTCCAATTTTAGCCAGGTCCGTGCGACCTTATCAACAGTTTGGGATGACCAATAAACGTTATGGTGGGCCCCACGTGGGACCCACTGATGTATGTATGCATTTCATTAAGAGTGACGACCCTACCACTTGCCTATCATATGCGTTTAACTATGAGTGACGACCCTAGATGGATCCTTCGATTCGGGTCAATGATATAAAGGGAGGGACCCTAGCTTCCCAAACTTGTTGTATGAATAAGCTTAATTAATTACTTGGCTAACAGGACCAGTATCGCACTGCATTAGTTAGGATGTGCTTTAAAGGCGATGAAGTTGCACCGTTTTGAGGAAGTGTTGTCATATGCGAAATAGGTTATCGGAGTCTCTTGTTAGGGAGCTTCGATGCAAGGGCATACATCATTGCTCGCACTCCATTCTTGTATTAAAAAGAGTAGTTAGGAAGTGATTGTTTGATTGCTTTACCATTACTGCTTGATTGGCTTGATAACATTTTAACTTTTGCTTTATAGTGCCACTGAATTGATAACTCACTCCTACTCTGGGACGGTGTTTTAAACACCAACCAGACCCTAATTTAGATGCAGGTGCTGATGAAGTCTATGCAATGGAGCAGAACTTTATGGATAAGGAAGAGAAATTCTCATACTTTCAGCTCTTGAGCGGGTCGATGTAGACCCCGTGCTGATGCGTAGGGACCACTGGGATATCTGGCTTAGTTGGACACTTCACATGTCCATATTTTGTTCATTTTAAAACAATTCATGTATATATTAAACCCAGTTACGTACTCATACTCTAGAGGTTTGTGAAACACCCACATGCTTAAATAGATATGTTTCAGACTTCCGCTTGCTTAATTTAATTATATCTGGAGTATGATGCGTTGTTTAGTATAATCCCATGCATGCTTGACTCATTAATATGAAAGGAATCTGAATATCATCATCCATACTGCATAAGTGATATTCTGAATCTCGGAAGTAGAGCTTTACTCCACCCTCGAAATTCAAGGCGTTCCAAGTTTGTATTAGGGCATGAATTGGATTAAACTGGACCTGAGGTAGTAGGTTAACATGACGCACTCTGACTTAGGAAGGGGGTGATGAAATTTAGAGATGATCTTAGGATCCCAAAGTTTCGCCAATAAGCGAGACCGAACATTGTAATTTAGTCCACAATGTACTTGAGATCATGTGCATTAACCTACATCGCCTCGGGGCCGTTAGTCGACGGGTTTGAGTCGTTAGTTAACGAATTTCATACCTGAGATAAATTTAGGTGGTGCGAATACACGCGCGATGGACCTCAAAAAATGGGCCCTACGGGCCTAAGGACCCAAACCAAGAAGTTCAGAGGGACCCAGGGGGTCCCACGGACCAAAACCCATCACTAGGGGGGTGTGGCCACTGCCCCATGGCAGAGGCATCGCCGGACCAACGAAACAGGGGCGGCGGCGCCGTGGGATCTGCGGAGCACTGCCGGTCGAACTAGGTGGGCGTGGCGGCGTCGCTTGATCGGCGGCGCGCCATCACTGACCGAGCATAGAGGGTCCCTCCCACATGTGGGGGCCCCCTTTTACTTGTCCATTTCATCTTTTAAGCCCATTTTACACCCCTCTCAACCATTTTCACACCTCCAAACCTGTCCTAAACCCCTCCAAACTCTCTAAAAACCCTCTCTCTCTCTCTCAAATCTTCATTTCTATACATCCAAATCTCCCATTTTATTTACATCATATACCCCTCCACCTCTACTTCTCTCAAACCATCTTTTGCATCTCCTAATCTTCCTTACATTTTTCATTTCTACCCACTCACAACCCCAATCACTCTCAATCCTTCAAATCTCTCCCTTATTCTCACTCGTTTGAGCACAAAACCCTCCTTTTTGTGTCTCATAACCCCTACCTTCAATTCCACCCCATCCTCAAAGTGTTCCCACCTCCATGGCTCTTTTTGAAATTGTAACCCCCATCTTCTCCATTTATACACTCCTTTCCCTTATGGGAAAGAAGCAAGCGGCCCCGGATGAAGCAGGGCCTAGTCGTCCGAGACACTCCAAAAAGAAGACAGGTGCTGAGACAAGTGCGAGCACCGAGCGAAGGTCGAAACGGGACCTCGACCCTCGAATCTTGATAGAGAGGTCTCTACTGGCGGGCGCCGAACTCTATAAGTTCCGTAATCGCAAGGTTGTTTTCGAAGCTCAGGTGGATGAGAAGTTATTTAGGATATATCAAGTGATCGAGAACCTCCTGGAGAACGAGTGGGGTCCCATATTTGAAGGAAAAACCCATGCTAGTGAGGGCACTGTACGAGCCTTCTATGCACACATAAGGGACCCAACTCTTGAGCCTCTCTAGTTTACCATTCTGTTGGAGAGAACAGAAACTAGGGACAATGTGGATATCATGACACGATCATGGGAGTAGAGTGTGGTGTTGTGCGTGCCAGCGAGACAAATCTTGCTAGTGGACGGGAGAGAGATAGGCGCACTCACTTCCTTTGCGGCCAACTTGTTAATTGGCGGCGAGGGAACAACCTCCCATCGACAAGTATGACGGAAGATTTCTGCCTGCTCCACCATATATGCATGTACAACGTGTATCCTAGATCAAGCAACTGCATGGAATGCACTAGATTTATGGTGGACTTCCTGCACTGAGTTGGATAAGGAGAAAAAGTGTGTCTACCTACTCTTGCCTTGACCCGGATAATTAATACGGCATGGTCTACTCAGGGGGACTCGTCCCTCCCATCGGCCAACTCATCTGCAAGATTGCCAGCAACTTCGGGTTCAGGCTCCACATGGACAACCTCGCCCCTATCCATTTCATTAATGAGACTACCTTTAACAATATGAAAATAGGCCCCAGGCAACACCAAGCCGAGTTGAAGAATTCGGGGATGAGATAGAAGAAGAGACTGAAGAAGAAGAAAACATTGAAGAAGAGGAGCAGGGTGAAGAAAAGGAGGCCCAGGACTCAGACGGGGGGCCTCCTACTGCTCATGATGACCACCATGACCGAGCCGCCCTAGACGCCCGCATGGCTAAGATCGCGGAAAACCAGGCCTACCTAAAGCAAAAGTTTAAGAGGATGTCCTGTACCTTGAAGGCCCTCCTGTGCTGCATGCAAGATAAGGGAGCACTTCTGCCTTCGCCAGAATCGGAGGAATAGTACTATAGTTTGTAGCTGTTTTCCTTACTTTTTGTAATAGCCTTGGATAGGCTTGTTTGGATGCTAGGACTAGTAAGTGTTGAAGCCTTTTGTCATGTATTCTTTGTCATAGTACATGTAATGCCGCAACATATGTAACTATGACAATTTTTGTTAAATGAAATGCATGAAGCTCCTTTTGTTTAGAAATGTGTAGAATGGTTGGAAAAGGTTGATGATGTTATCCTAATCCTATAAATGTTATACGCTATGTTGTATATAGGGAATGCCTCCTAAAACTACTCAGAACATGGCATGTCTCCCACTTGGCGGGTTGGTTGACGGGGCCCCTCTCTCGAGTGATAGCCTAACGGACCCTAGTTTGGGTCCGAGTAGCGAGATGATGTTGGATTCACAACCGGCCACTTACGCCACAAATGGGCCAACACCAAGTGCACCACCGGTTCTGGGTCAAAACCACGCGTCTTCGTTGACGCCACACATACCTCAGGCAGCCTCTCCCCCTGATAGGTTGGAGCAAAATGATGCTCTTAATGCAATAGCAACAACATGCTCTGACAACTATAGTGGGGGCCATCGCATAAAACATGAATGTGTCCCCGCGATGCCACACGTATAGGCTAATGGGACTATGACTATAAGTAGCCCGTTCAAGCGCTTTCACTGCCTCTGTCCTCCCACTTTTGTGGGTACTCATAGACCCAAGGAGGTCGAGTACTAGTTGGATCGTATTTCTAAGATGTTCAGGCCGTTACACTGTACCTAAGCGGAACTGGTTGAGCTAATCACATACATGCTTGAGAAGGAAGCTAGCCTGTGGTGGGACAGTGTCCTTCGAACCGTTCCTCCAGGATTTGTGTGGATGTGGGACGAGTTCAAGGTACGCTTCCAAGAGAAATAATTCCCCTTCACTTACCGTAATGAAAAGGACAGCGAATTCCTTCGCCTCCGATAGGGGGGAATGACAGTGGAAAAATACGAGAACCGTTTCACGGAGGTGGCAAGATATGCTCCTTTGATTTTGGTAAATAAGTCGATGAGAATGTGGCTATTTTCAGAAGGGTTGCGGGCTGACATCCGCACCAAGATGTGTTGCGCTAGCATCCCCAACTATGCTGAGCTAGTGAACATGTCCCTGCGAGCTGAGCAGGATGGTGAATGGGTGTCTCGAACACACATGCCAATGGGCCCGAGGCCTAGGCTTGAATTGCAGAACTGACCGTTTCTCAGCAAGAGGCCACGTACGAACTTGCCTCCAAGACCTATGGCCCCGCTGGCTCATCAAAGGTGATCCGATCTTTGGTGTACCTATTGTAATAAAACGGGCCATACTGACCCCTTCTGTTTTACCAAGATGAAGGATAATGGCTACACGCCGCTTCAAAGGGTTAACCGCCAGCCACCGCATACTATTTCGGCTCCACCTCTACGATCTGTAGCACCGGCACAACCATACAACCGACCTCCTGTATCTCAAAATACACCGCCTCAACGACCTATGACAGCGCGACCTAATCGCCCACAAGAAGCTCGCGTGCATGCACTCACCGCCAAAGCATCCGAATCAACGGTTTAGTACGCTAGCCTTTGAAGTCACTGTCCACATCCAAGGTACACCGGTATTTCTGTTAGTGGACTACGGGTCCACTGTTTCAATGATGGCATGCTCTATAGTCAGGAGATTAGGGTTGGACACTACCCCTATGGTTGGGGTGAGAGTCATCGCTGCAGCAGGAACCTTCACAGACAGCACTAAGCTTTGTAAGAGTTGCTTGATAGACTGAGGGAGCAGAATGGTGTGCATTGACCTGATTGTAACCAAGATATATCATTACGACGTCATCCTCGGCATGGATTGGCTCACTGAAATGAAGGCAGAGATTGATTGTGAATCCAGATTGGTGACAGCCCATGGGCCCGAGGGCACAACCTTCACCTTCCCAGTTCAGGTTAGTTGGCCCTGCCGCATTTGTCGTTATCTTCCCTGTTGGAGAATTATGATGGTCTGTCACTTGGGGACACGCCAGTGGTCCAAGATTTCATGAACGTGTTTAGAACGATCCCTAAACTACCTCCTCAGCACGAGATCGACTTTACCATCGACCTTGTGCCAGATGTGACACCTATCTCCTTACCGACGTACCTCATGCCTCCATGTGAGATGGAGGAATTGAGAAAAAAAATTGATGATTTATTGGACTCAGGTTTTATACAGCCAAGCGTATGTCCTTGGGGAGCTCTTGTGTTGTTTGTGAAGAAGAAAGATGGATCGTTGCGATTGTGTATTGATTATCATAAGCTAAATCATGTCATGGTAAAAAACAAGTATCCTCTGCCCAGGATAGATGACCTGTTTGACCAATTAAAGAGGGCTCAGTACTTCTCCAAGATAGACTTATAGTTCGGGTATCATTAGTTGTGTGTCAGGAATGAAGACATGCAGAAAACAACTTTCAGGACCAGCTTCGGGCACTACAAATTCCTCGTGATGCCGTTTGGACTTACAAATGCACCGACCGTATTCATGGATCTCATGAACCAGGTATTTCGGCCGTATCTGTACAGATTAGTCATCGTATTCATATATGACATTCTAATATACTCAAGGAGTCAGAAAGATCACAAAGAACACCTGCGAGCTGTCCTTGATACTCTTAAATAGAGTCAGTTGTTTGCACAGTACCGGAAATGCAACTTCTGGAAGGAAGAAGTCAAGTTCTTAGGACACATGATTTCCAAGGAAGGAATCGTCGTAGACCTTGCCAAGGAAACCACAGTATAAGACTGGGAGCAGCCAGCCCAGCTCAGTTATAGAAGTGAGGAGTTTCCTAGGACTTGCCGACTATTATCGCCGATTCATTAAGGATTTCTCCAAGATAGCCCGACCGTTTCTCAACTTACTCGGAAAGATCTTAAGTTTGCTTGAAATGAGAAAGCAGAGGCAACCTTTCAAGAATTAAACGACAAGCTGATGTCTGCGTCCGTACTAGTACTGCCAGAGCAAGGGGTCAAATATACTATTTACACCAACGCCTTCGAGTCGATTTGGGTTGTGTGCTTATGCAAAAGGATAGGGTGATTGTTTATGCCTCACGATAGTTGAGGAAACACAAAGAAAATTACCCCACTCACGACTTGGAGTTGGCGGCAGTCATTTTTGCATTCAAGCTTTGGAGACACTACCTCTATGGTAAGGAGTTCAAGCTTTTTTGCGACCATAAGAGCGTCAAGTACATCTTTACACAGAGGGACCTGAATATGAGGCAACGACATTGGATGGAGACTTTAAAAGACTTCAAGTTTGAATTCTCCTACCATCCTGGCAAGGCCAACCTTGTGGCTGATGCGTTGAGCAGCAATAAAATTATAGAATTTGTAGCCCCACCGATGATAGGAGAATATAATATGGTGGAGTTCTTGCGAGATTTTGAACAGAAGCTGACAATGGAGGAGTCATTCGAGAGCGTCGCACACTTCCACGTGCATCCACTTATTGATAACCGAATCATTGTGGCTCAGAAAGAAGATGATCTATTGGTGAAGATAAGAGAGTGTACGAACGACAATGAAGAATCAGAATGGAGAATTGGCTTAGATGGAGGTTTAGGGTAACGTGGCCGACTATGCGTCCCGAACCTTCACGACTTGAGAAGAGAAGTTCTAGAGGCCGCACACAGTTCAAAGTTGGCAATGCATCCAGGTAGTACAAAGATGTATCGAGACATGTAGCGTTTGTACTGGTGGGACAACATGAAGGCCCAAATAGCAGACTTTGTGTCCTGATGCCTCACGTGTCAGCAAGTCAAGGTCGAGCACTGTCCACCCCCTAGTTTACTTCAGCCCATGCCCATAGCAGAGTGGAATGGGATTTTATATCTATGGATTTCATTTTCGGGTTACCAAAGATGAGAAAGGGGCATGACTCCATTTGGGTGATTGTGGACCGGTTAACGAAATCGGGCCATTTCCTCCAACTAGAATTTCTAATTCGGCAGATGACCTGGCTAAGTTGTACATTAAGGAGATAGTACGACTGCATGGAGTCCCCCTAGAGATTATGTCGGACTAATACACAATTCACGTCTATATTCTGGACTTGAATCCAAGAGGCGATGGGGGTGAAGTTGAAGTTTAGTACCGCATTCCACCCACAGACCGATGGGTAGACAACGGGTAAATCAGATACTCGAGGACATGTTATGAGTATGCGTACTTGACTTCAAGGACAGCTGGGATGATTGTCTCCCTTATGCCGAATTTGCCAATAACAACAGTTTCCAAGCAAGCATTGGCATGGCTCCTTACGAAGCCTTGTATGGATGCCCATGTTGGGCTCCGCATTGTTGGGTGGAAGTTGGCGAGAAGAGCTTCGTTGGACCAGATCTGGTTCGGGCGACCTTAGAAAAGATCGATATTATCAGGTGTCGACTCCTTATAGCCCAGAGTAGGCAGAAGAGCTACGTAGATACGAGACGCATGCAGTTGGAATTTGAAGTTGGGGACCATGTATTCCTTAAAGCTTTTGTAATGAATGGAGTACTTCATTTTGGCAGGAAAGGGAAACTCTGCCGAGGGTCATTGGGCCATTCCAGATTTTAGACAGAGTGGGTGTGGTGGCATACTGTCTTGCCTTGCCCACACCACTCGCAGGCGTACACAACGTATTTCGTGTGTCAAACCTGAAGAAGTATGTTCCTGACCCTGCTTATATCATCAAGTGGGAGAAAGTACAACTAACGGAAGACGCCACCTATGTATTGTGGCCCACGCATGTTCTAGATAAGAAGAAACAAGTGTTGCGCAGCAAGGTTATCCCACTCGTGAAAGTGTTATGGACACACTACACCGAGGAGGAGGCTACTTAGGAAACAGAAGCTGAATTCTGTAAGAACTACCCACAAATCCTCGAGGAGTATGAAAAGGTACTAATTTCAAGTCTGAAATTTTTCTTTAAGGGGGGTAGATTGTAACGTCCCGGAAAAATTCGTACAAAGAGCCGAGTACCACCTCAGGCAGAACTACCCGATGACCGCATCTTGTCATATAATTTAGGTGGAATTTAGTTAAGTACTAAATAATTGGTGAATTAATCTTGGGCCACCATTTTCACGAATAGGAAGGCCTAAAACCATGAGTACCGCTAACTCAATGTCACCTAAAGACCTAGGAGAAATCCCAAGAGCCTGTCGCTCTCGAGAGTACACTAAAACCCTATATGAACCTAGACCGCATGTTGAGGGTCCGATAACCGCGAAACTATAGGACTATGTCCGTCCTACTGGGCTTGACAACCATTGCGGGAATCTAGCCCTGATAGTTTTCAGAAACGTACAACTTGAGCCATGAGTGAAGTGCATGAGAAATGCGAATACCTTTAGAAAATGAACCAAAACTTAAGTGAATTGGGTCATTCGCTCTCACGCGAAATTGAGGATTTCGGACCGTTAGTTTGTGAGCAAACTTCACACACGGGAAAAGGAAACTTCCATGCACATATCCGTATAACTGTGACCCCGATTGAGTAAGTATGACTGTTGATCTGACGCAGGCTCTTCACGGTCTATCGGCTTATCCGATCGCATCGAAATCGTATAACTGTGGCCCAAAGGGTATAAACTATGTATACAATGGCCTGGGGCCATTTGCATGACTTTTGGGCTTATAAATATCCCTTATTTCAACCCTCCTCTCTCATATACGAATTTCACAAAAACCCTAAGGAGAGAGAGGAGAAAAGAAGAGAAGAGAGGAAAGAGAGAAGAGAGATTTTGGGAGATCGCTGCAGGAATACTCTCCCACGGATCCACGCACCAAATCTTCACCCCATTACGCTACCCAACCTTTTTTGGTTACAATTTTGGTTAAGAAATCCTAATCCTAATATCGTTATAGAGATCCAGGATGTTGTTCATCAACCTAGCTAACCTGTTTCGTCATTTAGGTGTCCGACGTTCCATTTTTAGAAACGTAAGATTTGGACCGAATCCGTGTCGAGCATCCCGATGAAAGGTGTGGACTATAAACACTTAGGTTGCAGTTATCAATGATTTCATGTCAGGTAATGATTTATGTCTGACTTGATTGCTACCGTACTGTCTTATATACGTTGATTTCTGTATGATATACACATATGAACTGTGATGAGTAAAAGATGCATCCAATGTGTTTTTAGAAATGTTTGAATAAGCATTTGAAAATGATTTATGCTTGTCATGATTACTAATCTAGGATTCATCATGGTCATATGCATGTTGATCTCGCTGTATAAGGAATTGATAAAACATATGTTGTAACTAATCTAGTCTATGTGTTTAATGAAATACCTAAATGAGAAATTGTTGATGATTTGTATCTACTACGAGTATTAAGTTAGGATTCTTTATTACCATATGCATATGTATAATTTCTTTTATGTAATCATATTTTCCTCTATGTAATTAATTGATCAAATGTAAGTGTTTGGTAACATGATCAATGTGTTCGATGAAATGCCCAAGTGAGGAATCCACTTGGATTGTTTGTTAAATGCTAAGATGAATATTGCATGTGTTTGTTAGTCACATATGAGTATGACTGAGGCTATAACGTAGCCTAGGCAATCGGTAATAATCCCTGTTCGGGTGGTCGAATTAGTCTCGCCACATTGGGCATACTCTATGAATCCGGGTCGCACGACGATTGTCGACAGTGGCTAGGCCACGAGGGATGCTTACGTGCTCCATGTCGATCAAATCAGCATGTTCCCGTACCAATCGAGCTTGCCTAACAAACCAATTGGCCTATTGTGTGTTTACCATGTATGGACATTACTGCTTGAATCTATGGTACCCCTCACCAATTTAAAGGCCCACTTTAACCATGGTACCACAATCCACTAAGACTCATGAGCCGGGCATGGTGGTCTAGGACACCATGTTCGAGCTGTCGGCCTACGCTGGGGTGACGAGCCTCCCTGTAGTGACCAATGAGCAACTAAGACTCATGAGCCGGGCAATGGTGGTATGGGACACCGAGTTCGTACTGTCGGTCGACGCTGAGGTGACGAGCCTCCTGTAGTGACTGCAAGTATAAATTCTTGTAACTTGCCTACCATATGCGTTTCATTAGGAGTGACGACCCTACAACTTGCCTATCGTATGTTCTTAACTAGGAGTGACGACCCTAGATGGATCCTTCGGTTCAGGTCAATGATATAAAGGGAGGTACCCTAGCTTCCCAAACTTATTGTATGAATAAGCTTAATTAATTACTTGGCTAACATGACCATGCCTCGCACTGCATTAGTTAGGATTTGCTTTAAAGGCTATGAAGTTGCACCGTTTTGAGGAAGTGTTGTCATATGCGAAATAGGTTGTCGGATTCGCTTGTGAGGGAGCTTCGATGCAAGGGCATACATCATTACTCGCACTCCATTCCTGCATTAAAAAGAGTAGTTAGGAAGTGATTATTTGATTGCTTTATCATTACTGCTTGATTGACTTAATAACATGTTAACTTTTGCCTTATAGTACCACTGAGTTGATCACTCACTCCTACTCTGGGACGGTGTTTTAAAACACCAACCACCCTGATTTAGATGCAGGTGCTGATGAAGTCTATGCAATGGAGCAGGACTTTATGGATGAGGAGGAGGAATTCTCCTACTTTTAGCTCTCGGGCGGGTCAATGTAGACCCCGTGCCGATGCGCAGGGATCACTGGGATATCTGGCTTAGTTTAACACTTTACATTTTCATATTTTGTTCAATTAGAAACAATTCATGTATATATTTAACACGGTTACGTACTCATACTCTGGAGGTTTGTGAAATGCCCACATACTTAAATAGATATGTTTCAGACTTCCGCTTGCTTAATTTAATTATATTCGTAGCATGATGTGTTGTTTAGTATAATTCCACGCATGCTTGACTCATTAATATGAAAGGAATCTGAATATCATCATCCATACTGTATAAGTGATGTTCTGAATCTCGGGAGTAGAGATTTGCTCGACCCTCGAAATTCAGGGTGTTACAGCATCATATCTTGGAAGATGTTCTGCATTGCTCTTTGATATGTTATGCTAGCATTCTTGAGACCGAACAACATAACTTCGTAGCAATAAATTCCCAATGAAGTTTTGAATGTCATGGTTTCCTTGTCCTCTGAGGCCATTCTTATCTAATTATACCCGGCATAACAATCCATTAAGGATATAACAACTTATTTCATCGTACTATCGATTAATAGCTCGGTAATTGGCAACGAAAAGTCATTTTTCGGGCAGGCTTCATTTAAATCTTTAAAGTCAACACATACCCTGATTTGTCTACTTTTCTTTTTCACTGGGACAATATTTGAAATCCATATACGATATTTAACCTCTCTGATGAATCCGATCTTTATCAGCTTATTCACTTCTTCTTCTATCAAGGGGACTAGATCTAGATGAAATCGCCTTTGTGTTGCCTTTTATCTTTGGAGATATTTAGTTGGTGCATTGCTACTAATGGTTCCAATCCTAGCATTTCTACGTATGTCTAGGCGAATACATTGTTGTTTTCTTTTAGGAGTTTGACATATTGATCTATTTCTTGTTCGGGTAAATTGACATTTATAAATGTATTCCGTGGCTCTTCTTTTGTGCCCAGATTTACTTCTCGTAAACTGTCAACTGTCGATTGCCCCCCATCTTCCATCTGTTTTGGAGCTGTTTCAGGATGCTTGATTATTTTATAATCTATTTCTTCTACTGAATTGACTACGACCATATTTACTGAAGATTCTGCCTATTTCGACAAGAAACAAATGCATTCGATTTGGGGGAATTCATTCAATAATAAACAAAGAAAGGATAAGAGAACAATGATCACAAGGTTTTATTCTGAGTTCATTTACATCCTCGCATTTCCCTTGATTCTGAAAATAGAGTACAATGAATCAACACAATGAATGAAAGAAAAGGCAGACTAATAGCAATTTTAGCAACATTTCAACGCTTTTGATGTTCATCGCAAAGGTGGATGGGTTGTGCAGACTTGAAGAGACTTGATTTGGTTATGCGATAGGTTCTGATCATCCTTCCATTCGTACAGACAAACTTTTCTTTCCCCTTTGTGAGCTCCTTGAGACCCTCCATCATAAGTGGAGCTAAAAGCTTTAGCCAAGGTGGAGTGCACAATGCTTACTTTAAGACAAAAGTCCATGGAGAATGGCACACAATGCTTGCATTAAGACAAGAGAGCATGGAAAATGGTGCAAAAGCCCTCCATGAGAAGTGGCGCAAAAGCCAGCCTTCAGGACAAATGCTCCTTGAGAAGTGTCGTGAAAGCCAGTCTTTAGGACAAGTGCTCCATGCAAAGTGGCACAAAAGCCAGTCTTCAGGATAATCTTCCTTTAGAAGTGGCGCACAAGGCAGCCTTCAGAACAATCTTCCACCAGAAGTGGTGCACAAGGCCATGCTTTAGGACAAGGATGCATGAGAAGTGGCAGAGACCATGCATTAGGACAAGAATGCATAAGAAGTGGCGCACAAAACCATGCTTTAAGACATGCTTCCACACAAAGTGGCGCAAAGGGCATTCTCTCTCTCTTAAGGTTGCGCGCAACCACACAAAACCTATTTTTTCACAAATAGTGGTGCAAGAACCTTGTCTTAGGACAAAGGTTCCATGAAGAGTGGCGTAATCCCCTTAAGGAGTGGCGCAAACGCCTTCTCTCGGGACAGGGGTTCCATACAAAGTGGCGCAAACCCCCTTTCTCTCCTTCAGTTGCTTGCAACCGTGCAAGACCTCTCCCTCTTTCATTCAGTTGCGCGCAGACGCGCAAGACCTTCTTCAAACGTGGAGCATGCAACCTCCTTCCATCCACTCTTCTATTCTCACTTCCATCACCCTCAAATGAGGAGTGGGGAGGGGTATTTATAGGCCTCCCAAGCTCCTCACTCCTTAAATAGTGGTGATCACCACCACTTCTCTCTTAAAGACAACTTCCAACCTTCTCTCTTAAATAGTGGTATACACCTACTTCTTCCTTAAATAGTGGCGTTCAACCACTCTTCCCTTAATACAAAGCAACGTCCATCCTTTCTTTCCTTACCAGACGACGCCCATGCACTCCTCCATACCAGATGACGCCGATGCACTCTTCTATTCAAAATGTGGAGCGTACAACCTCTTCTAACATGGAGCAGTGCTTCAGAAAGCTTCTATACTGCTGATTTTTTTTGCCTCAACACTGCCCCCAATCCGCGGAATTTCTCTTTCTTTTTCTCATTTACCCCAATTGGAATCCGGATTCCTTTTCCATAGTTCAGGCTAGTTTGTTCTTCGTAGTCAAAATCAATGTTCTTCATAATTTTTCTGTTGGCTAGATTGTATCTCTTGAGATCTTCAAATGTCAGTTTTTCACAACTTATGCTTTCGTCGACTCTTTCTTCCACTTTATTTCTGAAGGTGCATAAAATTCAATCGGCTCGGGATACTTTAAACTGGATTTGATGTGAAATCTTTTTAGGATAGCCGGAAATGGTTTGTTCCTTTCAACATATGGCAAATGGTACTATATGATTTGACTGTAGAATCTCTAATTGCTCGGGTGATAATAATGTTAATGAAGGTTGTCCCGGTTGTCTTAAGTGTTTTGGCACGAAATAAAACTTCTTTTCGTGTTCACTTTCCCAGACAATTCTATTTTTGTGGCTTCTGTCTCTATTATCTCTGTGTGATTACTTCTTGAGGTTTTGTTCTCACCATTCTTCTCCCTATCTTCTATTGGGAATCCATCGTAGTAACTGGCATCAACAAAGAAAGCTTTTGCTTCTATATATGGTCTTGCATCAGCCATTACCGTGTTCTGAACTCCATCTTTGCAATACTTAATGCATTGGTGTAGGGTGGATGGTATGATACCATACTGATGCATCCACAACCTACCTAATGTGAGGTTATATGTCGTTAATGCATTGATGACATGATAAACAATGTCTGTCATTAACTCTCTTATCTCTAGAGTTAATGTAATCTTCCTTAGCACACGTTGTCTGTCCTGATTGAAGCCTTGTATCATCATTCCGTTAGGGCATATATGTGAGCGACAATATTCGAGTTTATTCAGCACTGTTAATGGCAATAGGTTCACTACTGATCCATTATCCAACATTATCCGCTTAACCTTTTTACCGCGAATATGACCCATGATCATTAATGGCCTGTTATGCTTCCTATCACAAGTCAAGTCATCGTCGGAGAGAGAAATGACAAGCATGCAACTGATTTGCATCTCTTGTTCTATGCCTTCCATCTCTACAAGTAATGCTTTTCTAACCTCATTATCTGATAAAGCTTGGATTAGAGTGCATCTTCAATCTTCTGATAACTGTAGTGTGTCATACACACTTAATTGAGTTGGTACACCTTTCAAATGGCTTATCACATCATAAGTTACTTTTTCGACTTCATTCTTTTCTTCTTTTCTATTGTTATCGATATGTATCCCTGATATTCTTTCCTACACCACTTCTTTTTGTCTTTGGAGAGGACTTGTTACTCTTTTTCCTGAGTGTAATGTGATCACCGCAGCTTTACCCACTCGTTCTACAGCATTATTAGTATTTGTGTTGTTATTCTCCTTCTTCTTTAGCTCTCCCTTTTTCTCGTATGTAATCTCTCGACCAATGATCATGTTTATTGACACTTTTCTGCTTCTTTCTTTCTCTTTTCCTATTATAATCTCACCCCTGTTTATCATCTTCTGAATTATACATTTCAATGTAAAGCAATTTTCCGTGGGATGTCCCAACAAACAATGATAATGGTAGAAACTTCTTTCTTTCGTCATTTCTACTTCTTCGGGCCGTTTGGATGGGGATAACTCTATCGTCCCTGTGCTTAGTAGTTGTTTCATCATGGGGGTGACATCTTCCTTCTCAAACATAAATCCTTTGTGGGAATTAAGGGATCTTGGCCTCTTATCATTGAATCTTCCTTGATTACGATCTGACTCTTCTCTTTTTCTGTTC
The DNA here is from genome assembly GCA_021015155.1 of Magnolia officinalis. NCBI lineage: Eukaryota > Viridiplantae > Streptophyta > Magnoliopsida > Magnoliales > Magnoliaceae > Magnolia > Magnolia officinalis. Next base: position 59,113,243 of record JAJHSJ010000002.1, read on the forward strand.
TTTTTATGTCACGAGGAATATCACTCTTCTTTTCTCAGTCAATGACATTTGCCATCAGTCTACTGTGTCCTCTTCTTCCTGTTTCGTAATGAAATGTTGGCATTTTCTTAGTTATTAGTTCCAATGCATGAGCTTTCATAGCCAGATCATGGAAGGTTCTTATGTCAGCATTGGTGAGACCAAATGCAATTCCAATCTCCATAGAATTTAAGCACATTTCACTTGTTCTTTTTCTTCAGGTAATTGTCTGCACAAAGTTCACAATGTCTTCCATCTATCTATAAAATTTTCTACAGGTTCGCTTTCTTTTTGTCATATAGAAGATAGTTCCGTAATACTAACGTCACGATCTGACGAAAAGAAATTTGACATAAAGGCACCTTGCATTTCTTCCCACGTTCATATCGATTCTGGTGTTAAACTAGAGTACCATCAGAAGGCTTTCCCTATCAGCTAAGAGCCAAATATTCACAAGCAGTACTGCGAGATAGTGGAGAAGTTACCCATAGTTGTGATGAAGTGCATGAGGTGTTCATCTAGAGATTCCTCATTGAATTTTTGGAAATATGGGTGCTTAAAGCTAGCTGCGAAAGGTACATCCTCTACCTCTCTCGGGTAAGGTGTCTTATAACAGAATCGTCCAACATTCCCATGCTCTTTTTCAATTCTGACGGCCTCTGCAACTGCTTGCCATACTTCTTCTTGAGTTATCACCCTTATTGTAGGAGCGGATGTAATGTCTCAGAAAAATCCGTACAAAGACCCGAGTACCACCTCAACCAGAAATCACTCAGGACCAAATCCTTTAGAAATTAGACGAAATTAACTAAGTGTTAAACTAGATTAGTTATGAAATTAGCTTGAACCACTTTAAATACGAACTGGAAGACTCAAAACTTGTAGAATCATTAACGCTATATTACCCTGAAATCTAGGATCAATCTCTAAACCCAGTTGCTCTCGGGAGCTCGTTGAAACCTAGTATCGGACCTAGACCGTGCGTCAAAATTTTGATTACCGTGAAACCATACGGTTAGGACCCCCTTATTGGACTTGACAACCACCTCAGAAATCAACTCCAGATAGTATCCAGAAACGTACAACTTGAACCCGGAGCGAAGTGTGTGAGAAACGCGAATACCTTTCGAAAATGAACTCAGATATAAGTGATTTGGGCTGTCCGCTTGCAGGCCAAATTTAAGGTTTCAGACCGTCAAAATTCGACCCAAATACACCCTCGGATTAGGAAAATTTCCCAGCACAGGTCCATGTACTTGTGGCCCTAATCGAGTGACAATGACCGTTGAACTGAAACTAGTCCTCTGCGGTCGATCTGTAAATCTGATCGAACTGAAAACTTGACTTGACCTAGATCCAATGTTAGGGAGCTTAAGTCCGACCGCATGCAGAAAAGGGGCCTCCGGAAGTGCTCTGTTAGACCGAAACTGTTGCCCTTTGGCTATAACCTAAGTATACCTTGGCCCTGGGGCCATTTCCATCAGTCCTGGGCTTATAAAAAGGCCTTAAACCCCCACTCTCTCATTCCATACGAATTTGAAACCCTAGGTGAGAATAGAGAAAAAAAAGAGAAGGAAAGAGAGAGAAAGTTGAGGGAAAGCTAGTGTTTGCTGCAGAGATTCTTCCCTGTCGCTCTACGTATCGTATCACCGCTACCGTATCGCTATACCAGTGATTCTGGTTCCATTTTCGGGTAAGAAATCATAACCTAACCTATTTTAGTGTTTCAAATAGAGTAAAGGATGAAATAGCTAATCTATTTCATACTGTAGGTTGCAGTTGTGCCGTAGACGACAAATTAGAGAACGAACTGAGTTCGTTACGAGTCTATCGGCGAAAGGTGCGAACTATAAATGTTTAGGTTATGGTTTTCAAGGCTTTCAATGTCAGTAATGATTTATGATTAGCTTGATTGCTATCACATGTGCTTAGATACAAGGGTTCCCGTGTATTATGTACATATATAAACTATGTTGGTTTATAATGCATTACATGTGTTTGTTGAAATGTGTGAATGAGTATGGAATTGTGATTTAAACTTGCCATGTTTATTGACTGAGAATTCATGATTGTTGTGCGTATGGTGAACCCTTGTAAAGGGATTTGCTATAATACCTGTTATAACTTCCTTACTACATGTATATGATACGTGTAGCCTAAGTGTTTGATAAAATGCCTGAATATGAAAATGCTTATTTAAATGCATGTAATGAGGGTGTTGAGATAGGATTCTCAATTCCCTTAACTATGGTTATAGTATCCTTTATATAACCTATCTTATACTATGTGTTGTATGTATGAAATGTCTATGTATGATAATATTTGTATTATATGTTTATTAAATTGCTCAAGTAAGATTTATATCTGATTTCAGTTGTCATATGTTGTTTTGGATTACTAGATGTGAATGCTATTGTTTGGAATGTGATTAGGGCTACTATGTAGTCCAGGCAATCGGTAAATATCTGTGAACGGTGGTTGAACTGCTTAACCATGATAGACAAGCCCGATGAATCCAAGTCGTACGCTACTCGTCGGCAGTGGTTAGGCCACGCGGAGTGCTTATGCGCTCCATGTCGATCGGCTCGACGTATACTCGTACCAGTCAAGCTTATCAAGCAATCCGGTTGACCCGATGTATGTTCACCATGTATAGACACTACTGTTTGAATCTAAGTACCAACTTACCAGTGTAAAACCCGTTTAACCTTAGTACCTCGATCTGCTAAGACTCATGAGCCGGACATGGTCGTATGGGACACTGTGGTCGAGCTATCGACCTACGCCGAGGTGACGAGCTCACCCGTAGTGACCAGTGAGCAACCTAAGCTCGTGAGCCGAATACGGTGGTATAGGACACTGTATTCGAGCTGTCGGCCTACGACTAGGTGACGAGCCATTCGTAGTGACCTCGAACATACTCTGAGACTGTCCTGAGGCGACGAGTCTTTCCGTAGCAACTGGAGTATAAGTTAGGCCTGTATTGAGGTGATGAGCCCTTTGTAGTACTTGGAACCGCAACATCGTATGAGACTAGCTAGGACTGACGACCCTAGAATGGATCATTATTCGGGAAATGATATAAGGGAGGTACCTTAGCTTCCCATTCCTGTTGTATGAAAAGGTCTAATAAGAACTCGGTAATCACACTCATGCACTGCATTACATGTGCCTTTGGCGTTTGTGTTGAGCACAGAGGAAGGGGTGCATGCCGTGACCGTAAGAGGAAGATCGTAGAGGGAGTACAGGCGAGGGCATGCATCATTATTACATATCATGTTTGCATTAACCAGAGTACTTAGGGATGTTTGGCTGTATTGCTTTATCATTATTGCTGATTAAATTGATAACATGTTAACCTTTGCCTTATAGCTCCACTGAGTTGATCAGTCACTCCCACGTTCTGGGATGGTGCTTAAACACCAACCAGACCCTGTTATAGTTGTAGATGATGGCAATGCTTACGAAGCGGAGCCGGACTTTTATAATGAAGAGGAGGAATTCTCCTACATGCAGTTATCAGGCGGGTCTATGTAGACCGTGTTCTGATCGACGGGGCTTACAGGGATGCTGACTAAATATCATTACACTCGCTATGATTGTATTTTGGAGCACACATGTATATTCATTTTGTACATTTTGGGAGTATACATGTATATATTTAACCTGGTAACATGATCACACTTCAGAGACTTATTACGGTTCATATATCTTATACATCTATTACAGTCTTCCGCTTGCGAAATTCAACTGTCTCTGGAGTATGATATGCTGATTTGGTATAATCCCATTTATGTTTAATGCACTAATACAGACAACATTTAATCATCATTATTTATGTTGCATAAGTGATGTGTTGGAACTCGGTTGCTGGGCCTATGCTTGACCCCTGATTTTTAAGGCGTTACAGTGGATCCATGTGATCCCATTTTCAGTGGCTTTGAACCCTCGGGTTTCCGTTCATGTTCATTTATGGCAGCCATCATTGGAGGAGCTATGATCTGAGCCACATTATGTGTCAGGGTGGTTAAAGCTTCTCGAAGATTCTTGCATTCTTCCATCAATGTTCTTTGAGCTTGTACCATATCGGCTATGTGATCTTCTGCAATTTGCGGCGGACCTTGACTTGTTCATATCATATAACAGTAACTTCTCCACTTTTTGACAAAACAATTATTGGAGTAAAGTAAGAATACCTTGGCATGGTGGGGCTTAATGAGAGAGGAGTTCCATTTAGTTCTCTTATGCTTCCATAAAATTCAGATGATTGTGATACGACCTGTGGAGATGTGTTTTGGGGTAATATGGAAACTGATGTGCCTCTCATAGGTGATTTGCCTTTTTTCCTTTCTTGTCCATCGAGCATTAGATGCAGGCAAATCCGGAAAGTCTTGTAATGTTAGGGAACAAGGCAATGATCTCCCTGGATAAAGTGCTGGAGGAGCGAGCGCAGGATTCTTTCTTACTGTATTTCTCGTCACTGGGCCTCTGATCATCTATGGGGGAATCGATTTGGCAGCTATGCGAGGTTGGGCTTTCAACTTTCGATTACAAACAACAATCTATTCGTCTCCTTTATCTTGTAAGAGTGGTGATACATATATCACTTCAGCAACAGTTCACGAAGTACTACTTTTAGTAAGCATTGGTATATTTGAGATCAGTTGATTCTTCAAACTCGGAGAATGATTGTGAGCATATTCCACTACGAATCTAGTGGGGGTGAAGTAAAAAACTGTTTTGCTTGAAGTGATTTCCATTGGTTGCAATTTGAACCTTTCTATTGTAAAGTAGTTCTGTCAAAGGACAAAACAACGTTAATTAGTATTTATTTGCAAGTATACTTTATCTTGGAGATGAAAGGAAGTATATTCCCGTTGAGAGTCCCCATTATGGCGTTTATATAACGCCAAATTATGATGAAATTCTCTAAATAGTTTCCAAGTTAATATCAAGTAAGATATACAATTCTTCAGCAAAGTCGTCATTTTTTTTCGACAAGAAACGAAAAGTGTTTGATTCGGGAATTATCTTACTTAATAATAACAAAGAGAAGGAATGAAGAGATGTAACGCCTCGAAAATCGAGGGTCAAGCAAATATCAACTCCCGAGATCCATCGCATCACTTATGCAACATAAATAATGATGATTAAATGTTGTCCGTATTAGTGCATTAAACATGAATGGGATTACACTAAATCAGCATATCATACTCCTAAGCTGATTAAATTGAGCAAGTGGAAGACTGTGATATATATATATATATATATATATATATATATATATATATATATATATATATATAAAAAGTATATAAGTGGTTATAAACCCCCAGAGTATGATCATGTCACCAGGCTGAATATATACATGTTTTTCTAAAATATACAAAATAACAAAGTGTAATGTCCAACTAATTCATATCCCTGTAATCCCATCGATCAGTACATGGTCTACATAGACCCACGTGATAGCTGTATATAGGAGAACTCCCCCTCATCTTCATAGAAGTCAGGCTCTACCTCGTAAACCTCACCATCATCTGTAGCTAAAACAGAGTCTAGTTGGTGTTTTAAAACACCGTCCCAAAGTGGGAGTGAGTGATCAACTCAGTGGAGCTATAAGGCAAAGGTTAACATGTTATCAATCTGGTCAGGCAATAATGATAAAGCAGTATGATGAGGATCAAATATTGCATATTAGACCCCAATTATTGCCTGATTTTGCGTACATGATAATGTTTACCGGACTATTTTAATCATGTTTTTGTTGCAGGACGTAATTAGGAGCGTGAACTGAAAAAGAGCACTACAAGCATGAGCTTAATGCTCCGAAGTAACTAAAACAAGGGACGGACTTCAGAGGACCAACATTGAAGAATTTATATGCTAGGGACCTGAGGAAATCAAGCCGTTTACATTAAAAAGGCCCGAAATTGGTCCAGAATGCAAGATCTCAAGGTTCCCACCATCCGATTGACTCGAAACTTCATACATGGGCTCGGGACCATAAATTAACTATACACGTAAAGTTTCAACCTTTGGATATCTCGAGAAGTAGGCCAACGAACAGATTAGCCCCTTAATTCCTTATGTGGGACCCACATGCTATCTGGATATGCTTCAAAATTTGTCTCTACGGTTTAAATAAGATGAGAAATAGGATAGACGGATTGGATTTCTGAAGAACATCAGAGTGGATTCATTATGTACAGCGTGTGTACATAGTGTACACATGCCCGCCGAGCACTGGATCAACTAAGGCGGGTTAGCAGGCGTTGACCCGTATCTTCCTCTCAAGACGGCAGTTGCCATTTTTGGCTTCCTGCGTAACGAACGGACGCTGTCCATTTTGCAGAAGTCAATGGGCCACCTCTATCATCCGTACGACTGATCCAAGCCATCCATCTTGTATAGGGCCTCGAAAGGATCAAACCTATGCTAAAAATTTGCGCCCATGCATACACAAGTGCGCGATACAGAGGCCACAAGCGGACTGCCCTGCAATGTTCAAATCGATTTTAGCATGATTGCTTCTCTGGGCCGCGTCAATGGACGTTCAAAACCATCCATCTTTAAAAAAATTTCATCCTGAATCCAATGGACGGGGTGGATTTCCCCGAAAACACTTGTGTGGGGCCCACCGATCACATCAGAGAAGGACGTGCGTAGGCTTTCACACGTCCGTGAAAAGCGACTTTTCCAGGCAGTTGTAGCCCACCATCTTTAATCAGATAGAAGATTTGATCCATCCATCGTGTAGGCCATCGAAAACAGTCCCAGGGGATGTTGATTTTACGGACATAGTACAAGGAGTTTGAATGCCCCGAACTTTGCTACGAAAAGTTGTTACGCACTGTTGCTGCGAAAGGCTCACCGACCGACTCTAGCTTTCCATCGCCCTCCAGCAGCTATAAAAGGGGTTGTGGACGTGGCAGTAGGGGGGAGAGCAGATCCAGAACCAGGGAGCAGATCCTGGGAGCTTGGAGGAGAGCTTGGAGAAAGAGAAGAAAGAAGGGAGTGAATGAAGTTTTTCTTTTATAAATCTTATTTTTTCGTCTTCCTAATTGATTTCATGAGTTGCTAATCTTTTAGCTAGGGCTGAGATGAAGCCCCTAATTTGAATAACTCTTGTTATGTGTTGATTTCATCTTGATTTGATTGATTTGTTTCTTTCTCTAGTGTGCTTAACTGACAACTCCGTACTTCTCCATTCTATGAGCTTAACCAAAGTCAAGATGTGGATGTTGTTTGGAATCTTATTCTAGGTGCTTGTGTCTGACAATGAACAGGTTTCCTATAGAGAAAGAAATAGGAATTACATCTCCTCTTTCCTGACCATGGATGGAAAGATGTAATCCTTATGCTTTAAGGGATTATACATTTCGTGTGCACGACCAAGGACATAGAGTGTGCTTTATTTATTAAATTTACATCAATCTAAATTAGGGTGAATCAACAGGTAAAACAAGGGTTAGGATAATTAGGGGTGGATTCAAAAGTCCTAGTGTTCTCCTTAAGTGAAATTTTCCTTCTTGTTTTCAATTATTTTCCATTGATTTTTGTTAGTTTACTTAATACCTAGCTGAACTATTTGTCGGATTAGTTAAGAAAGAATCATAAAATTCGAATTGTGATAACCAGTCCTCGTGGGAACGATCTCGTAATACGTACCGTATCTACACCTGATTCGTATACTTGCAAGTTTAAAATCATTTAAATCAGGTTGGTTTAAATAAAACATCAAGTTTTTGGCGCCGTTGCCGGGGACTGTTTCGGTCCAAGTGGATTTAGGATTCTCTCTTATCAGAATTCATAGCCTTAGGATTTTACTAACTTTAGGTTAAAGTTTTTTTAATTTTATTTTAGAAACTAACCTATTTCATGTTTTTCTAATTTGGTAATCCCTTTCTAAATTCTCTACTTTTTCTAATTTCTATTTTTAGAATTAGGGTTTTATTTTTTAGAATTTTCTAATTCTAGGCTTTCTTTTTTAGAAATTTTCTATTTTCTAATTTTAGAAAATTTTCCCTTTTTAGAAACTAACTTTGCTTTTTTATTTCTAATATTAGAAACTTTCTTTTTTAGAAACTAACCGTTGCTTAGGATTTTTCTAGCATTATTTTAGGAAATTTAATTTTTTTTTTTTTTTTTTTTTGTTTACAGGAATTGAGGAAGCTGAAAATAACATTGTCTTCAAAGTGAAGGAGGAGCTTCCAATTCGTCGGTCATCGATCATCTCCTTTTTCGGGTTCTTTCTTCCAATTCTTGTTTACATAGTTTTATCTTGTTTTTAGGAATTCATAATTTTTAGTTCTAGTTTTATTTCTATTAGGTTGCATCTTAGTTTAGTTTAGTTTTCTTTCCTACATTGTAGTAATTCAGTTTATGCTAGGACGTAGATCTCTGAACATAGAACTAGCACCTTTTGATCCTGAAATAGAAAGAACCTTTCGTAGAAGATTTAGAAACATCCTATTTGAAATGGTGGACGAGAATGGAATTAAAGCTGTTAGAGATTATTCAGATCTTGTCCAATTTAATGTGCCTTCATGCATAGTGTTGTCAGCCACCACGGCAGCACACTTTGAACTTAAACCTGGGGTCATACAATTGTTGCCTTCTTTCTATGGTTTAGACAAGGAGGATCCATATCATCATGTGAAAAAATTCCTAGACATTTGCTCTATCCTTAGGTTTCAAAACTTTTCAGATGATTCGATTTGTTTGCGCCTTTTTCTTTTTTCTTTGAAGGATAAGGCAAAAGCATGGTTGAATTCTCTAGTAGTTGGGTCTATCACTACATGGGATCAACTGTCTAAGAAGTTCTTAAACAAGTTCTTCCCTGTTAACAAAACTAATGCTCTCCGTAGAGAAATTAATAATTTCACACAAAAAGAGGGTGAGCACTTTCATGAATGTTGGGAAAGATGGAATGACTTGCTTCTTAAATGCCCACACCATGGTTTTGAGAAGTGGCAACAGGTTTAATACTTCTATGACGGTTTGACACCCCAAAATCATCGCATGGTTGATGCCACCAGTGGAGGGTCATTCATGACCAAAAGTGATGTCGAAGCTTGGAATTTCTTTAAAACCCTGTGTGAAAACTCCCAGCAATGGGATTATTCAAATAAAGGTGAAAGAAGTCCCCAACCACAGAAGAAATGGGGTATATATGAGATAGGAGTCACGCCAGATCTTTATGCCGAGATTGATAGCCTGACAAAGAAAGTGGATGCTTTGATGTTAAATAATGGACCTCCACAAATAACTCAAGTCGAGTCATGTGCCATATGTTCCAGTCCCACCCATCCTACACAGTCTTGTCCATCTAGTGCAGTATTTTCAGAATTTCTCTCTAAACAAGTACATGCTATGAACACCTTTCAGAGAACTGGGAATGATCCTTACTTAGACACCTATAACCCAGGGTGGACTAGACATCCAAATTTTTCTTGGGCAAAAGAAACACAACAGGGAGGACCATCTGGAAATTCTCCTATGCAACCTTACCCCCAAGTTGGTAGTCAACGACTTCAACAGTTTCCGTAGTATCAACAAGTAGCTCCACAATCTAGGAAACCATCTTTTGAGGATACACTCATTCTTTTTATGCAGAGTTCACTTCAATTTCAAAAAGACACCCAACAAACTTTACTAGCTAACCAGCAAAGCTTACATGCAAATGTGCAATCTATTACCAAGGTGAAAGTACAGTTGGGTCAACTTGCTGCCACATTGAGTGAGAGAGAGAAGGGAAAGTTCCCTAGCCAACCTGTGGCAAATCCAAAAGGACAGTATGAGATTGGCTCTAATTCAAACCAAGAACAATATCATGAGCAAGCCAAATCAATCATTACCCTTAGGTCCGACAAACAGAATGAGAACAAAGTAGAGATGCCTAGGGAAGAATCAAATTCCAAATCGGAAGACCAAAATGAAGCGGAGAGACATACTAGTGCATCCAAAGTCCAAAAGCACTTCGACTCTCCATGAACCACTCACGTGCCTTCTTATGTGCCTAAAGCACCTTTTCCTCAACGTTTGGCACCAGTTAAGAAAGGAAATAACTTTAATGAAATATTGGACATGTTTAAGAAAGTGCAAATCAACATTCCGTTGCTTGATGCTATCAAGCAAGTCCCTGCTTATGCTAAGTTTCTAAAAGAATTATGCACTTAGAAGCATAAGCTGAATATTCACAAGAAGGTCTTCCTTGCAGAGCAACTCAGCTCCATGATTCAACATAACACCCCTCCTAAATTTAGGGATCCAGGAGCTCCTACCATTTCTTGCATCATAGGAGAGCATAAGATTAAGAAGGTGTTGCTCGATTTAGGGGCGAGCATTAATTTGTTACCATATTCTGTATATGAGCAGCTAGGACTTGGTGAACTGAAACCAACTAAAATAACACTACAACTAACTGATAGATCTGTCAAGGTGCCCCGTGGTGTTATTGAGGATGTGCTAATCCAGGTTGATAAGTTTTATTTTTCTAGTGGATTTCATCGTTCTAGATACTCAGCCGTCCAGAATCCTACTAGTCAAATCCTGATTATTCTGGGACGTCCATTCTTAACCACATCCAATGCTATCATAAATTGCAGAAATGGAGTCATGAAGTTGTCTTTTGGTAACGTGAAGGTAAAGCTTAATGTTTTCAATGCTGGACAACAACTAGTAGACTCGGATGATATATTTGAAGTGGACATGATTGAGAGTCTAGTGCATGAATCTTTCCTTCAATCTTTCGAAGATGCACTTGAGACTTACTTAGCACATTTTGGCATGGATTTTGACATAGAAAGTTCCATCCAAGAAGTCAATGCATTGATCGATTCTACTCCTATAATGGAAACTACAAAATGGAAAGCTAAAGTGGAACCTCTTCCACCCTCTAAGTCTAAACTGGTTTCGTCCGTTCATAAACCAGCTGAACTTGACCTTAAACAATTACCTGAGAATCTCCAGTATGCATTTTTAGGTCCTTCTGAGACTCTGCCTATCATCATAGCTTCTAACCTTAAGAAGGAACAGGAGTGCAGGTTGCTTAATGTTCTTAGAGAATATAAGGCAGCAATTGGGTAGATGATAGCAAACATAAAGGGAGTATGCCCCACTATGTGTATGCATCATAATGATCTTGAAGAAAATGCGAAAACATCGCGTGAAATGCAAAGGAAGCTTAACCCTAACATGGAAGAAGTTGTTCAAGCGGAAGTGCTTAAATTATTAGACGATGGTATCATTCACCCCATTTCAGATAACACGGTTCAAGTTTTTCCCACAAAGTCTGGGATTGGTTAATCAAGGTGTTGAGGAAATTTAGTTTGCGGAGCCAGGTTATTAAGATTAACTAATTCATGGTACATTCTTGTCTGGCTGAAGACGTTAAACTTAGCGATCCTAGAAGGCAACCCAGCTTTTTATTTCATTTCATTTTCCTAGTTAGTTAGTTCAATGTTTATGGGTAACATTGCTGCAAACCCTCACGAGACTACAACTCGTCCACTAGGGGCAACCTATGGGTTTAAAGGCTTGTTGCATACGATAAATGCAATCGAGAGCACCTACAAAAGTGGTATAGGTAGGATTTTATTTTATTTTTTATTTTTGTTTTGCTTTTGTTGAATTCTCTCTTGTGCTGAATCGCTTTTACGCTGATATCTTTAGACAGCATCTTGATTCTATCGTCCAGGTACTATATTTCCATCACTCCTCTTTTACTTTCATTGTCCCATGTGCATTACCTGCTTATTTCTTTTACATTAAGGACAATGTAGATTTTAGGTTGGGGGTGGGAGATTAGGTTACCTAATCAATATTTTCTTGGTCTTGAGCAAAATTGTGACAAAATTTTAAAAATTTTCTAAAATTTCTTGTGAATTTGAAGTGCTATTGAAGGATATTTGTGATTTTAACATTATAAGATACAGAATGTTGGAAATTTATAACTCTGGGATTCAGTTGTCTGTTAGATTTCACAGTTAAGTTCGAGTTATTAATCCATGATTAGAAGTTGTAAACATGGATTGAGTCATGATTTCATATTTCACATCTCGCTTACACATTAAGATTCCGATTCGATATTGAATGATTAATTTAGTAATCACTAAGCAAGAAAGGAACCAGCCCAAAAAAATTTTTTAGCATCAGTTTATAAAGAAGAATTGAAAGGGTAAGTCGAATAATATTTACCATAGGTTTGCTCCCTATAGGTGTAGATTTGATCCCCTATGGTTGACATTTAAAAAAAGAGTTAGGTGATAAATCTTTACCATAGGTTTGCTCCCTATAAGTGAGGATTTGATTCCCCTCCTTGGCGTTACAATTCATAGAGAAAATCAAAGGCTAGTAGAATAAAAAGTTAATCTGTAAGGCAAGTGTTGGTTTCAGCTTTGGTTGTCATGAACTCTGTTGTTAATTACCAATGATAACATGAAATTGACAATTGGATCTCTTAATGATTGTAAGTCGAGATTACACTATACACTCATGGAACTCGATGTTTAGAATTGTTCTAATTAATGGATTAATATTTTGAACTTGATTATGAAGTTAACCATGAGCTTGATTCCAAGAAAAAAAATACTACTCACCATTCATGAATCCTAGAATTTTCACATCTTGATTATTGGTTCACAAGTCACTTCGGTTTACAGGAATTGTCTTTTATTTATGAAATTATTTTTCGCATGTTTTGCTCGGGACTAGCAAAATGCTAGTTGGGGGTTGTGATAAGGGTCAAATATTGCATATTAGACCCCGATTATTGCCTAATTTTGCATACATGATAATGTTTACAGGACTATTTTAATTGTGTTTTTGTTGTAGGGAGTAATTAGGAGCGTGGACTGAAAAAGAGCACTACAAGCATGGACTTAACGCTCCAAAGTAACCAAAGCAAGGGATGGACTTCAGAGGACCAACATTGAAGAATTTATACGCCAAGGACGTGAGGAAATCAAGCCGTTTAGGTTAAAAAGGCCCGAAATTGGTCCAGAATGCAAGATCTCAAGGTTCCTGCCATCCGATTGACTCGAAACTTCATACATGGGCTGGGGACCATAAATTAACTATACACGTAAAATTTTAGCCTTTGGATATCTCGAGAAGTAGGCCAACAGATAGATCAACCCCTTAATTCCTTAAGTGGGACCCACATGCTATCTGGATATGCTTCAAAATTTGTCTCTACGATTTAAATAAGATGAGAAACAAGATGGACGGATTGGATTTCTGAAGAACATCACAGTGGATTCCATATGTACAGTGTGTGTACATAGTGTACACACGCCCGCCGAGCACCGGACCGACTAAGGCGGGTCAGAAGGTGCTGACCTGCGTCTTCCTCTCAAGACGACAGTTGTCGTTTTCAGCTTCCTGCGTAACGAACGGACGATGTCCATTTTGCAGAAGTCAGTGGGCTACCTCTATCATCTGTACGGCTGATCCAAGCCGTCCATCTTGTAGAGGGCCTTGAAAGGATTGAACCCATGATAAAAGTTTGCGCCCATGCATACACAAGTGCACGATACAGAGGCCACAAGCAGACTGCCCTGCAATTTTCAAAACGATTTTAGTGTGATTGCTTCTCTAGGCCGCATCAATGAACGTTTAAAACCATCCATCTTTGAATGAAATTTCATCCTGAATCCAATGGACGGGGTGGATTTCCCTGAAAACACTTGTGTGGGGCCCACCGATCACATCAGAGAAGGACGTGTGTAGGCTTATGCAAGTCCGTGAAAAGCGACTTTTCCAAGCGGTTGCGGCCCACCATCTTTGATCAGATGGAAGATCTGATCCGTCCATCATGTAGGCCATCGAAAACAGTCCTAGGGGACATTGATTTTACGGACAAAGTGCAAGGAACAAGGGAGTTTGAATGCCCCGAACTTTGCTGTGAAAAGTTGTTAAGCGCTGTTGCTGCGAAAGGCTTGAAATGGTGGTGAAGACCGCTTGAGTTGAAGAAGGGATATGCCAATATGTCCTAGAGGGGGGTGAATGGGACTTTTAAAAGTTTTTTATGATTTATTTAAAATCTTATCACACTAATCCTAACAACAGACATATATTAGGATTACTCAAAAATAACTCTACCGGCTTCCAAGCCCAGTAAAGGATCTAATCACAAACTATGAAAGAAGTAAACAATATACAAACTAGTTTATGATAGATATGACTATGTAAGTGTGTGAAGTGTGATCTCAGATATATGGATATGAAAGCATTGACATAGAACACACACATAAAAGAATAGCAATTGCAAACACAGTCATTTTTATAGTAGTTCAACTACTTGTCTACTCCACTCCCAGCTCCCACACTCAACCCTTGCGTGTACCGGATTTCACTAAGGAGGTTTCCCAGGGTTCACCTCAAACCTAAGGTTTTAAATCAGGTTCACCTTCAACCTTTACACAGAGGTTTCTACTTGGTTCACCTCTAACCCTGGAGTTTTAATGGTTCACTTCTAACCAGATGTTTATACTCTCCAAAGAGCAAGGGTCCACACAACGTACCCAGATGTTTATGCTCCCCACAGAGCAAGGGTCCAGACAATGCACCCAGATGTTTATGCTCTCCACAGAGCAAGGGTCCACACAACGCACCCACCACGTACACTCCCGCCGGAGGCCTCCTTAAGGACTTCAAAGGGTGAGAACCACTTAAGATTCAATCCTAGAAAGGAATGATCACAAGTGTCCTCTGGACTCTAGATACTTACAGATAAGTTGATGAGTCTCATTCAGTACAATGTCAAAGATCTCCTCCTCCTTGTTGACGAAGAGTCTTCTTCTCCCTTGATCCGCAACACAAGATAATATACCTATGCTAGGCTTCGGGTTGGGTCAAGGTGAAGATGGAATCCTACTCTCAAAATATTTTCCTATCAGGAATGTAGAGTGATTCCAATCTTATGCATTCAAGGCATCCCAGCTTAATGATTTGCCATTAAGGTAGTAACTGGAGGATCCTTGAATGCGGAAGTTCATTCCCCAATCCACTCTATTGAATGTCAATGGTGAGGGTTGATTGGAGGATGAACTCCCTAGAGAGAAAGGGCTTTAGATATAGGATATAAGTTGAAACACTCAAAAGCTCTCTCTACTTTCTCTCACAGCAACAAAAGACAAGTCCTCTATATATAGGCAAAAGTTCCAACGGATATAAAACAGTCACATTTATGACAGAGTTCGATATCATCGAGCAGGTTCGATATCATCGAGCGTATACTCTCGATAGCATCGATAGTTTGCTCAATGACTTGGACTCAATGTCATATGCTTTTGAAACTCTTTGCCAATTGATCGAAAGCATTGTCGATGTCATCGGATTTCGAACTCCGATCCCATCGATGACAGGTTCGATCCATCGACACTTGAAAAATGAGAGAGACTTGACTTTGAAATATTTCAGATTTTTATGAATGATCGGGGGAACCATCGAGATCATCGGAATTTGAATGTCGATGATATCGAGATCAGAGTCGATGCATCGATAAATCTTGCGGATTTGTCTTTAAACTTGCTAGACGATTTGTGTCCTTGTTCGATGCATTCGACCTAGTGCCGATATCATCGATATTTGAATATCGATTCTATCGAAGGGCCCCCGATCATAGTTAAAAACAACCTGAAATATCTGTTGTAAGAAATGTGCGCCCACTATCGATATTTGAATTCAGATCATATCGGACAGTCATCGATATATCGAAGGAATTTAAGATTTTTAGTAAAAAAACAGGGGTGCCGAAAATCTGCCTGTCGATCTTATCGAGCCACTCTCGATGGACTCGAGATTTGAATATCGATGATATCGATATGTGCATCGATACATCGATAATTCGTCCAGTTATGTTGTGAAGTTGCCGGACATATTTAGTTGCTGGACACATTTGGTCCTCTTATCGATAATATCGATGAGGTATCGAGGACATCGACAGTCAGGTCGATTATATCGAGGGTGCATCAATAAAATCGACAAGGCGAGAAAAACTTACAGATTTTCCTATTTGCAAAAAGTTTTCTCACCCTAAAAACCCTAAGATGTCTATCTTGTTTTAAGGGTTTTAATCACATGGTATTTTGGGAGATGGGATGTGAGGCTATGATTTACCTATGGCGAGCTTCCACACATCCGGATGAGGCAGACGCTTGAATTGTTCTTCCTATTGAGCTCTGCAGACAGTCTGACCTACCATTCACGTAACTTGACAAACCAGGGCACTAGCAGGTGCACTTTCAATCTCCCCCTTTGTCAATTACGTGACAAAACCCCCAAAACACCCTAGGATACTTCTAGACAAACATACCCTAAATTATGTGTACATGCTTTTACACAATTTTACAATTTTCTAACCCATGTACACAACCAGTATCTACTCCCCCTTTCTTGGTGCAGCTACTCCCCTAACACCTGCAACAACATTCAAGTAGATACACAATTTCCAATTTGGAGTGTTTGAACTGTTCTCCCCCTTTTTGTCAGTCATTGACAAAGGTATAACAAGTGATATTAACTGAAGAGTGAATCGCATGGGAGAAACATCAGGCATAAGTAGATGAATTAGATGTATAAGAGTTAACGCATTTTAGTCAAATATCAATCTCAGAATGAATGCATATTAGATAAGATATAGCAGTTTTCAACCATATGCAAACAATAACTTGAAAAACTAGGGGATAATTAACACACATATGGCAGTAAAAGATATGAATTTTGTGCAGCCATAAAAGAACCAAAACTGCCCCAGACAGCAGTAAATTCCAAACCAAAACCAACTATTTAGTCCAACCATAAAATATACTGCTCCACACAGCAGTAACTAAAACAAAATATCAAGCCCATATATGCGCACCCAACAACATTTATCAACAATAGCCTAGTAGTGGGCATATACAAAAAAAAAAAAAAAAAAAAAAAAAAAAAAAAAAACTGTTCACATCTAGAAAGCTGTCATACACACCAATGATAGCAAAGAACATCCAAAAAGATATTGATGTTCAAACGCGAGATAAGTGTAAAGTGTGTATGATAACATGCATTAACCAGTCTTACGGAGCAGAATGAGATCACATCGTGTCATCCCGTCGGCACGTCATCAGATCCACTAGCTGTTGCAAAGACTGCTGCACTTTGTGGATGACTCTCTCTAGGACTGTCAGTTGTTCATGTACAAAATGAATATCTCTCTGGATAGCCCCGATTCTGTCGAGTTTGAACCTTTTGTCATATCCGGCTGATGACGCAGACGGAGCTGGATCAGGTCCAGGAGGTGCATCTTCAGCCGTTGCGGCCCCTTCCATGGGATCGGCACCTTCTCCTTCAACCTCTTCTTCCTGGATTTCTTCCTCAGGGTTCTCCTTGTACTCGTGAAACTCCAAATCCATTTTCTAGATATTTCTTTGATTGAAAACTTGGAGTGGGAGTACCGGATCAGCAGTCGATGGAAACCCGATTTTGTTGCATATCATGTTGATAATCCAGGGGTACGGCAAATGGAGGTCCCTAGATGTGTGGATGGCGTTTACCAACTGAGAAACAATTAGAGATGGAAGGCAGATCTTTGTTCCTCTAGCAACTGAGTATACAATCATGGTCATGAGGCCGGTGAGATCAGACCTGTTGGTACTTCTGGGATAGATGTTAGTAGCGAAGATACCATGCAAGATTCGAAATATGGGTTCCATATACCTGACTTTTAATGCATTCCCTTGATGTCAGGGGATGTCCCGACCATTGCAAAGATACTTAGTAACCCTGGACCGTATGTCCATGGTATCAAGATCTAGCTCTGGGATACCTTCCGAGACCATGTTGAGTCTGATAGTTTTGGCTATTGTAGCTGGTGTGATAAACGCATCGTCACCACCCAAAGATACCATGAACGAAGGAGGGTCAGCCACTGGTGAATGACATGCAAAAAGGAAGTTGCGTGTTCTCTCAAGTTGGGATGGCCCACCAAAGTTCAAAACAGGCAGCCACTCTATTGCGGCAAACAAGGGTTCCAATTTGTATGGCTTAAGGCATTCCCTGTCTACCTTCATTTCTTGAATAAGCTTCCTGCCCATGTATTTGGGTGGTCGTGAACTTGCTCAAGTTGGAGGAGGTGGTGCTGGAGATTCGGTTTGGGACCCACCTCGTGAAGTCTGTGATCTTTGTCGAGTGGGGATCCCAATTTCCGGGGCCCTCACTCTTTCTCTAGATGCAAGGACTTTTTGTCGGGTAGCTCTTGAAGACTCCCCCTGACCGGATGCTACACCTTTGTCCTTTCCCATATGTCAGGTAGAAAGTTGAACGATTTGGGAAAGACGACAAAAACAAAAAAAATGACAAAAATGGAAAATCCCCAAAAGAGAAAGGACCCTTGACGTGTTAGAAGGATATTACCGGATTTGTAGAATGATTTGATTAATCTGACGTGGCTTCAACTGATTTGGTTGAGAGAATCGACAGAGAAGGTGACAGTGAAACCCTTGAGAAAATAACCCCTTTTTTCGTTTCACTGGCTTTTTATCGGGCAGCTTCTGTGGATATGATCGACCATTGTTTCGATAATATCGAGAGGTTGCTTATCGATTCTATCGAGTCTGTCTTTGATATCAATATTGGCCATCCGACTGTTCATATCCTAGAGAGGTGTCGATAATATCGATCTTCTATCGATAAATCGAGAATGTCATATCGACAGTCATATCGAAGATGAGAATTTTCAGTATTCTGTATTTAGACAGATTTTAAAATATACTCTTCATATTTATGTCAACAGTATATTTAACAAAAATTATGTACACACACTGTACACATCAAAATTATAAACATTTATTGTTTATACAAAAAAAAGAGGTGAAGCACCTCAGATATGTCATTCGAAGTTCAACAAAAACATTTGCTTATTTTATCACAGGTTCAGATTCTGATACGTGATCTGAACTAATTCTTTCTTACCCATTTCATTTTGTTGATCGATTTGAGTAATGGTTCAGGAGCATTATTTCTATCCATATCCTTAAGAGGACTCTTGAAGTTCTGTATATCTCTGGTTGACAATTTTCTAACATGATTCTGACCAGAGTTAGGTTGAATCCTCCTAGGAGTTATGCATTCAAAATTATAATGTCCTAGATCACCACACAAATAACATGCTGGAGTTGTTTTGGTTTTGCTTCCAGAAGCAGCAGATTTTTCAATTCTGGGAGCTGCATTTCCAGACTTTGATTTGTGTTTTTCATATCCAAGGCCGCTTTTATCCTTTCCAGGTCTTCCCATTCCCAATAGTTTTTCTAGCTTTTCACCACTCTGGGAAAACTTACAGTTTTGCTTGGCAGTCTTCCTGGACTCTTCTAAATCAAACAGGAGTGTATGATTTTCATTTTGAAGTAGCATATTTTTGTCTTTTAAGATCTCAGCCTATCTGTTCAATTTCTCAGACTCGGATTTAAGGAAGGAGTTAACTCTCTCAAGTCTATCATTGTCAGAGTGATATTGTTGTAAGTCATTTATTAGATGTGTATTAATTTCCAATGTTTTATCCAAATCTCTCTGCAGCAACTTACCTTTGTTTTCTGCTATTTCGAGTCTCTTAAGGATATGTTCGTATTTTCGTGTTGATAGACCTAGTAGTGTAGTAGTTGGTAGAATGTTAGATGTTTGAAGCCTTGGTTATATTAGCTCACACGCATCTTCTGTCATGGTCCATGTAAGGCTACGTCCCATGTATTGTGACGATTTTGGGTTAAATGAAATGCATGAAACTCATTTTGTTACCGAATGTGTAGAATGTTTGACAAGTTGGAGTTGTACTTGACAATTTTGAACTCCTTCCACCCCTCCATCATTACTCCTCTAAACACATCTCTTACTCCTCTTGGCCTCACCATTTCACACCCATATGAGCACAAAACCCGACTTTTGTGTCTCATAACCTTCCAAACCCACTAACCCACATTTTTGTGTCCCATAACCTTCACACCATCCAAATGTTGTAACGTTTAGGGCCAGTCCGGCCAACTGCATTCGGTGGGATTATGGTGGATGGAATTGTAAAAATAATAATAAATGTATGTGTAAGGTATTGTTCCTAGATTGGGTGTATCCCATGATTTCCAACCCCATGTTTGGAATGTATGCAATGAAAAGTATATCCAGGGATTTCCTTTCAAATTACACTTGGAAATTCCTCATCATGGGATTTGGAAATCCCATCTCACACTTTCCAACACAAGGCTCATTTTCCAAAGCCTATGAAATTGATTTTTAATCCCATCCCACCCTCCTACCAAACATGCCACTTCCAATCCCGAGTCCCATTTAATACAACTTAATACCATTGGCCAAATAGGACCTGAGAGTTGTAGACCTAGAGTTGGTACTCGTAGATTTTTTGCAAACAAATCTGGCAGTATGGGAAATCCAATAAATTGATAACGTGAACCTTAGGACCTCTTAGCTGGTATGAGCATGTGTGTAGTGCTCGAGTGTAGTTAAATTCAAGTTCAGGCAACTCAATTCCAATTAGACAACTTTTGACCCTAAGCGATAAAACAATGTCCTGTATTAGAAATGGTACGAAATCATCTAGCGTATAAGCATAGACTTTGGATTACAACTATTGGTTGGTTATACTAAGGAATGTAAAACACTGATTATGCTAAGACAATTGAAGGATAGACTTAGTTAGTCGGCTTGATTAGGTTGGAGTGGAAGGTCATTCTTTCGTTGAATCCCCGTAATACTTATAGGCTTATTTAATAACTCTTAGAAAAGTTGTTTGACGTAGAAACTATTCACGCTCAGAGAAAACTTAAATATCCCTTGGATTTAATGTTAGGTCAAATCGATACATCCCTTAGAATTGCCTTCCCAAAGACTTATTACAATCTGGAACACGGAGTAGAGAACTATATATAAGCGAGGTATCCACGGTTTGAATTGAATTCTCAATATTGGTAGTTACCAATGAACTTTATGCTCTGATTAAGCAGAAGGTCGGGATCAACTAGGATTAAGAACTGATACGACAATTTTTTGTCCTAGTTAGGCAGAAGGTCCATGTATCCGACTCAGACCCACTACACGACTTTCCTTCCATGTTGGTCGAACCACTTACAACCAAAAGTTTATAACGTCGTCTTTGAGAAGTGTTAGGAATATATAGCCGATAAAGACTTTGTCTTTTTAGACCTAAGAAATTTCTCAAATGGGCAATAGACAGTTAGGAATTAGATCCCGAATCACAGACCATTCTGGCTTACATAGGCATCTTGCCCCAATTTCACGCCCGTCCCTGAAACCAACCACAACACCCATCATTGTAGCTCATTTCTATAACCATTGGTACCAACGCCATAGTACACATCATCGATGAAAGGAAGGCCAACGTATTGGGAGATAGTATCCCATTTTAGGTCAGGGATAGGTCCTAAATTACACCTTGTTCCGACATACGGAACAGGACAGATTCTTGAGCCCTTAGAGTAGAAATTATTTTTAAGGGGGGTAGGAAGATTATGAATTCGGTCAAGTTAGGTAGGTATACTCGTCTACCCACTCACATGCACAACGGAAACTTGGTGGGTCGATAGCCCACTGGCCCAGGATTGAATGGAATTGATCTAGACTATACGTAGAGATAGGTCACTAAATAGGATCTGAATCTCCCTTAGAATGTCAATCATGAAGTTACTAGAAGGAAAGCAATTAGGGATCAAGTATTAAACCAATTCGTATTAAAGAATATGCCTAGCAATGGGTACGAGATGAATTACAATAGACGAGGTTGGTGTAACCACAAATGTGCTCGTTGGATATGAACCCAATAGAAGCCTTAGCCAAATATATACTAATGGAAACTTTTTTAGGACGATCTAGTAAGCTATGTATTAACTCCTACCTTGGACCTAAATTAAGACAATGACTCTCTTAGACCAAGACCCAAAGGGCAACTTTATAAATAAGAAACTTGAGCCTTTCAATGATGGGCATTCCCTAAGTTTTAAAGTGATCAGACTACGGAGTTACTGGAATATACAATTGCGAAGTATTCGTGGCCCAATTCTCAATCCTAGGCGATTACCAATGGACTCAATGCTTTGACCGAGCAGAAGACCAGGATCACCAGGACTAGGAAGGGATACGATGACCCTTCTACCCTGGTCAGGTAGATGATCGATGTATCTGGATCAAACCCACTATAACTGTCTCTCCGTGATGGTCAAACATTGAAAACAGCTATCTTACTCTAAATAGATGGGAATCGTTGTCAAGACTCCAAATAGGGAAAAAAAATCCATTGTAGCAAACCATCAGGATATAAGTAAGAGATAAAGAAATAAGTTTTTAAGGGGGGTAGACTAAAATGAACCAGAATAATATAGACAGTATGTGCCCTACCACGCGTATAAACTTGAAGTCCATAAAACTTAGGCAAGAGGAATACTAAAATCTTTACTTACTACCCTTAGGCAATTTCGGGGATGAAATTGGTTTTTAAGGGGGGTAGATTGTAACACCCCAGTTTTTGCCAACCAGGAGATAGATGTCTTTAGGCAATGGGTCAAATCCTAACACCTTATTAACTTGTCAAAACTCAATCTCAAAGTCTCAAGTCCGCTTTCAACCCATTTCCTTCAAAATCTCCTATTTCACCTTTCACCACCTTGTACTTTAGATGTTTCTGAGTACTTTCATATTAGGCATGAATCCTATAGTTTAGGTAATGAAGAACAATACTTTCGAAATTCGTACAAAGACCAGAGTATCACATCAGGCAGAAATCATACAGGACTAAATCTTTAGAAATTAGATGAGTTTAACTAAATGTTAAACTAGATTAGTTGTGAAATCCATTTGAATCGCTTTAAATATGATCTGCAAGACCCAAAACTTGTAGAATCATCGACGCTACATTACCCTAAAATCTAGGATCAATCTCATTACCCGGCTGCTCTCGGGAGCATCACGAAACTCCGTATCAGATCTGTACCGCACATCGAAAGTCTGAATAATACGAAGTTATAGAATTAGGACCACCTTGCTGGGCTTGAAAACCATCTCAAAAATCAAATCCAGATAATGTCCGGGGGCTATTCGCTTGAGCCTGAAGTGAAGTGTGTGAGAAACGTAGATATTTTAGAAATAAATATCTAAATTTAACTAATCTGAGACTTGTCACTTGCGGGCCTGATATAAGCAATCAGACCGTCAGAATCTGACCCAAATACACCCTCGGATCAGGGGAAATTTCATACACTGGTCAGTATACTTGTGGCCCTGATCGAGTTCTGGTAACCGTTGAACTGAAACTGGTCCACCATGGGCGATCTGTAAATTCGATTGGACCAAAAATGTAACTCGACCTAGATTCAATATCTGTGAGCTTAAGTCCAACCTTTGGCTCAAGGGGGGCTTCCAGAAGTGCTCCATTGAGACGGAACAGTCTCCCTTTGGACATAATCTAAGTATACCTTGGCCCTGAGTCTATTTCCGTGAGTTCTGGGCCTATATAAGGACCTTAAACCCTCACTCTCTCATCCAATACGAATTTGAGAAAACCTTAGGAGAGAGAGAGAGAGTAAAGAGAGAGAAAGTGTGGGGGAAGAGGGTGAAGGATCCTGGTGCTCTATCCTACCATCGTACGTGCTTAACCATCACTATCTAGTCGCTCTTCTGGAGATTCTGACATCATTCTTAGGTAAGGAAACTCTAACCCTAACTTGTTCTAGGGTTTCAAAGGTTGTAAGTTGCGAAATAGCTGACTTAATTCATGCTATAGGTTGATATAGCATCGTTGAAGAAGACTTAGCATTTCTACCAAATTCATTACGTTTCTACGGCGTAAGGTGCGGACTTTAAACGTATAGGTTATGGTTTTCAAGGATTTCAATGTCAGATAATGATATATTACTGATGTGGATGCTATTACACATGTACAAAGTGTTGTCCGTTTCGTTTTTCAGATATACGTTAACTATGTTGAGAATATACTGTATTCCTCGTATTTGTAGAAAATACCGTATACGTATAAAATATGGATTTATGCTTGCCATGATTAATTGTTGTCCATGTATGCTAGATGCATGTGTATTAACTTCTGGGATAACGGATTAGCCTAATATATGTTATATCAACATACGTTGCGTATGTTTTATTGTGTAGCCTAAGTGTTTGTGAAAATGACTGCATGAGTATAGAATTCGCATTCGTGCTCGCCATGACTAATTGTCATGAATATATGATTCTTGTATAGGCGATACCCCTTTGACGAAAGGATTTGCCCTAAATCACGCCCCGGCCAATGTACGCTATATCTGTTAAAGCGTGTATCCCAAGCGTTTGTGAAAATGAATGAATGAATATGGAACTTGGATTCATGCTTGCCATGACTATCCGTCGTGGATGCACGCGTATTATAAATGGGGTAACTCCTTAGTGAAAGGATTTGGCCTAATACCTATGTGATCAACATACGTCAGGTATGTTGATGTATGTAATCTAAAATGTTTGTTGAAATGTCTGAATGAGTAGGTAGTTAGAAAATTGTAATGTATAAGGGTGTTGAGATATGTTTCTCAACTCCTTTAAATATGTGTATGCTTTCCTCCATGTACCGTATATTATAGTGTCTATTTATCTATGTGATGCATATGTATCAATCCATGTTTAAGTTGTATTCCATAAAATGTAGAAAATAAAGCCGTGAAGGGTGCTGGGGGAGTGGTGTAACGATTCCGTGCAACAGCCCTGACAGCCCTAAAGTGGATGATATCGGACCTTTGATTGTATGATTTGAAATCTTGATTCATTACTGCTTTAACTGTCTTTTAGGATATTTTATTGTAATTGAATGTGATTGGGGCTATTATATAGTCCAGGCAATCGGTAACAGGCTTTGAATTCGTGTCTGAGATTACTTTGCCAGTAGGATGTGTTTGACGAACCCGAGTCGTACTTCGGTTGGCGACAGTGGTTAGGCCACGCGAAGTGCTTATGCACTTCATGTCGTTCAGCTGGTTATGCGCTCGTGCTTGTCGAGCTCGTCAAGTAACCCAATCTGTCTAATGTATGTTCACCATGTTTGGACGCTACTGCTTGAACTTAAGGTACCGAACTCACCAGTGAAATCCCGTTAACCTTGGTACCTCGATCCACTAAGACTCATGAGCCGGGCATGGTGGTATGGGACACCGTGGTCGAGCTGTCGACCTACGCTGGGGCGATGAGCCTCCCCGTAGTTACCAGTGAGCAACCTAGACTCGTGAGCGAAATACGGTGGTATGGGACACTGTATTCGAGCTGTCGGCCTACATTGATAAGGTGACCGGGGAGTGGTGTAACGATTGCGTGTAACTGCCATGGTAGCCCTTTGTAGTGACCTCGAGCATACTCTACATCTACGGTGAGGCGACGAGCCTTCCCGTAGTAAATAGAGTATAAACTAGGCATGTATTGATAAGGTGATGGGAGAGCGATGCAACGAGTGCGTGTAATAGCTCTGTCAGCCCTTTACAGTGACCTAGAACCGCATCATCGTATGAGATTATCTAAGACTGACGACCCTAGAATGGATCATTATTTGGGAATGATATAAGGGAGGTACCTTAGTTTCCCAATACTGCTGTATGAAAAGGACTAATAACAACTCGGTAATCATGCTCATAACATAACACTGCATGTGCCTGGCGTTATGGAGCACTAAGGGATGAACGCATGTTACGGACGTAAGATGGTGTCGCACGAGGGTGGTTTGGCAAGGGCATGCATCATGACTGCATTTCATACTTGCATTAACAAGATTATTTAGGAATGTTTGATTGTACTGCTTTATCATTACTACTTGACTGAATTGATAACATGTTAACCTATACTTTATTGTTCCACTGAGTTGATCACTTACTCCCATGTTACGGGACGGTGTTGTACACACCAACCAGACCTTGTTTGAGTTTCAGATGATGGCGATGTTGAGAAGCGGAGCCGGACTTTTATGATGATGAGGAGGGTTTCTCCTTTATGCAGTTTCAGGCGGGTTCCTATGAGCCGTGTCCTGACCGACGAGGCTTTCTGGGATGTTGACTAAATGACATTACACCTTTGGTATAATTTGGAAATTTACATGTAATTATCTAACCTGGTAACATTATCACACTTTGGAGACTTACCACAGTTTATATATTTTATATATCTTTCACAGTCTTCCGCTTGTTTAAACTAATAGTCTCTGGAGTATGATATGTTGTTTTGCCTTAATCTCATTCATGTTTCATGTACTAATACAGACAACATTCAATCATCAGCATATATGTTACACAAGTGATGCGTTGGAACTCGGGAGTTGAGTTTATACTCAACCCCCGATTTTCAGGGCGTTACACTCATGCTCTTCCATTCTGAGACTTTCGAACTGTGAAGTCAGGAGTTGAAGTTTGGATCGCTTCACAGTGCTTGTGCCTTTATGGGTTGTTTCCAATAAATCCCATGCTTCCTTGGATGTCCCACACATACTTATCTGATTGAAAATATCCTGGGACACGGCACAG
Source organism: Magnolia officinalis (assembly GCA_021015155.1). Classification (NCBI taxonomy): domain Eukaryota; kingdom Viridiplantae; phylum Streptophyta; class Magnoliopsida; order Magnoliales; family Magnoliaceae; genus Magnolia; species Magnolia officinalis. The sequence continues at coordinate 59,139,807 of JAJHSJ010000002.1, forward strand.
TAGATAGCATTCATAGCCTTTGCTTCAGATGTTTGCCTTTCTTTGTCGAATGCTATCCATTTTTCTTTCGTTTTGGGCTTTGTGATTATTGTGCCACTGTCAACTACAATTTGTTCAGTTGGTGGCACATATCCGCTTTCAACTATATCCCAAACGTCATGATCCAAAGATCTCAGAAAGTAGTGCGTCATAGCCTTCCAGTATGCATAGTTTGAGCCGTCAAATACTGGAGGTCTAGTGACTGATGAGCCATCTCCTTTGGCCATATTCCTAACTTCAGTCAAGATCACTCTTTAGGCGGTGAAGCCCTTAAAGAGAGACCCGCTTTGATACCAATTGAAATGGCGGTGAAGACCGCTTGAGTTGAAGAAGGGATATGCCAATATGTCCTAGAGGAGGGTGAATAGGACTTCTAAAAGTTTTTTATGATTTATTTAAAATCCTATCACACTAATCCTAACAATAGACATATATTAGGAATACTCAAAAATAACTCTACTAGCTTTTAAGGCCGGTAGAGGATCCAATCACAAATTATGAAAGAAGTAAACAGTATACAAACTAGTTTATGATGGATATGACTGTGTAAGTGTGTGAGGTGTGATCTCAGATATATGGATATGAAAGCATTGACATAGAACACACACATAGAAGAATAACAATCGCAAACACAGTCATTTTTATAGTGGTTCGACTACTTGTCTACTCCACTCTCGGCTGCCACACTCAACCCTTGAGTGTAACGGATTTCACTAAGGAGGTTTCCCAAGGTTCACCTCAAACCTAAGGTTTCAAATCAGGTTCACCTTCAACCTTTACACAGAGGTTTCTACTCGGTTCACCTCTAACCCTGGAGTTTTAATGGTTCACTCCTAACCAGATGTTTATGCTCTCCAAAGACCAAGGGTCCACACAACGCACCCGGATGTTTATGCTCCCCACAGAGCAAGGGTCCACACAATGCACCCAGATGTTTATGCTCTCCATAGAGCAAGGGTCCACACAACGCACCCACCACGTACACTCCCGCCGGAGGCCTCCTTGAGGACTTCAAAGGGTGAGAACCACTTAAGATTCAATCCTAGAAAGGAATGATCACAAGTGTCCTCTGGACTCTAGATACTTACAGATAAGTTGATGAGTCCCATTCAGCACAATGCCGAAGATCTCCTCCTCCTTGTTGACGAAGAGTCTTCTGCTCCCTTGAACCGCAACACAAGATAATATACCTATGCTAGGCTTCGGGTTGGGTCAAGGTGAAGATGGAATCCTACTCTCAAAATATTTTCCTATCAGGAATGTAGAGTGATTCCAATCTTATGCATTCAAGGCATCCCAGCTTAATGATTTGCCATTAAGGTAGTAGCTGGAGGATCCTTGAATGCGGAAGTTCATTCCCCAATCCACTCTATTGAATGTCAATGGTGAGGGTTGATTGGAGGATGAACTCCCTTGAGAGAAAGGGCTTTAGATATAGGATATAAGTTGAAACACTCAAAAGCTCTCTCTACTTTCTCTCATAGCAACAAAAGACAAGTCCTCTATATATAGGTAAAAAGTTCCAATGGATATAAAACGGTCACATTTATGCTAGAGTTCGATATCATCAAGCAGGTTCGATATCATCGAGCGTATACTCTCGATAGCATCGATGGTCTGCTCGATGACTCAGACTCAATGTCATACGCTTTTGAAACTCTTTGTCAATTGGTCGATGAATTGAAACTATTGTCGATGTCATTGGATTTCGAACTCCGATCTCATCGATGATAGGTTCGATCCATCGACACTTGAAAAATGAGAGAGACTTGAATTTGAAATATTTCAGGTTTTTATGAATGATCGAGGGAACCGTCGAGATCATCAAAATTTGAATGTCGATGATATCAAGATCAGAGTCGATGCATCGATAAATCCAGCGGATTTGTCTTTAAGCTTGCTGGACGATTTGTGTCTTTGTTCGATGCAATCGACCTGGTGCCGATATCATCGATATTTGAATATCAATTCTATCGAAGGGCTCCCGATCATAGTTAAAAACAACCTGAAATATCTGTTGTAAGAAATGCGCGCCCACTATCAATATCATCGATGGACATTCGATGTTATCGATATTTGAATTCAGATCATATCGGACGGTCATCGATATATCAAAGGAATTTAAGATTTTCAGTAAAAAAACAGGGGCGCTGGAAATCTGCCTGTCGATCTTATTGAGCCACTCTCGATGGACTCGAGATTTGAATATCGATGATATCGATATGTGTATCGATACATCGATAATTCGTCCAGTTATGTTGTAAAGTTGTCGGGAATATTTAGTGCTTTTATCGATGATATCGATAGATGTATCGATACATCGATAAATCCGTCCAGATGGATATTTAGTTGTTGGACACATTTGGTCCTCTTATCGATAATATCGATGTGGTATCGAGGACATTAACAGTGCAGGTCGATCATATGGAGGGTGCATCGATAAAATCAACAAGGCGAGAAAAACTTACAGATTGTCCTATTTGCAAAAAGTTTTCTCACTAAAAACCCTAAGATGTCTATCTTGTTTTAAGGGTTTTAATCACCTAGTGTTTTGAGACATGGGATGTGAGGCTATGATTTACCTATGGCGAGCTTCGACACATCCAGATGAGGTAGACGCTTGAATTGTTCTTCCTATCGAGCTCTGTAGACAGTCTGACCTAACATTCACGTAACTTGACAAACTAGGGCACTAGCAAGTGCACTTTCATGGCTCACCGATCGACTCCATCTTTCCACCGCCCTCCAACAGCTATAAAAGGGGTTGTGGATGTGGCAGCAAGGGGGGAGAGCAGATCTAGAACCAAGGAGTAGATCCTGGGAGCTTGGAGGAGAGCTTGGAGAAAGAGAAGAAAGAAGGGAGAGAATGAAGTTTTTCTTTTATAAATCTTATTTTTCGATCTTCCTAATTGATTCCATGAGTTGTTAATCTTTTAGCTAGGGCTGAGATGAAGCCCCTAATTTGAATAACTCTTGTTATGTGTTGATTTCATCTTGATTTGATTGATTTGCTTCTTTCTCTAGTGTGCTTAACTGAAAACTCTGTTCTTCTCCATTCTATGAGCTTAACCAAAGTCTAGACATGGATGTTGTTTGGAATCTTATTCTAGGTGCTTGTGTCTGACCATGAACAGGTTTCCTATAGAGAAAGAAATAGGAATTACATCTCTTCATGCCTAACCATGGATGGAAAGATGTAATCATTATGTTTTAAGGGATTATACATTCTGTGTGCCCAACCAAGGACATAGAGTGTGCTTTATTTATTAAATTTACATCAATCTGAATTAGGGTGAATCAATAGGTAAAACAAGGGTTAGGATAATTAGGGGTAGATTCAAAAGTCCTAGTGTTCTCCTTAAGTGAAATTTTCCTTCTTGTTCTCAATTATTTTCCATTGATTTTTGTTAGTTTACTTAATACCTAGCTGAACTATTTGTCGGATTAGTTAAGAAAGAATCATAAAATTTGAATTGTGACAACCAGTCCTGGTGGGAATGATCTCGTAATACGTACCGTATCTACATCTGATTCGTATACTTATGAGTTTAAAATCATTTAAATTAGGTTGGTTTAAATAAAACATCACAATACAACAATCATGTCCTAAGGACTCTTGTTAATGCAGGAATGATATGCTATAATGATGCATGCCCTTGCATGCACTCCCTCAGCGACATCATCTAACGATCGCGCATGACAAACTCCCTAAACGTGCGCTTCCTCGCCAAAGCACATGCAATGCGATGTATGATCGTGTTAGCCAAGTAATTTATTAGGCATATTCATGCAGCAGATTCGAGAAGCTAAGGTACCTCCCTTTATGTCACTTACCCAAACAATGATCCATCTAGGGTCGTCAATCCTAGTTAATCACATATGATAGGCAAGTTATAGGGCAACATCACCCCTTGATTTAATAACAGTGGATAGGCAAGTTCACGAGTTCACACTTGAGGTCACTACGGAAGGCTCGTCACCATCCGCGTAGGCCTATTTTATACTCAAGGTCACTACGAGAGGGTCGTCACCTGATCATAGGCTGACAGCTCGAACATAGTGTCCCATACCACCGTATTTGGCTCACTAGTTTGCGTTGCACACTGTTCACTACGGAGAGGCTCATCACCCCAGCGTATGCCGACAGCTCGGCCACGGTGTCCTATACCACCATGTCCGGCTCATGAGTCTTAGCGGATCGTGGTACCAAGGTTAAACAGGCTTTTCATTAGTAAGTGGTACCTTAGATTCAAGCAGTAGCATCCATACATGGTAAACACACAATAGGCCAATCGGGTTATTTGACAAGTTCGATTGGTATGAGTGCACGCTAGATTAATCGACATGGAGTGCATACGCACTCCTCATGGCCTAACCACTGCCGATAATCACCGTGAGACTCGGATTCATCAAACGTATCCGTTGTGGCGAAACTAGTTCGGCCACTTAAATGGAAACCGTTACCGATTGCCTGGACTACGTATTAGTCCCAATCATACTCAAATGTAATAGGCATTCATATGTGATAGTCAAAACAGCATCTAACAACCAATTCGAATATAAATCTCATTTGAGCATTTTAGCAAACACATAGTGAACATATTATCATACATATGTATTTCGTACATAAATCACGTAGTTGAATTTAAATTACATGAAGGAATCAATTCATATAGATAAGGTAACTGAGAATCTTATCTCAACACCCTTATTAAATGCATTTCATCAACAATTACTCATTCAGACATTTTATCAAACACTTAGACTACACATTTCAACGTACATGAAATAATTTAGTTAAAACATATATTAGGGCAAATCCTTTCACAAAGGAGTTGTCATACATACAACAGTCACGTATCTTAGATTAATAGTCATGGCAAACACAAGTCGTGATTTCACTTTCATTCAAACATTTCAACAAACACATGGAATGCATTATATCTCAACATAGTTCATATATGTGTAATACATGGAAAACGTCGTATCTAAGTACATGTGGCAGCAATCAAGTCAGTCATAAATTATTAACTGACATTGAGAGCCTTGAAAACCATAACCTAAATGTTTATAGTCCACACCTTTCGTTGGTATGCTCGTTACGAACTCGGTTCGTACACCACGTCTTTGTCTACAGCACAACGACTACCTAAACATTGAAATAGGTTAGCTATTTCACCAATTTCTCTATTTGGATTCCTAAAATAGATTAGGGTTAGGATTTCTTACCCAAAAATAAAGTTGGATTCGATGGTGTAATGACATGGGAGAGATGATTCGGTAAGTGGAGTGGTGGGAGTGAATCCCAGCAATGATCTCCTAATCTCTCACTCTTCTCCTCACTCTTTTCTCCTCTTTTCTCTCTTCACTCTCCTAGGGTTAGAGAAAATTCGTATGGAATGAGAGAGGGGTGGGTTTAGGGCATTATATAGGCCCAGAAGTGATGTCAATGGCCCCAGGGCCATGGTATACTTAGGTTATAGCTAAAAGATATCTGTTTCGGGCAAACAGAGCACATCTGGAGGTTCATTGCTCGCTACGGTATGAAAAAAGTTCTCTGACAATGGATCTATGCCAGGTTAAGGTTTTGGTCCGATCGGACTAGTGGATCGATCGTAGGGGACCCGTTCTAGTTCAACAGTCATCGTCACTCTATCAGGTTCACAAGTATACCAATGGGTGCAGAAAAATTTCCTTGATCTAAGGGTGTAGTTGGGTTAGAATCTGATGGTCTGAAACCTTAAATTTGGCCTGCAAGCGAACGGCCCAATTCACTTAAGTTTGAGTTCATTTTCTAAAGATATTCGCGTTTATCACACACTTCGCTCCGGGCTCAAGTTGTGCATATCTGGATACTATTTGGACTCGATTCCCGCGTTGGTTGTCAAGCCCAGTAAGGTGGTCATAACCTTATAGTTTCACAGTCATTAGACTTTCGACGTGCGGTCCAGGTCCTATACGGAGTTTCAATGTGCTCCCGAGAGCAACTGGGTTTTGAGACTGATCATATGTTTTTAGGTAATATTGGGTTAGCGATTCTAATAGTTTTGGGTCATGCAGTTCGTATAAAAAGTAGTTCAACCTAATTCTCCGATTTATTTAGTTTAGTACTTAATTAATTTTGTCTAAGTTTCTACAGAATTTGTTCGTTAGTGATTTTGCCTGAAGTGATACTCGAGTCTTTGTACGGATTTTTCCGAGACGTTACAATCTACCCCCTTAAAGAAAAATTTCATCCTCAAAATTTGTACCTTTCGTACTCCTTGAGAATCTGAGGGTAGTTCTTACGGACCTCGGCTTCTGTTTCCCAAGTAACCTCTTCCTTAGTGTGGTGTGTCCATAATACCTTCACAAGTGGGATAACTTTACTACGCAACACCTGTTCCTTCCTGTCTAGGATACACATCGGTCACAATACATAGGTAGCATCTTCACTCAACTGTACCTGCTTCCATTTGATAATATGGGAAGGATCAGGAACGTATTTTTTCAACATCGATACGTGAAATATATTGTGCACGCCAGCGAGTAGTGTGGGCAAAGCGAGGCGGTATGCTACCACACCCACTCGATCTAGAATCTGGAATGGACCAATAAATCGTGTCTGAGTTTTCCCTTCTTGTCGAATCGAAAGACTCCCTTCATGGGGGAAACCTTAAGAAACACATGGTCCCCAACTTCAAACTCTAGCTGTCTCCGACTGGTATTAGCGTAACTCTTTATCTGGTCTGTGCTGCAAGAAGTCAAACGCCTGATAAGCGAACATGCCCGCAACATATCTGGGTCAATCTTCTCTGAGGTCGCCTGTACCAAATCTGGGTCAATCAACTCTTCTCACCAACCTCTGCCCAGCAATGCGGTGCTTGACATGGACGCCCATATAGTGCTTTGTAAGGAGCCATGTCAATGCTCGCTTGAAAGCTGTTGTTATAAGCGAACTCAGCATAAGGAAGACAGTCATCCTGACTGTCCTTAAAATCAAGCACACATGCCCGCAACATATCCTATAACACCTGATTGACCCGTTCCGTCTGTGGGTGGAACGCGGTACTGAACTTCAATTTCACACCCATTGCTTCTTAGATACGAGTCCAGAAGATAGATGTGAATCACGTGTCTCGATTCGACATGATCTCCATAGGAACTCCATGTAGACATACTATCTCCTTGATGTACAACCTGGCCAAATCGTCTGCTGTGTTTGAGACTCTAATCGGGAGGAAATGAGCCGATTTTGTTAATCGGTCCATGATCACCCAAATGGAGTCATGTCCCTTCCCTGTCTTTGGTAACCCGAAAATGAAATCCATAGAGATGAAATCCTATTTCCATTCAGTTATAGGCATGGGTTGAAGTAAACCAGGAGGTCGACGATGCTCGGCCTTGACCTGCTGGCACGGGAGACAATGAGATACATAGTCTGCTATGTGGGCCTTCATGTTGTCCCACCAGTACGAACGTTTCATATCTCGATACATCTTCGTTCTCCAGGAAGCATCGCCATCTTCAAGTTGTGAGCGGCTCTAAGAACTTCCATTCTTAAGTCATGAAGGTTTAGGACACATAGGCGGCCACGATAACGTAAACCCCCATCCGACCTAACTCTCCATTTAGAGTCTTCATCGTCACTAGCCCGCTTTCCCATTTCCACCAACCATTCATCTTCCCTCTGAGTCACAATGATTCAGTCATCGATAAGTGGCTGTATCCGAATATGGGCGACGCTATCGAACGGCTCCTCTACTCTATGTTTCTGCTTAAAGTCTCACACAAATTCTACCATATTCCATTCCTCTATCATCAGCGGAGTTGCAAATGCTACGTTTTCTTGCGGCTCAATGCGTCTGCCACAAGGTTGGCTTTGCCAGGATGGTAGGAGACCTCAAACATGAAGTCCTTCAAGGTTTCCATCCATCGTCGTTGCCTTATATTCAGGTCTCTCTACGTGAATATGTACCTGAGGCTCTTGTGGTCGCAAAAGAGTTTGAACTCCTCTCCATAGAGGTAATGTCTCCAGAGCTTTAATGCAAAGATGACAGCTGCCAATTCCAAGTCGTGCATAGGGTAGTTCTCTTTGTGTTTCCTCAACTGTCGCGATGCATAGGCAATCACCCTGTCCTTCTGTATAAGAACACAACACAAACCAACACGAGAGGCATCAGTGTGAATGGTATATCTGACCCCCTACTCTGGCAATACTAGCACGGGTGCGGACATCCTCTTGTCCTTCAGTTCCTGAAAGGCTGCTTCTGCCTTCTCATTCCAGGTGAACTTGAGATCCTTCCGAGTGAGCTGAGACAACGGTCTGGCAATCTTGGAAAAGTCCCTAATGAATCGACGATAGTAACCTACCAGGCCGAGGAAACTTCTCACTTCAGTAACCGAACCGGGCTACTCCCAGTCCAGAAGTGCAGTCACCTTAGCAAGGTCCACAGCTATTCCTTCCTTAAACACCACATGTCCCAGGAACTTGACCTCTTCTTTCCAGAAGTCACACTTCTTGTACTGAGCAAACAACTGGTTCTTCCTGAGAGTATCAAAGACTGCTTGCAGGTGCTCCTCATAATCTTTTCGACTCTTGGAGTATATTAGGATGTCATCTATAAATACGATGACGAATCGGTACAGATACCGCCAAAACACTAGCTTCATAAGGTCCATGAACACGGCCAGTACATTTGTGAGTCCAAAAAACATCATAAGGAACTCGTAGTGCCCAAAGCTTGTTCTAAATGTTGTTTTCTACACGTCCTCATCCCTGACACGCAACTGGTGATACCCTGACTATAAGTCGATCTTTGAAAAATACTATGCCCCTTTCAACTGGTCAAACAGATCATCTATCCTGGGCAGAGGATACTTGTTGTTCACTGTCACTTGGTTCAACCTACGATAATCAATACACAATTGCGGTGATCCGTCCTTCTTCTTTACAAACAACACGGGTGCTCCCCAAGGAGATACACTCGAACTTATAAAGCCTAATTCCCACAGACTGTCGATCTGTCTCCTCAATTCCTCCATTTCACATGGAGGCATGCGATACGATAGTAGCGAAATGGGTGTCACACCAGGCACAAGGTCAATAGTAAAGTCAATCTCGCGCCGAGGTAGTCCAGGTATCGTCCTGAACACGTCTGTGAAATCTCATACTACAGGCGTGTTCCCAAGTGTCGGACCATCAACATTCTCTAGCATGGTAGCATAACAATTAATGCGGTAGTACCAACTGACCTGAACTTGGAAAGTAAAGGTCATGCTCCCAGGTCCATGGGTTGTCACCACTCTAGTATCGCAATCGATTAATGCCTTCATCTCGGTGAGCCAATCCATACCGAGGATGACATTGTAATGACACTGCGGGGCGACAATTAGGTCGACGAGTACTGTTCTACTTCCTAAGTCTATCGAGCAACCCTTACAAATCTTGGTAGTGTCTGAGAAGGTCCCTGTGGCGGTAAGGAGTCTCACCCCAACCATAGGAGTAGTTTCCACATTAGTCGCTTGACTGCTGCACATGATATTATTGAAATAGTGGAATCGATGTCCACTAACAGAAATACAGGTGTACCTTGGATGTGGGCAGTGACTTCGAAGGCTAAAGGCATTGTAGCTGCTGACTCAGATGCTTCAGCTGTAAGCGCATTTACTCGCGTTGGCTGAGAACGGTTCGGTTACGGTGCCGTAGGTCATTGAGGCGGCCTAAATCGAGGTGCAGGTGACTGATAAGATGGTTGTGCAGGTGGTACTAATCGTAAAGGTGGAGCTGAGATAACTTGTGACATCTGATGGTTGATTTTCTAAGGAGGCGCGAAGCCGTTGTCCCTCATCCTGGTAAAGCAGTAAGTGTCAGTATGGCCCAACCTCTTACAGTAGGTACATCACAGATCTGATCGCCCAGGATATGTCAGTGGAACCATATGCTTGGGAGGCGAATCTACACGTGGCTTCTTACCGAGGAACGGTCTGCTCGGCAAATCAGGTTGAGGCTTAGGACCCATGGGCACATGTGTACGGGATAGTCTGTCCCCATCCTGCTCAGCTCGCAGAGACATGTTCACTAGCTCAGCATAGTTGGGAATACTATCGCAACACATCTTCATACGGATATTGGGCTACATACCATCTGAGAAACGCCGCATCTTTATTAACTCATTCGCTAGGATAAAAGGAGCGTATCTAGCCAGCTCCGTAAACTTGTTCTCATATTCGGCAACGGTCATCCCTCCCTGTCGGAGGTGAAGAAACGCTCCCTCCTTGAAAAGGCCAAGCTATATGTCTTAGAGAGGGGGGGGGGGGTTGAATAGGACTATGCCAAATTAAAACTTTTAATAGTACAATTTAAATGAATAAAGGAAAGATAGCACTTTAAACAAATCACAGTACGGAAATGTAAAGCAACCTCAAAATTCTAGTTTTGAGAGGTTGATACAAATATTGTTCTAATGACAACCTTGCACCATAAAAACCAAGGGTTTATGGCAAGACAACCTCACTAGAACAGTTTAAGTATCAATATCTCAAACTGAAGTGGAATAAAAAGTAAATAGTAAGAATGGAAGTCTAAACTATTACAACATTCCCCACAATGCTTGAAATGTAAATATTACAACATTCACATCCACATATACATCCCACAACTTTGAATGATAAAAGATATAGAAAAATAAACTAACATTCAAATCACAAGACACAAAGAATTATAGTGGTTCGCCTGTGTGTTCACCAACTATTAAACAACAGTCACACAGCTTGCTACTCCACTCCTAATATCCTCACATAGTGGATATTAGCGTTTCACTATAAAAATAGGTTTTTCACAGGTTCACCTAAGACCCTCACAATTGTGTCTTTCAAGTGGACTTACACAATTCAAAAAACCCCACACTCTGAGTTTTTTGGCTCTCCTCAGATAACCAACACTTAGAGATTTTTTGGCTTAATCTCAAAGAAACCAAAAACATAGAAGATTTACACAAATGTAAAAATACCTGGATTTCTCCTTTTGTTGCAGCCCAGAAGAAGCAAATTGCAGTAGATGTTCGAATAGAAGTTCAATGTCCAATACTCACTTAAGAAATGGTTCTAGATTATAAATTGATTTTAAATTAAATCAAGTTGGGCTAGCTCTATTTGATTTTGATTCCAAGAAGTAGAATATCACAATTCCTCTTTCAAATCAGATTTGAATGCAGAAAAACAAATCAAATATAAAAAGCTAAGAAAAGAGAATATTAAATATGCACAATCTAGCTTAAGAAGTTTACGAACTTATCTCTCAGAGTGATGCCTTGATTTTACTTGAATTAGATATCAAACTCTGAAAATCGTGCTCTATTTATAGTTGAAAAAACCACGTCTATGACTGGTCGTAGGACGAACTGCATTTTGAAATTTTAAGCGCGATCGGATAAAATCGTTCCACGACTGGTCGTAGGCCTTGCACGACCGGTCGAGGGACCTCCATGACTGGTCGTGACCTGTCCACGACTGGTTGTGAGGAACCAAGAATGGTTGCTGGAGTTTGAGTCGTAGCTACTAGACTGGTCGTGAACGAGTCGATACTGTTCACACGACCGGTTGAGCAGACTCCAGGACTAGTCATAACTCAACCAAAAAATTCTTAAAATTTGTAACAACTTAGGACTGGTCATGGAATTTCTTGGACTGGTCGAGCCAGTGCTAGTACTAGTCAAACAGAGTCTAGACTAGTCGTAGAACAGACCAAACATCTATAAAGTAATTTAATTTGAATTATGTATTCAAAATGACCTACCCTAAGGTCAATCTAAGGTCTTTCATACCTGAGACATGAAGTATGAACATTGAACATTCTTTTCTTCAGATGATTAGTGATCTTTGAAGTTCATGTTGCTTGAGATCTCGACACATGTTGAAGCTTGAACTTGTAGTTCTTGAGTTATACTACACCTTGAGTCTTGAACAAGATCTCGTCTTTCCACGTAGTTCTAAAAACTGAATGATAGAATGACAGATCAAAGATGGAAGACAAGCTTGAGTACCAGAGATGATGGAATGCAAAACCCGAACCATAAAGGAAGTCAGTTATGTTTTGTTACCTGAACGTGGATATAGATTTGAAATAAATATTCGATGAAAAACCCTGTATCTGGGTAACAAGTACTTAGAAGCAAGCGCATTCCCTTTATAAGTCCATTGCGCATCTATGTTACATAATGCTCTAGTTAATACACGTTTTTCTGATTCGGAGGGTTTTTTAACTAGAGTATGAATAGGAATACCCTCGTCATTAACAGGTATGTCCATTAGAGCCAAAATTAGATGACTGTCTATTTAAAATGGACCTTCTCTAGTAGCTATTGAAAACATTAAATTCTCAGTCAAAAATTCAGAAATACAGGCAAACATAGCCTGCGCAATAGACTGGTATGCCGACCCACCCCAATGTAGAATGTTAGCCCATCCTACAGCTTAGAGAAGAGGAAAGAGACCAAAAGGAGCAATGTGTTCAAGATCAACAGGTCGCTCAACAATAACATTGCGCATTCTTAAATCCCGCACATATGAAGGATCATCTTCGAGTGACCGAAGATGATGCCTTATTAAAGGAGTCGATCTAGATGAGGAAGCACCACGGGAAGTTTTCTTTTTCCCTCTAGCATCCATTTGAAACAAGAAAATCAAAGAAGTAAGAAGTTGCAAAAGATGTAGAATGGGTTTTCTCAAAAATAGATTTTGGAGAAGAAAACCCCAAAAGCTTCAAGGTAACTTGAAATCAAGCACTCCAAATAAGAAAATGAAGTGTTTAGAGCATAAATCTACAAGAAAAATTGAAATAATGCGTTAACCTTGAAGAATCAAGAAGTTGGGTACGACTAGTCGTGCTACGGCCCGTTGGAGAAGAAAGAGGAAATGAGGAAGAAAGGGTTTTTCCCCAAATTAAAAGATCCAGTGCGCTACACGACTGGTCGAGGGACGTCCTCGACCGGTCGTGCCACGACTGGTCGAGTACGTCCTCGACAGGTCGTAAAAAGACAAAAATATGCATTTTTCACATAATTCTGAAATTTAAAATTATGATTTAATAGATATATAAACTATAATACAGAAACGCATGAATAATCAATTTAAATTGCACATACCAAGATCAAATTTCAATTTATTAAACCTACTTTTGACGAGCGGTTTAGTGAAAATGTCAGCAACTTGAGTCTCGGTTGAATGTAACCCAAAGAAATTATTTTTTCTTCCACTAATTCACGAATGTAATGATATCTAATATCAATGTGCTTGGTTCATGAATGCTGGATTGAATTTTTAGATATATTTATCGCACTGGAATTATCACAATATAAAACCATTGAATCCTGTGCAATTCCGTAGTCACTTAACATTCTATTCATCCATACAAGCTGAGCACATGCATTTCCAGCTGCGATGTATTCAGCCTCAGCAGTTGAGAGCGATATGGAACTTTGCTTCTTGTTAAACCAAAAAACTAAACAATTTCTAATATAGAAACAACCACCACTGGTTGATTTTCTATCATCGATATTTCCAGCCCGATCAGCATCTATGTACCCAGCCAACTAAACACTAGTATCATATGGATACCAGAGACCCAAATTAGCTGAACTTACGACATATCGCATAATCTGCTTTACATCATTTAAATGAGAATCTTTAGGGTTAGATTGATATCTAACGCAAATACTAACACTAAAAGCAATATCGGGTCTACTTGCAGTTAAATTAAGTAAATTGCCAATCATACTACGATATAATTTAGGATCCACACTTTTACCTATAAAGTCTTTTGAGAGTCTTAATGTTGTACTCATAAGAGTATTGAAATTTTTTCCATTCTTAAATCCAAAATTTTTAATTAAGTTTAAAGCATATTTGGTTTGAGAAATAAAAATACCATCAGGTTGTTTTACTTGTAACCCTAGGAAATAATTTAATTCCCCAACCATGCTCATTTCGAACTTAGATTTCATTAAATTTGCAAACTCAACAGTCATGTTAGTACAGGTAGATCCATAAATAATATCATCAATATAGATCTGCACTAATAAGATATGATCATTATGTTTTTTAACAAAAAGAGTCTTATCAACACTACCCATTTAAAAATTATGACATAGTAGAAACTTAGTCAATTTTTCATACCATGCCCTGGGAACTTGTTTCAAACCGTAGGAGCCTTTTTTAAGTGATAGACATGATCAGTATTCTTAGGGTCTTCAAAACCCGTTGGTTGTTCAACATAAACTTCTTCATGCAGATCGTCATTTAAGAAGGAACTCTTTACATTCATTTGATAAATTTTAAATTTTCTAAAGCAAGCAATGGATATAAATAGTCTGATTGATTCAAGACGAGCTACTAGGGCAAAGGCTTCATCATAATCGATGCCTTCAATTTGAGTGTACCCTTGTACAACCAGTCTGGCCTTGTTTCGAATTATATTACCAAGTTCATCAGACTTATTTTTAAAAATCCACTTAGTTCCGATAATATGTTTATCTTTAGGTCTAGGAACTAGGTACCAAACATCATTTCTCACAAATTGATTAAGCTCTTTTTGCATAACAACTATTCAGTTTTTGTCAGTAAGAGCTTCTTTTACGTTAGTCGGTTCTATCTGGGATGTAAAGCACACATAATTATATATATCTTCTAGTTGTCTACGAGTGTGCACACCAGTGATAGGGTTTCCAAGAATTTGAGTTGATGGATGATCTTTAACAGTCCTCAGTTCAAAGTTAGTTTGATTTGGTGAAGTATCTGGTTTGTCAAAAAGAACTTCATTAGTATTTAAACTTGAGGCAGGTGTATTTAAGTGATCATTAATGACCACATTAATGGACTCTTGAATAACACCAGTCCTCTTATTCAGTACTCGATATGCTCGACTGTCCAAAGAATACCCTAAAAAGATCCCTTCATCACTTTTAGTGTCAAACTTACCCTGATTTTCATGATCACATAAAATATAGCACTTGCTGCCAAAAACTCGAAAGTATTTGACAGTAGGCTTCTTATCAAACCACATTTCATAAGTCATTTTATTATAAGTTTTTCTTGTATAAACCCAGTTGATTATATAGCATGCAGTATTTATGGCTTCAGCCCAAAGATTTTTAGGGAGCTTCATACTATTCAACATTACATTTGTCATTTCTTGAAGCACTCTATTTTTTCTTTCAACAATTCCATTTTATTATGGAGTTTTGGGTGCAGAGAATTCATGTGATATTCCCTGATCGCAACAGAATTTCTCAAAACTTCTATTCTCAAATTCTGATCCATGATCACTACGGATCTTACAGACTTGAGAACCTTTTTCTGTTTGGATTCGTTTGAGAACTCTTTTTACTTCATCAAGGGTTTCTGATTTATCCCTTAAGAAAGCTACCTAGGTGAATCTGGTATAGTCATCCACAATTACCAGTATATATTTTTTGCCACCTCGACCCTCCGTCCTGGTTGGTCCTATAAGATCCATATCGAGAAGCTCGAGTGGTTTTAATGTGGAAATGGAGTTCACCTTTTTGTGAGTACTCCTAGTTTGCTTGTCAATCTGGTATTCGCCACATATTTTTTCTACTTTCTGTAATTTAGGTAGACCTCTTATCAGTTCTCTTTTGCTCAGTCTATATAGATTGCGGTAGTGTACATGTCCAAAGCATTTTTGTCATAACTCAGTCTCATCGGTATGGACCATATAACACAATTGACTAGATGAGCTAGAATCACTAACAATATAGCATTTTTTAGAAGTTCTATGACTAGCTAATATTACAGAACCCTTTTTGTTTAAAATTTCACACCCTAGGTTAGAAAAATTTTACGCTATGGTTTTTATCGCATATTTGAGAAATGCTTAACAAGTTATGTTTTAAACCTTCTACATATAAACATTCTCAAATCATGGGAGGTTAGAAAGTTGAACCGTACCTTGGCCAATAATCCTGCAGTTGCTACCATCACTAAATGTGATTGAACCATCAACCATGTCTTTAAGATCGGTAAATAGACCTTTATCTCCAGTCATATGCCTTGAGCATCCACTGTCTAAGTACCACTTTAAATGACTTGTAGCTTTGAAAGCCGTGTGGGCAACCAAGCAAGTAACCTTAGGAACCCATTTCATAACTGTTTTGGGTTTAGGAGTATAGTTGGTCTTCTTATGTTTGTAGTTGTTGTAAAAATGACCCACTGAGTTAGATTTTAAGAGCTCCTTAAGTAAATCAACTATTTTCTCAGCTAAATGGTTTCGGTTCTGATTTTTATAGTTAATATAGTTACTTTTAGGTTGAAAAGATTGAAACATTTTGGTATTTTTAGAAAATTTTCTCTTTTGAGTTTGAGGACTCTCCTTTTACAAACTTAGGAGGAGTATTCTTCTGTTTAGGAGGGATATTTCTATCGTAGCCCAAACCGGATCGGTCGCCACATTTTCTTGATCCAGATCAAGGTTTTTCTAACTTTAGATCACCTTGGGCATACCTCCATGTGTCCTTTAAACTCAAAAGTGAAGAGACTTCAAGTTTAAGTTTTTCATTTTCAGATTTCAGATTTTCAATAAGAGTGGTTTTGAATTCTAAATCGCATTTCGATTTTTCAAAACAATCTGAAATGTAGGATTTTTCTAAAATAAGAGAATCAAAATTTTCTTTAAGCTTTGAAAATTTTTCTCTCTGAAGTTTAAGTTTAACAGCAATTTTACAACTCTCCTTGTAAAGGGCATTATAAGCATCTTGAAGATTTTCTTCATTTTCCTGATCACTGTTCAGATTTTCTTCACTAGTTAGATCATCGTTATCTGAAAAAGTGAACTTGGCTAGAGTCATAAGGGCTCTGACTTGATTGGCCGACTCGGTTTCAGAATCTTCTGATTCAGAAGAAGCTTCAGAACCGGAAGATTCATCTCAAGTAGCTAACATACTCTTCCTTTTGGGTTTGTCCTTTTTAGGACACTTGTTTGCCAAATGCCCATATTCTTGGCAGTTGTAACATTAACTGTCTTTTAATGATTTCCAAGTTTTAGATTTAGATCTTTTCTTATCATTAGATTTTTGAAAATCAACCCTCTTTTTACTTTTGAAAATTTCGTAAAACTTTTTCGCTAGAAGGGTCATATCATCTTCTGAGTTTTCTAAATTAGAATTGCTATTATTTTCTTGAAAAATATTTTTAGAAGATTTAAGGGTGATAGATTTACCTTTAGGATCTTTAAAGTTTAACTCATAGGTTTGTAGAGAGCCAACTAGTTCTTCTACCCTCATATTGTCCATATCACGAAGTTCCTGGATCGCAGTTACCTTAGAATTGAACCGTTCAGGAAATGAGCGTAGTATCTTTGCACATACTTTACTTTCTGGGATTTTGTCACCAAGACCCCACATGGAGTTCACAATGTCATTTAATCTAATATAGAAGTCCATAAACATTTCATTTTCTTCCATATGTATTTCCTCAAATTTGGTTGTGAGGATTTGGACTTTAGATTTCATGACAATTGATGTTCCCTCGTGTGTCATTTCTAAAATATCCCAAGCTTGCTTTGCAGAATCACAGGATATAATTCTTTTGAATTCATCCGGTGATAGTGCGCAAGTAATTGCATTTAGTGCTTTTGCATTTGCACTACTCTTACTTTTTTGAAGTGTGGTCCAAGAAAAATAAGGTGTTACTCTCATTGATTTTGATCCATCGATACCAGTTACTTCAGTGGTAGGATGGGTCCATTCAGTCATTGTGGCTTGTCACACGCTCTCATCCATGGAGTTTAAGAAAATTCTCATCCTGGCTTTCCAATAGGCATAATTGGAGCCATCAAATGGTGGAGGCCTAGTTACTGAAAGGCTAACAAAATTGGACATCTTATAAATAGCTTAGATCAATTAACTCAGGAAATAAATCCAAATGAATAAATAAAAATGAGCTATTAGGCTCTGATACCACTTGAAAAGACCAAGCTATATGTCCTAGGGAGGGGGGGGGGGGGTGAATAGGACTATGTCAAATTAAAACTTTTAACAGTGGAATTTAAATGAATAAAGGAAAGATAACACTTTAAACAAATCACAGTACGAAAATGTAAAGCAACCTCAAAATTCTAGTTTTGAGAGGTTGATACAAATGTTGTTCTAAGGACAACCTTGCACCATAAAAACCAAGGGTTTATGGCAGGACAACCTTACTAGAACGGTTTAAGTATCAATATTTCAAACTGAAGAGGAATAAAAAGTAAATAGCAAGAATGGAAGTCTAAACTATTACAACATTCCCCACAATGCTTGAAATGTAAATATTACAACATTCACATCCACATATACATCCCACAACTTTAAATGATAAAAGATATAGAAAAATAAACAAACATTCAAATCACAAGATACAAAGAATTATAGTGGTTCGCCTATGTGTTCACCAAGTGTTAAACAACAGCCACACAGCTTGCTACTCCACTCCTAATATCCTCACACAGTGGATATTAGCGTTTCACTATGAAAATAGGTTTTTCACAGGTTCACCTAAAACCCTCACAATTGTGTCTTTCAAGTGGGCTTACACAATTAAAAAAACCCCACACTCTGAGTTTTCTGGCTCTCCTCAGATAACCAACACTTAGAGATTTTTCTGGCTTAATCTCAAAAAAACAAAAAACATAGAAGATTTACAAAAATGTAAAATACCTGGATTTCTCTTTTTGTTGCAGTCCGGAAGAACCAAATCGGAGTAGAAGTTCAATGTCCAATCCTCACTTAAGAAATTGTTCAAGATTCTAAATTGATTTTAAATTAAATCAAATTGGGCTAGCTCTATTTGATTTTGATTCCAAGAAGTGGAATATTACAATTCCTCTTTCAAATCAGATTGGAATGCAGAAACAAAATCAAATATAAAAAGCTAACAAAAGAGAATATTAAATATGCACAATCTAGCTTAAGAAGTTTACAAACTTATCTCTCAGAATAATGCCTTGATTTTACTTTAATTGGATTATCAAACTTTGAAAATCGTGCTCTATTTATAGTTGCAGAAATCATGTCCATGACTAGTCGTGAGGACACTACGACTGGTCGTAGGACGAACTGCATTTTGAAATTTTAAGCGCGATCGGATAAAACCGTTTCACAACTGGTCGTAGCCTTGCACGACCGTTCGAGGGACCACCACGACTGCTCATGACCTATCCACAACTAGTCGTGAGGAACCAGGAATGGTTGCTGGAGTTTGAGTCGAAGCTGCTGGACTGGTCGTGAACGAGTCGACACTGTTCACACGACCAGTTGAACAGACTCCAGGATTGGTTGTAACTCAACCAAAAAATTCTGAAAATTTATAAAAACTTAGGACTGGTCGAGCCAGTGCTAGGACTAGTCGAACAGAGTCCAGGACTAGTCGTAGAACAGACCAAACATCTGTAAAGTAATTTAATTTGAATTATGTATTCAAAATGACCTACCCTAAGGTCAATCTAAGGTCTTTCATACCTGAGACATGAAGTATGAACATTGAACATTCTTTTCTTCAGATGATTAGTGATCTTTGAAGTTCATGTTGCTTGAGATCTTGACACATGTTGAAGCTTGAACTTGTAGTTCTTGAGTTATACTACACCTTGAGTCTTGAACAAGATCTCATCTTTCAACGTAGTTCTAAAAACTCTGAAGTTTACAGAAGAGAATAATGTACTTGATCTTGCATTTCTTAAAATAGATCATTGTACTTAACTTGAAGTATTGTCCTACTTAATGCATTATCCTTGTGCATGAGATGCATTGCCTTGAACATATATATCATCGTGCTACACAAGACACAGATTAAAGTTTTTGGCACTACAAAATTTGACAATCAAAGGAGCATGAAACCATTGCACTTACACTTCTCATTACGGTACGTGAGGGGGAAGTACTTCTCATGGAAACGGGTCTCAAAAGCTTCCCACATTCATACATACCCAGTAGCCACTGTCCGTAGGATGTTGTCCTACCATAGACTAGCCTCCTTCTCGAACATGTACGTAACCAGCTCAACCTGCTCTACCTCAGTGCAGTGCAGCGACTTCAGCATCTTAGAGATGTAGTCAAGCCAGTATTCGGCCTCCTCGAGTCTGTGAGTACCCGCAAAAGTGGGAGGTTGGAAGTGCTAGAATCGCTCAAATAAGCCGCTGACATTCATGTTTCCACCAAGGTGCACAGGTGGTGCAGGCGGGGCCAAGTTCATGTTCTAGGCAAGGGTCCTCACAATGGTGGTCCAAATCTACTGTTGTTGCTGCATAAGGAGCATCATCTGCTCCAACCTATCAGGACGAGGAGCCGCCTGATGCATGTGTGACATTGACGAGGACGCACAGTTCTGTTTCGGAACCAGTTGTAACATCCCGGATTTTTGCCAACCTGGGATTAGACGTCCTTAGGCATTGGGTCGATCCTAAGACCTTACCAACTTGTCAAAACTAAATCCCACAGTCAAAAATCGCTCCTTAACCCATTTCCTTCACAAATCCCACCCTTCACTACCTTGTGCTTTCAATTTTTCAAAGCACTTTCGCCCTAGACACTATCTTAAACTAGCTAAGTAGTAAAACTTGGATCACTTTATATACAAACTACAAAGGCCTAAGTACCATCTCAACCAGAAAACAATTAGGATTAAATCCTTTAGAAATTAGGCAAGATTTAGCTAGTGTTAAACTAGTGTGCCTGTGAAATTAGCACCAATCGCTTTAAATACGATCTGCAAGACCCAAAACTTGCAAAATCATTGACTCTAGGGTACCCTATAATCTAGGATCAATCTCATTACCCGGTTGCTCTCGGGAGCATCCCGAAACTTCGTATTAGGTCTAGATCGCACATCGGAAGTCCGATTAACACGAAGCTAAGGAACTAGGACCGCCTTACTGGGCTTGACAATCATCTCAAAAATCAGGTCCAGCCGATGTCCCACGGCCATTCGTTTCGATCCGGAGCGAGGGTGTGTGAAAAACACTATTCCTTTTGAAAATAAAATATCTGGAATAGTGATCTGGCACCTTTCGCTTGCGCATCAGTATTAAGCAACCAGACCGTCAGAATCAGACCAAATTACACCCTCGGATCAGGAAAAATTTCAGAAACATTTACATGTACTTGGAATTTCGGATCGTGGCCCACTGACCGTTGAACTGAAAGTGATCCGCCACGTGCGATCTGGGAATCTGATCGAGTCAAAAACATAATCCCTCATAGATCCATGTGTGGTGAGCTTAAGTCTGACGTTTGGCTCAAGGAGGGCCACCAGAACCTCTCTTTTGAGCTGGAAAAGTGACGAAATACCTATATTAGCAGTAACCTTTGAACAGGAGTCTATTTCGGTGAGTTTTGAGACTATATAAGGACCTTAAACCCTCTCTCATGGCAGCCATACGAATTTGGAATTGAGAGAGGGAAAAGAGAGAGAAAGTGAGGGAGAAGTGGGAGGATCTCCCTGCCGTCGTTCCCTGCCACCACACGGGCTGCACCATCCCTTTCTCATCGCTTTCCCGGCGATTCCAGCCCGTTTCTAGGTAAGAAACCCTAACCCTAATCTGTTTTAGGGTTGTATAGGTTGTAGGTTATGAGATAGCTAACCTATTTCGTTCTCTAGGTTGCCAAACTCCCGTATACGGAAGCTTAGCGAACCTATCAACTCCGTTACGATTCTACGACAAAAGGTGCGGACTTTAGGTGTATAGGTTAGGGTTTTCAACGCTTTCAATGTCAGATAATGATAGATTCATGATCTGCATGCAATTGCACATGTACAAAGTGCTTTCCGTTTCCTGTTTCGATTAACGTTGTAGAATATGGAATTTCACATACTCTAGGTATACGTAGAAATACCGTATACGTATTTTTTTGGAGAAGTGTTTGACATGTTTATTTAATGTAGGATTATACTATATATGGATAAAATACTAGTTTGGCGAAAGGAATCGCCGTAATACATGTTCACTTGTAAATGCTACGTATGTTGAAATTGTGTATTCTAGAAATACTGTATACGTATAAATTTTGGAGATGTATGTATTATGATTATTTGCTGTAGTAATATATTATACATGGATAAAATACTCGCTTGGCTAAAGGATAACCCTAATACATGTTTTGCTAACATGCACCATGTATGTTGTAATAGTGTATTCTAAGTGTTTGTGAAAATGACTGAATGAGTATTGAATTCTCATTCGTGCTCGCCATGACTAATTGTCATGGATTCATGATGGTTGTATTAGCGATACCCCTTTGACGAAAGGATTTTCCCTAAATCACGCCACGGCCAATATACACTATATACGCTAAAATGTGTGGCCCAAGTGTTTGTGGAAATGGCTGAATGAATATGGAACTTGGATTCCTGCCTGCCATGACTATCCGTCGTGGGTGTACGCGTGTTATGATTGGGGCAACTCCCTAGTGAAAGGATTTGGCCTAATGCCTATGTGATCGACATATGTCATGTATGTTGATGTATGTTTGTTTAAGTGTTTCTTGAAATGTCTGAATGTGTAGTAGTTAGCAAATTGTAATGTATAAGGGTGTTGAGATATGATTCTCAACCTCTTTTAACTATGTGTATGATCTCCTTTGATAGTTGTGTGATTAGGAATTGAACATGTACAAACGCATGCTTGTGTTGTGATTCATAACATGCTCAACTGCTTTATGATTTTAACTATGTAATGCATATGTTTAAATTTATATTTACGTTGTATGATCCGTCATGGGTGATGGGGGAGCGGAGCAACGAGTGCGTGCAACAGCCCTGGCAGCCCTAAACGGATAATACCAGACTTTGATTGTATGATTTGAATCCTGATCCATTACTGCTTTATCTATCTGCAATTGATTGTATTTGGGGCTATGATTATGGCCCAGGCAATCGGTAACGAGATTGAACTCGTGGCTGAGATTCATTTGCCACATGGGATGTGTTCGACGAACTCGAGACGTGCGTTGCCTGTCGGCAGTGGCTAGGCCACACGAAGTTGTTTATGCACTTCATGTCGTGCAGCTCAACGGGCGATCGTGCTAGTCGAGCTCGTCAAGTAACCCGATCTGCCTTATGCATGTTCACCCTATTTGGACGCTACTGCTTGAACGCTACTGCTTGAACCTAGGGTACTAAACTTACCAGTGAAACCCCTTTTAACCATGGTACCTCAATCCGCTAAGACGCATGAGCCGGGCATGGTGGTATGGGACACCGTGGTCGAGCTGTCGGCCTACGCTGGGGCCATGTGCCTCCCCGTAGTGACCATTGCGCAACCAAACTCGTGAGCCGAATACGGTGGTATGGGACACTGTATTCGAGCTGTCGATACTTACGGCGAGAGCCGAGTACGGTGAGACCTGTGCTCGTGCTGACGGGCGACGAGTCCTCCGTAGTATCTTCGAGTATACTCCAAGGGTCTGTGATTGGCAACGAGTCTTTCACAGCAACTAGAGTATGAGTGGAGCCGAGTACGGTGAGACCTGTACTCGAGCTGACGGCTAGTGATTGAGCCGAGTACGGTGAGACCTGTACTCGAGCTGACGGCCAGCAATTGAGCCGCATACGGTGAGATCTGTATCCGCGCTGACGGGTGACGAGCCCTTTGCGATGCCTTCACTACGCTTCTCAAACCATAATATCGTATGAGATTAACTAGGATTGACGACCCTAGAATGGATCATGTTTGGGAATGATACAAGGGAGGTACCTTAGTTTCTCAATACTGCTGTTTGAAATGGACTAATAAAAACTTGGTAATCATGAGCATCATCGCACCGCATGTGCTTTATAGATGTGGCGCACTGAGGGAGTAAGCATTCGCGAACGTAAGATGATGTCGCTTGAGGGTGGTTTGGCAAGGGCATACAGCATCATGTCATTTCATTTTCGCACTTAACAAGAGTAGTTAGAAATGTTTGATTTGTACTGCTTTATCATTACTGCTTGATTGAATTGATAACATGTTAACCTATGCTTTACTGTTCCACTGAGTTGATCACTCACTCCCACGTTACGGGACGGTGTTCCGAACACCCACCAGATTTGTTGAGTTTCAGGTGATGGCGATGCTTATGAAGCAGAGCCGGACTTCTATGATGTGGAGGAGTTCTCCTACATGTAACTTTCTGACAGGCCAATGAAGACCTGGTATTGTATTGACGGGGTTATGGTTCTTGGGATAGAAGGCATTACACTTCCTCACATTTGGTAAATTTTAGAACTGCACTTGTATTTATTTAACCTGGTAATGTTATCACACTCTGGAGACTCATCATAAGTTATATATTTTATCTATCTATCACAGTCTTCCGCTTGCAAACTTAACTATCTCTGGAGTATGATATGTTGTTTTGGCTTAATCTCACTCATGTTCAATGCACGAATACAGTCAACATTCAATCATCATTCATTTTGTTGCATAAGTGATGTTCTGGAACTCGGGAGTTGAGTTTATGCTCGACCCCCGATTTTCAGGGCGTTACACCAGTGGTGCAGAAGGTGTTGGCCCATTGGTGAGGCCAGTGACCGACTGTGAATCCGGCATAGTGTCACTGTCAGGGCCTATGCTGGGGTCCGTGTGGATATCGCTCAAGGGAGTGCCCCATCAAAAGATCTGCCAAGTGCAAGACGTGTTGTATTCCGAGTGACTTTCGGAGGCATTCCCTATACACAACATAGGGTGCAACACATGTAAGAGTTAGCATAACAACACTCAATTTGTCAAGCATTCTACACATTCCATAACGAAAGGAGCTTCATGCATTTCATTTAATCAAAATTGTTACAATGCATGAGATGTAGTCTTACATGGATCATGACAAAAGATGCATGTGAACTAATCTAAACAAAGCCTTAAACACTAAAACATACCAACCACTCTACCATATTACTAAGCCTATCAAGGCTATAACATAGAAAATAAGAAAACAAAGAAAACCCAAAGACGACTACACCATATGACTAGTCGCCCGACTCTTGTGATGGAAGAAGAGCACTCTTGTCCTACATACAGCATAAGAGGGTCTTTAAAGTGCGGGACACCTTCTTGAACTTCTGTTTCATATAGGCCTTATTCTCCTCAAGCTCTTGCTTTACTTCGGCCCGGGTCTCTCTGACCTCCTGTCTTAGAGGGCGACTTGGCCCTCCTCAATCTGAGCCAAGCGGGCTTCTAAAGCAGCCCGATCATGGTGGCGCTCATGTGTAGCAAGGGGAGAGCCCCCATCAGAGTCTTGGGCCTCCTCTTCTTCTTCTTCCTGCTCTTCCTCATCACTTCCCTTCTCATCACTTCCTTCCTCACCTTCTTCATCTTCACTCCCCTCATCCTCTTCACTTTCTTCCTCTATCTCATCACCATACTCATCAAGATGAGCTTGGTATTGTCGTGGCCCAATACCCATGTTGTTAAGTGTGGTGTCATTGATGAAGTGGATCGGTGCAAGCTCATCAGGGCCAAGTCTGTAGCCGAACTCACGGGCAAGCTTGCATATGAGTCGGCCAAATGGGAGTGAAATATCTCGCCTAACAGCGCGCACGGTCTGGACTATCTGAAGCAGGACGTTCGTAGGCAGACACAGCCTGTCTCCTTGCCCAGCTCTGTGTAGGAAGCCACCATCAAACGCGTGCATTCGCTGTGATTTCTCCACCTAGGATACACATTGTATGTGAATATATAGTGGAGTAGGTGGAAGTTATGAGTCATCTTGGTCACTAGGAGGCAATTTCCTGGCTTCCATTGGATCAGTCGGTCACAAAGAAATCGTGTATGGCGATCTCTTTCATGCATACTCTTCAGATTTTTCTTGCTAGCATGTACCTCTCCACGTTGAATTCCCATAATTCAGGCCATGACGTCTACATTGACAATGGCCTCCTGCCTTCCCATGGGAATAGTAAACTGAAGAGGCAACAACGGATCTCGTATGTGGGCGTAGAAGGCTCGGACATTGCTCTCACTCACATGTGACTTGCCCTCAAATACAAGACCCCACCTGGCATCCAACAGGAGGTCCATCACTGGATAAAGCCCAAATAGTTTTTATCCACGTGTGCTTCAAAAATAACTCTACGGCCTTGAAACCTACCATGTCCGATGCCTGACTGTAGTGCTCTTTCGAGAGGAATTTGGGGATCGAGATCCCGCTTCGTCCTTCGCTCTCGCTCGACGCTAGTGCTAGCCTCGACGCCTTTCTACTTCCTTGGACGGGTAGGGCGGCTAGGCCCGGCTTCATCTGTGGGCGCCCTCTTCTTTCCCATGAGAGAAAGAAGTGTGGAGAGGGAGAAAATCATGACAACTAGCTCGAAAAGAGCCATCGAGTTAAGAAAGCTTGCAAGATGAGATGGGTTGGAGGATTTTGAGATTTATGAGACACAAAGGTGGGTTTGTGTACTCAAATGAGAAGAAATAAAGGGGATCGAGGGTAGTAGGAGATGGGTTTGAGAGAATGGTGGAGGTGGGTGCAAGAAAAGGAAGGAGATGAAGTTGATTTGAGAATAGAAGGAAGATTTGAGAAAAAAAAGTGAGATTTTGAGAGGTTTTGTCACGCCCCAAACCCGGAGATCGGAATCACAAGAACCCGATCGCCGAATCCGGTGCCGACAGCCTCCGTAGTACCCCATTCTCGGTTCCCAGCGCCAGATTCCGATCCTGGAATCCTACAAGGAGGATTATTTTTTTATGTACATTTATCTAGTAATAAGCATAACCACAAGTATACCCAAATCATAAAGGCAACATCATCATCACACATCCACTAATATAAACTGTTGAATACAGTACTGAAAGGGAAATACATATGACAAAAATCAAAACTCCATAAGTCCGTTGCACAGTCCAAGCTCAATGCCACTGCAACCTAACGCCACCTGCACGCATCTATCGTGCATAAGCTTATAGAAAGCTTAGTGGGTGGTGAAAGTGTGTGCACAAGGTAAGTGCCAAGTAAACAATATAAGAGTAATCAGAGTAATCAGAGTAAGCGGAAATACTGGCAGTCCGTGAGTCATATAATATCAGGGTATGCAATGCAATTCAGCTATACAAATGAGGAGTCAAAGAAAGCCAAATATCATATGCCGAGGATACAATGTCATAAATCATACAATATCGAAATAAGCACAAATATACTGATAAGTCTATGAGTGCCTTCAGCCGTACAAAGGCTATGCGATGCAAGACATGAATGCTAACGGTCATATCAATACAGAAACATGGCAACCCAAAATGCTAAGTACTACGGATGCGAATTAATATGCAGTGCGAATGGAATGACCATGCTGGAGTGAAGTCGGGATGATAGTACATAGTATCGCAGGCTATGGGGTCCATCACAAGGGACTTCTATCCAAACCAGTCCCATACCTAAATTTGGATAGTCAGACTCAATGTGGTAAACTCCTGATCTCAGGTTAGTCGCGTGCCCAACCGAAATCCTGGCCATGCGAAGGTACATGTAACAAATAGTTACGCACCACCAGCCCGAGTGGATAGTGAATGAATGAATGAATATGCAATTCCTGCTCACTAAGTCCACATATCAGTATGGTTACTCTCTGGAGAAATCACCGGGATCTATTACAATCCAAACCAGATTACCGCCCCATCGTGCGTAACAAGGTGAGTGAAAGAGACCTCACTATCCGCCTACCAATATCGGGATCGGCTCGTCAATAGCGGACCCATTCCTCGAGCTGGTCAGACTCAGCCTAGCATTACCCCCTCCTCTAGAGCAGGAAAGGCCGTACCCCCTTCCAACCGACAATGACACAGTGGGAGACACGGCCTAACGATATACGGCCCTCATGCGCTGATGCATCCACTCAGTCTAGACGTTGGAGCAACCTCTGGAACCAAGAGGGTTTACGGACTTTCATCTAGGGATATCTATAGCACCCCATGTAGAACATATTTTTGGTGTCCCATTTGGCCATCCACAATATGCCTGTGAAGGCCACGACCCTGATGTTGCTAGGGCATATAGTACTCACAACATGCAATGCAAGATGCATGAGTCATACAATTCAGTCATACATCCATTCTACGCATACCGTGTGCTTATGTGAGACAATCTCCACCTATCAGGGAGTCTCATAGTAACCTGTCCAATGACATATGTAATGGTCAATCACGTCTCATAACAAACATGCAAATGATGCGTATGTGTAACGCCTTGAAATTCGAGGGTCAAGTAGCAACTTAACTCTTGAGTTCCAAAACATCACTTATGCAACATAGATAATGATGATTACATGTTGTTGTGTTAGTGCAATAAACATGAGTGAGATTATACCAAGACAGTAATCCGTACTCCAGATCAATGCATAAAACGCAAGCGTAAGACTGAAAGAGGTATATAGATGTGTATAAAAACAAATGATTTCGATCTGTCACCAAAGTATGATTACTTCGCTGAGTCATCATATACATGTACTGAATCAAAAACAAAGTGTCAAAAGAATAGTCCAACTGTCGTGATAGCCCAATAGCCCAGTCAATCCGACAACCTAAGCAAAGCCGTCGGAGAACTGCATGTACGAGAACTCATCCTGATCATCATAGTAATCAAGGTCAACCTCCTGTGTCTCGTCGCTACCTGCATCTAAGACAGAGTCTGGTGGGTGTCCAGAACACCGTCCCGTAACGTGGGAGTGAGTAGCTAACTCAATGGAACAATAGAGCATAGGTTAACATGTTATCAAAATAGTCAAGCAGTAATGATAAAGCAGTACAATCAACAATCCTAAGTACTCTTGTTAATGCAAGTATGAAATGCTGTCATGATGCATGCCCTCACCAATGCTCCCTCATACGGCACCATCTTACGTCCGCAGCATGCGTTCATCCCTCAGTGCTCCACATCTTCCAGGCACATGCAGTGCGATGATGAGCATGATTACCGAGTTGTTATTAGTCCTTTTCAAACAGTAGGATTGGGAAACTGAGGTACCTTCCTTATATCATTCCCAAACAATGATCCATTCTAGGGTCGTCAATCCTAGATAATCTCATACGATAGTGTGGTTCTAGGTCGCTGCAAGGGCTGCCAGGGCTGTTACACGGAATCGTTGCATCCACTCCCCCATCACCTTATCAATACAGGCCTAGTTTGTACTCTTGTTGCTACGGAAGGGTCGTCGCCTCCACGTAGACTCAGAGTACTCTCGAGGCCACTACAAAGGGCTGTCAGGGCTGTTACACGGAATCGTTACACCACTCCCCCATCACCTTATCAGTACAGGCCTAGTTTGTACTCTTGTTGCTACGGAAGGGTCGTCGCCTCCACGTAGACTCAGAGTACTCTTGAGGCCACTACAAAGGGCTGTCAGGGCTGTTACACGGAATCGTTACACCACTCCCCCATCACCTTATCAGTGTAGGCCGACAGCTCGAATACAGTGTCCCATACCACCGTATTCGGCTCACGAGTTTGGTCGCTCAATGGTCACTATGGGGAGGCTCGTGGCCCCAGCGTAGGCCGACAGCTCGACCACGGTGTCTCATACCACCATGCCCAGCTCATGAGTCTTAGCGGATCGAGGTACCATGGTTAACGGGATTCCACTAGTAAGCTTGGTACCTTAGGTTCAAACAGAGGCGTCCAAAACATGGTGAACATATATAAGACAGATCAGGCTACTTGACAAGCTCGGCTAGCTCAAGCGTACGACCAATTAAACAACATGAAACGCAAGCACTTCGTGTGGCCTAACCACTACCGCCAACCGAAGTACGAATCGGGTTCGTCGAACACATCTCGCGTGGCGAATGGATCTCAGCCACGAATTCAATTCCGTTACCAATTGCTTGGACTACATCATAGTCCCAAACTCAATCCATTTCATCATGTAATCATGTGAGACAATCCACACAGTTCAAAAATTTCAATCACATAAGCATATTATGAAACGGTATTTACAATCAGGCATATTACAACACAAACATGATTTCACACACAATCATTGCATAAGTAAAGCAGAATTTGCAATAAAGCGTACATGTAGGAAATCATTCACACAATTAAGGTAACCGAGATTTGTATCTCGAGCCTCATACAAGAGTACTAGATGATCGCTAGCACATTCAGACCTTTTCACAAACACATAGACTACAAACATCATCATACATGATGTATGATGAATTGTACGTGTGCTAGACCAAATCCTTTCACTAGGGAGTTGCCCCATATATCACACGTGTATACCCACGATGGAAATCATGGCATGCATGACTCTGGGATCCGTGTTTACTTAAACATTTCCACAAACACTTGGGCTACACATTTATCACATATAACGTATTTTTATCGTGACCTGATTTAGGGCAAGTCCTTTCGCTAAGGAGTTGTCAGACATGTATTAAGCCTATATTCACGACAAATAAACATGTTAAGCACAAATCCAAAATCCAAACAAAATCAAACATTTCAACATATGCATAGAATAGCCTAAATCCTACATATCTCATATAAACTCGTATAACGAAACAAACGAAGCATTTTACATGTGTAATAGCACCCTTGTCAGTTATAAATCATTAACCGACATTGAAAGCCTTGAAAACCGTAACCTATACACCTAAAGTCCGCACCTTACGCCATAGAAGAGTAATAAATTTGGTAGGAATGCTAAGTCTTCTTCCACGACAGTATAACGACCTAAAGCACAAGTAGTGTTAGTTATTTGTCTAATTGAATCAATTGAAACCCTAAATCAGATTAGGGTTAGGATTTTCTTACCTAGAAATGAAGTCGGAATCGCCAGAAAAGCGATTAGATCGGGATGGTTAAGCTTAGATAGCGGCAGGGTAGAGTATCAGGGAGATCCTCCCACTCTTCTCACACATTCTCTTTCTTTTCTCTCTTCTCTCTCCTAGGGTTTTCTCAAATTCGTATGGGCTAAATGAGAGAGTGTTTAAGGTCCTTGTATAGCCTAAAACATCACCAAAATAGACCCAGGGTTAAGGTATACTTAAGTTATATCCAAAGTGAGCTTGTTCCGTCTCAACGGAGCACTTCTAGAGGCCCCTTTTCTGCGTGCGGTCGGACTTAAACTCACCAACCTTGGATCTAGGTGGAGTTAAGTTTTCATTCCAGTCGGATTCTCAGATCGCACGTGGTGGACCAGTTTCAGTTCAACGGTCACTGAAACTCGATTGGGGATTTCAAGTACACTGCCATGTATATGAAATTTCTCCTGATCCGAGGGTGTATTTGAGTCAGATTCTAACGGTCTGATTGCTTATATCAGGCCCGTAAGTAACAAGTCTCAGATTACTTAAATGAGATTTGATTTCTAAAGAAAACCAGGTTTTCTCACACTCTTCACTCCAGGCTCAAGCGAATAGCCGTGGGACACTATCTGGATTTGACCTCCGAGATGGTTATCAAGCCCAGCAAGGCAGTCATAATTCTATAACCTCGTATCATTCAGACTTTCGATGTGCAATCCAGATCTGATATAGAGATTCAATATGCTCCTGAGAGCAGTCGGGTAATGAGTTTGATCCTAGATTTTAGGGTAACCTAGCGTCAATGATTCTACAAGTTTTGGGTCTTGCAAATCGCATTTAACATGATTCAAGTGGATTTCATGGCTAATCTAGTTTAGCACTTAGTTAACTTTGTCTCATTTCTAAAGGATTTGATCCTAAGTGATTTTTGCCTGAGGTGGTACTCGGGCCTTTGTACGGGATTTTTCGAGTCGTTACAATCTACCCCCCTTAATGAAAAATTTCATCCTCGAAATTAGTACCTTTTCGTACTCCTCGAGAAGTTGAGGGTAGTTCTTTCTGACCTCAGCTTCTGTTTCCCAGGTAGCTTCCTCCTCTGTATGATGCGTCCACAGTACCTTCACGAGCGGAATCACCTTACTGCGCAACACCTGCTCCTTCCTGTCTAGGATGCGCATCGGACACAGTACATATGTAGCATCATCACTCAACTGTACCTGCTCCCAATTGAAATGGCCAAGCTATATGTCCTAGAGGGGGGGTGAATAGGACAATGCCAAATAAAAACTTATAATAGCGGAATTAAACAAAGTATGATAGCCAATGAACTAATTAAATAAATTGCAATGCAGAAATGAAATGCAACCTCAAACTACTGAATTTGAGAGGTTGATACAAATGTTGTTCTAAGGACAACCTTTCACCAAAAACCAAATGTTTATGGTAGGACAACCTTTTATCTAGAAATGTCTTTGTATC
The DNA here is from genome assembly GCA_021015155.1 of Magnolia officinalis. Classification (NCBI taxonomy): domain Eukaryota; kingdom Viridiplantae; phylum Streptophyta; class Magnoliopsida; order Magnoliales; family Magnoliaceae; genus Magnolia; species Magnolia officinalis. Next base: position 59,172,064 of record JAJHSJ010000002.1, read on the forward strand.
AATTTCTCAAATCAAAGAGGAATAAAGAAATAAATACAAACTGCACTGAATAAATTGAATTTACAAATGTCTTGTTCTAGGGACAGCCATACACCATAAAAATGGTAGGGCAACCTTGCTGGAACAATTTTGGAATTTAAAGCTTGAATCAATAAAGGGAATTGCTGGAAATAAATTGCAGAAATAAATCACTAAATTATTACAACATTCCCACACTTGCTTGAAATTTCAAACTGTTACAACATTCATATCCACAAGGAAAATAGAACTGAATGATAAAAGATAAGGAATTAAATAACCATTCAATCCACAAGACAAGAAGTTATAGTGGTTCGCCTGTGTGTTCACCAACTGTTCTAAAACAGCCACACAGAATGCTACTCCACTCCTAATATCCTCACACAGGGGATATTAGCGTTCTCTAATAAAACTGGTTTTCACAGGTTCACCAAAAACCTTCACAATTGTGTCTTTATCACTTGGGCTTACACAATTCAAAAAACCCCACAATCTGAGTTTTCTGGCTCTCCTCAGATAACCATACACATAGAGATTTTTCTGGCAAATCTCATACACAACCAAAATAGAAATTACAGGAATTGTAGAATACCTAGATCTTATCCTTTTGCAGTAGCCCGGAAGAACCGATCGGAGTAGAGATTCAATAATGATAGTTCAATGTCCAATACTCACTTTATCGAGGTTCTAAGTTCTAATTGATTTTAAATGAAATCACAAAGGGCCAGCTCTATTTGATTTTAATTCCAAGAAGAAGGAATACACGATTTCCCCTTTTCAAATACGATTGGAATTTAGAATAAAATCAAAAGCAAAAAGCTAACAAAAGGAATTAGAATGAAGCGCAAATTACCTTAAAAATAAACACGACTTATCTCAGAGTGGAGCCTAGAATATACTTGCTTTGATAGATTTTTCGACTATTAAACTCTGAAATTCGTGTGCTATTTATAGCTACAGAAATTCGTCTTCGACTGGTCTAGGAGTTCCCACGACTGGTCTTAGGAGAAACAGATTTTTGAATTTCTGCGCGCAATCAGGAAAACCGATGTTCGACCGGTCGTAGGCAGTCCACGACTGGTCGAAGGTCGTCCACGACCGGTCGAGACCCCTTCTCGACTGGTCGAGCGACAGTGAATTTAGTCGCTGGAGTTTAAATCGAGGCTCCACGACTAGTCGAGGTTCGAGTCGAGGACATCCCATGACCGGTCGAGCAGACTCCAAGACTGGTCGTGAGCGAACCAGAAAATCCGATAAAATTGAACAAGTCCAAGACTGGCCTAGGAAATTCTTAGACAGGTCGAGCCAGTGCTAGGACTGGTCGAACCAGAACCAGGACTAGTCTAAGAGCAGATCAAAAACATGTTTAAACACAGTTGTATAATGTATCCAAAATGACCTACCCTAAGGTCAATGACTATGGTCTATCAAACCTGAATAATGAAGTATGGACATTGAACTCTACTTCATTCAACGAATGATAAATCTTTTAGTACTTGAAGCCTGAAGTACGAGTCGTCCAAAGACTTGACACCAACATTTATCTTGAGTTTGCTTTTGAGCTTCACACCTTCAAACACTGCTTGTATCTTGAACTTGAATAACCTTTGCTTGAATCAAGAATACTGTGTCTTCTTTATATCTTCGAAATGTACCTTGAAGCCGCTTGAAGAGTCCATAAGTTGATATGGTGTCTTAAACATAGAACACACCCAAGACAAGGTTTTGACACACAAAATTTGACAACCAAAGAGGTATCATATAATAGCACTAACACCAATGGATGATGTGTGAAGGATCAGGGACGTACTTCTTTAGCATGGATACATGAAATATGTTATGCACGCCCGCGAGTGGTGTAGGCAAAGCGAGACGATATGCCACCGTACCCACTCGATCAAGTATCTGAAATGGGCCAATGAATCGCGGTGTAAGCTTCTCCTTCTTCCAAAACTGAAGGACTCCCTTCATAGGGAAACTCTAAGGAACATGTAACATCCCGAAAAATCGAGGGTCGAGTAGTAACTCAACTCTCGAGTTTCCAGAACATCACTTATGCAACATAGATATTGATGATTAAATGTTGACTGTATTAGAGTAGTGAACATGAGTGAAATTAAGCCAAACAGCATATCATACTCCAGAGACAGTTAAATTTGCAAGCGGAAGACTGTGATAGATAGATAAAATATATAAACCAAGATGAGTCTCTAGAGTGTGATAACATTACCAGGTTAAATAATTACAAGTACAATCCTAAAATATACCAAATGTATAAGGTCCTCTAGTCAATATCCTAGAAAGCCCCGCCGATCAGGACACGACTCACCGGAAGCCGTCAGAAGACAACCAATACAAGTAGGCATCATAGTCATTGCAGAGGTCCGGCTCCGCCTCAGAAGTAGCGTCTCCATCTGAAATCAGACAATGTCTGGTGGGTGTTCGAAACACCATCCCGTAACGTGGGAGTGAGTAGCTAACTCAGTGGAACAATAAAGCATAGGTTAACATGTTATCAATACAGTCAAGCAGTAATGATAAAGCAGTAAAATCAAACAATCCTAACTACTCTTATTAATGCAAGTATGGATGCGGGTATGATGGATGCCCTCACCACACCCTCCTTCATGCGACACCATCTCACGTTCGTGGCATGCTTTCATCCCTCAGTGCTCCACATCTTCCAGGCACATGTAATGCATGATGAGCATGATTACCGAGTTTTTAATTAGTCCATTTCAAACAGCAAGATTGGGAAACTAAGGTACCTCCCTTGTATCATTCCCAAACATGATCCATTATAGGGTCGTCAGTCCTAGTTAATATCAGACGACGGTGTGTTTTCTAGGTCACTGCAAAGGCTGTTAGGGCTGTTACGCACAAAGGTTACACCACTCCCCCATCACCTCTTAAACGATTCATCACAATACAAAAACAGGCCTAGTTCATACTCTATATACCGCGGCAAACCCTAAGGCTCACTGCGATTTCAGAGTATGCTCGAGGTCACTACAAAGGGCTGTCAGGGCTGTTACGCACAAAGGTTGCACCGCTCCCCCATCACCTTATCAATGTAGGCCGACAGCACGAATATAGTGTCCCATACCACCATAATCGGCTCACGAGTCTGGTTGCTCACTGGTCACTACGGGGAGGCACGTGGCCCCAGCGTAGGCCGACAGCTCGACCACGGTGTCCCATACCACCATGCCCGGCTCATGAGTCTTAGCAGATCAAGGTACCATGGTTAAAAGGGATTCCACTGGTAAGTTTAGTACCCTAGGTTCAAGCAGAGGCGTCCAAACATGGTGAACATACATAAGAAAGATCGGATTACTTGACGAGCTCGGCTAGCTCGAGTGTATAACAAGTTGAACGACATAAAGTGCATAAGCACATCGCGTGGCCAACCACTATCGCCAACCGAAGTACGACTCGAGTTCGTCGAACACATCACACGTGGCAAATAAATCATAGCCACGAATTCAATTCTGGTACCGATTGTCTGGACTATAATCATAGCCCCAAACACAATCAATTTCAAATAGTAAAGCAGTAATGGATCAAGGTTCAAATCATACAATCAAAGTCTGATATTATCCGTTTAGGGCTGTCAGGGCTGTTGCACGCATTCGTTGCTCCATGCCCCCATCACCCATGACGGATTATACAATGTAAATATGAATTTAAACATATGCATTACATAGATAAAATCATAAAAACAGTTGAGCATGTTATGAAGCACAACACAAGCATGAGTTTGTACATGTTCAATTTCTAATCACACAGCTATTCAAGGAAATCATACACATAGTTAAAGGAGTTGAGAATCATATCTCAACACCCTTAAACATTACAATTTACTAACTACTACCCATTCAGACATTTCAACAAACACTTTAAAATACAGGCATCAACATACATGACATATGTTGATCACATAGATATAAGGCCAAATCCTTTCACTAGGGAGTTACCCCAATCATAACACGCATACACCCACGACGGATAGTCATGGCAAGCAGGAATCCAAGTTCCATATTCATTTAGTCATTTCCACAAACACTTGGGCCACACATTTTAGCATATATAGTGTATATTGGTTGTGGCGTGATTTAGGGCAAATCCTTTCGTCAAAGGGTATTGCCAATACAACAATCATGAATCCATGACAATTAGTCATGGCGAGCACGAATGAGAATTCTATACTCATTCAGTCATTTTCACAAACACTTAGGTTACACTATTACAACATACATGATGTATGTTAGCAAAACATGTATTAGGGCTAACCTTTCGCCAAGCAAGTATTTTATCCATATATAGTATATTCATATAGCAAATAGTCATGGCAAACACATCTCCAAGATTTATACATATATGGTACTTTCTAGAATACACAATTTCAACATACATAGTGTATATAAGCGAAACATGTATTAGGGCGAGTCCTTTCGCCAAACAAGTAATTTATCCACATATAATATATTCATACAACAATTAATCATGTTAAACATATTTCCAAAATTTGTACGTATACGGTACTTTCTACAAATACCTAGAGTATGTAGAATTCCATATTTTTCATCTTTAATCGAAACGAAAAACAGACAGCACTTTGTACATGTGCGATTGCATACAGATCATGAATCTATCATTATCTGACATTGAAAGCGTTGAAAACCATAACCTATACACCTAAAGTCCGCACCTTTTGTCGTAGAATCGTAACGAAGTCGATAGGTTTGCTAAGCTTCCGTATTCGGCAGTTTGGCAACCTATAGAACGAAATAGGTTAGCTATTTCATAACCTACAACCACCCAAGCCCCAAATCAGATTAGGGTTAGGGTTTCTTACCTAGAAATGGAGCTAGAATCGTCGGAAAAGTGATTAGAACGGAGCGGTGTAGCTCTTAAAGTGGCAGGGAAGAGTGGCAGGAAGGGTCTCTCACAACTCCCACACTTTCTCTCTCTTGTCTCTCTTCTCTCTCTAGGGTTTCTCTCAAATTCGTATGGCTGCAATGAGAGAGGGTTTAAAGTCCTTATATAGTCTAAAAACTCACCGAAATAGACTTCGAGTCAAACTATACTTAGGTTATAACCAAAACGGGTCAGTTTCAGCTCAACGGAGTACTTCTGGCGGGCCTTTTTGAGCCAAAGGTCGGACTTAAGCTCACTAATGCTGGATCTACGTTCTATTAAGTTTTCGTTCCAGTAGGGTTCTCAGATCACGCGTGGCGGACCAGTTTCAGTTCAACGGTCAGCGGATCTCGATCAGAGATTCCGAGTACATGTAAATGTGTATGAAATTTTTCCTGATCCGAGGGTATAATTTGATCTAATTCTGACGGTCTGGTTGCTTAAAACTGATCCGCAAGCGAGAGGTGCCAGATTACTATTCAAGATATTTTATTTTGAATTAATTTCGCATTTCTCACACTCTTCACTCCGAGCTCAAGCGAATAGCGCTGGGACACTATCTGGATTTGATTTCCGAGATGGTTGTCAAGCCCAGCAAGGCGGTCCTAGTTCCTTAACTTTGTGTTAATCGGACTTCCGACGTGCGGTCCAGATCCGATACGGAGTTTCGAGATGCTCCCGAGAGAAGCCGGGTAATGAGATTGATCCTAGATTTTAGGGTAACCTAGCGTCAATGATTCTACAACTTTTGGGTCTTGCAGATCGTATTTAAAGTGATTGGTGCTAATTTCACAGGCACTCTAGTTTAACACTAGCTAAATCTCGCTTAATTTCTAAAGGATTTAGTCCTGTAAGATTTCTGTCTGAGGTGGTACCTGGGCCTTTGTAGTTTGTATATAAAGTGATCTGAGTTATACTACTTAGCTAGTTTAAGTTAGTGTCTAGGATGAAAGTACTTAGAAAGATTGAAGAGCAAGGTGGTGAAGGATGGGATTTGTGAAAGAAATGGTTTCACAAGCGATTTTAGCCTTTGGGATTGAGTTTTGACAAGTTGATAAGGTGTTAGTATCGGCCCATTGCCTAAGGACGTCTAATCCCAGGTTGGCAAAAATCCGGGATGTTACAGAACACATGGTCTCCAACCTCAAACTCAAGTGGTCGTTGCCTCGTATCGGCATAACTTTTCTATCTGCTCTGTGCCATCAGGAGTCGACGCCTGATAATGTCGATCTTCTCCGAGGTCTCCTGTACTAACTCCGGGCCAATCAAGCTACGTTCGTTAATCTTCACCCAGTAATGCGGTGCTCTACAAGGGCGACCATACAGGGCCTCATATAGAGCCATGCCAATACTCGCCTGAAAGTTGTTATACACGAACTCTGCATAAGGAAGATAGTCATCCCAACTATCCTTGAAATCCAAAACACAGGCCCGCAACATATCCTCCAAAATCTGATTCAACCGCTCTGTCTGCCCGTCGGTCTGAGGGTGAAACGCAGTACTGAACTTCAACTTCACACCCATCACTTCCTGGATATGAGTCAAGAAGATAGACATGAATCGTGTGTCTCTGTCTGACACAATCTCCAAGGGAACTCCATGCAGACGCACTATTTCTTTGATGTACAACCTAGCCAAGTCATCTGCAGAGTTCGTCACTCTTATAGGGAGAAAATGAGCCGATTTAGTTAAACGATCCACGATCACCCAAATAGAATCATACCCCTTTCTTATCTTCGGCAGCCCGAGATGAAGTCCATAGAGATGAAGTCCCTCTTCCATTCAGCTATGGGCATGGGCTGAAGGAGTCCAGGAGGTCAGCGATGTTCGCCCTTGACCTGCTGACACGTGAGACAACGTGAAACATACTCTGCGATGTGAACCTTCATATTGTCCCACCAATACGACCTCTTCATATCTTGATACATCTTCGTGCTACCAGGATGCATCGCAAGCTTCGAACTGTGTGCAGTCTCGAGAAACTCCTGTCTCAAGTCCTGAATATCTGAGACGCATAGGCGGCCACGGTATCATAGGCCCCCATCTGTGCTAACTCTCCACTCGGAGTCCACAACATCTCCAGCTTGCTCTCGAAGCTCAGACAAATGCTCGTCGCCCTTCTAGGCCTTGATGATCTGATCATCAATAAGTGGCCACACCCGAACGTGTGCGACACTTACAAATGGCTCCTCCACTGTGAGTTTCTACTCGAAGTCCCGCACGAACTCCAACATATCCCACTCTGCTATCATCAGCGGAGCCGCAAATAATATAGCCTTCTTGCGACTCAACGAGTCTGCCACAAGGTTAGCCTTGCCAGGATGGTAAGAAACCTCGAACCTGAAGTCCTTCAAGATCTCCATCCATCGACGCTGCCTCATATTCAAGTCCCGCTGAGTGAATATATACTTAAGGCTCTTGTGGTCGCAGAAAAGCTCGAACTCCTCTCCGTAGAGGTAATGTCTCCAGAGCTTCAATGCGAATATGACCGCTGCTAACTCAAGGTCGTGCGTAGGGTAATTCTCCTCGTGCTTCCTTAATTGTCTCGAGGCATACGCAATCACCCTGTCCTTCTGCATAAGGACACAACCCAAACCAACGCGAGATGCGTCAGTATATATAGTGTACTTAACCCCTTGCTCTGGCAATACTAGCACAGGGGCGGACATCAGTCTGTCCTTCAGCTCCTGAAAAGCTACTTCCGCCTTCTTATTCCAGGCGAACTTCAGATCCTTCCGTCTCAACTGAGACAACAGTCTGGCTATCTTCGAGAAGTCTCGAATGAATCATCAGTAATAGCCTGCTAGGCCCAGAAAACTCCTCACCTTAGTAACTGAACCAGGCTGTTTCCAGTCCTGCACTATGGCTACCTTAGCCAGGTCCACTGCTATCCCTTCCTTGGACACTATATGTCCCAGGAACTTGACTTCCTCTTGCCAGAAGTCACATTTCTTATACTACGTGAACAACTAGTTCTTCCTCAGAGTATCAAGGACTGCCTGTAAGTGTTCCTCGTGCTCTTCCTGACTCGTAGAGTACACCAGGATGTTATCGATGAACACGATGACAAATCAGTATAGGAATGATCGAAATACCTAGTTCATCAGGTCCATGAATACGGCCGGTACGTTCGTAAGACCGAACGACATCACAAGGAACTCGTAATGCCCAAAACAGGTCCTGAAAGCCGTCTTCTGCACGTCTTCATCCCTGACGCGCAACTGATGATACCCTAACTGTAATTGCCCCCCTCAACTAATCAAATAGGTCGTCTATCCTAGGCAAAGTATATTTGTTCTTCACGATCAACTGGTTCAACCTATGGTAATCAATGCATAACCATAACGACCCGTCCTTCTTCTTGACAAACAACACAGGTGCTCCCCATGGAGACACACTGGGTCGTATAAAGCCCTGCTCTACCAGCTCGGCAATCTGTTTCCGCAGTTCTTCAATCTCACATGGAGGCATCCGGTACATAAGTAATGAAATGGGGGTCGCACCGAGCACAAGATCAATAGTAAAATCGATCTCACGCCGAGGAGGTAATCTAAGGATCATCTTGAACACATCTGAAAATTCCCGAACTACTGACATGTTTCCTAACATCGGCCCATCAACAAGCTTAAGTAAACTGGCTTAACATCCAACGCGACATGTCCAACTACCTGTACTGGAAAAGTAAAGACCGTGCCGTCAGGTCCGCTAGCTGTTACGACCCGAGTATTGCAATCAATCTCTGCCTTCATCTCGGTGAGTCAGTCCATACCGAGGATAATGTCGTAGTGTCATAGTGGAGCAACAATGAGGTCAACGAATACTGTCCTGCTACCCAAATCGACGGAGCAACCCTCACACACCGGTGTGACATCCGAAAATGTCCCCGTAGCAGTAGTGAGTCTCACTCCCCTCATGGCAGTAGTGTGTAAAGCTAGACGCTTAATTGCCGCACATGATATGATGGAAGTAGTGGACCCGGTGTCCACCAAAAGAAAGACTGGAGTACCTTGGACGTGAGTTGTGACCTCGAAAGCCATCGGTGCTCCATCTGGTCCCTCAGATGCCTCAGCTGCGAGTGAGTGTACCCGAGCCTGCTGCTGGCGGTTCGGCTATGGAACCATGGGCCGTTGAGGCGGCCTGAAGCGAGGTGCAGGGGGTCTGAAGGACGGATGTGCAGGTGTCGTCCGTAAGGGTGGAGCTGAATAGCCTGTGGGCGAGGGCGATCAATCCTCTGCGGTGGTGAGAACCTGCTATCCCTCATCCGTGCGAAGCAGCTCTCTGCAGGGTGACCCGATCTCCCACATTATGTACAAGTCACTCCTGGACGCCTCATCGGAAGTACTGGAGCTGTGATCCTTGGGGGAGAGTCGATACGAGGCCTCTTACCGAGGAAAGGCCTGCCCTGCGTATCCGGTCATGGCCTAGGCACCACAGGGCAACGAGAGCGTGTCAAACGGTCTACATCCTGCTCCGTCCGAATAGACATATGAACCAACTCCACATAATATGGTATACTGATACAGCACATCTTTGACCGGATGTCAGGTCGCAAGCCCTTAGAAAAATGTCTAATCCGCATCTTCTCATCAGCAAGTATAGTCGGAACAAAACGGCCCAACTCAGTAAAGCGATGCTCATACTCGGTAACTGACATGCCTCCCTGTCTGAGGCGTAGGAACTCATTCTCCCTCTCGTGTATATAGGCCTGAGGATAGTATTTCTCGTGGAAACGGAACTCAAAGGCAGCCCATGTCCATACATATCCTACTGCGAAGGTCCATAGTATACTGTCCCACCACAAGCTAGCCTCCTTCTCGAACATAAAGGTGGCTAACTCGACCTGCTCTGCCTCAATACAATGCAGCATTCTTAGCATCTTGGAGATGCGGTCCAACCAGTATTCAGCCTCCTCGGGTCTGTGAGAACCCGTAAAAGTAGGAGGCCTCAAGCGCTAGAATCGCTCGAGAAGATCACGAGTACCCACGTCCCCCGTAGGGCATGTAGCAGGTGCAGGCGGAGGCACATCCTCAGCCTGAGCAGAAGGCTCTGCAGTTTCAGTAGGGCGTGTAGATGGTGGAGGTGAAGTCGTACTGCCACCCTGAGATAAGACCGCCAAGAGCTGTTGCTGCTGCTGCTGCATCAACATCATCATCTGCTCAAACCTATCGGTAGGTGGAGCAGGCTGAGGCACGAAATGCGTCAAGAAAGACGCACGGTTCTGCTTGCGAACCGGTGGTGTATAAGGTAGCAGTCCAGCCGTGGGACCAGTGGGAGGCTGAGGCGTAGGCACAGCCTCACGATCCGGGCCCAAACCAGGGTCCGTACGACCATCTCTATGGGAAGGAGCCTGGTCCATCGTATCAGTGAATGCGAGGTGTGTCGTGCTCCGCGTATATTTCCATGGCATGCCCTATACAATATAGGGTGCAACGCATGTAAGATGAAGCATAACACCATAGTACACAATCACATAAGCATTCCACACACTTCATAATAAAGAGGTTGCATGCATTTCATTTACCAAAATTGTCACAATACATGGAATACAGAGTTACATGAATCATGACAGAAGATGCATGTGAGCTAATTACAGCCAAAGCTTCAAACACTTTAAACATACTACTAACTACTACACACATCAACATTAAAAACATAAACCGCCTAAAGCGATAACCAAAACAACTATAAGACAACAGTATGGTTGACTAGGCATCCGAGTCTGGCAATGGAGGAGGGGCACCCTTATCCTGCAGACAGCACAGGATAGTCTTCAACGTGCAAGTTACTTTCTTGAACTTGTGCTTCACAAGGGCCCAAAGATCCATGACATCTTGTCGTAGGACAGCCTGACCCTGTCGTAGCTCAACATGATCCTCCTCCAGTCAAGCTATACGAGCATCCCAAGTGGCCCGATCAACGCCCTGCACCGGTGGAGTAGGAGGGGAGCTCTCCTCCGTATCCTGGGCCTCTGGTTCCTCTTCTTCTTGTTCCTCTTCTATCTCAGCTCCATCTTCTGCCTCACTCTCATCTTCCTCGCTCTCCGTCTCATCATCGCTCTCCTCAAGTCGAGCCCGGTGTTGCCGCGGCCCGATCTCCATTTGGTTGAGGATAGCCTGGTTGATGTGATGAATCGGCACCAGCATTTCCATCCCAAGACTGTAACCAAACTGATGTACAATCTTACATATGAGTCGGCCGAAGGGGAGTAAGTCAGTCCTTCTAGCGGAGTGTGCAGTCTTAATTATCTGTCGCAGCACGAACGTAGGCAAGCACAAGTTCGCTCTTTGCCCCACTTGATACAGGAAATCTACCATGAGGCGCGTACATTCACTGCGATTGCTCCACCTGGGGTAGACGTTGAATGTGAAGATGTGATGGAGCAAACGGAAGTCGTCAGACATTTCGGTCGCTAGAAGACTTTTATTCGGCTTCCACTCGACCAGTCGGCCACCACAAAGGAACCGTGTGCGACGATCCCTTTCACGTACAGTCTTCAGATTCAACTCGCTAGCATGCACCTCGCCAAGGGGCACATTCAGAAGCCGAGATATTAACCTGATATCAACTATGGCCAACCGATCCCGTCCACATGGGATCTTGAACTGCAATGGTTCAAGCGTAGTCTCGTGAATGTTGGCATAGAAAGCTCGGACAGAACTCGCATTGGCACGATACACGCCATCAAATAGTGGACCCCAATGGGCCCCTTCCATGAACTCGAACAACAGATATTCTCCAAAGAGTCGTCCATCCACCTGAGCTTCAAAAAGGACCCTACGATCCTCATAAACTCCATGAGACAGCTCCGACAACCGAGCCCTTTCAGCAGGAATCCAGAGATCAAGATCCCGCTTCATCCAAAACTCCGAAGCGGCGCTTGTGCTAGCAGCGGCGCCTCTCGGCCTCCTTGAATGCGTAGGGCGACTAGGCCCAGCCTCATCAGCGACGCTCTTCCTCTTTCCCATGAGAGAAAGGATGGTGGAAAGTGAGAAAATGGCCGTAATGATCTCAAATAGGGCCATGGAAAATTAAGGAAAAGTGATAGAGAGAGAAAGGGCTAGAGTTTTGGTTTCCCACGAATTGGAGCCTCAACAGACGTTGTAGAGGCCCAAATGATAGAGATTGAAGGAGGAAAATGGAGAGATAGAATGGGTGAGGAAGCTTACATGATTCTGAGCTTCAAATGGGGATGCGAGAGCTCAAATGAGAGAGAATGGAGAGAGTAGAGAGGTAGGGATTGATGTTGACGATGGAGATGGTTGGGTGATAACCGAAAATGACGGATTGAGCGATTGGAGTGGAGGTTTGGGAGAGAAAACAACACTTTTGCGAGAAAGGGAGAGCTTGGAGGTGGAATTTGTGAAGGAGGGGTGAGTTTGGAGGTGTTTTAAGGGACGGCCCACCATCAGGGGGGTTACCCTAAGCCTCAAAGTGTGTCGGCCCGACCAGCCCACCCGGGCCAGCCCGTTAACCGGCGAGGCCCTCGCCACTCTCTGGACAGGCAGGCGAGGGCTCGCCTTTCCGGCGAGTCTCCCTGCTCCCTAGGCCCCAAAAAAAGCTGGGTCCCACCCTGGGTCCCTCTAGATTAGCGTGGGTAGGCCCACGACTCCGTTTTGGGTAGTTTCGAGAAGTTTCTGATCTAAACTTGCATTTACCAATTTTCAACGGCTGGGATGGAGTGCATTGTGATCTAGACCCATTAATAGACGGCCTAGGAGTGTTTTAAGGTTGACCCTGCGACCAGGGTTGAGTATAGACTCGATTACAGCAATCGTTTTCAGTGAACTTTGCCGTTGGACGAAACTGGGATGCCTAAGACTGTTTCTACATTATTCTCGCACCCTCCTACGTCAAAAGCCGTCCGTGTTCGTCGTGGGACCATAACTCAGGTTTGGTTTAATCCAAATCATGCTCTAATACCCACTTGTAACGCCCTGAAATTCGAGGGTCGAGTAGCAACTCAACTCTCAAGTTCCAAAACATCACTTATGCAACATAGATAATGATGATTACATGTTGTCTGTGTTAGTGCAATAAACATGAGTGAGATTATACCAAGACAGTAATCCATACTCCAGATCAATGTATAAAACGCAAGCGGAAGACTGAAAGATGTATATAGATGTGTATAAAAACAAACGATTTCGATCTGTCACCGGAGTATGATTACTTCACTGAGTCATCATATACATGTACTGAATTAAAAACAAAATGTTAAAAGAATAGTCCAACTATCGTGATAGCCTAATAGCCCCGTCAATCTGATAGCCTAAGCAAAGCCGTCGGAGAATTGCATGTAGGAGAACTCATCCTGATCATCATAGTAATCAAGGTCAGCCTCCTGTGTCTCGTCGCTACTTGCATCTAAGACAGAGTCTGGTGGGTGTCCAGAACACCGTCCCGTAACGTGGGAGTGAGTAGCTAACTCAGTGGAACAATAGAGCATAGGTTAACATGTTATCAAAACAGTCAAGCAGTAACGATAAAGTAGTACAATCAACAATCCTAAGTATTCTTGTTAATGCAAGTATGAAATGATATCATGATGCATGCCCTCACCAATGCTCCCTCATACGGCACCATCTTACGTCCGCGGCATGTGTTCATCCCTCAGTGTTCCACATCTTCCAGGCACATGCAGTGCGATGATGAGCATGATTACCGAGTTTTATTAGTCCTTTTCAAACAGCAGGATTGGGAAACTGAGGTACCTTCCTTATATCATTCCCAAACAATGATCCATTCTAGAGTCGTCAATCCTAGATAATCTCATACGATAGTGTGGTTCTAGGTCGCTGCGAGGGCTGTCAGGGCTGTTACACGGAATCGTTGCACCACTCCCCCATCACCTTATCAATACAGGCCTAATTTGTACTCTTGTTGCTACGGAAGGGTCGTCGCCTCCACGTAGACTCAGAGTACTCTCAAGGCCACTACAAAGGGCTGCCAGGGCTGTTACACGGAAACGTTACACCACTCCCCCATCACCTTATCAGTACAGGCCTAGTTTGTACTCTTGTTGCTACGGAAGGGTCGTTGCCTCCACGTAGACTCAGAGTACTCTCGAGGCCACTACAAAGGGCTGCCAAGGCTATTACACAGAATCGTTACACCACTCTCCCATCACCTTATCAGTGTAGGCTGACAGCTCGAATACAGTGTCCCATACCACCGTATTCGGCTCACGAGTCTAGTTGCTCAATGGTCACTACGGGGAGGCTTGTGGCCCCAGAGTAGGCCGACAGCTCGACCACGGTGTCCCATAACACCATGCCCCCGGCTCATGAGCTTAGCGGATCGAGGTACCATGGTTAATGGGATTTCATTAGTAAGTTTGGTACCTTAGGTTCAAATAGAGGCATCCAAAACATAGTGAACATATATAAGACAGATCGGGCTACTTGATGAGCTCGACTAGCTCGAGCGTACGACCAATTGAATGACATGAAACGCAAGCACTTCGTGTGGCCTAACCACTGCCGCCAACCGAAGTACGACTCGGGTTTGTCGAACACATCTCGCATGGCGAATGGACCTCAGCCACGAATTCAATTCTGTTACCGATTGCCTGGACTACATCATAGTCCCAAACTCAATCCATTTCATCATGTAATCATGTGAGACAATCCACCGTAATGGATTCCATAGTTCAAGAATTTCAATCACATAAGCATATTATGAAACAGTATTTACAATCAAGCATATTACAACACAAACATGATTTCACACACAATCATTGCATAAGTAAAGCAGAATTTACAATAAAGAGTACATGTAGGAAATCATTCACACAATTAAGGTAACCGAGATTTGTATCTTGAGCCTCATACAAGACTACTAGATGATCGCTAGCACATTCAGACCTTTTCACAAACACATAGACTACAAACATCATCATACATGATGTATGATGAATTGCACATGTGCTAGACTAATTCCTTTCACTAGGGAGTTGCCCCATATATCACACGTGTATACCCACGACGGAAATCATGGCATGCATGACTCTGGGATCCGTGTTTACTTAAACATTTCCACAAACACTTGGGCTACATATTTATCACATATAACGTATTTTTGCCGTGACGTGATTTAGGGCAAGTCCTTTCGCTAAGGAGTTGTCATACATGTATTAAGCCTATATTCACGATAAATAAACATGTTAAGCACAAATCCAAAATCCAAACAAAATCAAACATTTCAACATATGCATAGAATAGCCTAAATCCTACATATCTCATATAAACTCGTATAACGAAACAAACGACGCATTTTGCATGTGTAATAGCACCCTTGTCAATTATAAATCATTAACCGACATTGAAAGCCTTGAAAACCATAACCTATACACCTAAAGTTCACACCTTACGTCGTAGAAGCGCAACAAATTTGGTAGGAATGCTAAGTCTTCTTCCATGACAGTATAACGACCTAAAGCACAAGTAGTGTTAGCTATTTCGCTAATTAAATCAATTGAAACCCTAAATCAGATTAGGGTTAGGATTTTCTTACCTAGAAATGAAGTCGGAATCGCTGGAAAAGCGATTAGATCGGGATGGTTAAGCTTAGATAGCGGCAAGGTAGAGTATCAGGGAGATCCTCCCACTCTTCTCACACTTTCTCTTTCTTTTCTCTCTTCTCTCTCCTAAGGTTTTCTCAAATTCGTATGGGCTGAATGAGAGAGTGTTTAAGGTCCTTATATAGCCTAAAACATCACAAAAATAGACCTAGGGTCAAGGTATACTTAGGTTATATCCAAAGTGTGCTTGTTCCGTCTCAACGGAGCACTTCTGGAGGCCCTTTTTTTGCGTGTGGTCGGACTTAAGCTCACCAACCTTGGATCTAGGTGGAGTTAAGTTTTCATTCCAGTCGGATTCTCAGATCACACGTGGCGGACCAGTTTCAGTTCAACAGTCACTGAAACTCGATCGGGGATTTCAAGTACACTGCCATGTATATGAAATTTCTCCTGATCCGAGGGTGTATTTGGGTCAGATTTTGACGGTTTGATTGCTTATATCTAGCCCGCAAGTAACAAGTCTTAGATTACTTAAATGAGATTTGATTTCTAAAGAAAACCAGGTTTTCTCACACTCTTCACTCCAGGCTCAAGCGAATAGCCGTGAGACACTATCTGGATTTGACCTCCGAGATGGTTATCAAGCCCAGAAGGCGGTCCTAATTCTATAACCTCGTATCATTCGGACTTTTGATGCGAGGTTCAGATCTGATACAGAGATTCAATATGTTCCCGAGAGCAGTCGGGTAATGAGTTTGATCCTAGATTTTAGGGTAACCTAGCGTCAATGATTCTACAAGTTTTGGGTCTTGTAGATCGCATTTAACATGATTCAAGCGGATTTCATGGCTAATCTAGTTTAGTACTTAGTTAACTTTGTCTCATTTCTAAAGGATTTGATCCTAAGTGATTTTTGCCTGAGGTAGTACACGGGCCTTTGTACGGGATTTTCCGAGTCGTTACAGTATGGGCATGTATCATGATGCTATGCTGTCACATACTCATAATCGGTATCGATAACCGGCATCGACAATCGGCCTCGGCAATGTGGACATTTAACCTACATTGCCCCGAGGGAATGGCCCACATAGAGCCAAACATATAATGGGCCCACTGCCTCACACAAATGCCTATTATACAACACTATGGGCCTTACTCAAGGGCCACATATACACAACAGGTGGGCCCTGCTCATGGGCCTCAAATACATGACATGTGGGCCCTACACATGGGTCTCGAAGACATTAATTGGGCCATGCATCATGGGCCCAATACATATCACAATGGGTCTTGCCCGTAGGCCACGAATACATCACAATGGGCCTTGCCCATGGGCCATGAATAAATCACAATGGGCCTTGCCCATGGGCCTCAAATACATCACCATGGGCCCCATCACATAAACCTCATATTCATCACATTAGGCCTTAAACACGGGCTGCATATACATCACACAGGCCGAATACACATTATAATGGGCCTCAACTACGGGTCGCATATACATCATATAGGCCTCAACAATCAGCCTTGGTAATCAAAATCGACCTCAAAATCGAAATCGGCCTCAACAATCGGAATTGACACTCGGAATCGGCCTCGATACTCGTCCTCGACAAGTGGAATCAGCCTATACAATCGGCCTTGACAAATCGGAATCGGCCTCGACAAATCAGAATTGGTCGATAATCGGAATCGGCAAATCGGTCATGTCAATCGGAATCGATCAATAATCAAAATCAGCAAATCAGTCACGTCAATCAGAATCCCCAATCGGTCACGACAAATGGAATCGATCGATAATCAAAATCGATAAATCGGTCACGTCAATCGGAATCGGCAATCTATCATATTAATCGGCCTCGATAATCAGAATCGGCAAATCGATCACGTCAATCGGTCACGACAATTGGAATCGATCGGTAATCAGAATCGACAATTCGATCACGTTAATCGGAATCGACAATCGGTCACGACAATCGGAATCAATCGATAATCAGAATTGGCAAATCGGTCATGTCAATCAAAATCGGCAATCGGTCATGATAATCGGCCTCGATAATCAGAATCAGCCCCGACATATGGAATCGGCCTCGACCAAACGGGATCGGTCTCAACCAAACGGGATTGGCCTCGACCAAACGGAATCAGTCTCAACCAAACGGAATCGGCCTAACGAAGGGCCTGAGGGAAGGTCACAGTGTGGATATCTAACCACCATTGCCCATCAATGTGGACATTTAACCAACATCGCTCCCAAGAAGTAGCTCACATAGGGCTGAACATATAGTGGGCCCATGGCCTATCACAAGGGCCTTATACACAATACAATGGGCCGCATACTATCTCAATGGGCCTAATTGTATGGGTCGGAGATATATCACAATGGGTCACGACCCATGGGCCCCAGATTCGAGTAGGTGGGCCCCATCATGTGGGCCTCAAATATACTTCATGGTGGGCCTCATGGATGGGCCGTATCAATGGGCCTCAAGTGGACTTGGACCATGCCAAAATCCTTTCAATAGTTGCAGGTGTAACATGCGTATAACTATACATTATCATTTCATGGAGAACATGGCCCACCAATGATGATCGGCACTGTCTAAACATTGTCCAGGTAAACTAGCACCATACAAACATTTTCTATGTAAATCAGCGTCGTCCAAACATTGTCCAGCACCGTCTAACACAATCTGGACGGTGTGGATTACAAAACATACAACATGGAGTGTCTTGGACGACGTGGATTACAAAACATACAACATGTGCGTCCCATGCATACAGTCCAAGGATGGATGGTGTGGATATAAAACATATACATTACAGTGGGGGCCACACCATATGGACAGATGACAGAGTGGAAATACAATTCATACACCAAGGTGGGCCCCATGTGGTGGATGGTGTGAATGAAACACACACACCATGTGGACCCCACGTCCAAGTAATGGAGAGTGGTGTGCTTCACTTGATATTTGAATCTGTGTCGGATGGACGATGTGGATAATACACACGTGCCATATGGGCCTCGTCTAGATGGACGGACGACTAAGATCTAAGGCACATACATCGCCTGTCCCACAGTCCAGCAATGGACGGTGGACAGTAGTGGTGAAATACCTCCATTAGAGATGGGTCCACACGTGTGGCCCACCTCAGTTGGATATAACATGTATGTATATATATATTATATTATTATAATATTATTATATTAACTACATCAACGTCTAGCATCTTTATGTTATAATATATATATATTATTATATTGCCTGGTAGTCCAGCAACCACCGTCCAGTGGACTGGATGGTGTGGACATGAGACACATACACACTACAAGAAAAGGGGGTTTTAGCCTCAGTTCAAAACTGTGGCTAAAAAGGTTAAAAACTGAGGCTAAAGCCTTTAACCTCAGTTTTGCCTCAGTTATCCAAACCGAGGTTGAAACCCCCGTGGCTAAAGGCTTTAGCCTCAGTTTTAGCAACCGAGGCTAAAATGTCTTTTATAGCCTCAGTTATTCAAGTGAGGCTAAAAACCTTTTTAGCTTCAATTTTTTCAAAATGAGGCTAAATCAAAATTTTAGCCTCCATTATTTTCAACTGAGACTAAATCCGAATTTTAGCCTCAATTGCCTCCAACCGAAGCTAAATCTATTTTTAACTTCGGTTCTCAACAACCGAGGCTAAAGCCTTTAGCCACGGGAATTTTGGCCTTGGTTATCAACAACCGAGGCTAAATTCAAGCCTCAGTTACAAATTGAGGCTAAAAATGTTTTTTTTTTTTTAATATTTATTTAAACTACTAATCCATTCATTCAATCCACTCATGAAACAATCAATTATGAAAGCCACAATACCAACAAAACAGTTAACAACGGTCTATTTAAAGTATAACTCAATCAAACTGTTACACAACATTAGGTTCCACAAATAATACAAAGTCATGGTCGCGCCCGTCATCACCGGTGCCGTCGTGCTTTGCGGACCATGAAGTAACACTGCCCATCCATCTTCTGCTGCTTCCAGGCCAACGTCATCATCGCCTCCACCAGCATTCTCCATTCAAATTGTGTAGCAGGCCCTGCAACCTCAACAGGTAGCTCTGGCCTGCTAGCTACAAGTACCAAAATACAAAGACAATTTGTAACATTTTCAATGAATGAAAGTACCAAAATATTATTTTTCCTGTTTCTTGATTGTCTACAGAAAGCTCCAATTTCATTTTCAATCCACACATGGAAAATAAATAAATAAATAAAACCGTTAACGGCCCAGTAACAGCTGTTATGGGCCATTTTTTTGGTAAAGGCTGCTACAGCCCCATAAATAATGCACCATTACCAACACATTGCAGCCGTTTTGTAACCATTTTTTGATACCATGCTACCATTCGTTGTACATCTCAATAAAGCAAGTACCATAATATGTACCATACTACCATGTCTTTAGGTAAAGCAAGCACACTTCATTGTACCAGAAATAAAATAAACTAATTGTAGAGATTCACCAACATACCATGCAGGGACGACATTCCCAACTGAGATTTCTTGAAATCCAAGGCCAAGTATGCCATCAAACTTGGCAACCAAAAATGTGAGGCCCGGCTCCCTAGTAGCTTCGATAAAGACCTGACAAAAATTTCCATTATAAATGAGTAAGAGCCATGCAGTTATTTTCCTTCCAAAGAGAAGACAATTCATCATATGAACGAAATCCACACAACTGAACTTGATCCTTGACAACAAGGTCACCAACTTGAACATAGTCCTGGCTCAAGTAACCAGAAATAGCTCCAGTCCCATAGTGAATTTCAGCAGGTTTCCCGACACAAAAAAGTTGAAACCAAACATTATCAGAATACATCTAAAAATTCATTCCAAATCATCGAAGGTTCCAAGCAGCCTGATCTGGGACAGAGATGTGTCCCTAGCATTGAAATTAAATGCACAGGAACTCACTCGAAGTTCGTAGAACAGTGTGTATGCTACTTCATTATACAAGCAGAGAATTACATGATGATGCCATGGACATCTCACACGAAGTTCGTAGAACAGTGTGTATGCTAATTCATTATACAAGCAGAGAATTACATGATGATGCCATGGACATCAGCAGAAAGGACTAGCAATTCATCATTACTGTTTGGAGAACAGTATGTAAATTTTTGCCTCTCTCTCTCTCTCTCTCTCTCTCTCTCTCTCTCTCTCTCTCTCTCTCTCTCTCTCTCTCTCTCTCTCCCCAAAAAAAAATATATAAATCACAACAATCACACAAAAAAAAAGTTATCAACCAACACTATATGACATGAACTAACAGAAATTTACACAATACACCGGTAGCAATCAACACAAAACCACAAGGCAGACCAATTAAGCAAAGTCTAACAACAAATCTCAATGCAATTTGGAGTGAATAATCAATAAAATGCTAGTTTATTCAGAGAACAGACTAGATCATTAACAAGACTAGATTAAAAGTACTGGTAAGTTAGAGAAAGAATGGTTCAGTAGTAGATGCACCCATTGCTTGAGTATAGCTCTCAAAACTATTCAATTTCCAAACTTATAAACAATAAAACTTTTAAATTGATAAGCAATGGAACAATCCATAGGTTACTCTCAAGGCTGAATCTGGATACTTGCCAAATCTGCATTGACGCTAAATCAGGTCCACATCCTTTTGTTTTTGTTTTTAGTTTTTTTAATCAGCATCCAAAAAATGGCTCACTTTCATTCCAATCTGGCATCTGGATAGCCTTAAGTCAGGGCTGAAGTCTCCCAGATGCCAATTTTGGTGGAGTGCATCTAATCCACCCTGAAAAGCATCAACACCCAAGCATACGCTAAATCCCTAATGCATTTGAACCTTGGGGCTGTGTTTGGTTGCACCTAATGTCATGGGAAAAAAATCTTGAAATCTCATGATATTAGGTGCACCCAAACGCAGCTTAAAGAAATGGGGATGATCTAATGTGATACACCTAGTGAAAGTTCACTCTAGGTTAAATAATCATAGGAAGTGGGCTCACTTGATCACGCCACCTCCTACAAAACAAAGGCAGGCGAACCCACTTCCAGTAAGATTCAACATAACAAACTTCCATTATGGGTACTTCACACTCTGTCATCCCCATGTACATCTAAACAAGTAGCTGCTAAAACTCGACAATTCTTCTATAAATCCATATAATAAATGCCAATTCTTCTATAAACTCCACCAGCATTCTACATTCAATTTGTGTAGCAGGCCCTGCAACGTCAACAGGTAGCTCTGGCCTGCTAGCTGCAAGTACCAAAATACAAAGACAATTTGTAACATTTTCAATGAATGAAAGTACCAAAATATTATTTTCCTGTTTCTTGATTTTCTACAGAAAGCTCCAATTTTATTTTCAATTCACACAGACACTAGATAAGGCATTGACGCAGCAATCAAATGTAAAGGGTGGGCCATGGAATTATATGATCCCTGACTCGAGGACATGCACCACATCCTCGGTGCTGCCCATGGTTTAAGCAACTGACACCATCAATATGACGTGGACCAACATGGAAGGACCACAACCCAAAATCTCCAAGATTGTACGATCCTAGAGATCCAATATTCATCCTTATGTTACATGTGGAATATTGCCTGACCAGCCATTTGCAGCCAGCTCTAAGGGTTTAGATCATCTCATACAGGAGAAATCCATCCATTGGGGACCATCAATCTACATCACCCAACAATGGACCCCGCTTGAAAAAAATAACATGTGGATGTAATAAAAATGGAGTAGAACTTCTCACTAGAACCATTTAAAAGAATTCCTTAGGAGTTAAACTCAGCTAATCTAAGCCATATATTGTGTTGATTTAAAAGCCTAAACTAGCAATGAGAATAGGTGTTCCTGCATCTTCATAATGTGAGTAGAAATTTTTGCAAGTGCATAACAATCTGTCTTATCGTATGTATTCAACTTTAAGTCTGGCACAACTCATCTCTCAATGTACCTCTTGTAGCACAGATGGGTCTTCAGAAAATATAGATGAAAGTTTGTTTAGTCTATCGAGTCCACCTTGGTTGACCTGGCATTCATAGCAATATAAATCATCATCAACATTATTATCATTGGCCTACAACAAAAATTATAATAACTTCAAATAAAACGAAAGCTAAAACATTGTGCTTATAATTAGTAAAGCCATTCATAGCAAGTAACTTAAAACTAATAATGAAGAATAGCACAATGAGCATGCACTGTTAATTCTAGAAAGAATTTGATGAAGTTATTGGGAAGATGTACCCTAGGCTTGCATGGATGCCTCATATGTCTTATGGCAAGGTGACTTCTCAGATGGAAAAACTTAAAGGAAAACAAACGTACAGGCCAAAACCATAGTTATTGGAAACAACAACCAAAAAACAGAGTCAAATCAGTAAGGAAATGGAAGATTTCAATTTACAGAGCAGCACAACAACTAGAAATTTGGCACAGGTCTGGGAAGAAAACCAGGGAAAAAAACAGCTGGGAAGACAGATAAATCTAAGATCTACAAGGTTAATTAAAAATAGATCACTCCTGTTGTAACGACCCGTAAATTTTCGTACATTGGCTCGAGTACCACCTCGACCAGAAATCAAGTAGGATTAAATCCTTTAGAAATTTAACAAAGTTAACTAAGTACCCATGAAATCCGTTGGGATCGCTTTAAATATGATCTGTAAGACCCAAAACTTGTAGAATCAGTGACTCTAGGTTACCCTAAAGTTTAGAACCAAACTCATTTCCCGGCTGCTCTCGGGAATGAAACGAAACTTCGTATTAGGTCTAGATCGCACATCGGGAGTCCGATTAACACGAAGCTAAGGAACTAGGACCGCCTCACTGGGCTTGACAATCATCTCAAAAATCAGATCTAGCCGATGTCCCACGGCCATTCGTTTCGATCCGGAGCGAGGGAGTGTGAAAAACACTATTCCCATTCCAAAATAAATATCAGGAATAGTGATCTGGCACCATTCGCTTGCGCGTCAGTATTAAGCAACCTGACCGTCAGAATCAGACCAAATTACACCCTCGGATTAAGAAAAATTTCAGGAACATTTACATGTACTTGAAATTTCGGATCGTGGCCCACTGACCGTTGAACTGAAAGTGGTCCACCACGTGCGATCTGGAAATTCGATCGAGTCGAAAATGTAATCCCACATAGATCCATGTGTGGTGAGCTTAAGTCTGACGTTTGGCTCAAGGAGGGCCACCAGAACCTCTCTTTTGAGCTGGAAAAGTGACAAATATCCTATATTAGCAGTAACCCTTGAACCTGAGTCTATTTTGGGAATGTTTTTTGCTATAAAATGAGCTTAGAATAGCCCCTCTCACAGCCATACGAATTTAGGAGAAAAACCCTAGAGAGAGAGAGAAAAAAGAGAGAGAAGAGCTTGGAATTTGTGGGTGATCTTCCTCCTACTGCTTTCGGTTGTCGCACGGCCTACACCACTCCTTTCCAGGTATTTTCCCGGCGGTATCCATTCCGTTTGAAGGTAAGAAACCCTAACCCTAGGTCTGATTTGATGTAGGTTCGTTGTAGGTTATGTAAAGGCTAACCGATTCCGCTCTTTAGGCTAGAAAACGTCCGTATACGGAAGCTCTACTACCCTTGCTGATTCGTTGTGATTCCAAGGGCAAATGTGAGGACTTTAAGTGTATAGGTTACGGTTTTCAACGCTTTCAATGTCAGATAATGATAGATTCATGATCTGCATGTAAATGCACGTGTACAAAGTGCTTTCCATTTCCTGTTTCGATTAACGTTGTAGAATATGGAATTTCACATACTCTAGGTATACGTAGAAATACTGTATACGTATTTTTTTCGGAAAAATGTTTGACATGTTTATTTAATGTATGATTATATAATATATGGATAAAATACTAGTTTGGTGAAAGGAATCGCTGAAATACATGTTCGCTTGTAAACGCTATGTATGTTGAAATTGTGTATTCTAGAAATACCGCATATGTGTAAATTTTGGAAGTGTAATTGTCATGATTATTTGTTGTATGAATATGGTATACGCGGATAAAATAACCGCTTGGCGAAAGAATAGCCCTAATATGTATTTTGCTAACATACGTCATGTATGTTAGAATAACGTATTCTAAGTGTTTGTGTAAATGCTTGTGTGTGTAAATGTTTAAGTATTAGTGCCTTAGATAGGTGCTGATATGGGATTCCCGACTCCCTTAGAGGCCTGTATGATCCCCTCCATGCGGTGGTTCACTATAACCACTCACTTGTGATGTGTATGTAATTGTATCCCTATGTGTATAGTGCTTTACTACATGCTTTACAACATGCTTTACAACATGCTTTACTTCATGTTTTACTTCATGCTTTATAACATGCCTGCTAACATGCTTGTTTATCATGCTTTACTCCACATGCTATTGATGAGAACTGTTTGAGTTTGGGACTATGTCTATAGTCCAAAAATTTGGTACCAGACTTGCGGTTGTGGCTGAGATTCATATCGCCACAAATGATGTGTCTGGTGAACCCGAGTCGTACTTCGGTTGGCGATAGTGGTTGGCCACACGGAGTGCTTTTGCGCTCCATATCGCTCAACTTGTGGTGCGCTCGAGCTAGTCAGGCTCGTCAAGTAAACCGACATGTGTATGTGTGTTCACCATATGGTCGCTACTGCTTGAACCTAGGGTACCAAACTTACCAGTGGCGATCCCGCTAACCATGGTACCTCGATCCGCTAAGACGCATGAGCCAGGCATGGTGGTATGGGACACCGTGGTCGAGCTGTCGGCTTACGCTGGGGCCATGTGCCTCCCCGTAGTGACCATTGCGCAACCAAACTCGTGAGCCGAATATGGTGGTATGGGACACTGTATTCGAGCTGTCGATACTTACGGTGAGAGCCGAGTACGATGAGACCTGTGCTCGTGCTGACGGGCGACGAGTCCTCCATAGTATCTTCGAGTATACTCCAAGTGTCTGTGATTGGCGACGAGTCTTTCACAGCAACTAGAGTATGAGTTGAGCCGACTACGATGAGACCTGTACTCGAGCTGACGGCTAGTGATTGAGCCGAGTACGGTGAGACCTGTACTCGAGCTGACGGCCAGCAATTCGAGCCGCATACGGTGAGATCTGTATCCGCGCTGACGGGTGACGAGCCCTTTGCGATGCCTTCACTACGCTTCTCAAACCATAATATCGTATGAGATTAACTAGGATTGACGACCCTAGAATGGATCATGTTTAGGGAATGATACAAGGGAGGTACCTTAGTTTCCCAATACTGCTGTTTGAAATGGACTAATAAAAACTTGGTAATCATGAGCATCATCGCACCGCATGTGCTTTGTAGATGTGACGCACTGAGGGGAAGTAAGCATTCGCGAACGTAAGATGATGTCGCTTGAGGGTGGTTTGGCAAGGGCATACAGCATCATGTCATTTCATTTTCGCACTTAACAAGAGTAGTTAGAAATGTTTGATTTGTACTGCTTTATCATTACTGCTTGATTGAATTGATAACATGTTAACCTATGCTTTATTGTTCCACTGAGTTAGCTACTCACTCCCACGTTACGGGACGGTGTTTGCAACACCCACCAGACTCTGTCGCAGGTGTAGATGGCGCCTCGGTTCAGGAGCCGGAGCCCGACTTCGATGAGGATCAGGAGGAGTTCTCCTTTATGCAGTACTCTGACGGCTTTGCTTAGGCCGGCTGCATCGCGGGGTTTTCAGGGCTTCTCTAGAGTTGTATTTGATTTTTTTTTACTTAGAAACAATACATGTATATTGGTACTCAGTTAGTACTCATACTCTAGGTTCATAAAATTTTGTTACTTTACATACTTTGAATATAAAATTTCAGTCTTCCGCTTGCCTTTATACAATTGAACTGGAGTATGAATTACTGTTTGGTATAATCTCATTCATGTTTATTGCGCTAACTCAGACAACATTTAACCATCATTGTGTATGTTGCATAAGTGATGCGTTGGAACTCGGGAGTTGAGTTCATACTCGACCCCCGATTTTCAGGGCGTTACACCTGTCATGCTACAACTAATCCACAACCGCTCCCAAATGCAAAATTATCTAAATTGAAGATGAATCACATCCATCTCCAATGAGGATCAGTTTTTGCTAGCAGAGGGAAGTGGGATGCAGGAAGTGCATGCTCCTAGAAAACATAATACATAACAGATCTTTCTCTATTCTCCTAATCTGATCAAATTTGAGATCGAGAGAAAAGGAGCGGAAAGAGCGAAATGAAAAGAATTGAGAGCTTACCTTGAACTAATTTGGATCTGGATCTGACTGATAAGGAGGTCTTCTAGCAGTTCTCCTTCTTCCAATCGAGAGAGAGAGAGAGAGAGAGAGAGAGAGAGAGATTTGGATTTGGATCTGAATGATAAGGTCTTCTAGCAGCTCGAAAACATGCGAAAAGAATCAAAATCTGCAAACAAGGAAATCGCAAAGGTCTTCTTTATGGGAATCCGACAGAATTCCACAAAAATAAATAAATAAATAAATAAATAAAAAATCTATGCATTCCTCTCTAAACCAGACGATCTAGGGTTCTCGATCCAAAAAAACAGCAAAGAAATTCTAACAACTCAAGAAAAACGAAATTGAGAGCTAGAACATCCGATCTTCGACGAAATTTAACGAGAAAATGCGGGAACAAGAGCAATATCGACCTGCACGTCTGAGAAACGAGAATTCCGAAGCTCCTTTCGCCATCAATCGATGAAATGGTTGGAACTGAAGAAAGAAATAGCGATTTCCGAGCAGAAATCGAAAGAAATGAGGGTTTTAGGAGACTTGCATGGACTCGCTGAGAGACCTTTTGCCCGAACAGAAATCGACGAGAATGGTGGCTTGCTTTTGTAGCTGGCTTTAATGGAAATAACGAAAATGCCGCACCGTGATATTGGCCTCAGTTTCAATAACCGAGGCAAAAAGGCCTGCCCAGCAAGTTCCTGCGCTGGGATTATAGATGGAGCCCACAGTGATGCTTTTGAGAAATCCACACCGTCCATACATTTTTAGAACTCATTTTAGTACGGGTGAACAAAAATGAGATTGACCCAGTTCTTAGGTGGGCCACACTATAAGAAGCAGTGGATATTCAGTGACCACCGTTTGAAACATTAGTATGGCCACAGTGTTTCATATCAGGATGACCACCGTTTGAAACATTAGTATGGCCAGTGTTTCATATCAGGATAATTTTTTTAGTGTTTTCAGTTCATCCCATTGATAATGACATTATAAACGGCTTGGATGGAATATAAAAATCAAGATGGAGCCCAATAAGGTTTCAACGGTAGTAAACCCTTTATCCAGATTTCCCTCCCGTATGGCCTCTTTGAGTTTTATATCCATATGATTTTTATTCTATCATCTTAAAATGATCTAGAACAACGGATGGGCGGAGTGGATTTCTCAAAAACAGCACGGTAGGCCCCACTAGTATCCCAGCATATGAACTTCCTGCGAAAGGCTTTCGCAGGAAATCCGCATCCCCATGACATGGTATCCGCTCCATCCATCTCTTACGATAGATTATTTTAGAATGGGACCTGAAATAGTAGGCTGATTCAACACTCTAATGGACCATAATGCATGGATCAATGATAATGGGACCATTTACCTTTGAAATCTTACTGTGGCCCACCATGATGAGTTCGGTAGCCTCAGGAAGGCTTCAATGATAGACGTCTTCAAGAAATAATTTTTCGGCCCACTTCCATAAATGAGTTTCCAAAAATGATGGACAGATTTTTAGCCTCGGTTACTAACCAACCGAGGCAAAACGACAGACTTTTAGCCTCAGTTACTCACCAACTAAGGCAAAAGGGTAGACATTTGGCCTCAGTTGTTCACCAACCAAGGCAAAATGGCGGACTTTTAGCCTCGGTTGCTCACCAACTGAGGCAAAAGGGCAAACTTTTGACCTCAGTTTCTCACCAACTGAGGCAAAATGACAAACTTTTTGCCTCAGTTTTCAATAACCAAAGCAAAAGGGTAGACTTTTGGCCTCAGTTTTCAATAACTGAGGTAAAAGGGTAGACTTTTGGCCTCAGTTTTCAATAACTGAGGCAAAAGGGTAGACTTTTGGCCTCAGTTTTCAATAACCGAGGCAAAAAGGTAGGCTTTTGGCCTCAGTTTTCAATAACTGAGGCCAAAAGGGCAGACTTTTAGCTTCAGTTGCTCACTAACCAAGGCAAAAGAGCAGACTTTGGCCTCACTTTCTCACCAATCGAGGTAAAAGGGCAAACTTTTAACCTCAGTTGCTCACCAACCGAGGCAAAAGGGCAGACTTTTGGCCTCAGTTGCTCACCAACCGAGGCAAAAGGGCTGACTTTTGGCCTCAGTTTCTCACCAACCGAGGCAAAAGGGTAGACTTTTAGCCTCAGTTTCTCAACAACCGAGGCAAAAATGCAAACTTTTAGCTTCAGTTGCTCACCAACCGAGGCAAAAGAGCAGACTTTTAGCCTCAGTTTCTCACTAACCAAAGCAAAAGGACAGACTTTGGCGTCAGTTCTCAACAACCGAGGCAAAAGGACAGACTTTTAGCCTCAGTTGCTCACCAACCGAGGCAAAAGGATAGACTTTTAGCCTTAGTTGCTCACAAACCGAGGCAAAAGGGCATACTTTTAGCCTCAGTTTCTCACCAACCGAGGCAAAAGGGCAGACTTTTGGCCTCAGTTTCTCACCAACTGAGGCAATAGGGCAGACTTTTGGCCTCAGTTTCTCATTAATCAAGGCAAAAAGTGAATTTTTAGCCTCAGTTCCTTTATAACCGAGGCTAAAAACTATATTTAGCCTCCTTTTTTTGAACTGAGGCTAAAAAATTGAGGCTAAAGGCCTACTTTCTTATAGTGACATCATATGTGGTCCCACGTGCAGTGGGCCACACGACTATTATGCAACATGAATGAAACACATACATCATGGTGTGGCCCGTTAAACGGACGGCCAGGATCAGACATCACGGTGGAGTCCCACTAGCCAACGTCCATGTAAGTGGACGGTGCAGATGGCAGATGGGACACACAGAGCTTAGTGACGTCACTTACAATACACCAGCCAATCCACTCCAACACGTCCGGATGGATGGACAGTGGATAAACAGATACATCATGTTGGGCTCCACGCAGCACACCGTCCAGATGGACGGTGTGGATTTAAGACACGTACATTAAGGTGGGTCCCACCCCACACATGTCACATGTGTGGGGTGGCCCCACACCAGAAAATAAAAGGATGGGCGGTATGGTATAATACAGACCTCATGCCATACCAACAGGACTTATTGTCGTCAGTAACAGCAACTGGTAACTGCTGGCGTGAGGTGCTCCAGCCAATCCTCATCTAGATGGGTCCACACGTGTGTGGCCCACCAGTTAGTGCACCAAACTAGCATATATAGGACACCATATACATCAGGGTGGGGCCCACGTGGTGGCCCACCCAAGCTAAAAGCAAGCTGATATTTATGATTCCCCTTCATCCAGATCAGGCAGCGGGGCTGGCCCAATGGATGGACCGTCTGAGTCATACATGCACAACATAGGTGGGCCACATCAATAAGGAAGGAGAGAGAGAGAGAGAGAGAGAGAGAGAGAGAAGCACCCACCTTAGATATTGGACTTCTTCTTCCACCAATGTGATCTAGAGCTCCAAGGGTACAAGATTCAGTGGTCGGGATTGATTTTGGAGGGTTAGATTGGGGGTGGAGAGCTTGCAAAGGGTTGGAAATGGAGAGCTTTCATGGACGTTGAGAGCTCTCTCTTGCTAGGGGAGGAAAAATGAAGAAGAAGAGAGAGTGAAGGGATGGGTTTGTAAGAGGGTAATAATGGGTTGTAAGAGCATAGGGAAGAGAACCTCATAATGACTTGTAAGAGAGAGTTGACTAAAGCTCTCATGGGAAATGGTGCTCGTAGGGTGGGTCCACCTAGGGAAACGTGTGCACCCCCTCAAAGTGGACCCCATATCAATCAATAGCTCAAATATTGAAAACGGTACATCTTTTGATCTACCTGCCGGATCGGCGCACGAGACACGGCGTCGGAATCGCAGTGACGATGCAGTCTTAATGACATAGGTCTTAGGTCAAGCCAACTCGAAATTACAGGATGACACTCAAGGTCGTGCGTAAATGTTATCTACGCATCGCAGGTCGCCGGAATTCGACCGGAAGGACCGCAGAAGCCTACGGAACAATACAATCTAGGACATGGGTCTCATAGGTTTAGAGGGTTTAGAAGCTAGGTGGGGGTGAAATGAAGCAAACATGGACATATAGAGGGCCCCACATGAATTTTATGGGCCCACATACGTACAAAGGGGTGGCGAGCCGACGGACTAGCGAGCCAGCTGCGGCCAGCTGGACCCGACTGCAAGGCCTCGCGGTAGGCGAGATGGTGTCGCGGTCCAATAGCCCTAGGGTGATGGCTCCACCCTGGGGGCAGTGGCCTCCCCCTCCCGAGGTGCCGGAAATGTGCGGGGGCCACTTTGGTCGTTTTGGCCCCCGAATCCGTTTGAGGCATTTTCAGAGTCCATCTCGTGCATATTTACGCTTTTCGGGTCATTTGAGTGTGGAATATGTCAAATTATCATCTAAACCCATCGATTGACGGTATAAAAAGGAACTGGGATCATCTCACATGATCATAGATGCATACGGGTCATATTTCAACGGTCAGTTTCACCCATTGGTGAAACTTAGAATCCTACGATTATTTCTATATTTTATCACCCCCTCCTAAGTTAAAGTACGTTAGTGTGCATCATGTTACCATAATCCAGGTCCAGTTTAATCCAAATCTTCCTCTGATACCAATTTTTAACGCCTTAAAAATCGAGGGTCGAGTAAAGCTCAACTCCCGAGATCCTTAGCATCACTTATGCAACATAAATAATGATGATTAAATGTTGTCCGTATTAGTGCATTAAACGTGAATGAGATTATACTAAATCAGCATATCATACTCCAGAGATGATTAAATTAAGCAAGCGGAAGACTGTGATAGATATATAAAGTATATAAGTGGTTATAAACCCCCAGAGTATGATCATGTCACCAGGCTGAATATATACATGTTTATTCCAAAATATACAAAATAACAAAGTGTAATGTCAAACTAATTTGTATCTCTGTAATCCCGTCGATCAGTACATGGTCTACATAACCCGCCTGATAGCTGCATATAGGAGAACTCCTTCTCATCATCATAGAAGTCAAGCTCCGCTTCGTAAGTCTTGCTATCATCTGCTTAGTGTTTTAAAACACCATCCCAGAGTGGGAGTGAGTAATTAACTCAGTGGAGCTATAAGGCAAAGGTTAACATGTTATCAATTTAGTCAAGCAGTAATGATAAAGCAGTACAACAATCATGTCATTAGTACTCTTGTTAATGTAGGAATGATATGCTATAATGATGCATGCCCTCGCCTGCACTCCCTCAGCGACATCATCTCACGATCACGTATCGTAAACTCCCTAAACGTGCGCTTCCTCGCTAGAGCACATGCAATGCGGTGCATGATCGTGTTAGCCAAGTAATTTATTAGGCATATTCATACAGCAGATTCGGGAAGCTAAGGTACCTCCCTTTATGTCACTTACCCAAATAATGATCCATATAGGGTCGTCAATCCTAGTTAATCACATACGATATGCAAGTTATAGGGCAACATCACCCCTTGATTTAATAGCAGTAGATAGGCAAGTTTAGGAGTTTACACTCGAGGTCACTACGGGAGGTCGTCACCATCCGCGTAGGCCTATTTTATACTCGAGGTCACTACAAGAGGCTCGTCACCTGATCATATGCCGACACCTCGAACACAGTGTCCTATACCCTAGCATAGGCCGACACTCGACCACGGTGTCCCATACCACCATGCCCGGCTCATGAGTCTAAGCAGATCGTGGTACCAAGGTTAAACGGGTTTTTCATTGGTAAGTGGTACCTTAGATTCAACTAGTAGCGTTCATACATGGTAAACACACATTAGGCCAATCGGGTTATTTGACAAGTTCGATTGGTACGAGTGCACGCTAAATTAATTGACATGGAGCGCGTACGCTGTAACACCCGTACTTTCCCGTACTCGAGTGTTACTATATAAACTGACTTAGTCGGATGCAAACCTAGCTTAGTGAACATTCATGTGCATCCTAGTTTAAATCTGACCATCGAAGGTGATCCATATCCACATATCAAACCACCCAGTAGTCAAATAATATATATATATATATATACTAAGTATATTAGTTTATCTATTTATTATAAGTGTTACATAAACATAGGTAGAAAGAAAATATAAATGTATCCTAAAGAATGTATGAAAATGTATTGCAATGGATATATATATATATATATATATATATATATATATATATATATATATATACTAAACATAATGAGTGGCAAATTCACAATATGTAATTGAACTATAAATATTAGTGTAGCATTAAATATCTTTTATAAATATGTAAACAAAAATTATTAGATATTTTAAATAAAATCTTGTATTACTTAACGATGTGATTTTAAAAGAGATATTATAGAATTTTCAATCCATACATATGTGTAATATGATGTTGTATATTAGTAATTATATATTAATAAATATGTGATTAATGACATGTAAATAGTAGCATGTTAATATTGGAAATTATATTTATGTATGAGTTTTTAATTATTTTAATTACAAATAAATTCGTATTAATGTTAGAATTAGTTAATAAGGCATGATGAAGGCCTTAAATGAAACCTTGAAGCCTTTTAACTATTGACGTCCAACTTCGGAATCATCCGACCACTAGATTGACGAGACACCACCATACGACTACAAATCACGTTGCGGGCCCCACCTAGGCATTTCATTGGCTTGATCTTTAGTCAAGGCCCTTGAATGAGGCCTTCCAAGATGAATGGACGGTGTGGATTTATCACAAACACCATGACGAACTCCACTTAGGGTCACGCATGTGCACAGTGGTCGTGCACTCGAGGTGCGCCCAACCTGTCAACACGGTCAGCAAGAGCTGACCCGTGTTCCTCCAAAAATAAGAGAGATTCTCTCTCTCTGTTATGCGGCAGCTGACGGACAATGTCCATTTGGGACCATCCGTGGCCCACCATGATGACCCACCTGGTGGATCCGATCCGTCCATCAGCTTCAGGGCGAGGGGCTGACCATAACCTGACTGTTGTATCAAGTTTCCCGATACGTATGAACATACAAACCTCACTGCAAAACGACCCTACAAACACACTTGTTTCCAAAAATGGAAACTATTGCCAACAGGGCGATCCATGTAACATCCCACCTTTGCATCTCCACTGTTCAAGACGAGAGAAATCCTAGCCATCCATTCATAAGAAGTTGATTTAGGGTTTTCTTTATACTAGGAAAACAAAAACGGCCGTTTTTAGCCCAGACAGCTGTTTTGATGGTGGTTTCCACCAGATTGAATCTGGGGTGCTCATTGACGATCCTGTGGTTTAGGATAGCTAGAGAGACCCCATATATAGCTACAGATTGAGTGTATTAGGGCTCCTCATAGCCGGATAGAGAAAAGTAGTTGTTTCCTTCCATTGCCGAACCCACTGAGAAAAGCTCATCTGAGCTTCATTTCTTCTATTCTCCAAGCTTCCTGGGGCCCATTGGATCAATCCACAACTGGTAGAATGAAGAAAGGAGCCTTCATTGGAGATCCACCATTAATGGCGTTCATCTCCTCCATCCGCTCAAACCGAGTCGGAATCGGTCGAGCAGCGCGATTTTTGTTGGGCGACGTCCATTGTTGGACGCTCAAGCACATGAGGAGAAATAGAGGGAGAGAAACAAACTGGGGAAAAAAAGAAAGGAGAGAGAGAGAGAGAGAGAGAGAGAGAGAATGAGAGAGGAGGATGTGCGGGTGGGGGCTGTGCTGCACTTGCCCATTGAGTTGTGGTCAGGGTCAGTCCGAGTTAGGCAAGTCTGGCTTGCGTCCAGGCTTCCTAAGAAGCTAGGAAGAGGAATGAATGAGAGAGGGTGAGATAGTTTGGACTGGGCCGAACTACACCACTGCATCATGCAGCCCAAACCGAGCCAAGTCGAGGCCGAGCCAGGTCCGATTTGGGCCTGTTTCAGCCAGGTTGGGCCTGGTTCAGGTACTGCTAGGTATTCCAACATAGTAGGAAGAAAAAGAGTGAAGGAAAGAGTGAAAGGAAGAAGAAAAGGAAGGAAGGAAGAGAGAAGAGAAGAAGGAGAGGAATGGATGTTGATGTGCTGACTCAGTGAGCCAACTCATTGACTCAATGATGGGTTGTCGCAATGCATGCCCGGGTCACCCACAACTAGTAGATCATCTCCGACTATCGACTTATTGGACTAAATCCTAACACAAGCGCCACTCGTCAGGTAGTTCTCTCAACCGAGTTTGAACCAACTGAGTCAACTTGGTGAGTTGATCCCTTTTTCCTAGCTATTTCCTGATACCTTAGTACTGCCTATAGTCAGCTTGTGCCAATTATTCGTAAGAAAGCTTACTTATCTTTACTAAGATGGAATCATTGCACATAGTCGCATCGGATCGACTCGCCAATGCAAGCAAATAAGTGTTACATGGTTCTTAGATAGTGAAGGAAAGACAAGGGATAATTGGCTCACAGAGTATTTGTTTGATTTATTTTTATAATTGGTTCTACTATAGTTATTACAATTATTAATCATGTTTAGTTATTAGCGGGTTATATATGCTAGTGTTAGCTATTATAAACGAATTTCAACCATTAGATATTATATATTAATATTTATCTGTCATTCCTAGGTATTATCATTGATAATAGATCACACTATTCATTACCATCACGATAATTATTTTGCTACATTAGCTAATATTAACACTAACGTTAACAAATGTTTTATAATTACTAAAGTAACATTAAAACTTATTTGCACACTAACTAGGGTTCAAACCTTAAACATCTAGCCTAGACCTAAACTTTAGGATAAAATCCAAGCCCTAAGTTAAGACCCTAACCTTAAGTAGTGTGTAAGCTTGGATCTAATTCTACGACTTTACAATTGATGGTAGGAATTGATTCCAAGGGAACATGCATTTTGTAGTGATGGTACAGGCGATGCAAACTATAAGGTGATGATTCTTCCCCTTGAGCTTTCCATCTTCTCATTAGCTTAAGTTATAGTTTTTAACTAAATTCATAATTGATATCTCCTTTTATAATTACATGTGTTAGCTGGTGGAAATTGAATTGTTGTATTACATGCTTTATGATTATCCTGTATAATTGTTCATGCTTGTGTTCTTTTTGTGGATTACTTATGGAACTTAAACTGGTACATTAGTGGGAAATTCCCACATATGAATGTACACCCATACTTGGGATGTAACTTGACTAGTTGTGATCGTAATGGATCTTCGACTTGGTGGTTATTGGGTGATTGTTTAGATGGATCATTGATGTGGGCCTACCATCTAGGGTTATTGTGCCCAATGATTTTTAAGGATGGTTTTCATCGTATGGTTTTGATATTCGCCCTATGTGGCATATTTTGATACTCGCCCTACATGGTTCTGTTTTGATATTTTCCCTATATGGGTTCGATGTTTTTTAATGTGCAACCTTGCGATGGTAAGCCCCATATATTGTATTATGATTGGCCACTAGTCGACGGGTTTCCATTAAACATCCTAAGATGGTAGCCTCATGGGTCGGGGATGGTAGTCATGGGATACTACGTCCGAGTCGTCGGTCTACGTTGGGCCATGTGCTCCCCTTAGTGACCGTGAGCTTACTTAAATTGGCTGGTTGCAATTTGACTAATAATGGGCTGACAAATCATGCATACATGGTATATTATGATGACTTGGATCACTTTGCCCTGTGATTACGCTGAATGTTGCGCTTATGACCAATCATTCGATTTATGATGATGACTTGGATCATCATGCCCATGCGATTACGCCGAGTGTTGCGCTGATGACCAGTCACATTTAGGCCTATCTGGATGTTTTACCTGGGGCACAGACCATCTGGATGTTTTACCCGGGTTGATGATTTCATGGGTGACGACCCTACTGTCCGTCTGGATGTTTTACCTAGGACAACAATTGCATTCACGCATCCATGCATTTAATAAGACTGCATTTACTCTGTTTTAATTGTCTGGATGTTTTATACTATTTCATACCTAATGTGGCAGTGTGTAATCTTGAGGGGAATTCAAACTGAGTTGGCCACTCATCCATCAAATATACAATCGTACAGGTGGCCCTGATGTTGTTCACACTCATATTAGGGAGGAGCAGGCTATGGTTAACAAGGGTGCATGATTATTATTAAGGGTTGCTACAGGATTTCATAACTCAAATTTGTTGTAATTTACTTTATTTCACATGTAATATTATTTCATTTTGTAATTATAAGAATGGGGACATTGGTTTATATAAGTCATTATGGGCAACACTTGTATATTCTAAATGAAGTTTGAAATTTTCCTTTATGCTTACTTGTCCATTCTACGCTCATCTGCTTACTCTGATAAATTAAAAAAATAAATATTTGACCATCCTTTAAGGTTAACACCTGAGTTTTTGGGAAACGAGTCGTGTACTCGGGTCCTGAAAAGTCAGGGCGTTACATACACACTCCTCGTGGCCTAACCACTGCCGATAATTACCGTGCGACTCAGATTCATCGAACGTATCCGCTATAACGAAACTAGTTCGGCCACTTAATCAAAAACCGTTACCGATTGCCCGGACTATGTATTAGTCCCAATCATACTCAAATGTAATAGGTATTCATATGTGATAGTCAAAACAACATCTAACAACCAATTCAAATATAAATCTCATTTGAGCATTTTAGCAAACACATAATGAACATATTATCATACATATGTATTTCGTACACAAATCACGTAGTTAAATTTAAATTATATGAAGGAATTCATTCATATAGCTAAGGTAGTTGAGAATCTTATCTCAATACCCTTATTAAATGCATTTTATCAACAATTACTCATTCAGACATTTTATCAAACACTTAGACTACACATTTCAACGTACATGAAATAATTTAGTTAAAACATATATTAGGGCAAAGCCTTTTACAAAAGAGTTGTCATACATACAACAGTCACATATCCTAGATTAATAGTCATGGCAAACACAAGTCATGATTTCACTTTCATTCAAAGATTTCAATAAACACATGGAATGCATTATATCTCAGCATAGTTCATATATGTGTAATACATGGAAAACGTCATATCTAAGTACATGTGGCAGCAATCAAGTCAATCATAAATCATTAACTGACATTGAGAGCCTTGAAAACCATAAACTAAACATTTATAGTCTGCACCTTTTTTTGATACGCTCGTTACGAACTCGGTTCGTACACCACGTCTTTATCTACGACACAATGGCTACCTAAACATTGAAATAGGTTAGCTATTTCACCAATTTCTCTATTTGGATTACTAAAACATATTAGGGTTAGGATTTCTTACCAAAAAATGAAGTTGGATTCGATGGTGTAGCGACACGGGAGAGATGATTCGGTACGTGGAGTGGTGGGAGTGAATCCCAACAACGATCTCCTAATCTCTCACTCTTCTCCTCACTCTTTTCTCCTCTTTTCTCTCTTCTCTCTCTTGGGATTAGAGAAAATTCGTATGGAATGAGAGATGGGTAGGTTTAGGGCATTATATAGGCCCAGAAGTGATGTCAATGGCCCCAGGGCCATGGTATACTTTGGTTATATCCAAAAGGCGTCAGTTTCAGGCCAACAGAGCTCATCTGGAGGTCCATTGCTCGCATACGGTCCAAAGAAAGTTCCCTGATAATGGATTTATGTCAGGTTAAGGTTTCGGTCCAATTGGATTAGTGGATTGATCGTGGGGTACCCATTCCAGTTCAACGGTCATCGTCACTAGATCAGGGCCACAAGTATACCAATGGGTGCAGGGAAATTTTCCTGATCCAAGAGTGTAGTTGGGTTAGAATCTGATGGTCTGAAACCTTAAATTTGGCCTGCAAGCGAATGGCCAAATTCACTTAAGTTTGCGTTCATTTTCTAAAGATATTCACGTTTCTCACACACTTCGCTCCGGGCTCAAGTTATGCGTTTCTGGATACTATTTGGACTCGATTCCCGTGATGGATGTCAAGCCCAGTAAGGTGGCCATAACCTTATAGTTTCGCAGTCATCGGACTTTCGACGCGTGGTCCAGGTCCGATACAGAGTTTCAATTTGCTCCCGAGAGCAACTGAGTTTTGAGACTGATCCTAGGTTTCTAGGTAATGTTGGGTTAGCGATTCTAATAGTTTTGGGTCTTGTAGTTCGTATAAAAAATAGTTCGAGCTAATTCTCCGATTTATTTAGTTTAGTACTTAATTAATTTTGTCTAATTTTCTACAGAATTCGATCCTTAATGATTTCTGCCTGAGGTGATACTCGGGTCTTTGTACGGATTTTTTCGAGATGCTACAAAAGAATAATCATAATATTTCATTTATTCTAAATTCAATTACATCATTTTTATCCTTTGATTTTAAGATAAAGTTGTTATAATTAAAAATACAAATATTGAATGAGTTCAAATGTAAATTTTAGCAGCATTTCGGCTCATATAATTCAAGTCTCCATAGGAGATAAGTTGTGTGGATCTTCTTTCACATATATATATGTCTTCAAACGAAGAATACAAAAGGAAATTTGAAGTATCCTGAAGAAAACTCCTTAATATATCCGACAAATAGCTGTCCTTCATCTATCCGCACAACTCAGCGATGAGTTGCGCAAGCCGAGGAGTTGGGCGGCCCTGCCTTGCACTCTCTCTCTCTCTCTCTCTCTCTCTCTCTCTCTCTCTCTCTCTCTCTCTCTTCTCTCTTCGATACCTATCAGAGGTATCAGTCTTCTGAGAAATCTAATCCCTTAAATGAAGGGGTAGGGGGTGCGAACCCTCGAATCTTGTGCCATGGGGCCCACTTCGCATCATCTTTAGGCTCCAATAAAAATATCTCAATGATAAGTTGCGCAGACCCGTGCAACTATGATGAGTTTCGCGGTCTCGCGCAACTTATTCGTCCCGCGCAACTGGAATTTGGATCGCGCAACTTGGCATCTTTCAATCTTTTTCTTCAATCATCTTCCTTATTGTTTACTCTTTTTAATCAATTTTTATGCTCCAACACACGACGAACAATTGTAATATGGTAAGGGTCGAGCTTATCATGTGTTAAGGGTCGAGGTTGTCATGTGTTAAGGGTCGAGGTCGAGGATGTCATGTGGTAAAAAGAGTTGAGGATGTCACGTGTTAAGGGTCGAGGTCGTGGTTGTAATGTGGCAAGGGTCGAGGTAAGGGTGTGGGTCCTACCATGCGTTATTTGTTGAATCCACTCCGTCCATTGGATTTAGAATTTAATTTAACGGCATGCGCCAAAAAATGAGTTACATCCAAAAATTCTATGGCCCAAAAAGTTTTCAATGACAAGTTTTCAATCTCATTGCTTTCATGGTATGGTCCACATGCGCCTTTGATATGCTTTATTTTTGGGCTCATGTCCTAAAATGAACGTACGATGTGGATAAAATATATACATCACAGTGGGCCTCACAAGACCATCCATATCTAGATAAGTCCAGTTATTAAATCGCGTCAAGTGACATTACATTAACGCAGATTTCGAGAGAAGCTTTTTAGAGGCAGTTTCTACCATCGCAAGCTATGTTGGGCCCACCGTGACGTTTGTGGTAAATCCACTCCATCCATTCATTTTGGAAGATTATTTCAACACTTGAGACAAAAAAAAATGGACAAATATGAAACTCAGGTGGACCACACGACTGGAAATAGTGAAAGGAATTGCCTACCATTCAAACTTTTCTAGGCTCCACTCTGATTTTTATATGCAATCCAATCTGTTCATAAAGTAGCCCAAATGCTCATAAACTCCTTGCTATGGGGATGGATTGAAAGAATAAAAATATTAGCATGATCCAAAGCTTTTGCAACCTCATGAATGTTTCAACTATAGGCATGCTATTTCTATTGATTTCCGTTGTGTCGCCTACTTGAGTTTTTGGATCTAACTCATTTTTGGGCTCATGTAATCAAATGATTTGACAAAACATGCGCGCAATGTGGATTTCTCACAAACACCATAGTGGACCCCATAGTATTTACCCCATTCGAATCCCTCCGGCCACTCTCACACGTGGGCAGTAAGGGTTAATTTTATCCCAACATTTTTTAAAAAGGTGTTAGGTGACTATGTGGGACATTTGTTTAATTCTTCTAGTATTTGGGGTATTTGGGAATACCACTATACTTGTTTGGTCAAAATCCCTAATTCTTCAAGGCCAATGATTCCTTGATGTCATGGCGTAAATAACATGTCTCTTTTTGAGTTTTTGCATTAAATTTAAGATATTTTTAATGGAATATAATTAAGGGCATGAGCTGCACCATAGATTGAAACAGATCATATAATAAGATTAATAAACTTAATAATAATCTTTCAAATACTTTACTGTAAATG
This sequence comes from Magnolia officinalis, assembly GCA_021015155.1. Taxonomy (NCBI): domain Eukaryota; kingdom Viridiplantae; phylum Streptophyta; class Magnoliopsida; order Magnoliales; family Magnoliaceae; genus Magnolia; species Magnolia officinalis. The sequence goes on from JAJHSJ010000002.1 coordinate 59,213,110, forward strand.
AATTGGTAATGTTTCTATCAATGCCCATGAAATCAACGCCGAAATTGATGTAAACACTCACCAAAGGCCCTGAATTTGAATTGGCCAGGCCAAGCTAATTAGGCCGAGCCCATTTAAAATATTGATTTTTCTTGGCTGCTGTCCGGTATTTCCATTCCCCAACTTTTCCTTAAAAAACTAGCCCGCGTTTCGAAGGGCGAATAAAAAACCCAAGGAATCGAAAGAAAACTTTTAACTTTTCTCATATTCTCCAGTAAAAGGCCCGTGTATAAATCAAACAAAAATTAGTCATTTCCAAGAAATACTAACATTTCCCAATAAGCATAAAAAAGCAGCGAGTATACTCACCTACAGTCAAATGAGCCTAATCACCGTAAGACACCTAAAAAACAGTCCTGCGTCAATCATCAACTATTTATTCCCCAGCATTCAAAATTACAATTACCCTGAAACTATTATTTGAGGCTAGCCATCACCAGCACATGGAAGGCATCATTTAGCTTGAACTTTTGTAATCGATTTGTGCATCCGGAGCAGCCTAGTTGCCCCAACTCATATATGACTATGAACAACCTAGAGGCTAACTTGGATTCAAAGCGTTGTGCATATACATACATCCATACAATCCATATATAAATAGAAAAGAATTAAGAGAGAGAGAAAGGAGAAGGTAGAAAAAGGAGTTGAGAAGAAATCTACCACCCACCCACACATGCAGAGAGACTAGTCCTAGAATGTGTGAGAATCCTCTAGAGATAATAGAGGCTGCCAGGCCGAGGCAGTTAACAAAGAGAGATCCTTCCACCCAATCTTCAAACATCCACCCTCCTCCACCAATGTGTATCCCTTACAAGGGAACATTCCCAAAAGCAGGCTAGCCTGTGCGGCTGGATTCCCACCCAAAGAGACCAAACCAAAACCAATCCTCTTAAGCTCGTCCCCCCACCTCTCCACCTTCACTTCCCCTGTCCTTTTGGGTCCACCCACCGCCACAATGTTCCTGATCTCGCACCCAAATACCTGCTGCTCTACCACATGCCTCTGCCAGTTATCCCCTCCCAACCCATCCCCCAAAGCATCGAACAGCGCCGAGTAGTAATGCAATGCCTCCACAAATCTTCCCAGAAAGCTCCCCGCATGGCTCAAATCCTGCTCGATTATGGTCACTAGCTTCGGCCTCAGCAACTTCAGCAGCTTTAGGGTCCCCAAGTCCGATCCCGTTATGTCGTACAGACAGTGATGCATCCAATGGACGACCGTCACTTCCTGATCATGCCTGGGACCCAAGCTTCTCAGATCGGCCACGTTCCCTATCTTCCCTTCCAGAGGGTTGAATTCGAACGGTAAGCCCAGGGAGCACGCAAAATCAGACAGCCGTTTTCCCGTCGCGTTCAGCAACTCGGCGGACGTTCCGAACCCGGTGATCCTAAGCGACTGGATCTTCCTTGTCCTCGACGCGAGTATGTGGAATAGGCCCGGCCACTGGAGGCCCTGCATTATGTCTAGATCGATGATGTGGACGCGATCCTCCCCATCCAGCGCCTGGAATATGGCTTGGTTTGACGTGAAGTGGGAGAATTTTATCAGGGGGCTGATCGAATTGTAGGACTGGAAGGCTTGGCTGATTTTCTGGGTTTGGGAGAGGACCAGGTTCCTGAGTGAGAGCGGGGAGTAGGTGCCGAGGAAGGAGCTGACGATGCGGGAGTGGAGTGCGTCCGCGAAGTAGGCAGCGATGCGCTCAGGAGATGATCCGAAGGGGGAAGACAACTCGAAGATCTGAGGTAGGAGATCGCTCGCTTCATCGAGATTGTCGGAGGACACCGCCTCGGCGCACTGCAGCAGGAGGCCGAGGAGACGGAGGCCACTCGATTCTCCAGTTTCATTTTCTTCACCACCGTCGGCTTCTTCTGGGATATTTTTGGAGGAATTCGTAGCTTCTCTATGATGGCGCTTGCGGGATTTATGTTCAAAAGATTCTGCTTCTGCTTCCGGCTCTTCTTCTTCCTCCTCTTCGTCTTCTTCTATGTCTGAAGGAGAATCACGATCGGAGCGCTTCGATTTCATGGCTGGTTCTGAATTTGGGTCTTTCGAATATGAAGGGGATTGCGAGAGAAGGCTTCCCAGCATGATTTTGGGGGAGAGAGTATCAGGCGATATGTTTCGCGTCTTATGATTGTGGCGAAGACTTTTTTTTTTAGTTATTCTTACCGCTACAAGACAAAGAGGGGTTGCAGGCAGAGACGAGAGAGGTAGGGAGATAGAGTGACGGAAAGTCGCTGAACAGACCTAGCACACACACAGCGTGGGCGCCTTGAACATATTCGTGCAGCTGGGTTGGTTGCTCTGTTATCGTCGTCGTCGTCGTCGTTGTTGGTGTTGTTGACGTCCGTTTGTTTGCCGTTAAGTCAGCCGTCTCTGTTTTGGACTTTTGGTTGAAACGTCGGATGGGGTTCTCTTCTTTTTTCTTTTTCTTTTTTGTTTCTTTCTTTTATTTATATATATATATATATATATATATATATATATATATATAGGTAAGCTCGATCGCATTGTACCTTTCCATATATAATTATATAATATATATATATATATATATATATATGGAAATGTACAATGCGGTCGAGCTTACGATAAGCTCCCGTGAGGTCGAGTTGTGTGGGCCCCACCATGATGCATGTCGACCATCAACATCTTGCATTTGATGGGTTCCCTTTAAATTATGGGATATCCCAAAAATCAGTTGTATGCAGAACTCAGGTGGGCCATATCATCTAAAATTATGTGAAGATACCGTTAAAACATATAAAAGCACTTGGTGGGGCCCACCTGAGTTTTGCATGCACATGAAACTTGGTCTGAATCCTCATTTAAGTGGGACACACATAATGGATGGGCTAGATTTGCAAACCACATCTCGGTGGGCCCTCAAAAATGGTTATAAATGTTTTAATGGTGCACAGCCCCTCTCCACTTCTGTATGTGGTGTGGCCCACACATCACGGATTGACTTGATTTTTGAGACCTAGGCCCATGATGGAATGGTGCATCTGACTGATTGGGTAAATGTTCAAACGCATCACGGTGGGCCTCACACAGCTCAACCTCATGGGACAGACTCGTGAGGTCGAGGGCATAGTACCTTTTCCCATATATATATATATATATATATATATATATATATATATATATATATAATATTATATAGAGAGAGAGAGAGAGAGAGAGAGGAGAGAGAGAGAGAGAGAGAGAGAGAGAGAGAGAGGAGAGGCATGCTCACCTACGCACCTACGCATGTGCGCACCTTTGCACACATGTCATGGTTGTTAAATCTGAACGGTTCATAGATGCGGAATCCCATGAAACCTTAAGGGTTGAATTTTCACCCTGATCTAAGATTCTGGTGGACCATAGCAAAGAGAAATTCAAATCAAGGGAAGAAACGGTTTGCATTTTTAATGGCCCACCGAAGTTTTGGTTCGATGTAAAAATTATTACCAAGGGGTTTCAAGAGGTTCTGCTTTATGTGGATCGTTCAGATTTTCGAGACTCATCAATATAATGAGTTCTCAAAAAAGTTCGTATGTAGTCCGTGCGAACTGGTTCGCTGGTGAGTGTTCCGCTATATATATATATATATATATATATATATATATATATATATATATATATATTAATATATATATATTATATATATATAAAATTCCATTTTCCTTTTTGTCTTTAATTGGGGTTATTTATGTCCCTAATTAGGAGGAATAATTGGATTATCTATTATTACTTTATTATTAGACAAATGCTTTGATACTCTTGTCGTGCGACGTGCACCCAAGCAATAAGAAACGGATTAGCTACTAACCTTGCCACTAGCCAATGGCTAGTGGTCGATGTTATGTGGGCCTCGCCATATTGTATGTGTTCCATCCATGTTGTCCAATCATTCTTCCAGATCATTTTACGGTATTAGCCAAAAAATGAGGTTGATCCAAATCTGAAGTGGACCGCACAGTGTTGATTGAACGCCCATCGTTAAAATAAGCGTGATGTGTGGCCTTGATGCTATTAACGAGCATATCATATACGTAAACTTCCATTTTGTTGACAAGTGCTAATAAGTAGCTCTGGCATTTTCAATCTAAACGGCATAACTCGGTAACAATAAAGACCTGTGTCAGTGACAAAGGTTGTTTTTCTCTTATCGTATGGATGCATTACAATTTGGTTATAACCAGAATAAGCGTCCATAAAACTAAGTAGTTCATGCCCTGCGGTGCTGTCGATAAGCCGATCAATTCGAGGAAGGGAAAAACTATCTTTGGTACAGGCCTTGTTCAGGTCTGTGCAGTCGACACAGACCCGCCATTTTCCATTGGACTTTTTAACCAATATTACGTTGGCTATCCAGTTCTGATAGTAAACTTCTTCAATAAATCCGGCCTTAAGGAGCTTGCCAACTTCTTCTCTGATCATCGCATATCGTTCAGGGCCAAGCACATGACGCTTTTGTTGAATTGGTCGATGGTTGGGATTGACGTTCAGCCGATGCACAATGATTTTTGGGTCGATGTCAGGCATGTTTTCATGAGACCATGCGAAGACATTTACATAATGTCGAAGGACATTTATCATCTTGTCCCGCATCGGAGGTGTCAAGGACGATCCAATCTGAACCGTTCTTGACGGGTTAGAGTCGTCAAGCAGAATGAGAATAAGATCCTCCATGGGACATCCTCTTTCTCCAGAATCTTCACTAAGGTCTAGAGAAGCGATGGTCATCATCTGATGTGAAGCCCTTAGCGCCATCTTGTTGCACTGTCGATCTTCATGTTGGTCTCCCTTCACCGATCCGATGCCCTGCTCGATCGGGAATTTCATGGCTAAGTAGTAGGTCAAGATCACAGTTCGCAGTGCGTTGAGAGATGGTCGGTCGTGGCAGAGATTGTATAGAGACAGACGACAACATCCCATGTAACACTCCGTACTTTCCAGTACTCGAGTGTTACCATGTAATTTAATTTAATGTAAATACAAATATATATATATATATATCTATATATATATATATATATATATATATAATACAACCTAAATATACTACTATGAAATGTTATTTATATATTTTATAAATATTTAAAATTTTCCTATTAAAATGATATGTAACTATGATCCATATTATATGCATATAATTACAACATCATTAAAATAAAGTACAAACTATAGAATTTGTAATACATAAAAATAAAATATACTGGAGGAATTTATAATGGATAACATATTTCGAACAATTTAATGACTTATACGAAATTTAAAACCTAATACATGTATGTATATATATTAATCTTTGCTTACCGATATTCATATAATTTATATATATTAACAATTTGTGATAATATAAATTATATATAACAAAATATATAAATGAAATAAATAATACTAATAATAATAATAATAATAAATAATATAAATACGTATATACACATAACAAAATAAATGAAATAAAATAAAATTTATTATTATTATATGGGTTGTAATAAGTCTTGAAGGTGTAAACGACCCAATGGAGCCTTTTAACTGTTGACATTCAATTTCGGAATAATCCGACTTGTAGATCGACGAGAATTCACCAATATGACCCAAATCAAGTTGTGGGCCCCACCTAGACCCTAGATCGGCCTGATCAACGACCTTAGCCCCCTTGGAAGAGGCCTGTAATGCCCTGAAAATTGGGGGTCGAGCATAAACTCAACTCTCGAGTTCCAACACATCACTTATGTAACAAAATAAATGATGATTGAATGTTGTCTACATTAGTGCATTGAACATGAGTGAGATTAAGTCAAAACAACATATCATACTCCAGAGACAAGTAAGATTGCAAGCGGAAGACTGTGATAGATATATAAAATAAAAAAATTGTGGTGAGTCTCCAGAGTGTGATAATGTTACCAGGTTAACGAATTACAAGTATAATTTCAAAATATACCTAGTTGTGGAAGTGTAACGTCTTCTATCCCAAATACCATAGCCCCGTCAATGCAATTCCAGGTCTTCATAGACCTGTCAGAGAGTTACATGAAGGAGAACTCCTTCACAACATCATAGAGTAGTCCGGCTCTGCTTCATAAGCATCGCCATTACCTGCAGCTAAGACAGTCTGGTTGGTGTGTACAACACCGTCCTATAACGTGGTAGTGAGTGATCAATTCAGTAGAACAATAAAGCATAGGTTAACATGTTATCAATTCAGTCAAGTAGTAATGATAAAGCAGTAAAGTCAAACAATCTTAAATACTCTTATTAATGCAAGTATGAAAATGCAGTCATGATGTATGCCCTCACCACACACTCCTTCGTGCGACACCATCTTACATTCACGGCATGCTTGCATTCCTCAATGCTCCACATCTTCCAGGCACATGCAATGCGATGATGGCATGTTATTAGTCCATTTCAAATAGCAGGATTGGGAAACTAAGGTACCTCCATTGATCATTGCCAAATAAGGATCCTGTCTAGGGTCGTCACTCCTAGTTAGTCTCAAACGATATTATAGTTTGAGAGGCATCGCGAAGGCATCACAAATGGCACGTCACCCGTCAGCACGGATACAGATCTCACCGCATGCGGCTCAATTACTGGCCGTCAGCTCGAATACAAGTCTCACCGTACTCAGCTCAATCGCTGGCCGTCAGCTCGAATACGGGTCTCATCGTACTCGGCTCAACTCATGCTCTAGTTGCTGCGAAGGGCTCATCGTCAATCACAAACTTTAGAGTATACTCGAAGACACTACGAAGGGCTCGTCGCCCGTCAGCACGAATACAGGTCTCACCGTATTCAGCTCTCGCGTAGGTGTCGACAGCTCGAATACAGTGTCTCATACCACCGTATTCGGCTCACGAGTCTGGTTGCTCAATGGTCACTACGGGGATGCACATGGCCTCAGCGTAGGCCGATAGCTCGACTACGGTGTCCCATACCACCATGCCCGGCTCATGAGTCTTAGCGGATCGAGGTACCATAGTTAACGGGATTTCACTGGTAAGTTTGGTACCCTAAGTTCAAGCAGTAGCGTCCAAACATGGTGAACAAACATTAGACATATCGGGTTACTTAACGAGCCTGATTAGCTCGAGCGCACAATCAACTGAACGACATGAAGTGCATAACCACTTCGCGTGGCCTAACCACTGTCGTCCACCGAAGTACGACTCGGGTTCGTCAGACACATCTCTCGTGGCGACTGAATCCCAACCACAAATTCAGTTTTGTTGCCGACTACCTGGACTATACAGTAGCCCAAAACACAATCAATTACAGAACAGTTAAAGCAGCAATGGATCAAGATTTCAAATCATACAATCAAATATCCAATATTGTCCGCTTAGGGCTGTCAGGGTTGTTACACGCACTCGTTGCACCACTCCCCCATCACCCTTTACGGATTTTATGGAATACAACTTAAACATGTGAAGTAATCAGAGCAGAATTAAATAAACAAGTAATTCAAACATATTAGCGAGCATATTATAAAACACAATGCAAACAGGAAATCCAAACACATACGTTTCATAAAACAGTAAGTGATTAAACTAAATAACTTACATGAAAGAAATCATACACATCACTAAGGTACTTGAGAAACCTATCTCAACATCCTTATACATTACAATTTACTAACTACTACTCATTTAGACATTTCAACAAACACTTTAAACTACATACATCAACATACATGACGTATGTTGATCACATAGGTATAAGGCCAAATCCTTTCACTAGGGAGCTACCCCATGGATAACACGCGAGCACCCACGACGGATAGTCATGGCAAGCAAGAATCCAAGTTCCATATTCATTCAGGTATTTCCACAAACACTTGGGCCACATATTTTAATATATATAGTGTATATTGGCCGTGGCGTGATTTAGGGCAAATCCTTTCGGCAAAGGGGTATCGCCAATACAATAATCATAGATCCATGACAATTAGTCATGGCGAGCACGAATGAGGATTCTATACTCATTCAGTCATTTTCACAAACACTTAGAATACACTCTTTTCAACATACATAGTGTGCATTAGCAAAACATGTATTAGGGCGAGTCCTTTCGCCAAACAAGTATTTTATCCATATATAATATATCAATACAACAAATAATTATGGTAAACACATTTCCAAAATTTATATGTATACGGTACTTTCTACAAATACCTAGAGTATGTAAAATTCCATATTCTTCATCTTTAATCGAAACGGAAAACAGACAGCACTTTGTACATGTGCAATTACATGCAGATCATGAATATATCATTATCTGACATTGAAAGCATTGAAAACCATAACCTATACACCTAAAGTCCGCACCTTTTGTCGTAGAATCGTAACGGAGTCGATAGAATTACTAAGTTTCTGTATACGGTAGTTTGGTAACCTATAGAACGAAATAAGTTAGCTATTTCATAACCTACAACTATCAAAACCCCAAAACAGATTAGGGTTATGGTTTCTTACCTATAAACGGAGCTGAAATTGCCGGGAAAGCGATTAGAAATGAGTGGTGTAGCTTGTGTAGTGGCAGGGTAAAGTGGTAAGGAGATTCCCCCACTTCTCTCACACTTTCTCTCTCTTTTCTCTCTTCTCTCTCCTAGGTTTTCTCCCAAATTCGTATGGGCTGAATGAGAGAGGTTTTAAGATCCTTATATAGGCTAAAAACTCACCGAAATAGACTCCAGGTCAAAGTATACTTAGGTTATAACCAAAGCGGGTCCATTTCAGCTCAACGAAGGACTTTTGGCGGGCATCCTTGAGCCAAAGGTCGGACTTAAGCTCACTGACATTGGATCTAAGTTTGGCTAAGTTTTCGTTTCGGTCGGATTCCCAGATCACTCGTGGCGGACCAGTTTCAGTTCAACGGTCAGTGGATCTCGATCGGAGATTCCGAGTACATGGACATGTGTATGAAATTTCCCTTGATCCGAGGGTGTATTTGGGTCAGATTCTGACGGTCAGATTGCTCAATACTGATCCACAAGTGAGACGTGCCAGATTTCATAAATTCATATTTTATTTTGAATTAATTTCACATTTCTCACACTCTTCACTCCGAGCTCAAGCGAATAGCACTGGGACACTATCTGGATTTGATTTCCGAGTTGGTTGTCAAGCCCAGCAAGGCGGTCCTAATTCCTTAACTTCGTGTTAATCGGACTTCCGAAGTATGGTCCAGATCTGATACGGAGTTTCGAGATGCTCCTGAGAGCAGATGGGTAATGAGATTGATCCTAGATTTTAGGGTAAGGTAGCGTCAACGAATCTACAAGTTTTGGGTCTTGCAAATCGTATTTAAAGCGATTGGTGTTAATTTCACAGGCACTCTAGTTTAACACTAGCTAATTCTCGCCTAATTTCTAAAGGATTTAGTCCTGGGTGATTTCGGTCTGAGGTGGTACTTAGTCCTTTGTAACAATGTTTAGTTTAAGTATTGTTCTTCATTATCTAAACTTTAAGATAGTGTCTAATGTGAAAGTACTTAGAAAAATTGAAGGAACAAGGCGGTGAAGGGTGGGATTTGTGAAGGAAAATGTTAACAAGCGATTTTAGACTGTGGGATTGAGTCCTGACAAGTTAATGAGGTGTTAGGAGCGACCCATTGCCTAAGGACGTCTAATCCCAGGTTGGCAAAAATCCGGGATGTTACAATCTACCCCCCTTAAAACAAAATTTCATCTCCGAAATTGCCTAAGGGTAATAAGGAAAGATTTAATTATTTCATTTGCTTAAGTTTTATTTTACTCTAAATAGCCTGGTTCATTTTAGTCTACCTTCCTTAAAACTTATTTCTTTATCCATCTCTCATACCCTGATGGTTTGTTACAATTTATTTCTTTACCTATTTGGAGTCTTGACGATAATCCCCAATTATTTAGAGTAAGATAGCTGTTTTCATTGTTTGACCAACACGGAGAGACGGTTATAGTGGGCTTGATCTCGATACATTGATCATCTACCGGGCCAGGGTAGAAAGTTCATCGTATCCCTTCCGAATCCTGGTGGATCCTGGTCGTCTGCTCGTCAGCAGAGAGTCCATTGGTAGTCGCCCAAGATTGAGAATTGGGTCAAGCCGCAAATGTTTCGCAGTTTATATTTCAGTAACTTCGTAGTCCGATCACTCTAAAAACTTAGGGAATGCCCATCACAGAAAGGTTCAAATGTCCTATTTCTCGGGTTGCCCTTAGGTCTTAGTCTAAGAGAGTCCTCGTTATTATCTATGTCCAAGGAAATGGTGAATCAAATCTTACTAGATCATCCTAAAACGGTTTCTCATAGTAGAACTTACTAGGGCTTCTATAATGTTCATATTCAACGAGTACTGTTTCGATCCTGGGCCAGTGGGGTAGGGTCCACCATGCTTTCGCTGCGCCACCCAGATCAAAGAGGTGTATTGATTTGACCTAACTACATATATCGGTCTCTGGCATTCTCTAATGTAACCGGTAGTCTACTCTTAATTTAGGTGTAATCCAAAGTCTATGCTCATACGCTAGATGATTTCATACCATTTCTAATACAAGGAAGGGTTTTATCACTTAGGGTCAAAGTTGCCTAATTGGAACTGAGTTGCTTGCACTTGAATTTACTATGCTCGAGCACCACACACATGTTCATACTAACTAAGATGGTCTTAGGGTTCACATTATTAATTTATTGGATTTCCTATACGGTCAGGTCTGTCGAAATCTAGGAGCACTGCTCTAGGTCTAAAACTCTAGGGCCTATTGTCTTAAATGGGACTGCATTGCTAATCCCACTTCGGATTTGGGAGTGGCATGGTTGGTAGGAGGGTGGGTGGGGATTAATGTTTTTATAGGCTTTGGAAAATGAGTCTTGTGTGGGAAAGCATGAGATGGGAGTTCCAAATCCCAGGATGAGGAATTTCTACGTGTAATAGGAAAAGTAAACCCGGGATATACTTTTCATTGCATACATTCCAAACATGGCATTAGAAAACATAGGATACACCCAATCTAGGGACCATATCTTACACATACATTTATTATTATTTATACAATTCTATCCACCTTAAACTCACCTAATGCAATTTGGCCGAACGGGCCCTAAACGTCCTCAAACATCTAAAACATTCTACCAACTACTACACCCATTAACATAAAAACAAAAACATCTAAAGACAGTAACCCATGCAACCTACAAGACAACAGTATGGATGATTAGGCCTCCAAGAAAATGGTCGTACAAGCTCGGATAGAGCCATGGAAAATGAGGATAAGGGGAAACGGGGGCTGGAGTTTTTGGTTCTCCACGGACTTGAGCCTCAACAGAGATTGTAAAGGCCCAAAGGACAGTGATTTGAGAAGGAAAATGGAGAGATGGGTTGGGTTGAGAGGTGTGTACGATCTTGAGTCACAATGGGAGTGTAAGAGCTCAAATGAGAGAAAACAAAAATGATAGAGGGTAGGTGTTGCTATGAACGATGGATGTGATGGGTTGTGCCTGAAAATGAGGGATTGGGCGATTGGGAGAGAGGTTTGAGAGAGAAAACAACAACCGTAAAGAGAAAAGGGGGCTTGGAGGGGTGTTTGAGAGAGAGGGGGGCAAAACAACGTGAAATAGGGGTCCCCCCACAATTTCGCACGCACCACACGTGCCTATGGGTCGGGCCGACCAAGACCCGAGCAGACCCGACCACCCTGGCCGGACCTGACCGCGGTCGACCATGGTAACCGCGGTTCTACCGCGGTCCGATGGGCCAGGTACCGTGCCGCCGCGATGGGGTGGTGTTCACCATCCTCCCAAGGTGCCAAATTCACCTTGGGTCCACTTGGTTCCCCTCGGATTGACGCGTGTGGCCCCCGACTCCGTTTCGAGTCGTTTCGGGTCAAATCGGACGTATCTTGCAATCTGGAATGAGTTATCTGACGTAAAATATATGATTTTGGGGTAGAACGAGCTAACGAAGTCAACCAACCCCACTATACTAGGTTGTGTAGCCCGGAATTGCGTGAAAAAACCTTGGATCGATGGTCGTTTACCTGTTTCAATTTCGTCTTTACTATAATTAGTATTTTAATTGGATTACTCTTCATCCGTTGGGCTTTAGGAGTTGCGCCCAATGTGAAAAGAGCTTAGAATAATTAGGAGAATGGTTTGGTGAATCCAAATAGGACATTTACTATTTTTGGCCGAAAACCTTGCGCACTAGTAGATATCACGACCTTATAGTAAGTCGCGAATTCTAGGAATTTTAGTTGTAGTTTGTTTCTGATTTCTTTCCCATTGCTTGGTATCCCTATTTAAAGGGTTGTGAACTCATTTTTTTTAGTCATTCATTAATCAATTTTGAATTTATTAGAATTTATTTCTATTTTCTGCTTTCTTTTCTCGTAGATTCGAGAAGTCTCTGTGAGGAGTCCAGAGAAGCTCCGAGGATTCGGAGTAGTTATCCTCATCACGTTTATCCCGTATTCTACCGATTTTCAACGGTTGGAATGAGGTGGATTGTGATCTAGACTCATCAATAGATGGCCTAGGAATGTTTTAAGGTTGACCCGTGCGACCATGGTTGAATACAGACTCGATTTCGACGTTCGTTTTCAGTGAACTAGCCGTTGGACGGAACAGGGATGCCTAAGACTGTTTCTACATTGTTCTCGCACCCTCCTATGTCAAAAGGCATCAGCGTATGTCGTGGGAACATAACTCAGGTCTGGTTTAATCAAAATCATGCTTTGATACCATCTTGTAACGCCCTGAAAATCGGGGGTCGAGCATAAACTCAACTCCCGAGTTCCAACGCATCACTTATGCAAAAAAATGAATGATGATTGAATGTTGTCTGTATTAGTGCATTGAACATGAGTGAGATTAAGCCAAAACAGCATATCATACTCCAGAGACAAGTGAGATTGTAAGCGGAAGACTGTGATAGATATATATATAAAAAAAAAAAACTGTGGTGATTCTCCAGAGTGTGATAATGTTACCAGGTTAACGAATTACAAGTATAATTTCAAAATATACCAAGTTGTGGAAGTGTAACATCTTCTATCCCAAATACCATAGCCCCGTCAATGTAATTCCAGGTCTTCATAGACTATCAGAGAGTTACATGAAGGAGAACTCCTTCACAACATCATAGAGTAGTCCGACTCTGCTTCATAAGCATCGCCATTACCTGCAGCTAAGACAGTTGATTGGTGTGTACAACACCGTCTTATAACGTGGCAGTGAGTGATCAATTCAGTGGAACAATAAAGCATAGGTTAACATGTTATCAATTCAGTCAAGTAGTAATGATAAAGCAGTAAAGTCAAACAATCCTAAATACTCTTATTAATGCAAGTATGAAAATGCAGTCATGATGTATGCCCTCACCACACACTCCCTCGTGCGACACCATCTTACGTTTGCGGCATGCTTACATTCCTCAGTGCTCCACATCTTCTAGGCACATGCAATGCGATGATGAGCATGATTACCGAGTTGTTATTAGTCCATTTCAAACAACAGGATTGGGAAATTAAGGTACCTCCCTTGTATCATTCCCAAACAAGGATCCTGTCTAGGGTCGTTACTCCTAGTTAGTCTCATACGATATTATGGTTTGAGAGGCATCACGAAGGCATCACAAAGGGCTCGTCACCCATCAGTACAGATACAGATCTCACCGTATGTGGCTCAATTGCTGACCGTCAGCTCGAATACAGGTCTCAACGTACTCGGCTCAATCGCTGGCCGTCAGCTCGAATATAGGTCTCACCGTACTCGGCTCAACTCATGCTCTAGTTGCTGCGAAGGGCTCATCGCCAATCACAGACTTTAGAGTATACTCGAAGACACTACGAAGGGCTCGTCGTCCGTCAGCACGAATACAGGTCTCACCATATTCGGCTCTCGCCGTAGGTGTCGACAGCTCGAATACAGTGTCTCATACCACCGTATTCGGCTCACGAGTCTGGTTGTTCAATAGTCACTACGGGGAGGCACGTGGCCCCAGCGTAGGCCGACAGCTCCACCACAGTGTCCCATACCACCATGCCCTGCTCATGATTCTTAGCGAATCGAGGTACCATAGTTAACGGAATTTCACTGGTAAGTTTGGTACCCTAGGTTCAAGCAGTAGCGTCCAAACATGGTGAATATACATTAGACATATCGGGTTACTTGACGAGCCTGACTAGCTCGAGCGCACAATCAACTGAACAACATGAAGTGCATAAGCACTTCGCGTGGCCTAACCACTTCGCCCACCGAAGTACGACTCAGGTTCGTCAGACACATCTCTCGTGGCGACTGAATCCCAACCACGAATTCAGTTTCGTTGTCGATTGCCTGGACTATACAATAGCCCCAAACACAATCAATTATAGAACAGTGAAAGCAGTAATGGATCAAGATTTCAAATCATACAATCAAATATCCAATATTGTCCGCTTAGGGCTGCCAGGGCTGTTGCACGCATTCGTTGCACCACTCCCCCATTACCCTTTATGGATTTTATGGAATACAACTTAAACATGTGAAGTAATCAGAGCAGAATTAAATAAACAAGTAATTCAAACATATTAGCGAGCATATTATAAAACACAATGCAAACAGGAAATCCAAACACATACGTTTCATAAAACAGTAAGTGATTAAACTAAATAACTTACATGAAAGAAATCATACACATCACTAAGGTACTTGAGAAACCTATCTCAACATCCTTATACATTACAATTTACTAACTACTACTCATTCAGACATTTCAACAAACACTTTAAACTACATACATCAACATACATGACCTATGTTGATCACATAGGTATAAGGCCAAATCCTTTCACTAGGGAGCTGCCCCATGGATAACACGCAAGCACCTACGACTGATAGTCATGGCAAGCAGGAATCGAAGTTCCATATTCATTCAGTCATTTCCACAAACACTTGGGCCACACATTTTAATATATATAGTGTATATTGGCCGTGGCGTGATTTCGGGCAAATCCTTTCGCCAAAGGGGTGTCGCCAATACAATAATCATAGATCCATGACAATTAGTCATGGCGAGCACGAATGAGAATTCTATACTCATTCAGTCATTTTCACAAACACTTAGAATACACTCTTTTCAACATACATAGTGTGCATTAGCAAAACATGTATTAGGATGAGTCCTTTCGCCAAACAAGCATTTTATCCATAGATAATATATCAATATAACAAATAATCATGGCAAACACATTTCCAAAATTTATACATATACGGTACTTTCTACAAATACCTAGAGTATGTAAAATTCTATATTCTTCATCTTTAATCGAAACGGAAAACATACAGCACTTTGTACATGTGCAATTGCATCCAGATCATGAATCTATCATTATCTGACATTGAAAGCGTTGAAAACCATAACCTATACACCTAAAGTCCGCACCTTTTGTCGTAGAATCGTAACGAAGTCAATAGAATTGCTAAGTTTCTGTATACGGTAGTTTGGTAACCTATAGAACGAAATAGGTTAGATATTTCATAACCTACAACTATCAAAACTCCAAAACAGATTAGGGTTAGGGTTTTTTACCTAGAAACGGAGCTGAAATCGGCGGGAAAGCGATTAGAAATGAGTGGTGTAGCTTGTGTAGCGGCAGGGTAAAGTGACAGGGAGATTCCCCCACTTCTCTCACACTTTCTCTCTTTTCTCTCTTCTCTCTCCTAGGTTTTCTCCCAAATTCGTATGGGCTGAATGAGAGAGGTTTTAAGGTCCTTATATAGGCTAAAAACTCACCGAAATAGACTCTAGGTCAAAGTATACTTAGGTTATAACCAAAGCGGGTCCATTTCAGCTCAACGGAGGACTTCTTGCGTGCCCCCTTAAGCCAAAGGTCAGACTTAAGCTCACTGACATTGGATCTAGGTTTGGCTAAGTTTTCGTTTCGATCGGATTCCCAGATCACGCGTGGCGGACCAGTTTCAGTTCAACGGTCAGCGGATCTCGATCGGAGATTCCGAGTACATGGATATGTGTATGAAATTTCCCCTGATCCGAGGGTGTATTTGGGTTAGATTCTGACGGTCAGGTTGCTCAATACTGATCCGCAAGCGAGACGTGCCAGATTTCATAAATTCATATTTTATTTTGAATTAATTTCACATTTCATACACTCTTCACTCCGAGCTCAAGCGAATAGTGCTGGGACACTATCTGGATTTGATTTCCGAGATGGTTGTCAAGTCCAGCAAGGCGGTCCTAATTCCTTAACTTCGTGTTAATCGGACTTCCGAAGTACGGTCCAGATCTAATACAGAGTTTCGAGATGCTCCCGAGAGCAGACGGGTAATGAGATTGACCCTAGATTTTAGGGTAATGTAGCGTCAACGAATCTACAAGTTTTGGGTCTTGCAGATCGTATTTAAAACAATTGGTGCTAATTTCACAGGCACTCTAGTTTAACACTAGCTAATTCTCGCCTAATTTCTAAAGGATTTAGTCCTGGGTGATTTCGATCTGAGGTGTTACTTAGTCCTTTGTAGCAATGTTTAGTTTAAGTATTGTTCTTCATTACCTAAACTTTAAGAAAGTGTCTAATGTGAAAGTACTTAGAAAAAATTGAACGAACAAGGTGGTGAAGGTTGGGATTTGTGAAGGAAAAGGGTTAACAAGCGATTTTAGACTGTGGGATTGAGTCCTGACAAGTTAATGAGGTGTTAGGAGCGACCCATTGCCTAAGGACGTCTAATCCCTGGTTGGCAAAAATCAAGGATTTTACAAGGCCCCTTGGAGGATGGACGGTGTGGATTTGAGAAAACACCATCATGAACCCCACCATGGGCTGTATGTGCACCACCGTATGCATGCACCCGCCGTGCTTGGGACCCAGGAAGTCAGTCAGACGGGTCTGATCCGCACTTTCCATAAAAAGAGAGTTTTCTCTCTCTTTCCCGCCAGCAGCCGTTTGAAACGGTTTGGTTTTTCTCCTCGCCTGAGCAATCGATTGTGGCCCACCATCAAGGGTCGGACAGAGGATCCGAACCGTCCATCTGATAGGTCATCCATGGCTGACTAAAACCATGGTTGGTCCACCAGGTGGAGTGCGCACGCGTGCTCACAAATACCTCCGCAAGAGGGTTGTTTACGCTGCCATCTTTCCAAAAATAGGAATTTCTGCTTTTCCGCCAGCTTGGCAATCCGCATCCTTCTGCACCTGTCCATCCTAACCGTCCACCTTAAGCGCATCTCAGCCATCCAGTTTAGCTGTGGTTTAGGGCTTCAAAACCACTATGGTTTCCATCCTACCCATCGTATTTGCAAGCAGTTTTAGTCAAAACAAATCCAAGCCATCTGTTACTGATCCGACGGTGCTGGGATCTTAGGGTTAGCAAATAAAATGGGGTGGATCAAGGAGTAGGTTACCCTCCTCCGTTTTCTAGCAACCACACTCAAAAAATGGTTGTTTCTTTCCAAACTCAACCCACCACTCTAAATTTCCTTGAGCTTTAAAAAATCCTATCTGGAAGCTTTCTAAGACCCATAGGAATCATCTGAAAGGAGTAGATTGGAGGAAGAAGTTGTCATTTTCAATTTGCCATTGATGACCATGTCGTCTTCACCGAACTGCTGGCTCGCTCGGACTCAGTTAAACTGAGTCCTGAGCTTGTTAAACACGTCAGAGAGGAAGAGAAGAAGGAAAAAGAGGAATAAAATAGAAAGAGAAAGGGAGAAGAAGAAAGAAGGAGTCGCTGATGTGCAGTTGTTGCACCGCACCACCTTGCCTGGGCTCGGTCCAAGTTCCGGCGAGCTAGTCGAGTTGGTTCGAACGTCCGCTTGCTGGGCGCTGCAGTTGGAAAGAGAGGGGAAAGAGAGAGAAAAGAGGGAGAAAGAAGGAGAATGGAAGAGAGGGAGAGAATGAAAGAGTGGTGCGGCAGTTGTTGCACTCGCTGCTGCTACACCAGCTCGAGATGCAGTGGGTTCGGGCAGATACCTGGCTCGGTTCAGGCCATTCCAGAAGAAAGAGAGAGAAAGAAGAAAGGAGTAGAAGAAGAAGGAATCGGAGAAAGAGAGAGAAGTATGGTGGGTGGGTTGAGTGGTGGTGAGTCGACTCGACTCACCTGAGTTGAACCGGGCTGATCATGGCTGGACTTTCCAGTAAAATAAAGAGAGAAAGAAGAGAAAGGGAGAAAGGAAAGAGAAAGAAAGAAGGGGAGTGAGAGTGGAGTCTCAAGTCACTGCCGAGTCAACTCGGTTTGGGACCAAGTTAGACAGCTTGCCTATTGGCTGGTTGAGTCCAGCAACTTTGTTGGGTGAGGGGTCTTGAGAAGGGAAAAAGGAGAAGAAGAAAGAGAGAGAAAAGGAGAGGGTGAGAATAGGTGGGGGAAGGTGTTGGGCTGAGTTGACTCAGCGGTGAAAGTGCCCTTATAAGTGCCCTTGTTTGTCAATTACTGTGAACGGGTGGTCAGACAGTCTGCAGGACATCAAAAGAAGATCAAGCCAAGTGTCTGCCTCAATCGAATGTGTGGAAGCTCGCCATAGGTAAATCATAGCCTCACATCCCATAACCCAAAACACCAGGTGAATAAAACCCTTAAAACAAGATAGACATCTTAGGGTTTTTAAGGTGAGAAAACTTTTTGGCGAAAATAGGAAAATCTCTAAGTTTTTCTCGCCTTGTCGATTTTATCGAAGCACCCTCGATATGATCGACCTGCACTGTCGATGTCCTCGCTACCTTAACGATATGATCGATAAGAGGACCAAAATGTCCAGCAACTAAAAACTCATCTGGATGGATTTATCGATGTATCGATACACCTATCGATATCATCAATACAAGCACTAAATATGTCCAGCAACTTCACAATATATCTGGATGAATTATCGATGTATCGATACACATATCGATATCATCAATATTCAAATCTCGAGACAATCGGGAGTGGCTCGATAAGATCGACAGGCAGATTTTCGACGCCCTTGTTTTTAATAAAAATATCAAAATTCTTCGATATATCGATGACCGTCCGATATGATCTGAAATCAAATATCGATAAGATCGGAGGTCCATCGATGATATCGATGGTGGGCGCACATTTCTTACAGCAGTTATTTCTTGGTGTTTTTAACTATGATCGGGGGCCCTTCGATTTAATCGATATTCAAATATCGATGATATCGACACCAAATCAATTGCATTGAACAAAGCCATAATCAGTCCAGCAAGTTCAAAGATAAATCAGCTGAATTTATTGATGCCTCGACTCTGATCTCGATACCATCGACATTCAAATTCCGATGACCTCGACGTTTCCCCGATCATTCATGAAAACCTGAAATATCTCAAAGTCAAGTCTCTCTCATTTTTCAAGTGTCGATGGATCGAACTTATCATCAATGGAATTGGAGTTCAAAATCCGATGACATCAACAATAGATTCGATTCATCGACCTATCGGCAAAGAGTTTCAAAAGCGTATGACATCGAGTCCGAGTTATCGAGCAGATCATCGATTCCATCGAGAGTATACGCTTGATGATATCGAACCTGCTCGATGATATTGAACTCTATCATAAATATGACCGTTTTATATCCGTTGGAACTTTTTGCCTATATATAGAGGACTTGTTCTTTGTTGCCGTAAGAGAGAAAAGAGAGCTTTTGCGTGTTTCAACTTACATCTTATACCTAAAGCCTTTCTCTCTAGGGAGTTCATCCTCCAATCCACCCTTACCATTGATATTAAATAGAGTGGATTGGGGAATGAACTTCCGCATTCAAGGATCCTTTAGCTACCAACTTAATGGCAAATCATTAAGCTGGGATGCCTTGAATGCATAAGAAAGGAACCACTCTATCTTCCTTATAGGAAAATCTTTAGAGAGTAGAATTTCATCTCACCCTTCACCCAACCCGAAGCTGAGCATCGGTATATCATCTTGTGTTGCGGATCAAGGGAGCTGAAGACTCTTCGTCAACAAGGAGGAGGAGATCTTCGACATTGTGCTTAATGAGACTCATCAACTTATCTGTAAGTATCCAGAGTCCAGAGGACACTTGTGATCATTCCTTCTTAGGTCTTGGTCTTAAGTAGTTCTCACCCTTTGAAGTCCTCAAGGAGGCCTCCGACGAGAGTGTACGTAGTGGGTGCATAGTGTTGGACCCTTGCTCTTGTGTAGGGCATAAACTGTTAGGTCCTTGTGTAGGTCCTTGACCTGTGTGGTCTAAAATCTAGGTGCGTTATGTGGACCCTTGCTCTATGGAGAACATAAACATCTGCTTAGGAGTGAACCAGTAAAACTCCAGGGTTAGAGGTGAACCGAGTAGAAACCTCCGTGTAAAGGTTGAAGGTGGACCTGATTTAAAATCTTAGGTTTGAGGTGAACCCTGGGAAACCTCCTTAGTGAAATACGGTACACTCAAAGGTTGAGTGCGGCAACCGGGAGTGGAGTAGACTTATCGTCGAACCACTATAAAATGACTGTGTCTGTGATTGCTTTTCTATATGTGTGATTCATATCAATGCATCATATTCATATATCTTATCACATCCCACACATATACACAGTCATATCCAACATAGACTAAGTTGCATATTGTTATATCTTGATTAGTTTATGATTGGATCCTCTACTTGGCTTGGAAGCCAGTAGAGTTACATTTGAGTAATCCTAAGAATTGCATACATCATAGGATTAGAGTGATAGGATTTTTAAATAAATCATAAATCTTTAAAATGTCCTATTCACCCCCTCTAGGACGTATTGACATATTCCGACTTCAACTCAAGAGGTGTTCACCACTATTTCAATTGGTATCAGAGTGGGTCTCTCTTTAAGGGTTTCACCACCTAGAGAGTGATCTTGACTGAAGTTGGGAATATGGCCAAAGGAGAGGGCTCATCGGTCGCTAGAACTCTAGTATTTGACGGTTCCAATTATGCATATTGGAAGGCTAGGATGCACTACTTTCTGAGATCTTTGGATCATGACGTTTGGGACATAATTGAAAGTGGATATGTGCCACCTACTGAACAAATTATACTTGATAGTGCCACAACAATCACAAAGCCCAAACCCAAAGAAAAGTGGACAACATGCGACAAAGAAAGGAAAACATCTGAAGCTAAGGCTATGAATGCTATCTACTGTGCCGTGTCCCAAGATATTTTCAATCAAATAAGCATGTGTGGGACATCAAAAGAAGCATGGGATCTACTAGAAACAACCCATGAAGGCACAAGTACTGTGAAGAGGTCTAAACTATAACTCTTGACTTCACAGTTCGAAAGTCTCAGAATGGAAGAGCATGAGACATTTATGGAGTTTTTCACCAAATTGAACATTATTTGCAACTCCATGGGTGGATTGGGAGAGAAAGTTCTGGTACCGAAAGTTTGTAGGAAAATTCTAAGATCCCTATCGGAGCGATTCAATCCCAAGGTAACAACAATTGAGTGTAGGAATATATATATGAAATGAAAGTAGAAGAACTAGTAGGTTCTCTACAAACTTTTGAACTACACTTTACTCAATCCCAAAAATCCAAAAATACTGTCCTAAAAACTTCAAAGAAAATAACTCATGAGGACAGTGAAAGTGAAAAGGAAGATGATGATGAGGAAGTGGCTTTGCTGGCACAAAGATTCAGAAGGTTCTTTCAAAAGAACTGCGGCCATCCTTCTAGAGGAAGAAGAGTGGACAACAAAGCTTCTCCAGGCAGATTTAAATCAAAAGAACTACAATGCTATGCCTGTGAAAAGTATGGACACATTGCTACTGAATGCCCAAACAGAAAAACCAAAGGCAAGGCAATGGCCGCCACGTGGAATGATACGGATGAGTCAAATTCAGAATCTAGTAACTCAGAAGGCAATGAAGATTAGATATCATTGAAAATTCTCATGGTCTCCACTACTTCGATCATTCCCACTGAATCTGAGAACGAACACTACGTGAAAAATGGAAAAAAATGACAGATTTTGAGACGGTTCTGGACCGTCTCTAAAATTGCCTGGTTTAAAGACGCTTTAGGGACGGCCATACTGTCTCTAAAATTCTAGAAGGCCCTTTGAAAAGGCCTAGCTATATGTCCTAGAGGGGGGGTGAATAGGACAATGCCAAATAAAACTTATAACACAGCGGAATTAAGTAGAATATGATAGCCAAATTAAACTATAATGCAAGAAAGTAAAACAACCTCAAAAATTAGATCTTGAGAGGTTGATACAAATGTTGTTCTAAGGACAACCTTTCACAAAAACCAGAGTTTATGGTAGGACAACCTTATTTCTAGAAAGATCTTTGTATCAAATCTTACAACCAAAGAGGAATAAGGAAATAAATACAAACTGAATTGAAATAAATTGTAATCACAAATGTATTGTTCTAGGGACAGCATACACCATAAATGGCAGGGCAACCTTGCTGGAACAACTTTAAAGGAAATTTAAATTCAAGTAGATAAAGGAATAGCAGAAAGTAAATTCTAAACTATTACAAAATTCTCACAAAGCTTGAATTAAATGATTACAACATTCACCACATTCATACATCCCACAAAAGAATAATTAAAGATTAGAAATGTAAATCTTTCAACCATAACACTAGGGATTATAGTGGTTCGCCTATGTGTTCACCAACTGTTAAACAACAGCCACACAAAATGCTACTCCACTCCTAATATCCTCACACAGGGGATATTAGCGTTCACTAAGAAAATAGGTTTTCCCAGGTTCACCAAAAACCTTTACAATTGTGTCTTTGTCTGTGGGCTTACACAATAAAAAAACCCCACTTCTGAGTTTTCCTGGCTCTCCTCAGATAACCAATACAACAAGATTTTTCTGGTAAATCTTGAAAGAAAACCAAAACAGAAAGGAATTTACAATTAAATGTAAAATACCTGATTATCTCCTTCGATGTAGCAGCCCGGTAGAACCAAGTCAGAGTAGATGATTGAATATCCAAGTTCAATGTCCAGTACTCAATTACAATGGTTCTAATTCTAATAGATTTTAAATTTAACCAAGTAGGGCTTGCCTTAATTGATTTTGATTCCAAAGAAAGGGAATAGCGATTCCTCTTATCAAATTAGATTGGAATAGCAAAAACAAAATCAATTACTAAGGAAAGAGAATATTAAATAAGCACACTTAGCTTAGATGGAGCACAGAAATATCTCTCAGAAGTTCGACGAAGATTGGCTTGAATGGATTAATTAATTCGATGATTTCTTCTGAGATTCGTGCTCTATTTATAGGTGAGCAGATCGCATCTTCGACTGGTCTAAGGAACCCTTCGACTAGTCGAAGAAATAACAAATTTGAAAAAAATCGGACGCGATAAGCTTTGACTGTTCTACGACTGGTCGAAGACCTCCTTCGACTGGTCGTAGGTCACCTTCGACTGGTCGAAGGTCTCCTTCGACTGGTCGAAGACCTTGTGAATTTATCGCTGGACTTTGTGTCGAAGAATTACGACTGGTCGAAGAACCAGTCAACACTGTTCCTTCGACCGGTCGAACAGATCCCTGGACTAGTCGAAGAATAACAGAATTTATCCGATTTTTGTAACAAACTTACGACTGATTGAGGATTTTCTTAGACTGGCCGAAGCACCTCTAGGACTAGTCGAAGAAGGCCTAGGACTAGTCGAAGAACAGACCAAACATATGTAAAATAAACATTCGATTTATGTATCCAAAGTGACCTACTTTTAAGGTCACCCTAAGGTCAGTCAAACCTCAACCAAGAAGTAAGGACATTGAAATATTTAGAACTAGCAACCTTGAAGTATGAGCCTTGAAGTCTTGAAGTAGTTCAATCTTGAAAGTGTCTTGAATTCTTCATGAACTGCCTTGAACATGTCTTGAGTTCTTTATGAACTGACTTATACTCTTCTTGAAGTCTTGAAGCTTGAGTCATGTCTTGTGAGTAGTTCTTGCATTCAAATTTGATCTTTATACTTGTGAGCTTAGCTTGTTCATGAATGTTGATCTTTGAGAGAGCTTCACTTATGCAAGATATAAAACAGTGATTTTGACACCACAAATTTGACAATAAACAGGGATATAAAATATAGCACTTACAATCTCCCCCTTTGTCAAATTAGTGACAAAACACATAACCAAGATAAACATAAACATAAATTCCAAGATAACATAAACATAAAGTAAACCAGTAAACACCAGTTGCTTCAATATCAATGTTCAAACTCCCCCTGAGTAACATAACCAATGCTACTCCTTTTACCTCTCACAATCACATCGTTAAGTTAAGAACAAACCATTCTCCCCCTTTTTGTCACTATATGACAAAGGAGAACTAAATAAAGAGATATATGAGAGTAAACATGAGGAGTTATGAGATTATAGCAAAACAGATATAGAGATACTCTGCATAGCTTCATATAGAATAAATATCCAGCATAAAACAGTGATAGTATCCAACTAAAATTCAGTCAACCAAGTGCTAAAATTAAGGTTATTACAGACCAGAAAATCCCATAAAGACTAGTCAGAATTTGAACTAGAAGACGGAGCAGGAATAGAGGGATCAAGTTGGTGCATGCCTTTGTTTAATCGCCGAAGATATTTTCGCATGTACTTGAATTGAGAATCACGAGTAACAGACATGTTTTCTAATTTTTCATTCAAATTCTCAACTTTACCCTCCAATGCACTCAGACGTGCATCAAAATCAGATGGTACAAAATCTGGATCATTTGTCGAATCAGAATCCAGTTCCTCAAAGATATCATCCATATTAATGTCATCCCCTGCTTCTTCATGACCAGCACCACCACCATTACCACCTTGTTCAGGAAGTAATTCCAGCTTCATCTTATTGAGATTAGTGTTGTTGAAAATCAGATGATGAATAGGAGCTTCATTAACAGGCATATCGACCAACATATGTGTGGCTAATACAGTCATTAATAACCAAAAGGATGTCACTATGACCAGGATGGAGTCTAAACTGAAGAAGGAAATGACAGATTAAGGATGGCAGACAAATCTGAGTACCACTGGCAATAGCATGAATAATACGTACCATAATGAGGTCAAGTCAGTTTTATTACCTGACCGAGGATACAGATTAGACACAAAGATTCTGTGGAGCACTCTGTATTTGGGTAACAAAAACCTTGCGGAAGCGCATTCCCTTTTCGTGTCCATTGAACATCCATGTTACACAAATCTCTAGTGAGCATACGTTTTTCAGAAATTGAGGGTTTATCAGTTAGGTTATGGATAGGAATACCCTCATCATTTACAGGAATCTCCATAAGGGCTGAAATTAAATGTCGATCAATTTCAAATGGCCCTTCACTAGTAGATATTTTAAAAGTTAAACTATCCAGTGAGAAGTCACTTATGCATGTAAACATGGATTGAGCAATGGACCGGTATGCAGGCCCACCCCAATGCAATAAGTTAGCCCAACCTACAGCTTCAAGCAAAGGTAGGATACCAAAGGGTGCAATATGGTTAATATCAATAGGATGTTCAACAATCACATTACGAGTTCTTAGGTCTATAACATAAGAAGGATCATTAGTAGGCTCAAGAAGATGACGTTTGGTCAATCTGGAGGAAGTAGAAGGACCACGGGAAGTAGATTTTTTACCTCTAGAAGCCATTTGCAACAAGGATATCAAGAAATTAAGAAGTTGCAAAGGATTGAGAAGAGGGTTTCTTCAAAACAGATTTTTCAAAAATCAAACCCCAAATCTCAATGAAATAAAAATAGAAAGCTTCAAGATAGACAAGAGAGTAATCTAGACACTGATTTGCAATAAAAAGTAAATGGAACACTAACCTTGAAGAACACAAATGGTGGGTTCGACAAGTCGAAGCTCGGCTCCTTTGAGAGAAAAAGGAAATGAGGAAGAAAGCAAAAATCCCCAAATTTAAGTGATTTCCGAGATCTACGACTGGTCGTAGGTATCTACGACCGGTCGTAGGACGACTGGTCGAGTACACTCACGACAGGTCGAAGGAATTAAAAAAAGCATATTTCTTGCAATTTTGAAAGAAAATGAAATTAAACCTAACAAATATATACATTATGATACATGTAGGCATAAATAATCATTTTAAAATACACATGCCAAGATCAAATTTCATCTTATTAAACCTAATTTTATCAAGAGGTTTAGTGAAAATATCAGCTCTCTGATCTTCAGTAGGAATATATTCCAGAGATATAACTTTTTCTTCTACCAATTCCCTAATATAATGAAATCTAATGTCAATGTGCTTAGTACGAGAATGCTGAATAGGATTTTTTGAAATATTTATTGCACTGGAATTATCACAATGCAATAACATAGAATCCTGTTTAATTCCATAATCACTCAGCATTCGTTGCATCCAAACAAGCTGTGTACATGCATTACCAGCTGCGATATACTCAGCTTCAGCTGTTGAAAGTGATATAGAATTTTGTTTCTTACTAAACCAGGAAACTAGACAATTTCCAATGTAAAAACAACCACCACTGGTTGATTTTCTATCATCTAGATTACCAGCCCAGTCAGCATCCGAGTACCCAGCTAATTGGACACTAGTCTCATGAGGATACCAGAGACCGAGATTTACAGTACTTGCGACATATCTAATAATTCGCTTGACAGCAATCAAGTGTGATTCTTTAGGATCAGATTGATATCTTGCGCAAATACCAACACTTAGAGAAATATCAGGTCTACTAGCAGTTAAATATAACAAACTACCAATCATACTCCGATAAAGTTTTGAATCAACATTTTTACCATTATAGTCTTTTGAGAGTTTCAGGGTAGTACTCATAGGAGTATCGAAATTCTTGCCATTCTCAAATCCAAATCTCTTGATTAGATTCAAAGCATACTTAGATTGAGAGATGAATATTCCTTCAGGTTGCTGCTTAACTTGCAAACCAAGGAAATAAGTCAATTCCCCAACCATGCTCATTTCAAACTGTGATTTCATCAAGTCTGCAAACTCAGTAGTCAAGTTAGTACAAGTTGAACCATAGATGATATCATCAACATAAATCTGTACTATTAAGATATGATCATTATGTTTTTTAACAAATAGAGTTTTATCAACAGATCCCATTTGAAAATTGTGACTTAAAAGAATTTTGTTAGTTTCTCATACCATGCCCTAGGTGCTTGTTTTAATCCATAAAGTGCCTTTTTAAGCCGATACACATGATCAGTATTTTTGGGATCTTCAAAACCCATTGGTTGTTCAACATAGACTTCTTCATGTAAATCGCCATTTAGAAAAGCACTTTTCACATCCATCTGATAGATCTTTATCTTTCTAAAACATGCAATGGATATAAATAGTCTGATAGATTCAAGACGAGCTACTGGTGCAAAAGTTTCATCGAAATCAATTCCTTCAATTTGAGTATAACCTTGTACCACTAGTCTAGCCTTGTTTCTAATTATATTCCACATTCGTCAGACTTATTTTTGAAAATCCATTTTGTTCCAATGATGTGTTTATCTTTAGGTCTTGGTACGAGATACCAAACATCATTTCTTACGAATTGGTTAAGTTCTTCTTGCATCGCAACAATCCAGTTCTCATCAGCAAGAGCTTCTTTTACATTGGATGGTTCTATTTGGGATGTAAAACATACATAATTACATAAATCCTCAAGTTGTCTACGGGTGCGAACACCAGTGAGAGGGTTTCCAAGAATTTGAGTGGTTGGATGATCTTTAACAGTCCTCAATTCAGATTCAGTCTGATTTGATGAAGTATCGGGTTTATCAATGATTAAAACTTCATCATTATCTGAATTAGAGATAGGCTTATTTAAGTGATCATCAATGACAACATTGATGGATTCTTGAATCACACCAGTCCTTTTGTTCAGAACCCTATAAGCACGACTGTTTAAGGAATATCCTAGAAAAATCCCTTCATCACTCTTTGTATCAAATTTTCCCAAATTTTCACGATCACGTAAAATATAGCATTTGCTGCCAAAAACTCGAAAGTATTTAACAGTAGGCTTTTTATTGAACCACAATTCGTAAGCCGTTTTGTTATTATCTTTGCTAGTGTAGACTCGGTTAATAATATAGCAAGCTGTGTTGACTGCTTCAGCCCAAAGATTTTTAGAAAGCTTCATGCTATTCAACATGACATTAGCCATTTCTTGAAGTACTCTATTCTTTCTTTCAACAATTCCATTTTGTTGTGGAGTTTTGGGAGCAGAGAATTCATGTAATATTCCTTGGTCGGTACAGAACTTCTCAAAATTGCTATTCTCGAATTCAGATCCATGATCACTACGAATCTTACTGATTTGAGAACATTTTTCAGTTTGAATCCTTCTGAGAACTTTACTTACTTCTTCAAGGGTTTCAGATTTATCCCTTAAGAAGACTACCCATGTAAATCTGGTAAAGTCATCAACTATTACCAAGATATACTTTTTCCCACCACGACTTTCCGTTCTGGTAGGTCCTATCAGATCCATGTGGAGGAGTTCGAGTGGTCTTGATGTGGTATTTGAATTCACCTTTTTGTGTGAGTTCCTTGTTTGTTTGCCTATCTGGCATTCACCACATATTTTATCTAATTTCTGAAGTTTGGGTAAACCTCTTATAAGTTCTCGTTTGCTCAATCTATATAAATTTCGATAATGTACATGTCCAAGACGTTTGTGCCATAAATCAGTCTCGTCTGTATGGACCATGTGACATGTTTGATTAGATGAGCTGGATTCGCTAATAATAGCAATTTTCAGATGTTCTACGTCCAGTTAATATTACAGAACCCTTATTGTTTAGTATTTCACAGCTTTGATTAGAAAACCGAACACTATGGTTATTATCACATATTTGAGATATACTAAGCAAGTTATGTTTTAAGCCTTCAACATATAAAACATTTTTAAACACAGGAAGATTAAAAAGTTGAACCGTACCTTGGCCTATAATCTTGCAGTTGCTACCATCACCAAATGTGACTGAACCATCAGTCATATCTTTCAGATCTGTGAATAAAGCTTTGTCCCCTGTCATATGCCTGGAGCATCCACTGTCTAGGTACCATTTTGAATGACTTGTTGCTTTGAAAGCAATGTGAGCAACCAAGCAGGTGACTTTTGGAACCCATTTCATAACTGTTTTAGGTTTAGGAACATAGTTGGTCTTCTTATGTTTATAGTTGTAAGAATGACCTATAGAGTTAGATTTTAAGAGCTCCTTGAGTAAATCAACTATCTTTTCAGCTAGTGGATTTCGTTTCTGATTAAAGTTGACATGGCTGCTTCTAGGTTTTTGAAAAGTTTTTGAATTTCTAGAAAAATCTTGATAAGTACTTTTCCCTTTTGAGTTTGAGGACTCTCCTTTAACAAACATAGGAGGAGTATACTTTTGTTTAGGAGGTAGATTTTTATCATATCCCAATCCGGATAGATCGCCACATTTTCTTGATCCGGATAAAAGTTTTTCTAACTTTGGATCTCCTTGGGCATATTTCCATGTGTCCTTTAGACTCAGAAGAGAAGATACTTCAGTTTTGAGTTTCTCAATTTCAGATTTCAAATCAATAATTAGGGAGTTCTTGAATTCCAAATCGCATTTTGATTTTTCAAAACAATCTGAAATTTGTGATTTTTCTAAGACAAGCGATTCAAAACATTCTTTGAGTTTAGAAAACTTTTCTTTTTGAAGTTTAAGTTTGACAGCAATTTTACAACTTTCCTTATATAGGGCATTGTAAGCATCTTGAAGATCATCTTCATTTTCACATTCACTACTCAGATTTTCTTCACTTGTTGAGTCATTATCTGAAAATGTGAATTTGGCTAGAGTCATAAGAGCTTTAACCTCATTGCTCAACTCAGTTTCAGAATCTTCTGATTCAGAAGAAGCTTCAGAATCAGATGATTCATCCCATGTAGCCAACATACCTTTCTTCTTGGGTTTGTCCTTTTTAGGACATCTATTTGCTAAATGCCCATATTCTTGACAGTTGTAACATTGACTATCTTTCAAAGATTTTCAAATTTAGGTCTAAACTTCTTTTTATCATTTGATTTTTGAAAATCAACCCTTTTCTTGCTTTTAAAAATCTTGTAAAATTTTTTTGCTAAAAGAGCCATATCATCTTCTGAATCAGATTTTTCTTCTGAATTATATTT
Source organism: Magnolia officinalis (assembly GCA_021015155.1). Taxonomy (NCBI): domain Eukaryota; kingdom Viridiplantae; phylum Streptophyta; class Magnoliopsida; order Magnoliales; family Magnoliaceae; genus Magnolia; species Magnolia officinalis. The sequence goes on from JAJHSJ010000002.1 coordinate 59,243,261, forward strand.
AGAAGATTTTAGTGCGATAGATTTACCTTTAGTAGCTTTAAAGTTTAACTCGTAGGTTTGTAGAGAACCAACTAGTTCTTCTACCCTCATATTATCCGTATCACGAAGTTCCTGGATTGCGGTTACTTTAGAATTGAACCGTTCAGGAAGTGAGCGTAATATCTTTGCACACTTTACTTTCTGGGATTTTATCGCCAAGACCCCACATTGAGTTACAAATGTCATTCAATCTAGTGTAAAAGTCCATAAACATTTCATTTTCCTCCATATGAATTTCTTCAAATCTGGTTGTGAGGAGTTGGACTTTAGATTTTTTGACAATTGTAGTACCCTCGTGTGTCATTTCTAATATATCCCAAGCTTGCTTTGCAGTATCACAGGAAATGATTCTTTTGAACTCATCCGGTGATAGTGCGCAAGTAATTGCATTTAGTGCTTTAGCATTAGCATTACTCTCACTTTTCTGAAGAGTGGTCCATTGGTAATATGGTGTGACTTTCATAGATTTTGAACCATCAACCCCAGTAACTTCCATGACAGGAGGTTTCCATTCAGTCACTGTGGCTTGCCACACATTTTCATCCATTGACTTGAGGAAGATCCTCATTCTGGCTTTCCAATAGGCATAGTTGGAGCCATCAAATGGTGGAGGTCTCGTGACTGAAAGGCTATCAAAATTTGACATCTTTTTAAATAGCTTAGATCGTTAGCTCAGGAAATAAATCCAAATAAATAGCAATAAGAACGAGCTATTAGGCTCTGATACCACTTGAAAAGGCCTAGCTATATGTCCTAGAGGGGGGGTGAATAGGACAATGCCAAATAAAACTTATAACAGCGGAATTAAAAAGAATATGATAGCCAAATTAAATACAATGCAAGAAAGTAAAAACCTCAAAAATTAGATCTTGAGAGGTTGATACAAATGTTGTTCTAAGGACAACCTTTCACCAAAAACCAGAGTTTATGGTAGGACAACCTTATTTCTAGAAAGATCTTTGTATCAAATCTCAAACCAAAGAGGAATAAGGAAATAAATACAAACTGAATTGAAATAAATTGTAATCACAAATGTATTGTTCTAGGGACAGCCATACACCATAAAAATGGCAGGGCAACCTTGCTGGAACAACTTTAAAGGAAATTTAAATTCAAGTAGATAAAGGAATAGCAGAAAGTAAATTCTAAACTATTACAAAATTCTCACAAAGCTTGAATTAAATGATTACAACATTCACCACATTCATACATCCCACAAAATAATTAAAGATTAGAAATGTAAATCATTCAACCATAACACTAGGGATTATAGTGGTTCGCCTGTGTGTTCACCAACTGTTAAACAACAGCCACACAAAATGCTACTCCACTCCTAATATCCTCACACAGGGGATATTAGCGTTCACTAACAAAATAGGTTTTCCCAGGTTCACAAAAACCTTTACAATTGTGTCTTTGTCTGTGGGCTTACACAATAAAAAAACCCCACTTCTGAGTTTTCCTGGCTCTCCTCAGATAACCAATACAACAAGATTTTTCTGGCAAATCTTGAAAGAAAACCAAAACAGAAAGGAATTTACAATTAAATGTAAAATACCTGATTATCTCCTTCGATGTAGCAGCCCGGTAGAACCAAGTCAGAGTAGATGATTGAATGTCCAAGTTCAATGTCCAGTACTCAATTACAATGGTTCTAATTCTAATAGATTTTAAATTTAACCAAGTAGGGCTTGCCTTAATTGATTTTGATTCCAAAGAAAGGGAATAGCGATTCCTCTTATCAAATTAGATTGGAATAGCAGAAACAAAAATCAATTACTAAGGAAAGAGAATATTAAATAAGCACACTTAGCTTAGATGGAGCACAGAAATATCTCTCAGAAGTTCGACGAAGATTGGCTTGAATGGATTAATTAATTCGATGATTTCTTCTGAGATTCGTGCTCTATTTATAGGTGAGCAGATCGCATCTTCGACGACTGGTCTAAGGAACCCTTCGACTAGTCGAAGAAATAACAAATTTGAAAAAAATAGGGCGCGATAAGCTTTGACCGTTCTACGACTGGTCGAAACCTCCTTCGACTGGTCGTAGGTCACCTTCGACTGGTCGAAGGTCTCCTTCGACTGGTCGAAGACCTTGTGAATTTATCGCTGGACTTTGTGTCGAAGAATTACGACTGGTCGAAGAACCAGTCGACACTGTTCCTTCGACCGGTCGAACAGATCCCTGGACTAGTCGAAGAATAACAGAATTTATCCGATTTTTGTAACAAACTTACGACTGATTGAGGATTTTCTTAGACTGGTCGAAGCAACTCTAGGACTAGTCGAAGAAGGCCTAGGACTAGTCGAAGAACAGACCAAACATTGTAAAATAAACATTCGATTTATGTATCCAAAGTGACCTACTTCTAAGGTCACCTAAGGTCAGTCAAACCTCAACCATGAAGTAAGGACATTGAAATATTTAGAACTAGCAACCTTGAAGTATGAGCCTTGAAGTCTTGATGTAGCTCAATCTTGAAAGTGTCTTGAATTCTTCATGAACTGCCTTGTACATGTCTTGAGTTCTTTATGAACTGACTTATACTCTTCTTGAAGTCTTGAAGCTTGAGTCATGTCTTGTGAGTAGTTCTTGCATTCAAATTTGATCTTTATACTTGTGAGCTTAGCTTGTTCATGAATGTTGATCTTTGAGAGAGCTTCACTTATGCAAGATATAAAACAGTGATTTTGGCACCACAAATTTGACAACAAACAGGGATATAAAATATAGCACTTACA